>CM056052.1:511228998-511828998 GCA_029574335.1 Rana kukunoris
CCTGTTGATTTAATATGGCCCCCCTGGGGATTTGGATATATATATATTGTTTGTAGCCCCCAGGGCCACAAAAGATATACACCGTATTTATCGGCGCTGTCTTGGAGGGGACAGGGAGGGGGCAGGACGAGCGCCGTGAGATTACATGAAGAGAATCTCCTGTTTACGCAGCCTCTGTACTGGAAGTCCCATCTCCTGGGCTGCCATTGAACAACTGTTCTGTTTATCATAGGAGGCAGGACTGTATTTAAGAGGCCTCAGAGTAAACAAGAGATTCTCCTGTTTGTAATCTGTCGGCACTCATCTTGCCCCCTCCCTCTGCCCTCTGAGGCTGTAGATGGGCATCGATCAGGCTGCACTGATGGCAATATTAAGGCTGCATTCATGGCAAATGTAAGGCTGCATTCATGGCAAATGTGAGGCTGCATTTGTTGAAATGGTAAGGCTGCATTGGTTGCAATTGTAAGGCTGCATTCATGGCAATGGTAAGTCTGTATTCATGGCAATGGTAAACCTGTGTATATTATACCTCGATAAATACGATATATCCAAATAACACACCCAAGTTCATCCTTAGTCCTGAGCAATGCTCTGGAATTCGTTGGGGCCACAAAAGAAATATATACAGTCAGAGCTTTTTTTCTCAGAAAATAGGTGCAGGAACTCAACCACGACCCCGTTCAGATTTCACAAACAGTAGAAGGGTCTTAAAGGGGCATTAAATACCAGAATTGCACTAATACAGAGTGCAGAGTTCAGGGGGGTTACACACAGAGTGAAGAGCTGGCACTTGTAAACACAGAAACCAGACTTCTGTGTTTACAAGTGATTGTGGTGAGCAGGCACCAAAGGGTCTGAGCCAAAGGTGGTGGAACTGAGTTCCCCCAAGTTCCCCCAGAAAAAAAAGCCCTGTATACAGTATATCCAAATAACACGCCCAAGCTCATCTCTTCACCACACACAGACACAAAAGGGAAGAGAATTCTTGTCGGGCAGTGTATTGGTGCTCGGACAAACACACTTAGACCGAATTTTAATGGTTCAAAGAATGTCAGGCAAAATAGTAGGTCCTCACGCATGTTCACTTCATCAAATCTGGCCCTCTTTAAAAAAGTTTGGACACCCCTGTTCTATGGGTACGCACCTGATTCGCAGATGTGTTCATTTCTCTTCAGGATTTGTCTCATTCAGCCCAATACACTTCTCCCCCACTCTCCTCTCCCCTGTAACCTCTCCCAGGTCTCCAAATTCGCAGCTAAGACGGAGCTAATCTGCTGAACACTTCAGTTATCTCTCTGCAAAGATAAGAGAGCTGAAATTCGCACCGCACAAGTGTGATTCCGGCCTAAAAGTCTGAAACAACCCCTGCTGAGTCAGAGCCCTCCAATCAGCATGGAGCAGGAGCTTTGGTAGTTTGGTTAATTTTTGTTGCAGCTTCTCTGAAAAATGTAATTTTGGTACTCAGTCATTTAGTCATGTCTTTTAAATAATTATAAAATTGAATATAGTATACTGTATATACTTACTACAAATATGTCTTCCACTCGGGCTATCCCTTTTCCAAATATGGTTCCCAACTGATCTCCAACCCCGGCTAACAAGAACCCGAAGAGAGGAATTCCCAGAAGGGCATAGATAATGCAGAAAATCTTCCCACCCTTTGTCCGTGGCGAGATGTTTCCAAATCCTGCAGACAAACACATGAAGAGCTATTAGATTCATATGGGAGATGAATGCAGTGGAATAGTACGTAATATTAATAATCACATGAATAATAAATAGAATATACTGTGAATATTAGCAACCTTTATATATGACAAATACGATGCAGTCTGTCATTAACATTAACATAGAAGTTTTTTTGTTTTTTTTTCAGGAGTCCCTCCTCTAAAATCGTTTAATTACCTGCATTTCCAGCAAGCAGATTTGTTATTTTTCCACATGAGGTTGGGCGCGACGGACTATCAGTCAGCTTCATTGGTTAACCGATAGAAACGGTCCATCAGACCGTTCTTATCGGATGGACTGATCGCGCGTACGCGACTTAAGAAGTGTTAGCTGGAGTTAGGCTTTATTGTTTGTCTCTTACTTAAACGAAAAGAAAACCAAAGAAAATTCCTAGCTCAACTTACCGACCAGCCTGCAACCAACCCAATTATCTAAAAAACATGGGTTTCATTAACACACATTTGCAAACAGTGGCGGTGTGTCCATTATGGGCGCACGGACGCCGTCCCCTCTGTCATGCCACCCCTCCTCTATGTAAAATGAATAGATTCATGCAAAGCATTGACAGAGAAGTATGGAGGATGCAGGAGCCGTCGCCTGACCCGCTGCCTGACCCACAGCTCGCCGTCGTCACCCTCTGCGGATGGGGTAAGTGCCGGTCAGCGGGCATATGATGGACACAGAAGGTGCATATGATGGGACAAGAGGCTGCATATGATTGGCACAGAGGCTGCATTTTATGGTCACAGAGGCTGCATTTTATGGGCACAGTGGCTGCATTTTATTGTCACAAAGGCTGCATGTTATGGGCACAGTGGCTGCATTAAATGGGCACAGTCCTAACTGTAAATTTTGAGAGCCTCCACAGTGGAAGCACATGCATTATAATGGATTAGCAAAAGGCAGGTCAACCTGGAGGGAGCCCACCCCCCAAATATCAACCAAAGAATATTCCCAGCTCAACTCACCATCCAGCCTGCAGCCAACAGTATGTGTTAAAAACAGGGGTTTAGATTGCACACATTAGTAAATACATGCGTAAGCTGCAGAGCCACTTTATGGCGCCCAGCATCACAATGTTGGGTGTCCAGTGTGCCTTTAAGGAGGGGTGGGCTCCCTCCAGGCTCACCGGCCCTCTGCCTATCCATTATAATGCATGTGCTTCCACAATAAAGAATATGCCTGCAGCGCTCACTGAAGTGCCAGGCAGGGGAGTGGTGGGAACAGCTGACTGCGACTCTTAGCCACAGCCTGAGAGGCAGAGCCAGCAGTCAATCAGGCAGCTGGGTGGATCCGGACATTATTGTCCTTCCAGAGCCCGGAGGGGCTCTGCCACATCAGCCGACAGTGTGCCGTCAGTGATTTCTGGGCCAAAAGCGTGCAAGAGTAAAAGCACTCCTGTGACTAAGGCTGCTTTGACACTCAAAGCGCCCGGGCATCAGAGGTAAAACACTGCTATATTTAGCGCCGATTTTCGGGGGTTAAACACTCCGCTAGATGTTTAACCCTGTCCCAGCCAGTGTCATTAGTACAGTGACAGTGCAAATTTTTAGCACTAATCACTATATTACTGTCACTGGTTCCCAAAAAGTGTTAAAAGTGTCAGTCTCCGAATGTCCATTACAATATTGCAGTCCCGCTATAAGTCACTTACTAGTAAAAAAATAATGAAATAAAAATTTCAGTATATAACCCATAGTTTGTAGACGTGATAAAATTTGCGCAAACCAATCAATATACGCGTAATGTGATTTATTTTTTCACCAAAAACATGTAGCAAAATACATATTGGCCTAAATTTATCCAAAAAAAATATTTTGTACATTTTTTTTATTGGATCTGTTTTATAGCAGAAAGTTAAAAATATATATATATATTTTTTTTAATTGTCAGTCTTTTTTGTTTATAGCGCAACAACTAAAAAATACCACCAAAAGAAAGCTCTATTGTGGGAAAAAAAAAGGACATACATTTTGTTTGGGTCCGGCGTCATATTACTGCGCAATCGTAAGTTAAAGTAACACAGTGCCATATCGCAATTTTTTTTTAGAAGTGATGGCTGCATTCATTTTCTTTAGGCATTCTTTGCTTTATTTTCCCCTGGTGATCTAGCCTGTAAATCTGTTATTCTACAACAGAACATACAATTCTACAGATGTAGCAGTTATAGAGTCGAGACAAGTCATTAAACACTGACAGGGGTGCTTACAGCTGTCACACATTTGTCGCACAAACTCAAAAACAAACTCGCATGGTCACAATCTTTTGTAACATCAATAAAATAAGCCCAAAAAATGACTGGTTGCCATGGAAACTTGCTCTTTGTGCCTTATCTTTTTTTTCTTTGCACTGAATTATTAAATGAGACTGTTAGAAATGAGATAGAGTAGTAGGAACTCCCAGAAATAAGGTGGTTTAGTAAAACTAAAAACAGAAACGTATTAATTGTGGTAAGCAGTGGTCTCCAAACTGCAGCCGGAGGCTGGATGCTTGCTTTTATCTGGCCCTTGGGGTGCTATTTTATTCACTGACACCAATGAAGAGCACAATTTCTCCCAATGACACCAATGATGAGGCACAATTCCTCCTAATGACATTAACGATGGGGAACAATTCCTAGCATGACATCAACAATGGGGCCCAGTGAAACCAATGAAGTGGCACAATTCCTCCAAATTGCACCAACAATGGGGCCCAATGACACCAATGATGGTCCACTGACACTGAGGCCCCGTACACACGAGCGAATAGATCTGTTCAAATCGGTCGGACAGACCGATTTGAACAGATCTGTCTGCTGGCCGTTTTGGTTTGATCGCTGTACACGCGATCAAACCAAAATCCCCGCCAGCAGACAGCGCGGTGACGTGGCGATGACGTTGACGCCGCCACGTCACTGCACCAGGAAGTAAATTACTTCCGCGCATGCGTTGAATCCATTCGGCGCGTGTGCGAGCAGATATGTCTGCTGGTTAGCGTACTAACCAGCAGACATGTCGGATGGACGGATTCCCAGCCGACAGATTTTAACCACTTGCTTACTGGGCACTTACACCCCCCTCCTGCCCAGGTAAAATTTCAGCTTCCGGCACTGCGTCGCTTTAACTGACAATTGCGCGGTCGTGCGACGTGGCTCCCAAACAAAATTTACGTCCTTTTTTCCCCACAAGTAGAGCTTTCTTTTGGTGGTATTTGATCGCCTGTGCGATTTTTATTTTTTGCGCTATAAACAAAAAAGAGCGACAATTTTGAAGAAAAATACAATATTTTTTACTTGTTGCTATAATAAATATCCCAATTAACAAAAAAACACATTTTTTTTTCTCAGTTTAGGGCGATACGTATTCTTCTACATATTTTTGGTAAAAAAAAAAAAAAAAAAAAATCGCAATAAGCGACTGGTTTGCGCAAAAGTTATAGCGCTTACAAAATAGGGGAGAGAATTATTATTTTTTATTATTTTTTTTTTACTAGAAATGGCGGCGATCTGCGATTTTTATTGGTACTGCGACGTTATGGCGGACACATCGGACACTTTTGACACATTTTTGGCGCCATTCACATTTATTCTGCGATCAGTGCTATAAATATGCACTAATTACAGTATAAATGTGACTGGCATTGAAGGGGTTAACACTAGGGGGTGAGGAAGGGGTTAAATGTGTATGCTAGGTGTGTTCTAACTGTAGGGGGAGGGGGGGGTGACCGATCTGTGTCCCTATGTAGGAAGGAACACAGATCGGGCTCCTCCCTTCCAGAGACAGGACATTGTCTCTGTGTGAGCCGGGAATGAGAGATGATCTATGAGAGATCATCTCTCATTCGCCCACAGATCGCATGGCAAACGGCCGCTCTGATTGGCCGTTTGCCGCGATCTGTGATTGGCCGTGTCCAAGGGACACGGACAACACAGCGCTTCCCCGCAGCGCGCTGTACAGCGCGCGCTGGGAAAGCCAGAATGACATGCCGTCAAATGACGGCATGTTGGATTTTCAGGCCCGCGCTGTTGCCGTCATCCGACGGTAGCGCGGGCCTCAAGTGGTTAAAGCATGCTTTAAAATCTGTCGGCTGGCTAAATCCGTCTGCTCGCCCGTACACACGATCGAATCTGTCTGCTGGGACGGTCTGGCAGACCGTTTCCAGCAGATAGATTTGATCGTGTGTATGCGGCCTGAGACATTTTGTACTCCCACTGGCCACAGTCCAGCCCCCCTAATGTCTGAACAACAGTAAACTGGCCCTTTGTTTAGAAAGTTTGGAGACCCCTGCTTTAAAGAAAAGTTGCACTAAAGTGTTACAGTCAGGCCGCGTACACACGATCAGACAGGTCCGATGAAACTTGTCCGACGGACCGTTTTCATCGGACCAGGCTGAAGTGGTCTGTTGGTCTGATGTGCATACACACCATCGGACCAAAATCCCATCGGACCAGAACGCGGTGACGTAGAACACAACGACGTGATGAAAAAACTAAGTTCAATGCTTCCAAGCATGCATCGACTTGATTCTGAGCATGCGCGGGATTTTGGTCCGATTAATTTGTGTACTAACCATCGAACCTGTCCGACGGACAGGTTTCCATCGGACAGGTTTTAAAGCATGTTTTAAAACTTTGGTCCGCTGGAAAACGGACCAGTTTCAGCGGACATGTTCGATCGTGTGTACGCGGCCTCAGTTCTTGGCTGATGTCAGGGGCCCTCTTATGAGTCGACAAATTCTGGTATACTGTATCTTCCATTGCAAAGACCTGCTGGAGTAAAATATTTGAAAAGCTGAAATGGTATCTTGTTTTTTTGTTTTTTACATTAGATACATTTTTATTAACCTCCCTGGTGGTATGATTATGTCAGATTTTAGGCGCTGAAAGCCGTACCATTATTTTGCATGGAAATTTGGCGTTTTGCATTGTAGGCCTGTAATCTCGAGTATGATAAAATTTGAAAAACAAAATCATAAATTATAATATAATAAATAACAATAAATAATTATAACAAATAATAACATAATTATAATAAAAAATATTCAATAATGTAATCAAATCAAAATCACTGAAATTTGCTCAGTTGCAGAGTTGTCGCTGCCATTACTTTTATTCTTTTAAGACGAATTTCCCCACAAATTGCTATCGCCCAATTCTGTAAGTGAGTATAATTTATTATCGCTGTTTTCTAGATGCTCTAAAACCACTTTTGACAAAAAGGGACACTTTTTGGTTGTTATGGACAATCTAGTTTGCAGGCAGAAAGAACAGTTTTTATTATATAAAAGTGCATGCAGGACACTGGGCAGACCACTAGGGACATGGGGGGTGTGTACTTTTTTCATACAGTACTGTAATCTATAATATTACAGTATACTGTATGTACTGTGTTTTACTTTTTTTAATTTTTAATTTAGCGCCGATCTCCGCCCCCGTGCGTCGCAGAGAACGGAGCTCCCTGCGAGGACATCGCTCGGTCACACAGCGGAGAGGCATCGCAGGATCCAGGGACAAGATAAGTAATACCCTGCCTGTGGACGCTGCGAGCGATCCCAAGTTTGGCTGGGGGTTACCACTTTTGGTTCTGAAATTCCACCCCGAGCCTGACTCGGGAATACCGCCAGGGGGGTTAAAGTTTTTTAGTACAAAATGTACATATCCCAATCCCCACTAACCATCTTCCATAAACCTCCTTGTACAACAGTATTAGAATTATAATGTACCTAAGTAATTCTGTATCTGATAATTATTGTAACCTTGAGTATTTTGACAGAGTCTTAATAAAGTAACTTGGGAAACTGAGTGGATAGGTACTACCACAGTTTAATCATTTTGGTGATTTGTTTCATCAATCACAATGATTTATACTGGATGTAGTATTCTTAAAGCTATAAACCTAGAAGTCTATCTAAGATCAAATAAATTACAGTAGTGCTGATCACGGATTCCCTAACCAGTTGTCCCATAGTTTGTACACCCCCTATGTTGATACACCAGTTTCTCTTGTGGCAGTAGAATACCAACTGGATTTTTCCATAGCACATGAGTAGGAGGACTAGGAAATCTCCTCCTATCAGCTTCTGGTCGATAAACAACAATCTAATAGTGGTATATAATTATGCAGAAATAATTGTTAGCCTCTTCAGTAAAAGACATATAGTTTGGTTAATAGTGGTACCATCATCCTAGAATTAATTTAATAGAGATAGGGCTTAAGGGACCCCAGAACCCAAAAATTTTGAAAACGGGCAGTAGGACTATTACGGTACAAGATGAGTAGATAGACTCAGAAAGAGCAGGTATATTAGAATTTTGGATACATTTATTAACATAGTATTAAGATAAAACCATCAAACAACTTAAACAATAAAACATAACAATCCAAATATCGTGACAACCATACGTGTCACCGAAAGTGCAATCGCCTTGTTGAAATCCCAGGGGACCCCTTTCGATGACACATACAGTATGGTTGTCACGATATTTATATTGTTATCTTTTATTGTTTATGTTGTTTGATGGTTTTATCTTAATACTATGTTAATAAATGTATCCAAAATTCTAATATACCTGCTCTTTCTAAATCTATCTTCTCATCTTGTATCGTAATAGTCCTACTGCCCTATCTCTATTTGTATATTTATGCAGGGTGTAGTGCTCTTCATCTAATAACTAGACATGTGCACACTGAAATATATCGTTTTGGAATTTCGCTTTCGTCCAAAAAATACATTTATTTAGTTACTCCCTAAATTTGTTTTTATTTTGTTTCATTAAAAAATGCATTTGTCCGAAAATCCAAAGTAAGGTTGAATCTGTCAATTGAAGGCTTATGGTGTTCGTCAAATGTTCTAAGAAGATTCGACGAAGCAGCTAAACTGTACGATGTCGCAATCATACATACAATCATACATACATCATACATACATTCTATAGTAGAATTCTAATGTTGTATGACTAGTAATTATTATATTTATGAATTATTATTACTAGTCAACCAACATTAGAATTTTTCTATAGCTTATGGAGCGGAGCATTTGACCATAAATGTCCGTTTTTGGCAATCGTATGTTTTTAGCTGCTTCGTCGAATCTTCATGTCTCTATAATGTCAAATCTTTTCTTTTTGTGTCTAATAATCTTGGACTAATAGAGTTAGGTTAGGTGCATTCAACCGCTGATTCGATAGACACAGATCACTATTGTCACCGTCATGTCGAATCTTCTATCTATATCGAACTGTCGTCGCAACAAAACAAAAATAAAGCATTTTTTGTGTCGGATCTTTCAGATTTCTGCACATTCGTTGTCGTTTGTTAAAACAAACGCGAAAATCCCTGAAATTCGTACGAAAATGCATACGGATGAAAACGAATGCACATGTCTACTAATAACCATAGAATTCAATTCTCAGGTCCGCAGATATATTAATAGCAAATTCCACATTAACGGTGTCAAGAACTAACTGCCAATATCTGAATAGAATTTCGATAGCACATGGAGCATAGTACCCAGTTCAGCCTTATGTATGGGAAGTGATAGCATACTTACATATACTTAAAGTAGAATTCCAAGCTAGAACTTACTAAGCTTCTGCTCCCACCCACCTTCTAACACCTATACTAACTACCCTGGAGAAGGACAATGCATATACAGTACTTGTTGATGGTACAGGTGTTAGAAGCGGGGTGAGAGTTAGTTCCAGCCTGGAATTCCACTTTAATTTTGACTGTGCCAGTAGAACGTGTTGTTGTAAATATTGAAAGAACTGCTGTTTGGGTAATCATCTTGCAAGTTTTGAAAAGTTTCCAATAAAGTTGGTGGATCTATACCATGCCTTGCTCCCGCCACAGTTCCCACTAGCACCCACTAGCTTTAGAAGTTCATGATAACAGTGATTTCCTCAGATTGTAGGAATTGATGTACAGTATAACCCTCATACTGCAAATATTTTAACACACAATTGTTATTGCATATGTATAGTGAGTGTCATGCAATAAAGTGGAGGTCTGGCTTAAAAAATAAAATAAAAAGTCAGCAGCTACAAACCCCAATCACGTTCTGCGATCCACCAACCGGAATCTACTCCTGATACCCAAAGCCAGATACAAATCCAAAGCCCAGAGGCGATTCAGTTTACATGTGTTGCGCTATATAAGTTTTTCACTCACTCACAAACACTGTAGCTATTGACTTTTAATAAGGACACTTACCTGTCCAGAGTGCCCGCGATGTTGGCAGCTGAAGTAGAGCACCCGCTCAGACGTCGGCTGCCCCGCCGCCATCCTCAGTGAGGGAATCAGGAAGTGAAGCGTTGTGGCTTCACTGCCCGATTCTCTACTGTGCATTTGCGAGCCGCGCTGTGCTATGTGAATGGGTGGATGTCTCCTGGGACACACACAAGGTCCCAGAAGACACCGCTCCACATTTCCCAGGAGGCAACAAAACGAGGAGAAGAAAGAAGACCCACCACGGACAAGGAAGTGGCAGATTAGGAGACCTGCCTAGTAACAGCCACTTCTGGTAAGTATAAAATATATATATATATATATATATATATATATATATATATATATTAATTTTTTTTGTAGCCTTTTTGGCTATTTTTTTTTTTTAGGGTGGAACTCCGTTTTAAGTGAAATTGTCCATCAACGTACTTTGAGGAAATATAGGAAAGAGATGTTTTTGGACTAGGACAGAATCAAAAGGGTACATTTAAAGTAAATTTGTATTGATAGAATTGCATAGGCTCTCATTGGTAACCTCCTTCTGAACGTTCTAGTTACTTGGATGTCATACTTTCAGGGTTTCCAACCTTGAACAATTTTGTGACAAGTAACTCCAGGCAACTAATATTTCCAAAGGTAGCACAACATTGGTGGACTTTGGGGTTGATTTACTAAAACCGGAGAGTGTAAAATCAGGTGCAGCTGTGCATGGTAGACAATCATCTTCTAAGGGCTCCTTCACTCGGGCTGACCGTTCAGGTCCGCCTGACAGTTTTTTAGGCGGACCTGAACGGGCGCTGCGTGCTCCTCTATGGAGCCACGGATGTCAGCAGTGACATGCCCGCTGACATCCGACCCGCTCTGACCTGCCAAAGTGTGACGGAGGAAAAACCTACTTTTCCATCCATCTGGCGGATCAGATCGGGTGAACACGAACAGACGGTCCGTGTTCATCCGATCCTCCCCATAGGGAGAGTGCCTTGTCATCCGGGCAAGCAGAGGTTCACGGGGCGGATCATTACTGATCCGCCCCGTGTGAAAGAGCCCTAACTTCAATCAAGCTTTGACAATAAAAACTGGAAGCCGATTGGTTTCTATGCAGAGCTGGACCAGATTCAGGCACTCTTCAGTTTTAGTAAATCAACCCCTTTATATTGCTTTAATGTCAGGTAAAATTATTGTTAAAGAGAAACCAAAGTATACATTTTAAAAAGTCGTGTTTATACTGTATATACATACAACCTTTTGTTTTAAAATACATTTTATACATGACAAAGGATTCCCACAGCACTATGATTTACCTAAATAGATAGCACAGTAGAAATTATTCTGCTTTTAGGCATAATGTCTCTTATTGAAACATTCAGAAGGAAAAAGAGTTACTGCTTCAATTTGTTTTTGTAAGTTCCAGTTTGAGCTATTGAGCTCTCTAAACAATAGTCTTTTGCAAAATGTGGTAAAAACATGTGAAAGGTTGCCAGAGGATTTCCTGACAGCCTGATATACTGTATGTATTATTTCATATTTGTCTTACCTAAAAAAGGTATATCAAAAATTTGTATTTCAAAACCCTGATCATAACATATATTATTCCCCCCGTTGTAGAGTGATACCTCATGGCCACAGAAGCCAGGTCTGTAACAGAATTTTATTGAGCTTAGACTGTTACAAACATTACAGCCTGACTCTTCAACTATAACACTATAACAACTAGAACAAGATAAGAATAATCATTAATTTTAGTTTCTTATTAGTTTCATTAAAAATAAAACTATGCTTCGGTGAAGCACTATAACATAGAGATACGCAACCAACTCCATGTACCTGCCTAAGAGCAAGAATGAAGGCTCGGCAATTCTGGTTGGAAGCAGCGGTACAGGTATGATGTGGAAACCCTAATGTTCTGCTCAGTGATGCAATGGGCTTCAATAAACTTCGCCTGAGAAGGAAATTGCTTGGGAAGGGATGGGTTCATCTGTCAAGTGTCTTGTGTGACGCCATTATCACCTACAAGAACAGAAAAAACAAAGGAGAGCTGTCACACTTTTGTTTCTCAAGGTCAAAAACAAATTTACAAGGCAACAAATTTTGCACTGGCATTATTTACAAGTCCAAAAAATATGGAACTGTGCCAAAAGCCTGGTAGCCTTTTCTAAAGGGTTGAAAGTTAAGAGGTGTATCTTTATTTTACCTTTCTTTTAAGGGAAGGCATAATTTGTTTTTTATCCTGAGTCGTGTTCTCTTAAGATAACTACTTAAATTGCAGCTCCAGCATTACTGTATTATAAAAAATAAAAAAAAGTAAAAAGTGTTTGTTAAATTTAGGCTGATGGTTTTCTTTACTTCGTGTTATCTAATTACACGTACAGTGGAACCTCGGATTACGAGCATAATCTATTCCAGGAGAATGCTCGTAATCCAAAGTACTCGCATATCGAAGCGAGTTTCCCCATTGAAGTCAGTGGAAACGAAAATAATTTGTTCCGCATTGACTTCAATGACATGCAATACCGCATGCGGCCAGAGGTGGGGGGGGCGCGGGAGAACCTCGGAATGGCCTAAAAGACCCAAGGACAGACTTTGTTCCCGAGATTTAATAAGTACCAGTAGTTCCAAACGAAGTTGCTGTTTTACACGTAGCTACTAAGGAATGGCCTGCTCTATAGAGCTCAATACGTAGCTCCTAAGAAAGGTTCTGCATCACAGACCATTACAGGTAGGTCCTAAATGGATTCCTTTATCTTGGTAGATCTTTATAGGTATATTGTAAGACTGTCCTGTGCCAAAAAGATCTAGAAGTCGATTCTAAGGTAGCTCAAGAAGCTTGGTAGATATTTCATAAGGATGTGACTTCTCCATAAAACTTTACATTTAGTTACTAAGGAATTTAGAGGGTTCCTTCTCCACAGAGCTCTGCAGGTTGTCCCTAAGGAGTTAAAGTACTATATAATTATTTAGGTAGTGGAGCCTTAATAAGCTCTGAACAAGTTCTGCACAATTTAGTGAATTGTATTGAATGTATTGCTCCATGGAACTCTACAGGAAGCTCCTAAATAAGGTCCTACATCACAGAGCTCTGCAGGTATTTCCTATACATCCATATAGCAATAGACTGCAAGTAGTTATTAAAAAAACCTAGGAGACCATTAAGCAGGTTCTGTGTGTATCTACATACACCCCCCTCTATGGTTGCATCAGATGATCCATTTCATTGCATCTCCTATGACTCTGCGGCCTCAATGATAATGCAAAACTCTGACTAGTTATTATTGAATTCCTACAAATTTGGATCTAAATTGCCATTGTGCTCTCAAGCAATCCAGGAAAATGTTTTTGTATATATAACTGTATTGTTATTAAGTCTTCTTGTATGTTTTTCTAAAAAAAATAATAAAAAAAAATCGATTTAGTGTGTACAGTGCCTGATAGATAAATTCTCCTGAGGAAGCTTCTACTTGTGGCGAAACATGTTGAGAACTATTCAGTGTGCACCTTTCAACTGTACTGTATGATCAGATTTTCATATTTTGTCATTTTAAATTTAAAATAAATAATATTTTTTCAATATAACTTTGATGTAAATTTGAACCACTTTCCCCATGTTTGTATAAATAGTTACTAAAGAAGTTTCTGTTCCATAGAGTTTTACAGGTAGTTTCTAAAGAATGTCCTGCACTATAGACATGTTCTTTAAGCAGTTTCTGTGCAAATTCTGTGCAATAGATCAATAGAAGTATATCATAAGAAGGTGCGTTGTCTGTACTTCCTGGGGGAAGTGGAGGGGTTTGGGGAGAAGAGGTAGTGGCAGGAAGGATGGTAGGGGGGAACTTTGAATCATGGAAGCAATAGCAAGGGGAGGTCAAATGATTTATTTCACATAGCTCCAGCTTGCCTTATTCTACAAATAAAAAGTAGTATAAAAGCAATGGAAAATATTAAGGAACATTAAACTAACGCTCATGTTAACATTCTATCTGTTCTAAAATAATTATAATGTACTGTGTGTGTGGTTTAATCAGTCTCCTGTCATTCTCGCTCTATAGTTGGTGGAATACTAACTTTTTTTTTTTGCAATGCTTTCAGCTTCTAATTTTCACAAGTGATATATATACTACCCTTCATCTTATATATATTCATAATGCATGATGTTATAGTAAATGCATCATTTACTTGTTTCATATTTCATTTATCTTGTCAGAATGATGTGTGTCACCTGTCTTTTAATCAGTATTTTAGGTACATACATTTTCTTCTGATTGTTGAGTATACAGGATTATTGAAGACGTGTGATTTATTTGTATAGTGACTAGACAAGAACAGATGTTAGTCAGCATTTTTTTCTTTCATTCGGATAGTGGGCAATGGGCATCGTGGTTGACGTGGATCTACATCACTACATCTACATATTTTGACTATGGGTGTACATTGTGGGAATATGTTATTATTGTTAAAGAGGAAGTAAACCCTCTTGAAAAAAATCTAAAAAAAAAACCCTGCAAGAAAAAGGCATAATGAGCTAGTATGCATAGCATACTAGCTCATTATGTTTTACTTACATGAGATCGAAGCCCCCTCGTTCCTCACATCTTTCCCAGAGTGTCTTCCTCGTATCGCGGCTCCGGTGATGTGACTGGCCAGAGCTGCAATGACGTCGCTCCCACGCATGCGCGCGGGTGCCGCCACTAACGGCACGCTCAGTGCACCTGCGCACTGTAGACATCGGTGCATGTCTTTTGGAAATATCTCCTAAACCGTGCAGGTTTAGGAGATATTTCTTGCACCTACAGGTAAGCCTTAATCTAGGCTTACCTGTAGGTAAATGTGGTCTGTAAGGCCGCGTACACACGATCAGACCGGTCCGATGAAACTGGTCTGCAATTCGATGGTGTGTACGGCCTATCGGACAGTTGTCCGTCGGACCAAAGTTTTAAAACTTTAAAATCTTTAAAATCTGTCCGACGGACACCTGTGGACAGATTCGATGGTTAGTATGCCAAAGCATCGGACCAAAAACCTGCGCATGCTCAGAATCAAGTCGACGCATGCTTGGAAGCATTGGACTTCCTTTTTTCAGCACGTCGGTGTGTTCTACGTCACCGCGTTCTGGTCTGATCGGATTTGTGGTCCGATGGTGTGTACACACATGCAGGGCCGATCCGCCCTATAGGCTCACTATGCAAGGCGCTTAGGGCCCCGCAAAGCTGCGGAGGGCCCCCAAAATTACTAGAGGCCCTGCCTGGTGAGAAGTCATTTTCGGCCCTCTCACTCTCTCTGGCTGCATGGGAGAAGAGGTAAGAAGTCAGCACCCCCCGCTTCTCACTTTAATTTAAGACGTCATTTCCGAGAGCAGAACACCCCCCTCCTCCCCGCTTCTCAGCTGTAATCTTTAATGTGACATGATGTCACTGTCGGCAGCAGCACGTCCCCCCCCCCCCCCCGCTTATGTCATGTAATTTTGCTTAGAGCCCCAGGAAGGTCAGGATCAGCACTGCACATGGCCTAGGGGTTTACAACCACTTTAAAGACTGTGTCTGTGATTTTATTAACACTTTACCATGTACCCCTCACTCATTTACATTTTGCCTGGGGCGGTATCGGTCTGGATGCCCCCTCATTTTGTAAGGGTGCTTCCAAATTCTGATAAGCCCACTACCCTTAAACCGCCACAACCACCAGGCCTTGGTTGTAGGGAAAAGGACTTTGTCCAAAGTGCTTTGTCAGGGGGTACAAACCCTGGCAAGATACACCCCCCCCCCCATTTTCAGGGCATGTAGCCTGGTATGATTCATCAGGGCCTTCCAGACTGCATGCTTGGTCACATATCTGGTATGGTAGGACTTTTTTGGGGGGCCCTATACTTTTTTTATTTTTCTTGATTTTTGCATGGGGTCAGTCCTGAAGGGTCTGGAATTGAATTTGAGTGGAACCTCACCCTGTTATTTATTTATTTTTGCGTGGGGGTCCCCTAAAAAATTCATACTATAACTGAAGGACCTGAATGGAATTGCAGAGGAACCCCCATGCAATTTTTTTGTGGGTGTGCCTCATTGACATCTTTACCAGATCATCATCTAGGATAAGGGTTTGGTATAGATAGAGGGAACCCCTGGCCGCACGGTGAAGGCTGCATTCACACCTAGGCGTTTTGTCGCCCTACGCCCGACGCTGTAGCAGCCTGAGATACGCTGGAGGGGCGAATTAACATTGTCGGCTATGGAGATGGTTCACATCTCTACGCCGAAGCCTGAAGCTTGAAACAAGTCCCGGACCCTTTTTTTCAGGCGTATCAGGCGTTTGGCAATAACCGACAATGTTAAAATCACCCCTCCCAGCGAAAACAAGGAGAGGCTTGTCGCCGCAATTTGCGGGGACAATACGCCAATGTCGTGTCGCGGCAATACGCCGGCTGCCGCCTACGCTCAGGTGTGAATGCAGCCTAACAGACAGAATGAAGCAGCTGGGAGCTGTCATTTTGGCAGGAAATTGAATCACACTTTTTTGCTGTAGTAGGTTGTAATTATACAAATCTTAACCAATACCCGAATCATACCTTGGTGGGTGTCACCACAAAAAATTAAACTAACCAAAAATAGAGAGAAAAAGCGGAACTACCGTGTACTATAGAGAAAAAGGAGGATATCCCCCAAAGATACACAAGGGGCTTTAACCACTTGACCACTGGGCACTTAAACACCCTTAATAACCAGACCAATTTTTAGCTTTCGGTGCTCTCACAGTTTGAATGACAACAACTCAGTCATACAACACTGTAACCAAATGACATTTTTGTCCTTTTTTTCCCCACAAATAGAGCTTTCTTTTGGTGGTATTTGATCACCTCTGCGGTTTTAATTTGTTTTGCTATAAATGAAAAAAGAACAAAAATGTTGTAAAAAATAATAATTTTTCTTCATTTCTATTATAAAATTTTGCAAAAAAGTAATTTTCTTCATAAATTAGGCCTAAAATGTATACTGCTACATATCTTTGGTAAAAAAAAAAAAAAAATGTTGGATATTATTTAGTCTGGGTGAAAGTTATGGGGTCTACAAGCTATGGTACCAATTACTGAAAATTGATCAATTTCATCACACCTGATGTACTGACAGCATCTCTCATTTCTTGAGACCCTAACATGCCAGAAAAGTACAAATACCCCCCAAATGACCCCTTTTTGGAAAGTAGACATTCCAAGGTATTTAGAAAGAGGCCTGGTGAGTTTTTTAAAGTTGTCATTTTTTCCCACAATTCTTTGCAAAATCAAGATTTTTTTTTTCATCAAACTTTCATATTAGCAGGTTATTTCTCACACACAGCATATGCATACCACAAATACACCCCAAAACACATTCTGCTATTCCTCCCGAGTATGGCGATACCACATGTGTGAGACTTTTACACAGCGTGGCCACATACTGTACAGAGGCCCAACATGCAGGGAGCACCCAGGCCAATTCTGACATTTCTCTCCTACATGGAAAAATCATCATTTATTTGCTAGAAAATTACATAGAACCACAAAACATTATATATGCTTTATAGTAAAGACCCTAGAGAATACAATGGCGGTCATTGCAACTTTTCATCGCGCATGGTATTTGCACAGCAATTTTTCAAACGCGTTTTTTTGGAAATAAAACAGTTTTGTGCTTTTAGAAAAAAACATTAAAGTTAGCCCAATGTTTTTGCATAATATGAAAGATAAAGTAACGCAGAGTAAATAGATACCTAACATGTCACCCTTCAAAATTGCTCACGCTTGTGGAATGGCGCCAAACTTTGGTACTTAAAAATTCCCATAGGCAACGCTTTAAATATTTTTACTGGTTACATGTTTTTAGTTACAGAGAAGGTCTAGGGCCAAAATTATTGCTCTCGCTCTAACGTTCGCAGAGATACCTCACATGTGTGGTTTGAACACCGTTTTCATATGTGGGCGGGACTATGCGTTCGCTTCTGCATGCGAGCTCACGGGGACAGGGACGCTGTATGCCCAGAGTATTGCGGAGTATGCCCAGAGTATTGCAGAGTATGCCCAGAGTATTGCAGAGTATGCCCAGAGTATTGCAGAGTATGCCCAGAGTATTGCAGAGTATGCCCAGAGTATTGCAGAGTATGCCCAGAGTATTGCAGAGTATGCCCAGAGTATTGCAGAGTATGCCCAGAGTATTGCGAAGTATGCCCAGAGTATTGCCCAGAGTATTGCCCAGAGTATGCCCAGAGTATTGCGAAGTATGCCCAGAGTATTGCGAAGTATGCCCAGAGTATGCCCAGAGTATTGCCCAGAGTATGCCCAGAGTATGCCCAGAGTATTGCCCAGAGTATTGCAGAGTATGCCCAGCATTGCAATGTATTGCCCAGCATTGCAATGTATTGCCCAGCATTGCATTGCAGCAGGGATGGCTGAGCAGGGAGGGAGGGATGGATGGATCTGTGACTACATTTGTCACAGATCCAGCCCACAGCACTGCCGCTGCCATCCGCTCCCTCCCCTCTCCTCTCACATCAAATGATGCCGGTTTGTTTACAAGTGATCGCGCCGTCATTGGACGGCGTGATCACGTGGTAAACCGCCGCTATCAAGGATGCTCCCGTGTGCGGGCCTCAGGGGGCGCGATTCTAGGAAGCCGTTAATTAACGGCCACTTAGAGTTAAGCAACCACCCTGTAGACGTACTTTGTCTATAGGGAGGTTGCAAAGTGGTTAAAGACAACTAGTAAACAAAAAAAGATTTATTTAAATATTGGTAAAATATTGGTGCATACATCATCATATATCAACATATTAGAAGATGAGACAGAGCTGAATAAGTTGAGAGTGTATTCTCCTGGTATTGTGATAGACGCGTTTCAGGACCTGTGAGGCCGCGTACACATGATCGGACCAATTCGATGGTGTGTACGGCCTATCAGACCATTGTCCGTCGGACCAAAGTTTTAAAACCGTCGGACAGATTTTGCGGTTAGTACGCAAAAGCATCGGACCAAAAACCTGCGCATGCTCAGAATCAAGTCGACGCATGCTTGGAAGCATTGAACTTCCTTTTTTCAGCACGTCGTTGTGTTCTACGTCACCGCGTTCTGGTCTGATTGGATTTTTGGTCCGATGGTGTGTACACACATCAGACCACTTCAGCCTGGTCCGATGAAAACGGTCCGTTGGACCATATTCATCGGACCGGTCTGATCGTGTGTATGTGGCATGAGGAGTCCTTTTTTTCAGGGGCATTCCATAAGGAGATAAACAGTTTACAACACTATAGTGAAACATTTTTTTAGTTTTTAGCTAAATAGCTTCCTTTACCCTAATGCAGTCCTGGTTTCATGTCCTCAGTGTTTGTTTTTGCTGTAATCCTTCTCTGTTCTGCACACATGAAAAAAGTACTGGGAGCTTCTCTCTGTGGTTTTTAATCAGGAAGGTGTGATTACTGTGTGTCTAAAACCCCTCAGAACCAATCAGTTTAATTTTAAAAACAAACACTGCCCTGTATTGGCTCTGTGTCTCTGTCCTTTACAGAAGCATGAAACTAGATGAAAAACGAAACTGAAACTGCAGGTACATTATATGATTGATTTTTATCCATTTTTAATCATTTTTAAAATATATCAGTTAACTATTATGGGCCAGATTCAGGTAGAGTTAGGCTGGAGTGTCAGTGATACTCCAGCCTAACTGTCACTTTGAGCCGGCGTTTTTGTTTTCTGTAACCAGAAAACAAGAAACGCCGGGTTGGAGTTCCTATACGAGCGGCGTAATTGTATTTCGCCGTCGTATCGGAACTTCAATTTTAAAAATAGCGCTCGGGGCGTTCCCGCTGATTAACGCCGAGAATATGTTAATCAGCGGGAATCGGAAATTCACGATCGTATTCGGGCCCGACGCAGTGACTTTCCGACGTTTCCGTAAGCGATACGCGGCGTAAAGAAAAAGCAGCCCCCTAGTGGAGTATCCTATGTTAAGTATAGGCGTCGCCATCGCGTCGGAAAAAATAAAAATCGCGTCACTTGCGTAAAACGTTCATGAATGGGGATGTGACGTCATTGACGTTCACTGACAGAATTTGGAGCATGCGCACTGGGATGCATTGACACTTGACGCATGCGCAGTACGTTCGCCGCGGGATCGAGCATAGTTTAAATAATACACGCCCCGTACCCGCCCAATTTGAATTCCGCCGGCTCATTTGCGATGCGCTGCCGCAACTTTAGGAGCAAGTGCTTCATGAATAACAGCACTTGCTCCTAAAATTTTGGCAGAGTAACGTAAATGAGATGCTCCCATCTACCTGAATCTGGCCCTATGTCTCTATACCCTGTAAACAGTCATTTCAGCAAAAAAAAAATGTTTTCCTTTACAACTCCTTTAAATTAAGATTTAATGAAAGCATTGACAAACCTGATGCAGACTTCGTTGAGTTGGTATGTTTCCAAAGGTCACTATCTACGATGCTCAAGTCTACATCAAGTTTGATAGTGCTCCCATGTCTGTCTCCTGTTTCATTGATTCTTAATTTATGTTATGTTTCATTATAGAGTGTAGTAAACCGTATCTCCCTATGGAATGCCCCTCACAGGTCCTGAAACATGTCAGGCACAATACGAGGAGAATACACCCTCAACTTATTCAGCTCTGTCTCATCTTTTAATATGTTGATACATGATCATGTATGCACCAATATTTTAACAATGTTTAAATAAATCTTTTTTGGTAAATATACTTTGTTTACTAGTCCCTTTAAAGTCCCCTTGGGTATCATTGGGGGATACCCTTCTTTTTCTCTATGGTTCCAATTTTGGATGTTGGCAACAACAACAGCCTATCTGGGTGGGTTATTACTTATTCTTACCGTGTACTATATTTCTTAGAAAAGTATTTCTTATCAAAAATTATTTAAAAAACAACATTGCACGGTGCCTTGAAAAAGTATTCATACCCTTAGAAATTTTCCACATTTTGTCATAGTACAACTAAAAACATAATTGTATTTTATTGGTAATTTATGTGATAAACTAACACAAAGTGGCACATACTTGTGAAGTGGAAGGAAAATGATAAATGTTTTTTTTTGTACAAATAGATATAGAATACATTTATGTTTTTGGTTTTAACATGACAAAATGTTGAAGATTTCAAGGGTTATGAATATTTTTTTAAGGCACACCTCCCAAAGAACCCTAAAACAACCCTGTGTGCTGGTAAAATTGCCTATAGCATATGATATTGTGGTTTCATACGGTTCAGGTGATTTTTGCCAGCACACACTTTTTATCCTGTGGGATATACATGCCGATGGTAGCTATGTGTTCCACTTTCCAGGGTCAGGGTATCACCCAGGCATGCCATCTAATGGAGTTTTACATTTCTAATGTTTTACTGTAAAAATTGCTAAAATGGTAACAGCCCCACTCCCAATTCCCAAGCCCCCCAGTGAAATGGAATGTTTATTTATTTATTTTTATTTTGCTTTAGTACATGTCCCCCTGGCAGTACCCAGCTCTCCATGTCATTTGTGTAGCGGCCTGCCACTTTCTAGGCGGCGCTGCTTTAAATTTAGAGGGTAGTCTGAGAGTTAGTTGGCTCAGGCTGTATGATTTTTCACTAAATTTGGGCCTCTGTTCCAGCCATGGCTGTACTGTGAGTGACCACTATTGTTGTCTGGGGTGTTGTTACCATTCCAGGCCGAGTGTGGCAGCAGTCAGGTCAAGGTGTTTTGGGTGTTCCCCTTCAGCAGCCAATCAGAAGGAGTTGATCGTCCTGCTGTGTATGCTGGGCAGGAGTACTTAAGGGACAGACGTCATTAGTGTGTGGCCCTCCTGGCCGGGGGTGCATGTTCAAGTGTTCCTGGCTCCGGGACCACGTTGGTCCGGTGTTGTGATCTACTAAGTAGGCCCGGTAGTCAGACTGGGTCTACCCCCGCAGAGTGGTCCTGTGCTATCCCCCCTGAGGGAGGGAGCCACTCGATGAAGAACCTGTCTTGGAGAGCACCGAGCAAGAGGCTGGTATCGCGGGAGAGGCCTTGAACTTCATCGAAGGACGCACTATTACTGAGAGTGATGGTCACCTGTCAGTTCACAAGAATTTAGAGAGATCCGGGTGCTTAATCCTGTGCTGAGAGCATTCTGGGCTGACTATGTCTCCATCTTTAGAAAGGCCTGTGGCAGAGACTTTACCAAGTTTCCGTGTGACATCCTGGCTGCTAGGCTAGTAAGAGAGGCCTATCCAGGTGCACAGTACACACTCTGGCTTGAGTTGTGACGAAAGCTGCATTGCTGGAAGCAGGAGTGTTCCCAAACAGAATTTATACACCTGAACCTATTACCCTTCCACCTCTTCAACTACTTATTTTATTATTTTACCATGTCTGGTAAATAAAGCAAAGAAAAAGAAGCCTAAAGTGTGGACATTGAACTTTTACTCAACTCTCATCTGATACCCTAGACGGCGAAGAAATAGAGGTAACATGCCGCCCAAAACAATCCAGCAGCTCCTTCAGGGGTAGTGCTACATTTGTTTGACAACCCCCTGTCTATTAGCCTATAAAATGGTCAATACTCTTTTTGTAACAATCGATTACATCCTATTGACTTTAATAGGGTTTGATTTCCGCACCAACCTGCCTTGAACCAAACCCAAGTGCAGTTAGCTCATCACTGCAATTACTTCACACACTCATTCTGTCTTGGCTCCAAGTTAAATGGTTTTATAAATACAAAACGTTCAAGTGGTGGAAAGTCTATTATAAAGAAAAGAAGCTAAGAGCTTTAGTGACCAAAGAGATCTTTCCTTTAAGACAGTATAATAATGGCAACACTTGCAATGTAGTATATATGATTAAATGTAAGGGCTGCTATATTCAATATGTGGGTTGTATGATCAGACCCCTACGAGTTCATATTGGGGAGCACTACAGGGATGGTCAGAACCCAGAAGCCATCCCAGATAGCAAGCAATTGTGCTGCAAGTTTGAAAATGACTTACTAAGCTATTGCTAGACTTGACTGTTTGTTACACAATTGAGGCAAGTCTGCATTGCATGACTCCAGATATATTTTCTTTGCAAACAAGCGCTTTCGGAAGTGCTGCCCATTCATTGCAATGGGCAGGGGCATTTTGGGAGCGGTGTATACACCGCTCCCAAATTGCCCCAAAGATGCTGCTTGCAGGACTTTTTCTAACGTCCTGCAAGCACACCGCCCCAGTGTGAAAGCTTTCACACTCAGACAGCATTAGAGGCAGTTTCAGGCCCTTTACAGATGCTATTTCTAGCGCTAAAATGCCTAAAAACTGCCTCAGTGTGAAAGGGGTCTAGTCTAAGGGTACTTTCACACTGGGGTGCTTTGCAGGCGCTATTGCGCTAAAAATAGCGCCTGCAAAACGCCCTAAAAAGAACCGCTCCAGTGTGAAAGCCCAAGGAACTTTTACACTGGAGCGGTGCACTGGCAGGATGCTCCAAAAAGTTCTGCCATCCGCATCTTTGGCGCGCTGTGGGAGCGATGAATACACCCCTCCTACAGCGCCCCTGCCCATAGAAATCATTGTGTAGCACCACCGAACCTCCGGCAAAGCGCCGCTGCAGCGGCACTTTGTGGGCAGTTTTAACCCTTTTTCGACAGCTAGCGGTGGTTAAAACCGATAGTGGCCAAATAGTGCGGCAAAAATGGCGGTAAAGTGCTGCTAAAAATAGCAATGCTTTACCTCCGGCGGCACACTGCCCCAGTTTGAAAGTAGTCTTAGGCCTCGTACACACGATCAAATCTGTCCGCTGGAAACGGTCCGCTGGACCGTTTAAGCAGACAGATTCGATCGTGTGTACGGCAGACAGATTCGATCGTGTGTACGGCCGAGCCGACGGATTTGGCCACCCGACAGATTTCAAAGCATGCTTTGAAATCTATCGGGTGGGAATCCGCCCGCCCGACATGTCTGCTGGTTAGTACACTTACCAGCAGACATGTCGTCCCGCACCGCCGCCGCCGAATGGATTCGGCGCATACGCGGAAGTGTTTTACTTCCTGGTGCGGTGACGTGGCGGCGTCAACGTCACCGCCACGTCAGCGCGCTCTCTGCTGGCGGAGATTTTGGTTTGCTCGTGTGTACACGTGAGCAAACCAAAATCCCAGCAGACAGATTTGTTCAAATCTGTCGGACGGACAGATTTGAACAAATCTATTGCCTCGTGTGTACGAGGCCTTAGGCCGCGTACACACGATCAGACAGGTCCAATGAAACTGGTGTGCAGACCAGTTTCATCGGACCAATTCGATGGTGTGTACGGCCCATCAGACCGTTGTCCGTCGGACCAAAGTTTTAAAACATGCTTTAAAACCTGTCTGATGGACAACTGTCCACTGTTAGTACACAAAAGCATCGGACCGAAAAACCTGCGCATGCTCAGAATCAAGTTGACGCATGCTTGGAAACATTGAACTTTATTTTTTCATCACGTCGTTGTGTTCTACGTCACCGCGTTCTGGTCTGATCAGATTTTGGTCCGATGGTGTGTACACACATCAGACAAGTTCAGAGTTGTTTGATGAAAACGATCCGTCGGACAAGTTTCATCGGACCTGTCTGATCGTGTGTATGCGGCCTTAGTATAACCGATTTTGTGTTGCCTTTTTAAATATTTGTATTTCGTGTTTTAATCTTTTTTATTGAGTTTTCAAGTAAGAACGAAAAGAATATAAAATATTAATATCCGTACTGCCATCATAGTCAGCAGGGCAGCCATCAGAAATTTTGGGGCCCCTTACACAGCTTCGGGCATGGGCCCCCCTGGAGAACCGGGGGGCTGCTGAAAATTTTAAAGTGTCATCTCACCTCCTACTCCCGCTCCTGAAAGTGAGTTGGGAATGGGGGGGGTGGGTTGCTGCCAAAAATGACAGTGTCATCTCACCTCTTCCTCCTCCTGTCGATTTGAGAATCAGGGTGGGGGGGGGGGTGCTACTGAAAATGAAAGTGTTTTCTCTCCTCTCTCCAGCCGCAACATGAGAACACTGAGAATGGGGGGGCCCTGGGAACATTCGGGCCCCTTACAAGTGTAATGCCTGTACCCCCCTGATGGCGGCCCTGATAGTCAGTGTATATAACAATAGAGAAATCAAAAAGAGGGGTTCATCATAGTTCCATAAAAAGAGTTTATTTTATTTTAAGATTTGTTTGTTGATTGTAAAATGTGTTTATAGACCTTTTTGTCCTAGCCATGTTTTATAGTGTCATTTCTGAACACATGTTTTTAAATGAGTATTGATTGGGGTGATACAGCTTTGTCGGTGACTCCTCCATGCTCCAGGCTGTGTTTAAAAGGCAGAGGAGTGTTGTTATAAGCCAGCTATGAATAAAGCTTGGGTTGAAACACATTAGATTCTTGTTGTCTCTTGATATCCAGGACTGTTTGCCATTTTAATGAATAAAGCACAATTCAGGATTATATGTGAATTCCCTCCTTTGTATTACATTACACTAATACGTAAACCCCTACGCGATTGCTGTAATAGGGAAGTGGAGGAAAGACCATGAAGACGGTCAAAGTCAATCTGACCGCATATCTACTTCGGGTCACATCGGCTTTCAGCAGTCTTTAGACACATACACAAAGTTCTGTGATCTGAATGTGCAATCATATCAAAGAAGCGTAAAGGTTCTCCCTCTTTCGGAAGGCTAACCCATACATTTCTAGCAGGGGTGAAGTGGGAGAGGCTCAGAGAAGGTATGTGGTCTACACAAGGCAATGTCCTGTGTAGGAAGCATCATTATACGTCTTCTGGCACTGAATCATCAAGGTACAATAAGCAGTAAAACATTTCATTTTTAGTTTCATCACAGAAGTGCTCTTATCCTTTAAGTGGAATCTCCAGTACTATTCTGCTTAGCGGTTAGCTCAATCAATCTGTTCCCTAAGAAGCACTCCTAAAAAAAAAAATCTTTAAAAAAAAAAATTGGTCTGTATAACTCATTCTACAAGATACATTCAGTGATACATGTCCAATTTAATTCAACTCATTACAATGAATTCACTTTATCTACTTGTAGCCTTCCCCGCTAGCAGATAACTTCTCATCAGTGTTTCTAAATGATCAAATCACTCACATGGGGGAACAGAAGTAATGTCTGACCTGAGGAAGCAGATAATTAAGTGGCACATCTCACTCTGCAGTATCAGCTGCCATATAGGAAGAAATAAGCCAATGGGCAGATTGTAGGCACAATAAGCTTTCATATTACATTAAACCTTGTGAATCTCTGCCACGGCCCCCTGAAATACCCCAATATCCAGAGTATGGAGAAAGTAGGCAGGCTTACCCCCTTCCCAGGTATAATTATCTCTCTGAACGACCTATCACCAGGCTGGAGCACTATCATGTAGGGGATGGTGGTATGTAGGGTTGTCACCTCATCCCTTTAAAACTGAACACATAATAATTACACAGGCTCTGTGGCTGCCTAAGGTGGTAATTACACTCAATTGGTGCTTTACCTGCATTAAATTAGCCACAGAACCTGTGTAATTCATAAGTGTTCAGTTTTAAAGGGATGAGGTGGCAACCCTAGTGGTATGCCTAGACCAGCCATTCTCAACCAGGGTTCCGTGGAACCCTAGGGTTCCTCCAGAGGTGGTTAGGGGTTCCTTAAGCTGTGGTTGATTTACCTCCTGTTTGATGGTGCTTACATACTTCTGAGCCAATGCTACTTGGAGGAGCCAGTGGTATGACACCATCATGATCTTTATAGCTCTCTGTAAGAGGGCCATTCTTACCACCACTGTAAAAAAAGGGCATTCTTCTCACTGAAGTAAGGGGCATTGTTCCCACTGACCCCCAATGAATGGGTTTTATCAGGGGTTCCCCCGAGACCTGAAAATTATTTTAAGGGTTCCCCTGTGGTAAAAAGGTTGAGAAAGGCTGCCCTAGACCAATGCAGTTGGCAATGTATTTGCAGACAAAACTTTTTTTTTACTTTTTAAATGGAGCCAATCTCTACAAGGGGACACACACAAAGCAATTATTCTCCATGTGTCCTGTTTACACTTAAAGCGGAGGTCCACACAAAAAGTGAACCTCCCCTTTTTCGTAACCCCCCTCCGGTGTCACATTTGGCACCTTTCAGGGTGGAGGGGGGTGTAGATACCTGTATAATACAGGTATTTGCACCCACTCCCCCTCCCCCCGCTGTCTCCTGGGAAAAACACTGGTCCTAGGAGACAGCGGGGACCAGTGAGGATAGGCCGCGCAGCTCGCACATGCGCAGTAGAGAACCGGGCAGTGTAACGCTTCACTTCCTGATTCCCTCACCAAGGATTGCTACCGACATCGTGGGCGCGCTGGACAGGTAAGTGTCCATTTATTAATACAAATAAATGAATTATTCAGCGCTAGAAGATAAACACACAATGAAAAAACTGATGCAAGCCAGCACTGAAGGTTAATTCAAATAAAACACCCCAACAGAAATGAATGAATGAATGAATGAATGAAAACTTGTATAGCGCGGCACATGCGAACTGAATCGCCTCTGGGCGATGAAAAATAGTGCAGCGCAGAACAAATTAATAAATACTTTCAAACAACATATATAAGAAAAAGCAAACAGAATGTCCTTAAGTGTACAGATAATCCAAAGTGAATATGAGAAGCCAGAAACAAAATGTCCATAAGCGTACTAATATTCCAAAGTGAATATGAGGAGCCACATCCAAAGCGTGAATGGTGAAATCAGAAGAAAAACCTCCACCAAGAAAGGTAAGAATGGCCTCTCACCTTATTGCCTAGACCAAAAAGGTCAAACAGCATATGATATCAAGGATCTCCCGAATGGTCCAATCAGTTCAACAGCGGATCACTCATGCGGCATCAATAAACTCAAACGCCAGTAATGGTTTATGCAAAAAAATAGAAAGAGATCTAGTGCTCTCTGAAGCGTCCTTAAAATGTATTGCATATAAAATAAAAACACTCACATAAAAAGCACTCGTTCCTGAGTGCTAGGTAAATAGCCATACAGCCGGGAATCCATCAAACAAATTGTTGGGACACACGGTGTGCAGTGTGCAGTCGCGGGTGACGTCACGCATGTAACTCCCCCCTCGTACATCGTTACGTCCACTGGGCGGGACTTCATCAGTGTGGGGAAGGCAGAAACAACACGGACATCCCGCTGAATACATTTTAAAGGTGTCGGTTGTCAGAGCAACCAACAACATAATAAAATACACGCCCTCGTCATGACACAGACGCCTCCCATTGGATCAGTGCAGAGCTAACATAGCTACAAGCACAACAAGCGCAACCGCGCAGCAAAGCTAAACGGGACAGCAGGCGAAAAAATTCATGACAAGGAAAAAGTAAAAAGTAAAAACCATATTTAAAACTAATGAGATCCATACAAGGTCTCAATAGAAAAAGCCAAAGGCTATGTTCTAAATATTAAAGACGTCATCCACGACTGCACATATCGCACATTTACAAATATATATATAGCAGTATCATCATTAACAAGGTTACAGATACTAAGGCAAATAAAATAAAACATACAATAATAAAAATACATAAGGATACTAAACACTAGGTATATAAAGCAATTGTAACAAGAACCATAGGCATAACGCAAATAAATATATAGCAGCATAATTCCAAAAAATAAAATGTAATATTTAATACAAAAAATTAATACTAGAATTTAATGCTACCTATTGGATATAAAACAATTAAGGTCAAACTCAACATTGAGACCAGAGGGTGAGGAAACCTTTGTCTCATATATCCAGAAGGATTCACGTTGGCTTAAGCGACGAATATAATGCCCACCCCTCCAGTGTTTGTCCACTTTTTCAATACCCCAAAATTTAAGTGCACGAGGGTCCTTATGGTGACATTGTCTAAAGTGTTTGGAGACACTGTGGCTTCTAATTCCTCTTTTAATGTTACTAACGTGTTCACCAATCCGTACATGCAGAGCTCTAGAGGTACGTCCAACGTATTGCAGACCACAATCGCACTCGAGCATATACACTACACCCTCTGTGTCACATGTGATTAATTGCTTGATTGGATACTCTGTGTGTGACATTAGAACAAAAGCTTTTTCTCTTCTTGATAGTCTGCCGGACATGCTTACATGCTTACAAGTTGCACAACGGCCACATGCATAAAAGCCAGAGAGAAAATTAAAAAGTTTAGGCTGGGCCCTGGTAGGGGGATCGATCACTCCAGGGGCCAGACTATCTCTAAGTGAGGGAGCCTTTTTATATATGAATTGGGGACGGTCCGGCAACACCGGGCCCAACACAACGTCTCCCTTTAGAATCGGCCAGTGCCTGGCAACTATTTTCTTAAATTTCTTGTGGTGTATGTTGAAATCCAACAATAATTTATAGTTGGCTTGATCCTTATCAACATTGACCACCTTATCAGCAACTATAGTATCCCTATCTAGAGCTCTAACTTTCTCTATTTCCTGCAATATAGAAGGACGAGAGTAGCCTTTAGCTACAAATCTAGTAGCAAGCTCTTTGGACTGCAAAAGATAATCAGCTTGACTGGTACAATTCCTGCGTAGCCGCACAAACTGCCCACGTGGGATGTTACAAAGCCACAAACGGTGGTGACAGCTGGTAATAGGTATGTAACTATTACGGTCTACAGATTTAAAATAATTCTTGATACATAACCTATTGTCTAACTTAAATATTTCCAAATCAAGGAAATTAATCTTAAAATGAGACACTGTCCAGGTCAGGACTATATTCTTGGTGTTAGCATTCAATTTATCCATAAAGGACTGTAATGAGAATATATCACCCTCCCATATCAAGATCAGATCGTCAATATACCTCCGATAGCAGACAAGCTGAGGAGGTCTGTTTAGGAACACCGCGTCTCGCTCCCAGTGGGCCATAAATAAATTGGCCACACTGGGAGCGAAACGGGCTCCCATAGCAATACCACATTGCTGCAAATAAAATTCTTTGTTATACCAAAAGTAATTCTTAAGGAGACAAAATGTGAGGCCTTCCAACAGAAAATTAATGTCATCATGGCTAAGTTCAGTGGACTCCAATGCCCACTGTACTGAAGATAGAGCTGCTTCATGCCCAATAATTGTATATAGGGAGCCCACATCAGCCGTAACTAGAATAGTATCACGGGTACAGGGGATGGCCTCAAGTATTTGGATTGCTTGCTTAGTGTCCCTAAGGTAAGCAGGCATACCACGCACCAAAGGTTGCAAGAAAATATCCAGATATTGGCCAAGCCTGGAGGTCACTGAGTCGATCCCATTTACAATAGGACGACCCGGTGGACGTACAGCATCTTTATGCAGTTTAGGTAAAAAGTATATGATAGGAGTGCGGCAATGGTGGGGATCCAAATAAGCCGCCTCCTTACTAGTCAAAATACCTCGTGTTTTACCATCCTCAATCAAATTATGTAACTCATTTTTGTATTTAACCATAGGGTTGCCCTGTAATGTCAGGTAGGTGTGATGATCACTAAGTAATCTATTCATTTCTTCGTGATAATAAGCCTTACTTAATACCACAAGGCCACCCCCTTTATCCGCGGGTCGGATTACAATATCATTCCGCTGTTCTAGCGATTTAATCCCCTGTTGAATCGACTGGGAGTCTTTGACCTTTTTAATATGGAGATCATCAAGATCCTTACACACCATATTTCGGAAGACACCAAGGTGTCTAGTATCGGTATACTGAGGGTTAAAAACCGATCGGTTCCTCAGATTAGAATGCCCAGCACTGTTAGGGGCCGAATTCCTCTCTATAGGATTGGAGAGGAAGTACTTCTTCATATTAAGACCCCTAATATATTTTTGAACACTGACATAAGTCTGAAATTTGTTCAGATTACGTATGGGGGCAAACTTGAGGCCCTTGTCTAATACACGTGTCTCATTATCAGTCAGAAGTACGCCACTTAGGTTAAAGATACCTGTACCAATCAGAGTCTTTGCCTTTTGGACTCGTCTGCCCCCTCGGACCCCTCTAGATTTTTTCTCTTTAGACTGGACTGCCCTCTCGGCGTCTGGGAGGGCCGGGGACAATTCTCCCTCCATTCGTTGGTCCAAGGTGGGGGATACGGTGGGGGCCCCCTCCAAGGGGCCGGCGGAGGTCCCCTCCAAGGGGTCCTCCCCTGTCCTAAAAAATGTTGATTAGTGGGGGGAGGCCCTTCCCAATAATTTTGTAAAGGTGCATAATAATTTGAACTTATTAGACTTTTATTATCCCGCAAACAGCGGAAAAAGGTATGGTTGGAAAATCGGATTAAAGAGATTTCTGACCGTATAGAACCTCTTAAAGATACATCTGAGTTTATTCGGTTATCAGGGGAATTGAAAAATAAGCTCATTAAATGGGATAAGGAGACCCAAGACAAGAAGCGCAAGAAATTCTTGCGCGATGTGAGCGATTTTGGGATTCCTAATGTGTACAAATGGCAATCTTTAAGTTCGGTACAATCTCAATCTGTTGCTATGGATACGGTGGATACTGTCCCGACTTTGTTATCCCAGGGCACTGAGGTACTTTGGCCTAGTTCCTCTGATGCTGTGAGATCTGGGACCCCTGTGAGGGCTGCCACCCCTGCTGTGGGTGGAATTAGACCCTTTAAGGGAAAAGGCAAAGGTAAAAATGGGAAAGGGAGGGGGTTTATGAGTGGGAAGTTGCCCAGGTCCCCTGATCCCGAGTATCATACTAATCCACCTTGGAAAACTATGTCTACTAAGGGTAAGGGTTATCCCAAAGGGGGTAATGGTAATGTCCAGGCAGGGGCTCCACCACCACCTTTATCTACATATAATTATTATGCACCTTTACAAAATTATTGGGAAGGGCCTCCCCCCACTAATCAACATTTTTTAGGACAGGGGACCTTTGGAGGGGACCTCCGCCGGCCCCTTGGAGGGGGCCCCCACCGTATCCCCCACCTTGGACCAACGAATGGAGGGAGAATTGTCCCCCGCCCCCCCAGACGCCGAGAGGGCAGTCCAGTCTAAAAAGAAAAAATCTAGAGGGGTCCGAGGGGGCAGACGAGTCCAAAAGGCAAAGACCCTGATTGGTACAGGTATCTTTAACCTAAGTGGCGTACTTCTGACTGATAATGAGACACGTGTATTAGACAAGGGCCTCAAGTTTGCCCCCATACGTAATCTGAACAAATTTCAGACTTATATCAGTGTTTAAAAATATATTAGGGGTCTTAATATGAAGAAGTACTTCCTCTCCAATCCTATAGAGAGGAATTCGGCCCCTAACAGTGCTGGGCATTCTAATCTGAGGAACCGATCGGTTTTTAACCCTCAGTATACCGATACTAGACACCTTGATGTCTTCCGCAATATGGTGTGTAAGGATCTTGATGATCTCCATATTAAAAAGGTCAAAGACTCCCAGTCGATTCAACAGGGGATTAAATCGCTAGAACAGCGGAATGATATTGTAATCCGACCAGCGGATAAAGGGGGTGGCCTTGTGGTATTAAGTAAGGCTTATTACCACGAAGAAATGAATAGATTACTTAGTGATCATCACACCTACCTGACATTACGGGGCAACCCTATGGTTAAATACAAAAATGAGTTACATAATTTGATTGAGGATGGTAAAACACGAGGTATTTTGACTAGTAAGGAGGCGGCTTATTTGGATCATATACTTTTTACCTAAACTGCATAAAGATGCTGTACGTCCCCCGGGTCGTCCAATTGTAAATGGGATCGACTCAGTGACCTCCAGGCTTGGCCAATATCTGGATATTTTCTTGCAACCTTTGGTGCGTGGTATGCCTGCTTACCTTAGGGACACTAAGCAAGCAATCCAAATACTTGAGGCCATCCCCTGTACCCGTGATACTATTCTAGTTACGGCTGATGTGGGCTCCCTATATACAATTATTGGGCATGAAGCAGCTCTATCTTCAGTACAGTGGGCTTAGCCATGATGACATTAATTTTCTGTTGGAAGGCCTCAAATTTTGTCTCCTTAAGGCCGCGTACACACGAGGGGATATGTCCGCTGAAAACGGTCCGATGGACCGTTTCAGCAGACATCTCCGCTCGTGTGTATGGGCTAGCGGACAGGTTTCTCCACCCGACAGATTTCAAAGCAAGCTTTGAAATCTATCCGGTGGGGATCTGTCCGCCCGACATGTCTGCTGGTTAGTACACTTACCAGCAGACATGTCGTCCCCCACCGCCGCCGCGCCGCTGCCGAATGGATTCGGCGCATGCGCGGAAGTGTTTTACTTCCTGGTGCGGTGACGTGGCGGTGACGCGGCGGCGACAACGTCACCGCCGCGTCACCGCCACGTCATCGCGCCGTCCGGCGGCGGGGAATTTGATCCGATGGTGTGTACACGCCATCGGATCAAACTCCCGATCGGACATATCCGATGGAAATGGTCCGCGGACCGTTTTCATCGGATATGTCCGATCGTGTGTATGGGGCCTTAGAATTACTTTTGGTATAACAAAGAGTTTTATTTGCAGCAATGTGGTATTGCTATGGGAGCCCGTTTCGCTCCCAGTGTGGCCAATTTATTTATGGCCCACTGGGAGCGAGACTCGGTGTTCCTAAACAGACCTCCTCAGCTTGTCTGCTATCGGAGGTATATTGACGATCTGATCTTGATATGGGAGGGTGATATATTCTCATTACAGTCCTTTATGGATAAATTGAATGCTAACACCAAGAATATAGTCCTGACCTGGACAGTGTCTCATTTTAAGATTAATTTCCTTGATTTGGAAATATTTAAGTTAGACAATAGGTTATGTACCAAGAATTATTTTAAATCTGTAGACCGTAATGGTTACATACCTATTACCAGCTGTCACCACCGTTTGTGGCTTTGTAACATCCCACGTGGGCAGTTTGTGCGGCTACCCAGGAATTGTACCAGTCAAGCTGATTATCTTTTGCAGTCCCAAGAGCTTGCTACTAGATTTGTAGCTAAAGGCTACTCTCGTCCTTCTATATTGCAGGAAATAGAGAAAGTTAGTGCTCTAGATAGGGATACTATAGTTGCTGATAAGGTGGTCAATGTTGATAAGGATCAAGCCAACTATAAATTATTGTTGGATTTCAACATACACCACAAGAAATTTGAGAAAATAGTTGCCAGGCACTGGCCGATTCTAAAGGGAGACGTTGTGTTGGGCCAGGTGTTGCCGGACCGTCCCCAATTCATATATAAAAAGGCTCCCTCACTTAGAGATAGTCTGGCCCCTGGAGTGATCGATCCCCCTACCAGGGCCCAGCCTAAACTTTTTAATTTTCTCTCTGGCTTTTATGCATGTGGCCGTTGTGCAACTTGTAAGCATGTCAGGCAGACTATCAAGAAGAGAAAAAGCTTTTGTTCTAATGTCACACACAAAGAGTATCCAATCAAGCAATTAATCACATGTGACACAGAGGGTGTAGTGTATATGCTCGAGTGCGATTGTGGTCTGCAATACGTTGGACGTACCTCTAGAGCTCTGCATGTACGGATTGGTGAACACGTTAGTAACATTAAAAGAGGAATTAGAAGCCACAGTGTCTCCAAACACTTTAGACAATGTCACCATAAGGACCCTCGTGCACTTAAATTTTGGGGTATTGAAAAAGTGGACAAACACTGGAGGGGTGGGCATTATATTCGTTGCTTAAGCCAACGTGAATCCTTCTGGATATATGAGACCAAGGTTTCCTCACCCTCTGGTCTCAATGTTGAGTTTGACCTTAATTGTTTTATATCCAATAGGTAGCATTAATTTCTAGTATTAATTTTTGGTATTAAATATTAAATGTTATTTTTTGGAATTATGCTGCTATATATTTATTTGCGTTATGCCTATGGTTCTTGTTACAATTGCTTTATATACCTAGTGTTTAGTATCCTTATGTATTTTTATTATTGTATGTTTTATTTTATATGCCTTAGTATCTGTAACCTTGTTAATGATGATACTGCTATATATATATTTGTAAATGTGCGATATGTGCAGTCGTGGATGACGTCTTTAATATTTAGAACATAGCCTTTGGCTTTTTCTATTGAGACCTTGTATGGATCTCATTAGTTTTAAATATGGTTTTTACTTTTTACTTTTTCCTTGTCATGAATTTTTTCGCCTGCTGTCCCGTTTAGCTTTGTTGCGCGGTTGCGCTTGTTGTGCTTGTAGCTATGTTAGCTCTGCACTGATCCAATGGGAGGCGTCTGTGTCATGACGAGGGCATGTATTTTATTATGTTGTTGGTTGCTCTGACAACCAACACCTTTAAAATGTATTCAGCGGGATGTCCGTGTTGTTTCTGCCTTCCCCACGCTGATAAAGTCCCGCCCAGTGGACGTAACGACGTACGAGGGGGGAGTTACATGCGTGACGTCACCCGCGACTGCACACTGCACACCGTGTGTCCCAACAATTTGTTTGATGGATTCCCGGCTGTATGGCTATTTACCTAGCACTCAGGAACGAGTGCTTTTTATGTGAGTGTTTTTATTTTATATGCAATACATTTTAAGGACGCTTCAGAGAGCACTAGATCTCTTTCTATTTTTTTGCATAAACCATTACTGGCGTTTGAGTTTATTGATGCCGCATGAGTGATCCGCTGTTGAACTGATTGGACCATTCGGGAGATCCTTGATATCATATGCTGTTTGACCTTTTTGGTCTAGGCAATAAGGTGAGAGGCCATTCTTACCTTTCTTGGTGGAGGTTTTTCTTCTGATTTCACCATTCACGTTTTGGATGTGGCTCCTCATATTCACTTTGGAATATTAGTACGCTTATGGACATTTTGTTTCTGGCTTCTCATATTCACTTTGGATTATCTGTACACTTATGGACATTCTGTTTGCTTTTTCTTATATATGTTGTTTGAAAGTATTTATTAATTTGTTCTGCGCTGCACTATTTTTTCATCATTTCCATTTATTAATAGTCAGCAGCTGCAGAATTTGGGTGGACCTTCGCTTTAAAGTGTTACCAAACCCAGGACCCTGCATTCACTATATCTAGTCTCCCACAGTACACAGAACATGGAAATGAAATTAATTTAGTAAATATAAACTGCTAAATACCCTTTCTCATCAGCAGTATATAGCAGTCTTTGACTTCTGTGAGTGTCTGGTTAAAGCTTGGAGAAAGAGTCTTCATTCTGTTCTGACTGTCCTATGAGGCTGCAGGACCCCTGGCCCTCTGTCTGGACATATCATATCCACCGCAAAAAACAAAGGCCCAGATTCAGAGAGAATTGGATTCTCGTAGCGTATCAGAAATACACTACGCCGCCGTTTTTTACCTGGCTCTACGTGGAATCCAGGTAGATTTTGTCCAGTAAACGATGGCGGCGTAGTGTATTTCTCCCATCGCAATCCATCTAGACGAGTAGGGGGCGTGAAGGATTTAAAATAGGCGCGTTCCCGCGGCGATCGAACTGCGCATGCTCCGTTCGCAAATTTCCCGCCGTGCATTGCGCGAAATCACGTCGTTACGTCATTCGTTGTTTGAGTAGCGTCGTTTACGGACATTTCTATTCCCGAACGAGTTACGCAAAAAAAAAATAATAATTTAAATTCGACGCGGGAACGACGGCCATACTTAACATGGGCTACGCACCGTTAGACCAGCAAAAAGCGATTGCGAAGACCGCTCGTATCTTCGTGGATCGCCGTAAAAACACATTTGCATATCCCGACGCATGAAAACGACGCGAACTCCTCCCAGCAGCCGCAAAAATATCGCAGCGTAGATCCGAAGGCTTACGAAGACGTAAGCCTCTGGGATCGAAGCCCGAAGCCGCCGTATCATGGTTTGAGGATTCAAACTAGTGATACGGCGCGCGAAATTTGAAATTACTCCTGTCTAACACCAGTTAGACAGGCGTAATTGCTTTATGAATCTGGGCCAAACTCTCTAGCAATATACACCAAACTGAGCATGTGCACAGTGCTATCCAAGGCTCTGAACTATCAGGTTTGGGGACAGTTAAAGAAGGGGAGGATCCGAGAAGATGGGATAAAACAGCCTTTTTACACAATGCAGAGGATTAACCCCTTATTTTCCACAGTGAGTATAACAAGCATGCTTTACTGCATATACAGACTGATTTTACTGTTGTGGGTTAAGACTAGCCTGTGCGATAAAATTCAAATGTTTACATTACTATTCGGTAAGGGAACTGGCACACTTTTCTGTGAGGTGGACTTTCGTAATTTTCAAGTTTTCACATTAAGAGTTTCATATATTTCTCTTTCAAGTTTACTTCTTCGTTATGCGGTGAATTATATGTTCTAAGACATATATGTTATTTCACCCTTTATTTAATGCGCATTGTTCATTATGGTTTAATGTGAGTATACTTTTTTTTTTTTGTGTGTGTTTTACACACATAGAGTATTTTTGCATTGATCACCACAGAGATGTAAGGCAGTGGTTCTCAACCTCAGTCCTCAAGTACCTTCAACAAGCCTTGTTTGAACTTAGCGAAAATCGGCATCATTGTACGTCGGCACTAAATACCGTTGTTATGGCAGCAGATCTTCCATAACCCTGGTATTTTCAACAACGGCCAGAGGTGCTCTTTCAGATAAAAGTGGTCTCCACTGCATTCCAGTCTTCTCCGCCACTTACCAAAGCTGACGGTAGAGGCGGAGACGATCACATCCTTCCCCCTGACAGGCATGGAGCCTAGTGAGGGAAAGATGGCCCTCGCTCGGCTCCATAACATTGAATCAATTGTCACTTCCGTCCAATGTTCTTAAAGGCAAAATAATTCTAGCACTAGACCTCCTCTGTAAGTAACTCTACACATGTAACCTGTAGAAAAGAAATCGCCTATGGAGATTAAGGGTCAAAGTTTGTTGCCATCAAACAAGCAGGCACAATTTTAAAGCATGACATGTTGGGTATCAATTTACTCTGCGTAACATTACCTTTTTACAATATAAAAAAATTGGGCTAACTTTTCAGTGGTCCTAATTTTTTAAGTAAAAAAAGTGTAGTTTTTTACCAAATAACTGCACTTATAAGACCGCTGCACAAATACGGTGTGACATAAAGTAATGCACGACCGACATTTAATATATATATATATATATATATATATATATATATATATATATATATATATATATATATATATATATATGTTTGGGGGTTCTAAGTTATTTTCTAACAAACAAAAATGATTTTAACTTGTAAACAACAAGTGTCAAAAAGAGGCTCTTCCTAGTGGTTAAATCAGAGTTAATGGATTGGTATTTTGGACAACTGAGGTTGAGAATCGCTGATGTAAGGGTCACAAATGAAAGCAGTATTAAATCTAAAAACAAAAGTGTATTAAATTATGCAGCTCACCAAATCATAAATGTAGTGGCTGCCTTATTTTTATTTAATTTTTTTCCCTTGATTTTCACCTGGTGATCCAGCCAGTAAGTGTGTTATTTTTCAACTGTGCTTCTTCTATTTCACAGTGAAGGGTACGGTTAATGCTGCAGTATACAAACACATTTTGGATAATTGTGCACTTACAAGCTTGCAGTTAAGGTATGGGTAATTTATTTTCTGTTCCAGCATGACTGTGCCCTTGTGCACAAAGCCAACTCCATGGTTTGATGTGTTAAAGGAGCTCCAAAAAGCTCCTATAGGTGTCCACATATAGTTGACTGATTTACAGATATACTGTCTCAGGAAATATCTAGGTAAACGTTTTTAAAGGTGCTACTGACATGACATTTTTACCACATGTCGATCCATCCATACATACATACATACATACAAAACAAATAGGTTCAGAAACTAAGTTATGTGTAATAAAATAGAATGACACAGGGAAAGAGTATTGTACATATGAAGAAAGGGAGGTGCAAAAATGGAAGTCAAGACACCAGCTGAAATCTATCAGTAATTAGAAAGCAATCCTGCTCCTTGTCAGTGCAAATTAATATCAGCTGGTTCAGTTTCAACTGATGGCCTATAACAAGGTGTCTCATTACCAAGGTGTCACACAAGAAACATCTCATGATGGGTAAAAGCAAAGAGCTCTCTCAAGACATTCACGAGCTTATTATTGCAAAACATACTGATGGCATTGGTTACAGAAGGATTTTGAAACTTCTGAATGCTCCAATGAACACTGTTGGGGCCGTAATCTGGAAATGGAAAGAACACAATTTCACCATAAACTGACCACGACCAGGCACTCCTCACAAGGTTTCAGACAGAGGAGTGAAAAGAATCATTAGAAGAGTTGTCCAAGAGCCAAGGACCACTTGTGGAGAGCTTCAGAAAGACCTGGAATTAGCAGGTACAATTGTTTCAAAGAAAACAATAAGTAATGCTCTCTCCGCCATGGCCTGTATGCACGCTCACCACGCAAGACTCCATTGCTGAAGAAAAAACATGTTGAAACTTGTTTAAAGTTTGCTGCACAACATTTAGACAAGCCTGTGAAATATGGAGAGAATATCTTTGGATGCCATAATACACACCATGTTTGGGAGGTCAAATGGCACTGCACATCACCCCAAAAATACCCCCATACCAATATTGAAGTTTGGAGGTGGGAACATCATGGTGTGGGGCTGTTTTTTGGCATACGGTACTGGCAAACTTCATGTCGTTGAAGGAAGGATGAATGGAAAAATTTACCAAGACATTCTTGATAAAAATGTGCTGCCATCTACCAGGATGATGAAGATGAAACGAGGGAGGACATTTTTATTACACATAATTTCATTTCTGTACTTATGTGTTTTGGTGTCTTTGTATGTATGGATTGCATGGGTTGGTATCGACGTGTAGTAAACATTTCATGCCAATAGCACCTTTAAAAATATATTTACCTAGAAAAATGGTGACATGTTCAATACTTATTTTACCTGTTGTATATTCCACAAACTGAACATAGTGGGGGGGGGGGGGGCACTTGGTAAGAAACCTAAACTCTAAAATCTCTAAACCAGGATGTGCATTTTGTTCCTGTAATGCCGCGTACACACAATCGGACATTCCAACATCAAAACCGTGGATTTTTGTCCGATGGATTGTTCGCTCAAACTTGTCATGCATACACACAGTCACACAAATGTTGTCACGTACAACACTACGACGAGCTGAGAAAAATGAAGTTCAATGATTCTGAGCATGCATCAAATTGATTCCGAGCATGCGTAGAATTTTTGTGTGTCGAAATTGGCTACGGACGATCGAAAAATTTGAGAACCAGCTCTCAATCATTTGTTGTCGGAAATTCCTACAGCAAATGTCCGATGGAGCATAAACACGGTTGGATTTTCTGACCACAAGCTCAAATAGAACATTTGTTGTCGAAAATTTGTGTACGCGGAAAGTGTTGAGTTTGGAGTAGGATGGGAAGCATTGTAAACTTTTTCTGTGGGCTCCAACATGCTGGCCTCTACACACAATGCAGCCAACAGAGAACTCTGCCAGCCACAGCTAATCGTAACCCTTGTTTTGTGGATGTTTCAAATGTGTTGATTTCTTAAAAGCAGACCTAAACTCTACATTAATAACCTGCCCTCCCAACCCCACCCCCCTCCCTAAATGAATACCAAGATTGCAAGGAAAGCTTAGAATACTAATGCTTTGTACATGCGGTCGGACTTTCGGAGGAAAAAAATCAGACAGACTTTTTTTCTTGGAAAGTCCGGCCATGTGTAGCCTCCATCTGACTTTTTTTGTTGGAAGTCCGACGGATCTTAGATAGAGAACCTGTTCTCTTTCTGTCTTTCGGACTTCCAACGGGCTCACGACTGACTTTTGCACGGTCAAAAGTCTGACCGTGTGTACAAGGCATTACCTTTTTAAGGGCTTTAATCTTCCACTAGTAAGCAGGCCTGGGCTTCTGTGGGGGAGGGATCTGTTTGGGGCACTGATTGGCTGCTCAGGATGAAGATGATTCCACTCCTACTGCGTCTCAAAAATAGAATCAACGATCTGATGGTAAACAGAAGATGGTCAAAACCCTCAAAAGATAAATAATATGTAGTCCCAGCAAAGTACAGTGTTTCCCTGAAAATAATCCTGGGTCCTATATTTATTTTGGCAACAAAAGACACAGTAGGGCTTATTTTACAGGTAGGTCTAAGGCCGCGTACATGATCGGTTAAACCTGATGGATCGTTTTCATCGGTCAAAACCGATCGTGTGTGGGCACCATCGGTTATTTAACCATCGTTTAAAAAAAAGCCAACTTGCTTTAAATTTAACCAATGGATTCCTAACCGATAGGTCAAAACCGATTGTTAGTAGGCACAATCATCAGTTAAAAATCCACACATGCTCAGAATCAAGTCGACGCATGCTTGGAAGCATTGAACATGATTTTTTTCAGCACGTCGTTGTGTTTTACGTCACAGCGTTCTGACACTATCGTTTTTTTAACCCATGGTGTGTAGGTTAACCGATGAAAACGGTCCATCAGACCGCTCTCATCGGATGGACTGATCATGTGTACGCGGCATTACCGTGTAATGTGCTGTCTTCTCTCCCCCTCTCTCTCTCCCTGCCTGACAGGAATCCCCAGTGTGAACTGAGGTAAATTGCTTGTAATATCCTATAATCCACTCTATTACAGTAATATATAATGTACAATGTGTGTGTTTCTGTAATATAATTGTGCCAAATACCTTAGTTATAGCACCGATCTGCGCTTCTGTGAACTGCCAGAGCTCTCTTCCCTGCATTTATATTACAGAAACACACACATTGTACATTATATACTACCTGTAATAGAGTGGGTTAAAGGATTTTACAAGCATTTTAAACTAGGGCTTATTTTTCGATGTAGGGCTTATATTGCAGCCATCCTGGTAAAGAACGCTAGGTCTTATTTTCAGAGGAGGCCTTATTTTCGGGGAAACACTGTAATTTGTTCAGAAGGAGCTGTGAAGATAGCTATCCTGCAGTAATCCTGCATTTTGTTCCACTCTGGCACCATCACTGATCTCATGTAGGCACTAGGCCTACGGTAAGCTTTCCAAAGCTACTTTTTGGTTTTCTCTTGCACAACATTCTAGTATTGAAGTAAACTGTAATATACATAGCTATGGTTTCCAAATAAACACACAACGTTGTGCCAAAGCGTTTCTTCTGTATGCAGTTTGTAGCCCCCAAGAAGTGGATCTGCTTACCAAGCGCTGTTGATGGAGTACGGAAGGAGGTTGAGCAGGAGATACTTTGTTATCTCGCTATCGTGTATAATACATATTGCTGCGCCAAGCAAAGCTGTACTTTAGCTTAACGGGAAAGGACACATGTGACCGGGTATGATTTTAACAAATTGAATTTCCCATGAGAACGAAAATAACACGCTGCATCACGCAAGCGTGACTCACCTGTTATTACAGATGGACAACTTTGGATTTATGGCAAATCACATATGTTTTTCTTTCAGTGAAACACGTAAACAATGTTCCAAGACTCCAAAAAAGTTTGTTTAATCAGATCTGCGGTCAGCAATAAAAGTCCTGTTTATACTGAAATCCATCACACGCTAGGTACACAAAGAACTGGTGAATGATTCAAGTCTGGATTAACAATAATGGAAAAGACAAATGTTCTAGCTCACTACCCATGAAAATCAAACATTCGTATTTTAATGCTAACATTTTATATAGCAACAACTCTCAAAATTTAAAATTAAGATATTTTAATCCATGGCCTTCCCCCTGTCAGAACACCATAGTACAGCAGGGGAGATTGCTGTACCAACATCAGATTGTTCGGACCTGAGCTGTCAGTTCTTTTTGTTCAGCCTTTAGTAGTGTGTATGAGGCCTCGTACACACGACCGAGGAACTCGTCGGGCGAAACTGTCGTATTCCTCGTCGAGTTCCTTGTTCGGCTGTCGAGGAACTCGACGAGTCAATTTTCTCCATTCCCGTTGAGGAAAAAGAGAACATGCTCTCTTTTTGGCTCGTCGAGTTTCTCCACAGTTTCCTCGTCAAAAAATCTACACACGACCGGTTTCCTCGGCAAAACACGTCTCCCAACAAGTTTCTTGCTGGATTCTGCCGAGGAAACCGGTCGTGTGTACGAGGCCTGAGGCTTTAAAGTGGTTGTAAACCCTCTCTGACATGTTTTACCTACAGGTAAGGCTAGATTAAGGCTTACCTGTAGGTGTTTGCAATATCTCCTAAACCTACATGGATAATGCTGGCTTTGACGGCTCCCGCGTGCATGCGCGGAGTGACGTCATCACCGCTCTGGCCAATCAGAGCGCCGGAGCAGCGATACCCGAACGTAACCTCCAGGAGAGATGTCTGCTGCCGGAGGGGGAGATAAGGACGGCTTTGGGGCTTCGATCTAAGGTAAGTAATGCATAATGAGCTAGTATGCTAGTCACACTAGCTCATTTTGCTTTTGTCTTGCAGGTTTTTATTTTTATTTTTTCGTGACGTCAGCAACCATCAGGAACCTAGGTTGTAATCCCCGAGGCGCTGATAAACAGCGAGCGATAGGAGATGCCGTACGTTACCTTGAAGCTGACTATGTGTTATGAGGCTTTTTCTATATTGTTCAAATGTGAGTGTACATCCGTAAGGGGTTGTTTTTTAATTTCTATTTAAGGACTATTGATTTACTTGTATATAAACGCACCTCTACATTTCTGTTCACGGACCTCAAGGGATGGACATTTATTGATTATACTACATATGTTCTGTAAATAATTTTTATATGTAAAAGCGCTGTCTGGGTCACATGTGACTTATTTTATACAATAAATAATCTATGCAAATGAAAAGTACACTAAAGCAATAAACTAATGCATCAATGACTATAAAAAATAAAAATATCTATTGACAAAAATGCTGTGCAAATGAATAAAGGTGCATAGATCAATACATCAATAATCCATCCACTTTCTGCTCTGTGAGCGGCCTCCTCTGCTGACAGCATGCTGACATCACAGTACTTAAGCCCCTCCCGATGTGTTTTGTCTATATGGACATCATCAGGAACACACAGAGTACTGTGGGGTTAAGTTCAATGCATTTATTTGTACATCACCATACTCTAAGTGCTTCTGATGATGTCCATATGACTGAAACACAGTGGCAGGGGCGTCAGCATTTGGAATTACATTTTGCATTTCATGAGTGTATGGAAATCAGAGATTCCTGCACTATTGAGTAATGTTACTCTGCTCTGTTTGACCATTTTGTAAGATGCATCCAATGAGTGAGTTAAATCACTGGTACGCATTGTGAAGAGTATGAAGCACAGGCACACACATAACCACTTGAAGACCAAGGGCCAGATCCACATAGAAATAGATGGGCGCAGCATATGTGAGATACGCTACACCGCTGTACCTTACCTGGCTTTAGTTCAAATCCATAAAGATTTTGCGCCGTAAGTTATGGCGGCGTAGTGTATCTCAATCAGTGTAACAGCGTGGAATTCAAGTTGGGCGGGTAGGGGGCGTGTTTCATTTAAATGAAGCGCGTCCCCGCGCTGATCGAACTGCGCATGCTCCGTTCTGAAATTTCCCGCCGTGCATTGCGCTAAATTACGTCGCACCGACGTTATTTTTTTTTACTAGCGTGAATTACGTACATTCCTATTCACAGACGACTTACGCAAAAATAAAAAAAATTCAAAATTCGACGCGGGAACGACGGCCATAATTAACATGGCAAGTTTAACTATAGGCCGCAAAAAAGCAGCTTTAACTATACGCCGGAAAAAGCCGACTAGAGACGCCATAAGAGAATGCGACAACCGCGCGTACGTTCGTGGATAGTCGGAAATAGCTAATTTGCATATTCGACGCGGAAAACAACGAGAACTCCACCCAGCGGACGCAGAAGCGTTGCATCTACGATCCGAAGGCGTACGAAGGCGTACTCCCGTCGGATCGAACCCAGATGCCATCATATCTTGGTTTGAGGATTCAAACTAAAGATACGACGTGGGTAATTTGAAAGTACGCCGGCGTATCAGTAGATACACTGGCGTACTCTCTCTATGGATCTGGCCCCAAGTCTTTTCTGGTACTTTCTGTTTACAAGTAAAAATCTGTATTTCTTGCTAGAAAATTACTTAGACCCCCCAAACATTATATTTGTTTTTTTAGCAGAGATCCTAGAGAAGTGCGATCGTTGGACATGGTATGTCACGGGGTATTTGCACAGCAGTTTTTCGAATGCAATTTTTTAGTAGGAAATGCACTTAAAGGAATTTTATTGCAAAAAAACACAATATATAACCCAATTGTTTGGTAAAGTATAAAATAAAATGTTATGCTGAGTAAATCAGTACCTAACATGTCACACTTTAAAATTGCGCACGTTCGTGGAATAGTGAAAAACTAGGATACTTTAAAATCTCCATAGGCGATGCTTAATTTGTATTTATTTTTTACAGCTTACATGTTTAATGTTACAGAGGAGGTCTAGCGCTAAAATTATTGCTCTCGCTCCAACATTCGTGGCGATACCTCACATGTGTGGTGTAACACCGCTTAAATATGCGTGCGCGGCATACGTATGCATTCGCTTCTGCGTGTGAGCACGCAGAGATGGGGTGCTTTACAGGTGTTTTTTCTTATCTACCTTATTTTTTTCTTATCTATCTTTAAATAGTTTTTTGATAATTTTTATTCCTATCACAAGGAATGTAAACATCATTTGTAATGACACGTTCTCTTTATGGAGAGATTTCGGGTACAAAAGACCCCAAATCTTTAAACGCAAAAGATAAAAACAGTGATCTTTTCTTTAAAAAAAAAAAATAGTTTACTTCCACCCCAGACCAGAAGTTATGTCATGACGCTGCTCCGATCCTCCAAGATAGAGATGATCCAGTCTCTGTTCTCCTCTATGGCCAGCCACTTGTAAAAAGCAGTAAACCGAGAAAGTGGTTTATCGGCAAGCGGTGGGGGGCGCTTCTGAAAGCTATCCAGTGGCTAACACTTTAATAAGAAAGACAATCGCCGGCTGACAAAAAATAAAAAATACAGAGGTTATCGCTGATAGCTTCCTATTGCAGTCAGCAGATTTGAATTTCTCACCTTAGATTTTTGCTTAACCTCTTCAGCCCCAGAAGGTTTACCCCCTTCATGTCCAGGCCATTTTTTTCAATATGGTACTGCGCTATTTTAGCTGACAATTACACGGTCGAGCGACGTTGTAACAACAGAACATACATACATTTTATTTGGGTACAACAAATAGAGCTTTCTTTTGGTGGCATTTGATCACCTCTGCGGTTTTTATTTTTTGCGCTATAAACAAAACAAGACCAACAATTTTTAAAAATCAAATGCACTCATTAATTTAGGCCAATATGAATTCTGCTACATATTTTTTGGGTAAAAAAATCCCAATAAGTTTATATTGCTTGGTTTGCGCAAAAGTTACTGGGTCTACAAACTATGGGATATATTTACGGAATTTGGGATTTTTTTGAGAGACTGCGACATTGCAGTAGACAAATATGACACTAAGTGACACTTTTTTTGGGACCAGTGACACCAATACAGTGATCGGTGCAAAGAAAATGCCTAATGACACTGACAGGGAGGGGGTTAACATCATGGGCAATCAAGGGGTTAGATGTGTTTCCTATGAGTGCTTTCTAACTGTAGGGGGGGGGGGGGTGGTGCTTTGACTGGCAGAAACACAAGAGCTCCATCTTCCCCTCTTACAGAATGGCAGGCAAACGAGGTAGACTGCCTCTCTGCCTCCCCTCAGAATGATCGCTGGGTCACACTGATTGGATCTCCCTGTGTCCAATCACAGCGGGAGCGGGTCCAGACCCAGTGCGCGAAATCGCGTACAGGTACGTGATTTAATGCAGGAGGGCCGCCCTGCCGCAGTGTATTTCCACGGGGTGGACATTAAGGGGTTAAACACTGCACGATTTACGGAATTATAATTCATTTATCATAGACAGTACATGTTGATTGATTTATTTTTTCATTGCACCGCTTGTTGGACAGATTATTAATGTATCAATCTATTCACCTTTAATGAATATATTGATACCGGACCGGTCTGATCGTGTGTACCCGGTCTTAGTGTCCAATTTGTTTGCCGCAATGTTGCCGTCCCACTAAAAAAAATCGCAGATCACCGCCATTACTAATAAAAATTAAAATGCCATAAAAATATCCCATAGTTTGTAGACGTAATAGCTTTTGCGCAAAATCAATCAATATATGCTTAATGGGATTTTTCCCCAAAAACATGTAGCAGAATACAGTACATATTGGCCTAAATTTTATTTATTTACAATTTATTTATTGGGTACAATATATAGCAGGAAGTAAAAAATATTGTTATTTTTTTTTTAATTTTCGCCCTTTTTTTGTGAATAGTCCAAAAATAGAAACCGCAGAGGTGGTCAAATACCACCAAAAGAAAGCACTATTTGTGGGGAAAAAAAGGACATGAATTTTGTTTGGGTAAAACGTTGCATAAAACCGCAATTGTCAGTTAAAGCGACGCAGTGCAGTATCACAAAAAATGGCCTGGCCATGAAGGGAGTGAAACTTTCCAGGGGTGAAGTGATTAAACCAAGAACAAGATGCAAGATACAGTTTCTATTTTTGTTTTGTTAGAAAGTACAAGAACTTTACTCTTCGCTCAATAGAAGAACTTTCAGGAGCAACTCATTTCAAGTGGTATCTAATGATATTGAGTGGGCAGGTGTCTGGACTGCTGTTGCAGCCGGTGATTGCTTCTCTTCTATGCTGGTGTTGGATTAGGCTACATAAACGTTTGTTGATCCATATTTCTGCTTTGTTCACTTATAACACCCTCATGCTGTTTTGGGACAACCATAACTGAAAGTACTCTGTTCTTGTTCCTTATTAAAAAAAAGGCCAATTAAGCTCAATTGATTTCTTTGTTTCAGCCAACAGTATGTGTTTAGACACGTGCAAGCATTTATACATGAATCAAAAGCTTTCAAAAAGCTGTGTATTTCAGCAAGTATAAGTTCCTAAGTGTCTTCTCATCTCCTTTGCAGGGTAAATGGTTAACACACATACTAGCCATAATGCTGCGTACACACGATTGGTTAAACCGATCTATGTGGGCACCATCGGTTATTTAACCGTCAGTTAAAAAAAAGCCAACTTGTTTTAAATTTAACCGATGGCTACCTAACCGATAGCAAAAAAACGATCGTTTGTAGGCACGACCATCGGTTAAAAATCCGCACATGCTCACAATCAAGTCGACGCATTCTTGGAAGCATTGAACTTAATTTTTTTCAGCACGTCGTTGTGTTTTACGTCACCGCGTGCTGACACGATCGTTTTTTTAACCGATGGTGTGTAGGCACGACTGATCATCAGTCAGCTTCATCAGACCGTTCTCATCGGATGGACCCATCGTACACACGAGGAGACATGTCCGCTGAAACTGGTCCGCAGACCAGTTTCCTCGGACATGTCCGATTGTGTGTACGGCCTAGCGGACAGGTTTCCAGCAGACAAAAGTTTTCTAAGCATGCTTAGAAACTTGTCAGCTGGAAACCTGTCTGTCGGACATGTCCGCTGGTTAGTACGTCTAACCATCGGACCGAAATCCTGCGCATGCGTCGATTTGATTCGACGCATGCGTGGAAGCATTGAACTTCCTGGATTGAGCACGTCGGTGACTTCTACGTCACCGCGTTCTCTGTCCGCGGGGATTTTGGTCTGATGGTGTGTACACACATCAGACCAAAATATCCCAGGAGGCATGTCCGATGAAAACGGTCCGCGGACCGGTTTTATCGGACATGTCTCCTCGTGTGTACAGGGCTTAAGAGTCTAACTCCAATAACTGGGAAACAGGGGGCGTGGCCGGACTGAGCAGGAAGATGGACGCCTAATCTTTGAGCTCCGGCTACCTCAGAGCAGACCACGTCTTTACACCAAGGTTTTTGCCCCCATTTCAGCTGTCAGACAACCATGGGCACAGCCTCAAGGCAGTCGTCAACCTCCCGTTCTCGTTTCCCGCGGGAACACACCGGGACCCACGGACAAAACATACCGGAGATGTTCCGCTCGTCCCGCGGGAACATGGCGTCCTCCCACTCGACTGCTTCTCAGGGCTCGACCCTGCTCTCACCTCCTGTATCCTCTGACATAATTCTGTCAGCTCCGCCAGCCGCAACCTCTCCTCAACCAACAACCGGCCAGGGAGGGATGTATACAGCGCCTCTACTACAGCTCACCATCTTGGACCTCAGAGCCATCGCCTCAGACATCAAGGACACCCTCTCCGCGGCCATTGCGGAGCTGCGGATCGACATCCGTACCCTGTCAGACAGAGTAACAACCACGGAACGGGTGATTGAAGAACATGACCAGGTCCTGCAACGGTCCACGAGGAAGATAGACGACCATACGCTCCAACTCAGGGACATTAACCATCACTTGGAGGACCTGGACAACAGGGGGCGCCGCCACAACCTTAGGGTGAGGGGGCTCCCGGAATCCGTTGAGGGGGACCAGATCCAACTGGAGACAGTGGCCATCTTCAACGGGGTACTTGGCAGACCCCCGCAATCCCGTATAGCAATGGAGCGGATCCATCGCGCCCTCCGCCCCAGAGGCAGGGACACCGACCCCCCCCGAGATGTGATATGCTGCATAGTGGACTATACGCTGAAGGAGGAAATACTGCAGCGGGCCAGGGGACAACGGCTTTCACATGGCGATTCCCCCATCCAGATCTACCAAGACCTCTCGGGGATCACCCTGCAACACCGGAGGGACCTCCGGCCACTTCTGGATGTCCTCAGGGCTCGGGACATCCGCTACAAGTGGAAGTTTCCGTTCTGCCTCGCTGCATCCCACCAAGGCCGCAATGCGGCACTACAGGTCCCAGAAGATCTGACCCGCTTCTGCGAAACTCTTGGCATCCCGCTGGTTCAGGTCCCCAACTGGTACGCACCGTACAGGCGCTCGGTGGGCAGATGGAGCAAAGCACAGGAGATACCCATGGAGACCCAAGCCACCAGGCACCGCAGGAGGAGGTCCCCGTCTCCCTCCAGTCTCCCTCCAGACACCCAGCGGGCTCTCAGCCTGCCAGAGGCGAACGGGACCCGGAGACCCCGCCAGGAGCCAGGCGTGCCAGAAGAGACGTCTGACAACTTATGAACAGGTACAGAGGTGTAATGTTTTATGACTTTATTTCCCAGTTGCCCCCTGTCCTGCAAACTGTTTTGGACCCCTGACCCGCGGACTCCTTTTGCTTTGACTTTGTATCCTTCACGGTGCTACACCTCTGTCATTTCCGCTTGGCCTGGACTCCCACTAGACACTACATCCCCCAGAGTGCCGCGCGCTGCGACGTCACCCGGAAGCTTGGCGTGCCCTAGTTCTGCGAGACCTTGATTGGATGCGCAGGAGCACACCTCTAGATGCCTCTGGTTGGCTGAAGATCCTCCGTCCGGGACTTACTTCGCCGCCCCCTTTGCCAGCCCTAATGGGAACGGAAGAGACCCCGATCCTGGCGCGGGCGGTGCTGTGGAACTTCTCCTGTTGCAGGGGCTCCATCTGCCGCCCCCCCAATCCGCTGGCCGTCCCTCGCACCGCCTACTCATTGCACCATGACAACCGGCTGTCACGCTCCCCTCCGTACGTTTGGGACTTATGGATCTAGGCTCCTCACTACACTTCTGTCTTTGACTGTTACGCTCAAGTAGACTTCAACCCTTCATACAGTGCGATGCCTGCAGGCCCCTGTACCCTCCCTCACGGGGCCACATCCGCAATGGCAAACGCCTGGAGCTTCAGGGACGCACTGGAGGCAGATGGTCGCTCCTTCTCACAGCAAGTATGAGAGGCCACCGCTAACGGGAATCAAGCAGCCACCAAATGACTGACATGTTTCGCTGCTTTCCCACTCAGCGAACTCTCTCTCATGACTTAGGGGTTGTAAGTAATATAGATCCTCCATGTTCCTTCACAGGTCTGGGCTGAGTATATCACAACCTCCCACCCTTTATTTTCTCCCTCTGGTACAATGCTGTACGTGTCATGCTCTGCTCCCCCTCCCCGACCGCCCGTAGCGGGTGCCCCTGTCCCCACGGGGTTCGCTGCTGTGGCGGTCGGGGTGGAGGATTCCAGGCTGCCCACGCATGAGGCGCTGGGACCACCGTCCTCTTTGGGGGCACACATACGCAATCTATGTCGCTGGTTGCTGACCGACATTACTCTGCCTGTGTGGACGCCCCTACTCCCTTGACTGCCTGTGCCTATACTCTGTCCTGCAGTAGGGCGACCTCCCAGTGCTAGATGGTTTGCTATGTGGCTGTTCTGAGGTGGCTAGTAGCCACACGGCTCTGTTAGTTTCTTTTTTTTTTTTTTTCAAATATATCTGTTCATTGCGTTACTATGTACGAGACTCCTGTTCTGTTCTAGTTCGAGTCAACCCCACTACGGTGGTGTAAGGTGCCCTCCGTGGTCGATTTTTGAGACCTGAGGACGCGTTGCACCCCGTACCATTCCGATTCTCTTGTTCCTATACTAAGTGCAGGGACACAGTCCTATCACTTAATCGGTATTTTGTAGCTATAAGCTGACCGACAGTTCTCAATAACTGTTTCTATACTTCCACATACGACACCCCCCCTCCCCCTCCATCTTCGCCTGTTTCAACCCCCCCCCCCCCCCTCGCCTCTACAGGGGACCCTGCCCTCCCTCCCCTCGCGACAATGGCTACTGCTGCCACCCCACCTTCTGGGGCTGGGGACACACGCTCCTCATCCAAACTGAAGCTATACTCCCTGAACGCACGTGGCCTCAACACGCCGGAGAAACGTTCCCGCCTCCTCCATTTACTGTGGAAGGAGAAGCCGCACATAGCGCTCATCCAAGAAACACATTTCAGATCTGACAACGTCCCGAAGTTACACGATCGAAATTTCCCAATAGTACATCATGCCAGCAATGATAGTGCAAAATCCAAAGGGGTGTCCATCCTAATTTCCAGGCAATGCCCTCTTCAAGTTATGGACATTCAAAGGGATCCACAGGGGCGATACATCTTCCTCAAGGGCACACTACACGGGCGGACTTACACAATCGCTAACATTTACGTCCCAAACTCTCAACAGGTCCCTTTTTTCCGCGCGATGTTCTACAACCTGACCGCCTTCCAATCGGGCACGCTGGTAGTGGGTGGTGATTTCAACGTCTCCCTCACACCTTCCCTTGACACCTCCTCAGGTTCCTCTTGCCTGACCTATAGGGCCCTTCACGCTATAAAGTCACAACTGGCTACGCTGACCCTTCACGACACATGGCGCACGCTGCACCCGAACGTGAAAGACTTCACATACTTCTCCTCCCTGCACCAGAAGTACACGAGAATAGACCACTTCTTTCTAACACAATCGGATCTCACCTCCCTCTCAGAGGCTACGATCGAACCAATGCTCTTGTCGGACCACCATCCAATCACTGTGACCCTGCGGATCCCCTCACAGCGGGCCAGGTCCATGATTTGGCGGTTGGACGACTCCATTTTACTAGACGCAGACCTCTCCAAATCGGTTGCAGACACCTTAACAAATTATTTTAACGAAAATGCCAGGGAGGACTCCTCCTCTAAACTGGTGTGGGCGGCTCACAAATGTGTTGTCAGGGGAGAATTTATCTCTCTGATAGCTCAGCGCAAAAAACGTAGGAAGGCCAGGATGACAGAGCTTTCCAACAGGGTTCAAACACTAGAACGCGCTCACAAACGCACTCTGGCCACTCACACTCATACGGAACTGTTGAGAGCTCGGGAAGAACTCCTGGGCGAACTTCAGAGAACCTTGAAGCGTAAATGTACCCTCTCTAATAAACTCTTCTACGAGTTCGGCAACAAGTCGGGGAAACTTTTGGCCTCAGCTCTCCAAACGAAGAAATCGTCGCACACAATCCACTCCATCACCTCCCCTTCGGGAACCTCACTCACGTCCTCCGATGACATCGCGAACCAATTTGTCCGGTACTTCTCGGAATTATATGCCTTCCCCACACCCACGACGTCGCCACCGGTCCCGGATAGGACGACGCTTATCCACGACTTCCTACGCGACTACGGCTCCCCATTAACCCATCTGGGAGATCTATCTCGGTTAGACGCACCTATCTCGACGCAGGAAGCGCTGTCGGCCCTCAGACAACTCAAACCCGGGAAGAGCCCGGGCCCGGACGGCCTCCCGACCAGTTACTATAAGACATATGCAGACGTCCTGATCCCGAAATTTTTGGCAGCCTACAATGATCTCTCAACCCCGTGTCCGCACAATAAAAACCTGCTGGAAGCCCATATATCCCTGATACCCAAGCCCGGGAAAGATGCCACGTTAGTCCCTAATTATCGCCCAATCTCGTTGCTGAACGTGGATGTTAAACTGTACGCCAAAATCCTAGCTAACAGATTGCTCCCACTCCTCCCCGCCACCATCTCCACTGATCAGGTGGGTTTTGTCCCTGGAAGGGAAGCCAGGGACAACACCACCAAAGCCCTGAATGTCCACTATTGGTTAACCTCCTCGCGTAAAAAGGGGTTCTTCCTTTCCCTGGACGCCGAGAAGGCATTTGATAGGGTGGCCTGGGATTACATGGCGGCGGTCCTAAGCATAATGGGGCTCCCGCCCCGCTTCACGCAGATGATTATGGCTTTATACTCGGTCCCCACTGCACGGATCAGGGTCAACGGCCTCCTATCAGACGCTTTCCCCATCAAGAATGGCACCAGGCAAGGATGCCCATTGTCCCCCCTCATCTTCATCCTCACTATGGAACCTATCCTCCGTAGACTTAGGGACAACCCCAATATCCAGGGTATTGACATCCCCGGTAAGTGTTGTAAAATAGCCGCTTACGCGGACGACATCCTCCTATTCCTCTCGAGCCCCATCACTACGATCCCGAATCTTCTCCTCGACTTCCAGCTGTTTTACGCCATATCCAATCTTAAAATTAACTTTGGGAAGTCCACCGCACTGAACGTCTCCCTCCCAAGCACAGTGGTTGCCTTATGCAAACAAAATTTCCCCTTTAGGTGGACGCAGACGGTATTCAGTACCTGGGAATTCAGATCCCGACCAACCTGACCGACCGCTATACGGCAAACTTCCTACCCGCCCTACGTAAGATTAGGGAAGACTTACTTAACCTCCCTGGCGTTATGATTCTGTCTGGAATTTTGTACCAAAAGCGTTGCAATTGTTTTGCAAGGAAATGTGGTGTTATGTATTATAGGCATGCAATTCTTAGTAAGTACTTACTTAAATCTATCTAAACAAGAGTCTAATAGGCATCCCGGGTATGATTTTTTTTTTTTTTTTTTATTAAAAATTATAATATAATAATTATAAAAAATTATAACAAATAATAATATAATTATAGTAAAAATTATTCAATAATGTAATCAAATCAAAATCACTGAAATTTGCTCAGTTGCAGAATTTTTGCTGTCATAATTTTTTTTTTTATGACGAATTTCCCCACAGATCGCTATCGCTAAATTCTGCAAGTGATTATAATTTATTATCGCTGTTTTTTAGCTGCTCTAAAACAATTTTTGCCATAAAGGGACACTTTTGGTTGCTATGGGCAATCTACAGTTTGCAGGGAGAAAGAAAAGTTTTTATTATATAAAATGACATGCAGGGCACTGGGCAGACCACTAGGGACATGGGGGGTGTGTATTTTTTACATACAGTACTGTAATCTATAAGATTACATTGTACTGTATGTAAAGTGTTTGTTTACATTTTTGAATTTGGCGCCGTTCTCCGTCCCCGTGCGACGTAACGTCGCAGGGAACGGAGCTCGGCGGCACACGGGGACGCTGTGTGAATCGAGCGAGCACCCGCTCGCTCACACAGCGGGGATGCATCGCTGGATCCAGGGAGAAGGTAAGTAAACAGTCTCTGGATTCTGCGAGGCGAGCCCGTGTCTGACACGGGATCAACTATAGTAGCAGCAAATTTTTACCCCGTGTCAGACACGGGAAAAACGCCGAGGAGGTTAAATGGCAAAAGGGACATTTTTCCTGGTTTGGCAGGGCTGCCATCCTCAAGATGAACATGCTCCCCAGGCTCCTATACCTCATGCAAGCAGTCCCGATTAAACTTCCACTACCCTTCTTCGCTTCCCTTAAAGGGCTGTGCAGGGCCTTCCTTTGGGCCGGACACCCTCCTAGGCTGCGATGGGACAAACTCGTCCTTCCCAAGCTGAAGGGTGGCCTCGGCCTTCCGGACTTGGCCCTGTACCATAAGGCTTGCCTTCTTGAGCGATTAGTGGACTGGCACCTTCACACAAAAGAGAAGGATTGGGTAACTGTCGAGAACGCATTTCTTGACTTCCCCATCTCCCATCTCCCTTGGATAAGCGCCCGCACAACCCCTAGAGCTTGCTTGATGCATCCACTGATTGGCCCCACCCTGCTCTCTTATAGGACCTTCTGCAGATCCCAGGGGCTGACACCATCACCTGGCCCTATGACCCCTTTACTCAACAACCCGGATTTTCCGGCCGGTATCGTGACCTCTGGCACCTCAAATGATTCCCACCCCCCACAGGTGAGGGCTCATCACTTTTTCCGTGACTCGTTACTCTACACCCATTCGGAAATGATTGCTGCCTTCCCGCGACTGTCCATTGCATTTTTCAAATTTCTTCAGCTTAGGAACTTCTTTGCTGGCGCCCCCACCTCTTCCCTCTGGTATAGACCCCTTGCCCCTCTGGAACAACTTTGCAATGCTCAGAGCCCCCAACGACATCTAGTCTCATCGCTCTATGCCCTGATACTATCCCAAGTTCGGCCCTGTGACGCTGCACGTAAGCTCTGGGACAGGGAGCTGCCGTCGGCCCTGTCGCACGCCGATTGGGAACGTGTGTGGGAATGTGTTCATAAGGGGTCTGTTAACGTCTCGGCACAAGAAAACCGGTTCAAACTCTGTTCCAGATGGTACCGGACCCCGGATAAACTACACAGGATCTTCCCGACCGTTCCCCCGGAATGTTGGAGATGCGGCTCGGCCACGGGCTCACTCCTCCATATCTGGTGGGACTGCCCCAGCCTACAACCATTCTGGAAAGAAGTCCATGAACGCATTGTCCAAATTACTACATTCCAGGTGGATTTTACCCCGGCCCAATATCTTCTACATCACACCTCCCTACCTTACCGCAGTCATTCTTGTCGCCGCCTCGGCCCGCGACGGGAGGGGAGGTCCCTGTTCGTCTTTACCCGTCCTTACCCTTCCTACCCTTCTCTGTCCACATTGGTTAGCTGTTCATTGTTTGTTACATCCTGTGGAACCGTTTACATGCAATGTCGTGTTAAAATACGCATTATACGTTCTGTTATCTACACCTGTCGTTTTTCTCCGAATCTGTACCTGGTCATGCACCTCCTATTGTTCAAAATGTTTCATTCTGATCTTTGTATGACTTTTTCTGCATATTCTGTATGCCTCTTACCGTAATATTCAATAAAAAATGTTTTAAAAAAAAATAATAACTGGGAAACAGTGGCGGCCGTTTGCCGGTCGGTCCGACACTTACCCCATTGTGGCGAGTGGCAGTGTGGTCCACCAGCTAGGCAGCTCCTAGTGTCCTCTCCTCCATGGCAGCTTCAAGCTCCTCCCCTCCTCCTCCTAGGCATCCAAGAGGATTGCCTGTTCTTTCAGCAATTTGAGTAACTAATGTCAAACCTTGCTTCCTGATTGGCTGGGAGGAGGATCAGTGTTACAACAGAAAATATTGATTCGCTGTTGTACCACACCAGGGTGGGCTCAGAGCACACTCTGTGGGACCCAAGCCCACCCTATGTTGAAGTCTATTAGATGGAGAGGGGTATTTAAATGTCTGATACTATGTGATTGCTTAATTTTGTACCAATAAGCCATTTTTGTACGCGGCAAGGTCTAGTCTCGGCATCTTTATGTGTGGAGGGGGGGGGGGGCATATTTGTTTTCTATCCCTGGGGGGTTTTCTTTTTGAAGTCTATTAGAGCCTCTGGCTCTAAGCGGTGCTTCAAAAAAAAGCCTCTCCCCATTGGAATCCATGAGCCGGTGTCCTGAAAGGGGCCGGACTCATGGATAGCGGAGGCGGCGATGGACAGGGGGCCTGTGTGCCCTTAATGGCCCCTGCTGGGGAGGTGTTTATTGTTTAACTACTCCGGGGAGGCATTAGGATACTTAGGGGAGGGGATAATTTATTCAATGGAGGTGTTTAGTTAATTGAGGAAAGTAGTTCTTTATTCAAGATGTATAGTTAGCCCGCAGAGTTCATTCTGGTGTCATTTGGTGGGTTTATGACATGGAAAATATTTGTAGACTAAGAAGTAGACATGTGCAGACTGGAATATTTTGTTTCGTTTTCGTTTGGAAAATACATTTATTTAGTTACTCCCGAAAATCGTTTTGATTTATTTAGTTTTTCGTTGGGGAATAGCTTTCGTCCGAAAATCTAATAATACTTGGTTTCTGTCAAATGGCCAAAAGAATATTCGACGGAACGTCAAATCTTTTTGGTTGCTGGTGAATGAACAAACGAATATTCGACGGAAAGTCGAATCTTTACGTCTCATAACTCAAAATCTATTCTCTGTAATGTCGAATCTATTATTTCTATAATGTCAAATCTTTTCTCTATGATGTGGAATATTTTCCCTATAATGTCGAATCTCTCTATATCGAATTTTTATCGCAACGAAAACAAAGCATTTTTTATGTCGGATCTTTCGGTTTTCGTTTTTTGCACTTTCGTTATTGTTTGTTAAAACGATAACGAAAAAACCAGATTTTCAGACGAAAATGCATTCTAACGAAAACGAATGCACATGTCTACTAAGAAGATTAAGAAGATTTAGGGGTTGATTTACCAAAGGCAAATAGAGCAGTTGCAAGAGCAGTTGCTCCAGAGTTTAAAGTGGTTGTAAACCCCATTCATGAGATCTGACCTAAGTATACATATATACACATATATATATATATATATATATATATATATATATATATATCTGTAGTGTTTACTTATCCCTCTCCAAAGCCTCAAGTGCTGTTTCTCTCTGGGGCTCTGTGCCTCTGTTATCAGCAGTCACTTCTGACAAGTTCTCCCACACACAAGATAACAGTAGCAAAAAACTTGTGGGGGAGTGCTTAGAGGGAGATAAGCAGGGAGCTTGTGTATTCAGACTACAGCTCTGCATGTTCCTTCATTCCTCTGTGTATGTGGAGGAGGGGTGTGTCCCTTTCCTCCAATCAGCTCTCACACAGTGTAAGCCCAGACTCCCCTCCCACTGCTGAAAGAAGAAGAAAGATTTCTAACAAAATCTGCACTTTCCAAAGAGTGTAGAAAGGGGAAGACAGCAGATATGCAAGTAACATGTATGTAGGAGGATTGTTTAATCTCTGGGTATCACAGTGATGGCTGGTGGTCTTGTTTGGGGGGGGGGGGCGGCAAACAATCCATTGCATATAGGGGGGTGGCCTGGAGAGGAGGGGGCAACGCCCGGGCGACCCTAGTGGACGGGCAACCCCAAGTGTGTCATCTGAGGCTACTCACTTCACTGGGGGGGGCTTACAACCACTTTAAGTAAATGAGAAGAAGCTCTGCTGACTTCTATCATCCAATCATGTGCAAGCAAAAATGCTGTTTTTTTTTGTTTTGCTTTTCTTTGCAAGTGAAGCTTTACCTCATTTACGAAGTTTAGGAGCAACTGCTATTTGCCTTTAGTAAATCTACCCCATAGTGTTACTGTATCCAGGCTAAATCATCATAAGGGACATGGACAGAACCAGCGTCTGCCTGCACAGAATCCAGAAATAAATTTGATGACAATGGTTACTGCTTACTTTATTGGAGTGCCCTTTAAAATCCTTTTTAAAACTACATTTCAGCTAGAAAATAAACTTCAGCAAATAGCATTTTTAAAAGCGTTCAATTAACCCACATGTGTTTGTGCCGCATTTGCAGAAACGACCAAGATTATCTGATTACTTGTAGGAAAACAGGCTTCCATGCCCAGGCAGTGAGCTCTGACCTAAAGGCTGTATCTGCAGCCTTCCTTAGAATAATATCCTGTGTCCCCGCTGATCCTGAACATTAAGTCTAATGTGAAATACATCAGCTGCCAGCAGACTGGCTCTGTCACTCTCCAGCACTGGCTGTCCCTTTTGGACATTGATGTGGAATTTGAGTTGTGGACAGTTTTCCTATAGGAATATTTCAGCAGACAGGTGAACCGGTTCAAGTTTTTTGAAAATTGCACTGTAAATGATTTATTTTCCTGATAGTAACAACATTTTACATTCAATTACAGTCAATTGGAGAAGTAATTGGATTCTTTAACAGAATAAAAAAAAATGTCATATGCAATACAGCTGGCAGTGGATATGAAATATCATTTTTGGGATGATCTGCCAATATTTCCAAGTCCAGTACAACAGCTTTTCAAATCACCCCCCCCAGGAACTGTTTTTGAAGAGCAAAACTTTATTGGACAAGTTTTATTACCTATTCCAACCACTACTGTCCTCATGAGATAAGGGGTGTCAGGATTGTACATATTTAGGGGAATGCTTTTTTACATTTTGTCTTATTGAAGAAGTCTAGACTCCAGAAAATAATTCTCCACAGTATGCCGTCTGGGAACAGGCTTTTCTACCCAGGCTTGACTGCTTTCTTTTTTTTATTATTCTTTATCTTAAGGAATTAAAATTCAAAATACATATTACAACATAGGGTACAATAAGTGAGACACTGCGTGACACATCATATACGGATTAACAATTTCAAACACAAGTTAGGTGGCCATGCAATATATCATGGCAACTAGGGATGAGCCGACCACCCCCCCTGTTCGGTTCACACCAGAACCTTCGAACGGACCGAACATTCGCGCAAACATTTAGAACCCCATTGATGTCTATAGGACTCGAAAGTTCAAAAATTCAAAAGTGCTCATTTTAAAGCCCAATATGCAAGTTATTGTCGTAAAACGTCTTTGAGAACCCGGGTCTTGCCCCAGGGAACATGTATCAATGGAAAAAAAGTTTTAAAAACGGTCGTTTTTTTCAGTTTTCAGTTTTTATGCATGTTCCTTTGGGCAAGACCCGGGTTCTCAAAGACGTTTTCACAGGCATGCTATAGACACCCAGCAGGTACAATATTTAAAGGAATTTTTTTATTTTATTATTTAAGCATCATTAAAATCACTGATTTTAATGATGCTTAAATAAATAAAAAAATTATGAAAAATTCCTTTAAATATTGTACCTGATGGGTGTCTATATAGTATGCCTGTGAAAACGTCTTTAAATAGCACAATCACCTGCCTGCCAGTAAATTAGGAAGAACTGATCTAGCTAAACTATACAGTGTATAAATATATGTACAACACCTGGGATGTATATATATCCTCTACACACTGTAATATTAACTAACTAGCTTGCCTGCTCTATCTACCTGCAAAAAAATGACACTCCCTCTGTCTCTCTCTGTTCTCTCTAACCACCGCCGCAACACACTACACAAGGCCCGACCTGTAGGCAGCCTTTTATAGTGTGGGGCGTGTACAAAACCCCCTGAGCTAGAATTGGCCAAAGCCATCCTGGCTTTGGCCAATTATGGCTCTCCGTTTTTTGCGCGCTGCGATTGACCAAGCATGCGGGTCAGAGTGCATGCTTGGCCAATCCTCAGCCAGCGATTCCACAGTGAATTATGGTCTGTGAAACGTAACTCGAATTAGGCGCGAACGACCCGTTTTGTTTGTTTTTCAAAGAACGATCGAACATACATGAGTTTGACACGAATACGAAGCTCATCCTTACTGGCGACGTACAAGATCATACTGATCCTCCATTTTTATTTACATATTTTATAGGTGGGGGGGTAAATATTGAACATTTGGTTACTTTCTAAAGAAAGTCTGTAATGCCACGTACACACAACCGTTTTTCATGATGAGAAAAATGCAATTTTTCAAATTACGACCGTGTGTGGGCTCCAGAGCATTTTTTCCTCCACCTGAAAAATGGGTATTAACAATTTAGAACATGCTGTAATTTTTATCGTAGTTTTTCACGTCGTGAAAAATGGTCGTGTGTAGGCTTTAACGACAAGAAAAAAAACTTGCATGCTCAGAAGCAAGTTATGAGACGGGAGCACTACAGGCCACGTTCACAAGATCAGACCAAACCGATGAGACTGGTCTGACGGACCGTTTTCATCAGACCACCGCTGAAGTGGTCTGATGGTCTGATGTGCGTACACACCATCAGTCCAAAATCCGATCGGGTCAGAATGCGGTGACGTAGAACACAACAACGTGCTAAAAAAATGAAGTTCAATGCTTCCAAGCATGCGTCGACTTGATTCTGAGCATGCGCAGGTTTTTGGTCCGATGCTTTTGTGTACTAACCATCGTTTTGGTCCGACGGACAGGTGTCCTTCGTACAGATTTGATCGTGTGTACGCGGCCTAAAAGGACGAATCGTCTCTCACCAAACTTTTACTAACTCGAAATCAGCAAAAGCAGCCCCAAGGGTGGCGCCATCCGAATGGAACTTCCCCTTTATAGTGCCGTCGTATCCAGAATATCTATCCGGGTGGGAGAAGGATTTGGGAACTACTATTACTGATAGACAAAAGGATAAGATGCTCAAGCTTACACATGTCTCTTCCCTGGCTTCTTCCATGACTGAATCTAACTTCAAGCTCCTTACTAGATGGCACCACACCCCTGCCAAGCTTCACCGTATGTTTCCTAGTAATTCTCCACTCTGTTGGAGGAACTGCGGTCAAATTGCAACCCATGCCCATATTTGGTGGTCTTGTCCCCTCATTCGCCCTTTCTGGACAGAAGTTTTGAACTTGATATTTCAGATCACCGAGGTACAAATCCCCCTTGAACCGTGGACGGTTCTTTTTCACGCCACCTCTAGATCCATTGGCAAATATAAACGCTCAATCATCCCACACCTTCTTAATGCGGCCAAAGCTATTATCCCTCGTCTTTGGGGTCAACCTGAAACTCCTTCCATTAAAACATGGCTGCAAAAGATTTCTGAGGTTAGCCTCATGGAAGAACTCACTCACATTGCAAGAGACACCAGCGAACAACACTCCTTAATATGGGCGTCCTGGTCTTCATTTATCTCTACACAGTGCTATTTAGATATCATTTCCTCACCCCCCTTACAGGCCTGAAACCACATGAGGTTGTTTTTCACCATATTGCGACCTTTTTTCCCACTCTTTGATGTGGTTCCCCCTTGTTCTTGATATATTCCTAAATAGTTTAGCGATATGCTTGATACGATGACCATGTGTTCCGGCCTTCCCCCCTTCCCCTCCCTGCTTTTTCTCCCTCTATCCCTTTCATACCCTTTTCTCCATTTTTTTAATTCTTTTTTCTTCTGCTCTCTTGCCTCGTGTCTCTCCCTTTATTAATAGACACTGGAAATGTTTGTGCTCTCTATGTTGCACCATTTGTCTTATTTCCCAATTTATTACTCTGTATTGGTGCTTCTTTAAAGAGTTGTTTTACTTTTATTGTGTTGTCTATTTCTGCCAATAAAAATATATTAAACAAAAAATAGTGCCGTCGTACGTGTCGTACGTCACCGCGCTTTGCTCAAGCATTTTTTTTCCACGATCGTGTGTATGCAAGGCAGGCTTGACAAGAACCACGTAGAGAAAAACTTTGTTTTTTTCCTTGACATTAAAAATGGTCGTGTGTGCGCGGCATAAGGCTTTGCACACTTTTTTTATGCATCTGAAATGTATTTTGATGATTTAAAATTCCATTGAGCGTTAAACCTCAGGTGCACTAAAAGATTCAATACGTTCTGGTGGAGTTGAGGGCTAGCCCACTCCACTCACCTTCCAAACCTCTGTATTGGTTCATCACTATGAGAGGTGGCGTCAATGTGTGCAACAGGAAAGTATGGGATGCAGGTGTGGTTGGCCTCAATACTGCTAGGAAGCTTCAGAGGTTTCAGTTTGGGTCCCCAACTTTTTTGGGTTCCCCATGTAATCGTGATGGCATCTCTAGTTTCCTCTAGTTTATGAATGTGGCCACAAGCAGATTTGTTTTCAAATGGCAGTTTACATTATAGCCTTGTTGCCCAACTTGTGCCGTTTGGCGTTTTAATTGAGGCCCTCGAGTCCCAGCAGTCAATAGAAGCAGAACTGATTTGGTTTTAACAACAATAATCTCAAGCAGTATTCTCAGGCCCCTTTCACACTAAGGAGTTTTTGAGGCAGTACAACGCTAAAAATATTGCCTAAATACCGCCTGAAAAACTCCTGCCCGGCCTTCTCAATGTGTAAGCCTGAGGGCTTTCACACTGAGGCGATGCGCTGGCAGGAGAGAAAAACATCTCCTGCAAGCAGCATCTTTGGAGTGGTGAGAGGAGCGGTATGTATACCGCTCCTTCCCATTTAAAACAATGGGAAACCACGGTAATACCGCCCGCAATGCGCCTCTGCAGAGGCGCATTGCCGGAGGTATTAACCCTTTATCGGCCGCTAGCGGGGTTTCCGACCGTATAGCGCCGCTATTTTTAGCGGCGCTATACTGCCACCGTGCCTCCCGCCCCAGTGTGAAAGGGGCCTCAAACATTTCCAAAGTCACTGACCGTCCCTAAAGCATGACTTCAGTCTAAAAACCAGTCCTGTAGAACAGTCTCTGGCTATTTCCATTATTAAGTATATGATAGTTCTCTTTAGCATTACATATAATAAATATTACATGAAATTACAAAAAATGGGTACTAAAGCGCTGATATGAACCAAAAATATAAAAAATTTAAATAAATGATTAAAGCTGCAACTATTTTAAAAGTGTACTGATATCCCCATATGTGCTATATTAATAAAGTAATAATGCGCTAAAATCAACCTTCCAATATTACATCAATTCATACACATTCCAATGGCATAAAAAACAATGGCCCAGATTCAGAAAGCAATTACGCCTGTCTAACTGGTGTTAGACAGGAGTAATTTCAAATTTTGCGCGCCGTATCACTAGTTTGAATCCTCAAACCATGATACGGCGGCTTCGGGCTTCGATCCGAGAGGCTTACGTCTTCGTAAGCCTTCGGATCTACGCTGCCATCTATTTGCGGCCGATGGGAGGAGTTCGCGTCGTTTTGATGCGTCGGGATATGCAAATGTTTTTTTACGGCGATTCCCGAAGATACGAGTGGTCGTCGCAATCACTTTCGTCTATTTTTTTGTACTTAATGTTAGAGCAGCTTTTTGCTGCTCTAACGTTACGTAGCCCATGTTAAGTATGGCCGTCGTTCCCGCTTCGAATTTATTTAATTTTTTTTTTTGTTTACGTAACTCGTTCGGGACTAGGATCGCCCGTAAACGACGCTACCTAAACAACGAATGACGTCACGACGTGATTTCGCGCAATGCACGGCGGGAAATTTGGGAACGGAGCATGCGCAGATCGATCGCCGCGGGAACGCGCCTAATTTAAATGATTCACGCCCCCTACTCGTCTATATGGATTGCGACGGGAGAAATACACTACTCCGCTGTCGTTTAATGGACAAAATTAACCTGAATTCCACGTAGAGCCAGGTAAAATACGGCGGCGTAGTGTATTTCTGATACGCTACGATAATCCATTTCTGTGTGAATCTGCCCCAATAGGTGTAAAATTAGAATGCAGCCGTGAAAGTCCAATATGTGAACAAATAATCACAACAACCAATTAGTGGGTGTACTGCTCACCTAGCGGTTAATTAGTTGATTGCCAATAGAAAGGAAAAACACACACATGAATTTTGATTGAGAGAAAAATCCCTGGAGTACTATCCAGAAAAGAGCTCACATCAGAGACTGATAATCTTCATTTATGGTCGTTACCCTCTGACCGAGAGAGATGTGGATCACATACACGCGTGACAAAACTTACAACATAGATAGACCTGAAGTGTGCCTTGGTGGTCTGGTCAGTATACCAAGAAAAGGGGGCATACCCAAGGTAAGGAATGGGTAGTTAATTGAAGAAGGATATGCTGAGAAGTGCCCTAAAAAAGGGAAGGGCGGGAGGGTGTCGAATGCGATTGAATGCGCAGACTCACGGACATGAGGTGAGCTGGGAAGAGTCGGCCCAGTGACGTGTAGTACTGCACACTGAACCGACAAAGAGCATGTGTGAGTGGGCTGCTTAAATACCCTCCGGGCTCCTCCCATAAAGTCAGACCACCATACTGGCCTTTTAATATATAGTGGATAAATATATAATGACTTCTCCGAATGCAGTGATTCTCAAAAAAAAAAATGAGGACATCATCATTGCGAAAGTTTGCTATGGGACAATAGAACAAGAGCTTTGGATAGCTACACTCACATTTAGCTTGATAGTGTAACGCTAAGGCTCCATGCACACTGAAGCTGATAAAAGCTATAAAAAAACGCCAGTAGCTTTGCAGGGAGCCTTGCAACGTTTTTTAGAGTTTTTTCAATAGCTTTAATCAGCGTTTTTCAGTGTAGCTTTTATCATTTTTTTTTTTTTACTTTTTTTTTCAATGGATAAAAAATGCAAAAAAACGCTGGCGCCTGGTTTTTCCGGCGTTTTTGAGCGTTTGAGCGCTTTTCGGCGTTTTGCGTTTTTGAACGTTTTTTTCCGCCGAAAAACGGCACTTTGAACGCAAATTTTGGGCATTCAGAAAAAAGCCAATAAACTCCAAAGCTCATTAACACTGAAAAACGCCCAGGTGTGCATGGGCACATAGGCTAACATAGAGTTCAGTTTATAGGCTTTAAAAAAAAAAGGCAAAACGCCAATAAACTGCAGTTTATCAGCTTTAGTGTGCATGGAGCCTTATAGAGTGGTCAGTGCAGACAGCAGAATTCCTCTTATTCCACATCCTGCACATTCAACACCGTGGGTAGTGTCACTGGCTACATGCGGCCCTTTGGAGACATCACAGGCCGCAATTTAGGTCCCCTGTTTATTGTAGGTTGACAGCCACAGCTTTATAGGCTAAGCTTACTTTTTCCAGAAAATAGCCTTTGCAATCAAGGGGCTCCCTGGATGTATGAAAACCTGTGCAGCTTTGTAAAATGTTCATTCATTTTATTGTCATATTGGTATTTGGTGCCCTCTGGAAGCCTGGCTGAACAACTCCCAGTTTGCAATCTCCATGTTCTGCCTTGTTGTTAGGCTGTATAAATTGTTGATGTTCACTCCTGTAATGCTGGGAGTGATCACCCATTGGTTTTTACACCCTAGCAACAAGGCAGAGGGGCCCAAATGCCCTACAGATATGAATATAAGAATAATGAACATGTTACAAAGCTGCACAGCTTTTTAATACCTACTGAAGCCCCTTGACTGCTTAGGCTTGGCTTTTAAAATCAATATGACTCCTAAACCCATACCTCCCAACTTTTTGAGATGGGAATGAGGGACACCCATCAGCAAAAGTATGCCATGTGTTGTTGAGCGGGGGGGTTCCACGGATCTGAGTTGTTGAGCGGGGGGATTCCACCGATCGGAATCGGAGTTGTTGAGCGGGAGGTAGGGGTTTCGCGTATCAGAGTTGCACAGTTGTTGAGCGGGGGGGTTCCGCGGGATCTGAGTTGTTGATTCGAGTATCAGAGTTGTTGAGGGGGGGGGGGGTTCCACGGGATCTGAGTTGTTGAGGGGGGGCACGGATCAGAATTGTTGAGCGGGGGGGTTGCGTGGGTCTGAGTTGTTGAGCAGGGGGGGTGTCGCGGGACCGCTGGATTTACCGCGAATAACGGTAATCGCTGGGGGGGGGGGGGCGGAATCGCGGGACTCCAGCCCTAATCGTGGGATTTACCGCAAAATACGGGACGGTTGGGGGGTATGCTTTAACCTAAAAACTTTTCCCTAAGTCTGACCCTAAAACTAATTCTTAACCATTGCATTTATGTATGCATCTACATTTTTCACATCCCATCTTTACTACCCTTTTGCTGCCAGGTTTGTACATCGCATGGACCTGACAGTGGGGGGTTTCACCAGGATTGTGTGTAAAACTGACAGGCAGACTGCTGCTTGTCAGGGGAAAATATTTGTTTTGCCGCCCCATTGCTCACACATACCCCTGATGCCAGCGCCCCGCCCCCCACCTCTCCATGCTTTCCGGGCACTGCTTGCCCATCTGCAGGCCTGGAACTAACATGGCGGGTGCTGGCGACTGAAGGGAGAGGAGAAGAGCGCACACAAGTCCGCTCTCCCTTCTTGTTTTGACCCAGAAAAGGGACGTCTAAGGCCGCGTACACATAATCAGACCGGTCCGATGAAACTGGTCTCGATGGTGTGTACGGCCTATCGGACCGTTGTCTGTTGGACCAAAGTTTTAAAACTTGCTTTAAAATCTGTCCGACGGACACCTGTCTGTCGGACAGATTCGATGGTTAGTACGCAAAAGCATCGGACCAAAAACCCGTGCATGCTCAGAATCAAGTCGACGCATGCTTGGAAGCATTGAACTTCGTTTTTTTCAGCGCGTCGTTGTGTTCTAAGTCACCGCGTTCTGGTCTGATCGGATTTTTGGTCCGATGGTGTGTACGCACATCAGACCACTTCAGTGTGGTCCGATGAAAACGGTCCCTTGGACCAGTTTCTTCGGACCGGCTGATCGTGTGTACAGGGCCTCAGACGTCACTTCCTGGGTTGGTGTCTCCGTGTCCCCAGCTAGCTTATCTGGGAAGTATCTGGGCATTGCAAAACATTAAGTGGAGCCAAGAGGAGACATGCAGGGTTTTGTCCACTATGCAATGAAAAAAATGGTAAGTAAAAAAATATATTTTTTTGCAAAAAAATAAAGTTACATCCAAGCACATAAAACCCCCCCGCATATACGCACATACAAACAAGTGTGTCTGGGTGCCTATGCCTGAAAATGTTGATTGTGATACAATTCACTTGTGTTTGTCTCAATGGTGTCTGCTTTCAGAAAATATATACTGTTTGGGGGTTTTATGTAATTCTCAGGCCTAAAATTATTTTTTAAACATGTGTGCAAAAAACGTAGCGAAAGTGTTAAAGGTTTATAACTGATTACCGTATTTTCCGGCGTATAAGAAGATTTTTGGCATGTAAAAAAATGCCTTAAAACCCAGGGGTCGTCTTATACGCCGGGTACCTGTGTGTTCAGACCGTGGCAGTCCGTTATTCAAAAGCCGCGCTCCTCCATGCTGTTCAATGATAGGCGGAACACTCATTTTCCTAGCGGAGCCTCTGTTTCAGTGTTCCGCCTATAACGGATGCCTTCTCATCCTCGGTCTCAAACGAGAGGACAACCGTCATAGGCGGAACACTGAACAGAGGCTCTGCTGGGAAAATTAGTGTTCCGCCTATCACGGAACAGCATGGAGGAGGAGGCGCGGCTTTTGAATAATGGACGCCCGCAGCCTGACAAACGATACAAACAGGAGAAGGTAGGGAGATTGTGACAGTGAGGTCGGCAATGTCACAGTGAGGCATATGTAATGGCACAGTGGGGCATATGTAATGGCACAGCGGGGCATATGTAATGGCACAGCGAGGCATGTGTAATGGCACAGCGGGGCATGTGTAATGGCACAGCGGGGCATGTGTAATGGCACAGCGGGGCATGTGTAATGGCACAGCGGGGCATGTGTAATGGCACAGCGGGGCATGTGTAATGGCACAGTGGGGCATGTGTAATGGCACAGTGAGGCATGTGTAATGGCACAGTGAGGCATGTGTAATGGCACAGTGAGGCATGTGTAATGGCACAGTGAGGCATGTGTAATGGCACAGTGAGGCATGTGTAATGGCACAGTGAGGTGCATGTGTAATGGCACAGTGAGGTGCATGTGTAATGGCACATTGGGGCACGTGTAATGGCACATTGGGGCATGTGTAATGGCACATTGGGGCACGTGTAATGGCACAGTGAGGCATGTGTAGTGGCACAGTGAGGCATGAAATGTAATGGCACAGTGAGATTTCAGAAACGCTGAAAAAAGCCCGTTTGTCAGCGGTTGTTCCTGTCAACAGTTGTTCTGGCTACCCCTCAGCTTCCAGACAGACTAGTAGGAAGGGGGTAGTCTTATACGGCGAGTATATCCCAAAACCAACATTTTAGCCTGAAAATTAGGGGGTCGTCTTATACGCCAGTCGTCTTGTACGCCGGCAAATACGGTATTATTTTTCTTGGGTGTGATCATTTTTCAAATGCCATGATAAAAGCTTTTTGTGCTGAAAATTGGGGTGACAAAATGTATGGCAAGAAAACTTCAGCACCAAAAAAAGGAAAGTGTCCTGTTCAAGGTTTCGACTGCTGATATGGAGTGTATCCAAGAGGAAGGCTTTTACGTTATTTTTACATTTTATACACATTCTAGGGATTAAAATGTTATGTTCCGCACTCTCTGTAAATTATTAATTAACTCCTTTCCACATCTGTGTGCCCTGACACGTCAATGTTCTATGCCTGGGCTGGTATATTCAATCAAAAATGTCAAACTCTTGGTATGAATGCTAACCAACTGAGAAATGCTCAACAGAAGGTAAATGGTATGTACAGTATTTCCATTTCAGCAGAAAAATGACAGCAGAGAGCAGCACTGATCCAACAATCACACAACAGGGAAAGAAATATGAAGAAGCAGGTAAATAAAGTCTTCTTTAGCCAAATGTTAAAGTGTATATCTGGGTACAAAGACAAAGACACCCTAAAAATATAAGTGAAAAAATGATGCAGCAGACCAGTGCATTTTTCTAAAATTTAATTGCAGCAACTCAGAATGGTACTCAGTAGTTTGTATGGCCCCCATGTGCTTGTATGACAATGTTGGGGCATGCTCCTAATGAGACAACAGATGGTGTCCTGGGGTATTTGCTCCCAGATCTGGACTAGGGCATCAGTGAGCTCCTGAACAGACTGAGGTGCAACCTGGTGACATCAGATGGACCGAAACATATTGTTCCAGAGGTGTTCTATTGGATTTAAGTCAGGTGAGCGTGGGGGCCATGCAGCGGTATCATTCATCCTCCAGGAACTGGCTGCATACTCTCGCCACATGAGGCCAGGCATCGATGTGCACCAGGAGGAACCCAGGACCCACTGCACAATGGGTCCACGGATTTCATCCCGATACCTAATGGCAGTCAGGGTACCATTGTCTAGCCTGTAGAGGTCTGTGCTTCCCTCCATGGATAAGTCTCCCCAGACCATCACTAACCCACCACCAAACCGGTATGCTGAACAATGGTACTGGCAGCATAATATTCTCCGCAGCTTCTGCAGACCCTTTCACACTTGTCACATGTGCTCAGGGGGAACCTGCTCTTATCTGTGAAAAGAGGGTGGGCTGGCTGCGTGTGGGAAAAAGAAACAATCACTGGCCTCTGTCAGAGGGACATCAGTCCCTCACACAGAGAGCCGTCACTGCCTTGTCTGTGCCCTACCAGTGCCCACAGTGCCAACCTACCTTTGCCCACCAGTGTCACCTATAAATGCTCACCAGTGCTGCCAATCAATGCCCATCAGTGCTTCATCATCAGTGCCATGGATCGATGCTGCCTATCAGTGTCACCTACCAGTGACCATCAGTGCCGCCTATCAGTGCCACCTCTCAGTGCTCTTCAGTACCACCTCACCAATGCCCAGTGCCCATCAGAGCAGCCACATCAGCCTACATCAATGAAGGAGAAATACCACCAAAAGAAAGCTGTATTTGTGTAAAAAAAATTATGAAAATTTAATTTGGGTACAGTGTTGCATGACCATGCAATCGTCATTCAAAGTCCAACAACGCTGAAAGCTGAAAATTGGCCTGGGCAGGAAAGGGGATTAAGTGCCCAGTAGGCAAGTGGTTAAGAAAGCCGAAAACCAGTGCCGTCTAGTTAAAATGTCCCTAAATAAATAAAAATGAAAGAAAATAAAGGCCTAAACCCCCACAACTACACACATTTCTGGTACTCAGCAAATAAATAGCAGTCTAACAGAAAAAAGCTTATCGGATACAAATACGGTATATAAAATTTTCCCATAAAAAAAAAATAATTATTCAATCTTAGAATGTTATAATGAACTTACAAGTTTATTATTGTCTTTAACCTAACCTTGCAGTAAGCCTGTGCTTTTCCCATGCAGGCACAGATCAAAGTCCTGATTGACTGCTAGTGTCAGAGCTACTGCTAAAGATGCTACTGACAGGTGGTGATGAAGTGATGCGACACCTTCTCACCGTCTGTTTTAAACCCATTTTTGCCAACAAACATGCTACAACTGCTTTGTGTTTATGGCACTTCCGGATTAATTTGAATGTATAGCGTTTGGCACGATCACTACAAGTTGGGTCAACTTTGCCACTGGTACGAAGCACTGTGGCTGTGGCATGTAAACACTTTGGTCTACTGCCTATTACAACTTATTGGAGTTGTTGGCAGGTGGCAAAAATGCAGCTCAACCTTGCATTTTTGCCTCCTACAACTACAAGTCCAAATGAGGCCTAAGAGCCTAAGAGCTGTTTGGGGGTCAGTAAAACCCCATAGTTCATTGTGGCCCACGACCGGTTTCCAAATCACCTAAGTGGCCCTCACTCTTCAAAGGGTTGAGCACCACTGCATTAGAGATAAGAAGATGGACAGGTTGTCAACTTGCTACTGGGAGGTGGAGCTGAGCTACAGAGAGAAAGTAAAAGTGAAACTGGGAAACTTCAGGTCCAAATTTAGATGATGAATTACCCCACAGTGCCTGCAGCTACAGAGGTCAGTGAAGGTTTGTCTTAAAATGTATTTACTGCTTGTTAAGAATGTGTAAAAACCGTAGGCCCCTTTCACACGGTCAGACCGTTCAGGTCCTCCTGTCACTTTTGACAGTGGACCTGAACGGCCGCTCCATGCATGCCTATGGAGCGCTGGATGTCAGCGGAGACATGTCTGCTGACATCCGACCCGACCCGCCAATATCAGATGGATGGCGATACGTCCCTATCAGTCCATGGCGGATCGGATTGGGTGAGATCTGCTGAAAACGGACATGCTGTCCGTTTTCAGCAGATCTCTCGATGGGAGACAGCGGCGCTGCACAAGCCCCTCCCCGCTCAATGAGCAGAGAGGGACTTGTCATCCGCCAGCTCAGCGGAGATCAGTGGAGAGATCTCCCGCTGAGCTGGTGGGAGCTGGCGGACTCCGTAGTGACATGTGGAAGAGGCTTGAATGTCCGTAGTGTGGACACAGGTACAGGTTACACTCTTTTATCTCACGTTTATTACTGTACTTATACACTAATATGCCTTACCTATATATACATTTTAGACCTCAGCACAACTTGCTATGATTTAATACCATGAATCTTTTTGGGAATATATGGCTAATCCATGGGGTGCTCATTGCAGGTGTCGTCTCCCCAGGTCGTCAGAGGACGTTCAGCCGTGCGGCTCCTTGTAACCCACCCGTGGGCCATGTTCTTCCTTCATCTCCCCTCCGGGTTTTTTGGGGGGAGCTCATATGGGGCTCCCTTCGTTTTTCCCAACGGGTCTGTACAATTTTGACTATCAGAACACTTATTTGACAACGGTAACTTTATGTTCAGGTCTTTTTATGTGATATATACTCAAACATGTCTTTTTGATCTCAAACTTATGTTATGTATATATTTTTGTAGAATCAATCATCCCCCTGAAGAGACCTTCTACAGGTCGAAACGCGTCGGGGCACGCACACTACGCAGTTTTTATGCAATGTTGTATGTAACTGTACTTATATTGTATGATCTGCATTGTATTACTTGATCCGTAAGGGGTTCTTTTATTGTCATTATATTTTATCTGTATGGTATAGACGATCAGCAAATAAATCATGTTTTACTAGACTATATTGTTATATTTATATTTTGGCTGTCCAAAGCCCCATGGGGTAAACTTCTTTTTCCTACATGTTTATTACTGTACATAATTGTTCACCTGGTTTTGAATACATAAAAAATCTATTTATATGATCAGAATTGATATTTAACAGTGACAAGTACGAGATGAGCACACAATTTTAACTAGTGATATACAGTAATTTGATGGTATAAAGTCAGGGGTGAATAGAGAATATGTAAGATATGTTTCCCCCTTGCTTGCCAAGCTGTTCTTTTGTTACCCGACACTTGAATTAAAGGGTTTGTAAAGGAATTTTTTTTTTTATCTTAATAGCTTCCTTTACCTTAATGCAGTGCTGTTTTCATGTCCTCATTGTTTGTTTTTGCTCTCAAGTTGCTGTAATTCTTCTCTGATCTCCATACTTCCTGGCTGTCCGTTTCCTGATAACCATAGTACTGGGAGCTTTCTCTCTGTGGTCACTAACTTCAAGGAGGTGTGATTACTGTGTGTCTAGTTTCTAGTTTCGTTTTCCAAACCATCACTGCTCTATGGCTCTGTATGCTCTGTATAGCACAGGCAGGAAATAACATGCAAAAACAAAACTAAAAACTACAGGTACATTATATGATTGATTTTTATTTATTTTTAATTCTTTTTAAAAGGAATCAGTTAACTATTATTTCTCTATACCCTGTAACCAGTCATTTCAGCAAAAAAAAACGGAAAATTGTATACTCACCTTTCCGTAATTTTCCTTTCCTGACGCATCTTCATGGCAGCACACACTGGGTTGTGACTCCGCCCCCACAACCTGACAGGATTGGTTAGCTATAAATTTGAAGGGGAGACGCCCCACATCATTCTCTGTATATATCATCATAAAACAGCAGGGTGGGCATCTGTGTGCTGCCATGAAGATGCGTCAGGAAAGGAAAATTACGGAAAGGTGAGTATACAATTTTCCGTTTTCCTGACGCATTCATGGCAGCACACACTGGGATATAACTCGCCAGCATAGGCGTGCACACAGGGTGTGCCAGGTGTGCCCAGGCACACCCTAATCACTCTATGCAGCACAGATTCCCCCTACTGGCCTAGCTCCCACCCCCCCCTCAGCGCTGCCAGCTTCCCTCCTCTCCTGTTGGCTGTTATTGCTGGGATGTTTTAGGAGTGGGGAAGGGGGCAGTAAATATGTAACTTACCGGCCCCCTTCCCTTTCTGAGTGAACATCGTGAGTGATCGGTAGTGTGTGTTTAGGCTTTGGGGTGCACACCCTAATGCAATAGGCTGCGCACACCTATGCTCGCCAGTCGGGAGGGTGCAAGAAAACAGTAATATTTATTCTTTATAGCGCTGAGGAATTGGTTCTAAGAACAGATCTGCCAAAGTCGACGGTAGCCAGGAGAGCAGAATTCACTCTGTAGTGAGAAATGAAGATGTGTTGGGAAGACCAAGTTGCTGCTCTGCCTATGGTTTCCGGTGAAGTCCCGCAATATGCTGCCCAAGAAGTGGCCTCTGCCCCTGTCGAATGAGCCCTAATGCCCTCTAGGAGGCGTAAGTTGCTGGATGGAATAGGTCTCCTTGATAGCTTTAACAACCAAGAGGTAATGGTACGGGAGGTAGCTGGCTGACCTCGTCTGCTCCCGTGTGGGATAATCAAGAGAGAATCCGTCTTCCTGAGATGTAGCTGTGACGTAACTGGAGATGGTAGACTTGACATCCTAGTCATGGGACTCGCCCCTCTCATTAGTAAAAGACGAAAGGACGATGTCCTGGTTATAATGAAAGGAGGAAGTTACCCTTGGATAAAAATGGTCTGAGGGCTTCAGAACCACTCTGTCAGGGAAGAACACTGAATAGGGGTTCCATAGCCATAAGTGCTTGTATCTCCGGCGCCCTCTTAACTGAGGTGATAGCAATACGGGAAGCCATCTTCAGAGCTAGGTTCCACGGTGAGACTAAGTTGAATGGAGAAAAAGGTGGATTGGACAGGGCCTCGAGTACTACACAGAGATCCCCTGTTGGAAAGGCTGGCCTCCTTGGTGGTCTGATCTTACGTAGGCTCTGAGGAACAGAGTGACCAGATGATGAAGAGCCCATCTAGTACCCGTCATGGCTGAAAGGGCAGATACTTGCACCTTCAGGGTACCCAAGCCCGGGCCCTTGTTAAACCCTGACTGAAGAAATTCAAGAATTTGAGATGGGATTCCAATGTCTTTGCTGCGATGACACGAACCTCTCCCAGATCCTAGTATAGGTGACATCAGTGGAGCTCCTTAGAGCTTGTACTAAGGTTGATATTACCTCCTGAGAGTATCCTAGTTCCCCTAACCTAGCCCTCTCAGCTTCAAAGCTGGCAAATGCAGCTTCTCTGGGCTGGATGGAAGAATTGCCTCTGATGTATGAGATCCCAGGTTACTGGAAGATGTATTGAGGCCGCGTACCTAGTTGTAGCAGGGTCGTAAACCATGGCCTCCTCAGCCGGAACGGTATTAGTACAATAACTGAGGCTGAGGACTTCCGAAGTCGGGACAGGAATCTTGTAATCCGAGAAGTTGGAAGAAAAATGTACCCTAGCTCGCAGCTCCATGGAAGAACTAGGCAGTTTGTCCCTTCAGGTAATGGAAAGTGGGCTCTGGACAGGAACCTCTGACACTTGGAGTTCTTTGGCGTGGCCGCTAGGTCGACTTCTGGTTCTGGTACTAGTTTTCGTAAGAATGGAGAATACCTGTTGGTTCAGGGACCGTTCGTGTGTTTGAAAGTGTCTCTCGGCTTAGGTAGTTGGCCAACGAATTCTGTGTTGCTGGGACGCATACTCCCCACAGATCTAACAGGTGCACTTGTGCCCCTTCCATTATGAAGCGTGCGACTCCTGATGCCCCCCTGTCTCTGGATACATGACACCGCTACTTGTTGTCCATCCTGATCAGGACACTCTTCCTCTATAGAAGTGGCGCAATGGCCAGGAGGGCCTGAAAGGCTGCTCTGAGCTCTAAAATATTTGACACTATGCCCTGAGCCCGAAAATGCCACTGTCCTTGGGCTACTCAGTCTAGATAGTGTGGACCCCATCACCCCTGGCTGGCGTCCGATGTTACTACTTCTGGACTAGGGGGAACTTTAGGAATGGACTCCCTGAGGTCGGACGGGTGTGTCCACCACCATACTAATTGCTTTACCCAGTTCGGGATGTGAATGGTTTGGAGTATTGACGTTCTATTCCACTGCCTGAGAAAGGAGTTCTGTAAGACTCGCATGTGCCACAGGGGCCACTGTATCAAGGGTATGGATGCTGACATGGACCCCTGGGTACTGAGGCAGGCTCTGACAGTTAGACGTCTGGATGATAGCAGACTTTGTATCTTCTGGAGCTTCAGCCTCTCTTGAGGGAGTTGCACCCGGTACAACCTGGTATTTTATTCTGCCCCTAGGAACACCCTAACTTGCCGAATGCTCTGGGTGCTGAGGCGATGCCGAATGGGGGGCACCAAAATTGGAAATGGGATTGATCGATTGAGAACCGAAGGGACCTCTGGAAGGTAAGATGAACTGGGATGTAAAGGTAAACGCCCGAAAAATCTAGAGATAGCATCCAGTCTCCCACGTCCACTGACAACAAAATGGACTGAAGGCTTTTCCAATCTGAGGGCCTCTATTTTGATCGTCTGTTGAAATTCTTTAGGTCCAAGACTGGACATAGATCCCCGTTTTTTTTTTTTGTACCAGAAATAAAGGGGAATAAAACCCCCTCCCTTTCTGGTGCGGAAGTACTTGGTAGGCTGGAATGTGTTCCCTGGCAATGTGCCCATGAATTTCCAATTGTGACCGGTCTTGATAGAGGATAGTGTTCATGGATCTGTTATACGAGTTGCCCATCCGAGCGAATCTCTTGAGTCTGGTGCTCACCTGAGCTGGGTGGGCAGACGGACCCTCAAAAAGGACTTCTGCTGTTCCCCAGCTGTGATTGGCTTACTGTATCTACATGAAGGAGGGTCGAGTCTTCCAGTCCCTCCTAAATTCCCTGCCGGGCGGTAGGATCTAACATCCCTGTACTTGACAGGAAGATCACGCCTGTAAGCGGGGCCCTTCTGGGGCTCTGGTTTTCCTATCGGAGAAATCAGCCCAGACTTTCCCCCGGTAACCTTGGAGATGGCCGAGTCCATCTTTGTGCCGAATACACTTGAGCCACCATATGGAATTTTGCACCAGTTGATTTTGACGCTGCCTTTGCTATCCAGGGTCTCAGCCATAAGGCTCTTCCCAGCCATGAAGTCGCCCCCTCAGGAGCCGTAAGCCAACTTAATTTTCCTGCAGGGAGGAGAATATCTTCCCCTGGTCGGCTCCTTCTAGAATGGGATTCTCAACATTAGCTGCCTATGCAGCGATAGTTTTAGCGACTGCCGCTGTGGTGATAGCCGGCCTACAAGCGGCTCCTGTCGTGGAGCAGGCTTTCTTCAGTTCTATATTGATTTTATGATCAAGAGCGTCCCGGAAGGTAACTGCGTCTTCAATCGGTAGAGAAACGTCTCTAGCGAGTCGCATTAAAGATGAATCGACCGTAGTTGCATTGATCAAAGAATCGATCTTAGACTACCACAAGGGGTACAATCTGCAAACTTGTTGCTCATACTGGGCCGCTTATGCGACCCCCCCACTTATCCTTTATGAGGTTCTCCAGCTCTTCGATGAAGGGAAATGATTCAGGACCCCCTTTTCAGCACCGGGAAATATTTCTGAACCTTCAGAAGTTCTGCCATAACCTCCTCCCAGCCGATCGCTTCCTTGAGTGAATGGGCAAATGGTTCAACCAAAAAGAGACAGTCCGACGCCTGCTCACACTCCTCATTCTTAGAGAGGGTTACTGCACCCTGGCGTAATGGCCGGGCGATGTGCTTGGGGAAGGATCGCCCACATATGATCCCTGTGGCGATTCTCCTGGGAGCTCAGTATCTACTCTGGCCTCTGAATCCTTGGTTACTTCGATGAAGCACGAGTGGCAGGCCAATTCCCCTGGCAAGGATGGCGCCCCGCATATTTGGCAAACATTTGCCGTGGTGCGGGTAAGATAGCTCTGTCTGGGATGAAGGTAATCGTCTGCGGTGGGACCGACTATGACGGGAGTGCTGTGACGCGAGCGGCTATGCCTTGATTGAAGAAATCAAGAGGGTAACCTTGAGCGATTTCTTGCGCCTTCTGCCGGAAGCATGGCTAGAATCTCCCTCTGTGCCGCAAACTTGCGTCTCTTGACCCGATAGGGCTACCAAAACTGTAGCGTCAGTGGCCAGGCTCTCTTTTTTGTCTCCCCTCTACTTACCACCTTCTGGATGGCCTCTATACCTGGTCAGCTGATGGTGGTCTGCGAGAGGAGTGGCTCCCATGAGGATAGCAGAGAGACAGCCCGAAAAGGTGGGGAAAAAAAAAAAGAGAGAAGGGAAAACATTACAATATGTTCCCCCCCAACATTTCTATTTATTAAATTAATATAATAATTTTATATACATATATCTATCCTTTTTTTTTTTTTTTGGATTATATTAATTGTTAAATTATGGATACACTTTCTTCTATGGTATGTTATAAATTAATATATAAATGTATTGAATGAATGAATGAATGATGAAACTTATATAGCGCGGCACATGCAAACTGAATCGCCTCTGGGCGCTTGTATAATATCTTCTATCCTATTTATTCCTTTTTTTTTTTTTTGTGTGTAATCAATTAGCCCAGGCTGATCTGGGACATGCCTGCACACACCTGGTGCAATCTTCACTCTGAGTAGAACAGAGCAGCAGTGCGGCAGCCAGAACTACAGAGCAATAGGTCTGTTTCTTTTTTCCTTCTTTTTTTTAATGACGCGCGCATGTGCAGAAGCGTCCCGCTCGCCCGGCGCCATTTTGGAAGAGGGCAGTGGAGACAGGCGGCGTCATCACTGAGCTGCGCGCATGTGCAGAGCGCCAAGGGGTACGCAGCGGTGACCCCGAGAGTATGGGGTGTCAGAGGAATCACAGGGCTCAGCAGAGCTGAGAAAAAAACAACAGGCAGACAAAGGTACAAAACGGACTAACCTTAGGTGGTAAATGTAATGATACAAATACCTTTGTGGAAGGACACACTGCACTGGAAGGAAAGACAGAGCGAAAGTGGGGGCCACTGCGAGATTTGAAGCTTCTTTAAAGCTTGCTACAGATGCCAGTATAATTCCAAAGCCCCTGAGACCACCAGAACGGGGTTCCCACCATAAAGCTCATTTAGAGACTGTACAGGAGGGACTTCCAAACAGGAGAGGCTGAACCTGCTGGGGCGATTTGCGGTAAGAGGCATGCTTTTTGCTTGTTCGTCCAATCTGTCAGGTGAGGATGAAAAAAGAGAATGATGCGGGGCGTCTCCCCTTCAAATTTATAGCTAACCAATCCTGTCAGGTTGTGGGGGCGGAGTCACAACCCAGTGTGTGCTGCCATGAATGCGTCAGGAAAAAATGTTTTCCTTTACAACTCCTTTAAAGCTATTTGGGCACGCTGCCCCTTTAAGATTTCCTAAGTCTTTTTCCAAGTGATTTGTCCAGCCATTGGGAACACCATTGTTTATTTGAATTTAGTTTTCGTGTCATTTATCATTATTGGTATGTGTTTGGTAAACCAATAACCTGCTGTGGCCATGTCATGCCATTAGGTTGTGTTTCTGTGTCTTTAATATTTTAAAGATTTAAGGTTGGTTGGGGTTGTGGCCTCCAGTCCCCAAGAAAAAATAAGGAATACATCTGCTATTATGGAAATTACAGCCCTGCTGTGATGAGTGAAATGCACATCTCTTGCCTATAGAAATTTCTTGAAGATACCTATAGGTTTTGCCTACACAAACTATGTAAAGTGAAAGACTTGCCACAAAAAAAGCTCCTTGCAAAAGAAGCTTAATACTTACCTCTCTGGTAGATGGTGACTCCTATTTTCTATTTGCTCTCTTGAAGATCTACATTAGTTGAAAGGCTTTTAGAATCAGACAATTATGTGGAATGCCTAATGCGCTTGAACACACGATCGGAATTTCCGATGGAAAAAGTCAGACGGACTTTTGGCCAGGCAAAAGCCCAATCGTGTGAACGGGGCATGAGTCTCCCACTGTGGGGTTCCATCCATTGGCTCCTTACTTAAAGGGGTTGTAAAGAAATTAATTTTTTTCATAATAAGCATCCTTTACCTGCAGACATACCTCTTAACTTCCTCATTGTTCGTTTTTGCTCAGAAGTTGCTCTATTTCTTCTCTGTTCTGTTCACTTCCTGCTTGTCTGATTGTTACTCACCACCGTGAAGGGAGGTTTTACTGCGGTGGTCAGTGACGTGCTCGCCCCCTCCTGGGAACTACATCTGTGTGGCAGGACGCTCTCTGCGTGTTAGGCCTCGTACACACGATGAGATATGTCCACTCAAACTTGTCTGACGGACAGTTTAGAGCGGACATGTCTCATCGGATTTCGGTCCGATGGCGTGTACACACCATCGGATCAAAATCCCCGCCGGCAGACAGCGTGGTGACGCGGCGGTGACGTTGACGCCGCCACGTCACCGCACCAGGAAGTAAACACTTCCGCGCGCATGCGTCGGATCCATTCACAGGATACGACGCATGTGCGGGAGGATATGTCTGCTGGTTTCCCGTACTAACCAGCGGACATATCCGACGGACAGGTTTGTAGCGGACAAATTTCAAAGCATGCTTTGAAATTTGTCCGATGGACAAATCTGTCCGCTAGCCCGTACACACGATCGGATTTGTCTGCTGAAACGGTCCATCGGACCGTTTTTTAGCGGACAAATTCGATCGTGTGTACGCGGCCTTAGAGACTTCAAGGAGGTGTGAATTACTGGGCGTTCCGCAATGCATACTGGGAAATGTAGTTCTTACATGAACGAGCTCCGCAAAACAGGAAGTGAATGAGAGAACAGAAACTAGAACAGAAAATATCACTAGAGGTGATATAGATGAAGGAATTTAATAGGTATTTACTTGTTTGTTAACAGAATCATTACACTCTTCTGTCTGTCTACCTTGCAGACATTCATTTTAGGCAATTTTTTTTTTCCTTTAGGCCCCTTTCACATGTGCGGACCGTATGTCTGCATTTTCATCCATCCGTTGCAGATGAAAATGGGACATACATGGGACCCTATGTGATTGCGGGTGTCAGCGGATGATCATCCGCTGACACCCGTAATTGTCCGCCTCCGCGAAGATCCGTTTTTTTGGACGAAAGAAAATCCTATTTTTCTTCCATCTGGCGGATCGGATCGGATGAACGCGGACATACGGTCCGTGTTCATCCGATCCCCCCCCATAGGGGAGAGCGGAGGAAAGACAGGGCAGTCCCTGCACAGTGTGCGGGACCGCCCAGCGGGTCAGCGGCTCAGCAGGGATTTTACGGAGGATCCCTGCTGAGCAAAAGCGGACACACGGAGGCGGATCATTACGATCCGCCCCGTGTGAAAGGGCCCTTACAACTCCTTTAACTGCCATTACTTTGTCCCGTAGAAACATGGGAACCAGAGGATGGAATCTAAGCAAAACACTGGAGACACAGGCATCCTGCAAATGTGTGGCTGATATGAAAGATGAAGGAGCATAGCTCTTCAAGACAGCAAGATCAGGGTCACTGCCTGCCAGAGAGGTCCGTATTCATTTTTTTTGTTTGCAGGAAGATTCATTTTGTACATTATTTTGTGGTGACAGTTATTTTAATAACAATTTTAATAAAGAGATATATAAACACAAAAGCAGGTCCTACCTATTGTGGTTATAACAGTCCCAGCAAAGAAGAACGAGCTGCCCAAGTCCCAGTGGCTGTTTTGGCTGGAGCCGTTTCCCAGAGGTATTATTCCCGCATTAATGGCAGCCATTACATGCTGTAAGTTTGAAATAAAGTTGTTAGAACAAGGCAGTAATGACAAATGAGACATCTTTTTCAGAAGACAAGCTGGCTGTGGACCAACAGTGTTTGGCCGTAGTCAAGTACACAGTGGGTGCATTGCCAAAGGCCTATAAAACTCAATGTGCCTTCCCAGAAGCTATGGAGATATGTTCCATATACCTTAAATGTCACCTTCTGGTGGGGCTAAGGGGCATTTTAAAGAGCTTTTTAAAAAGGATCTTAACTTTTGGAAACTGTACTCAAAAAAAGGCATGCATTGGGGAAAATACAAATCATCAGTTATGTCTGTAGACTCCTTGCAACTAATTGTTTCCCCATTGCTGAGCTACAATGCCTTGTTCTGCACTGTGTATATGCAAAGACAGCCATCTTGGTATAGGAGGAGCAGGGCTTTGTATCATCATGTCAGAGCTGCCCCTTGATGACTACTTGGGGAAGTAGCCGTAGTGGTGGGGGAAACACAGATCAACAGAATGCATGAAGCAGAGACAGGGAGATCCATGCATTGCAGGTCCTCAGGTACAGCTTCACCCCCTGAGGTACAGCTTCACACCTGAAGAATGACCGTCCCACTCTGCAGACCAGTAGAAGGAAAACATGGGACCCGGTGTGTTACATGACCATGGATTCAGATAGGAGTTGTAGGCCATTAAAACATTTTTTTTTTACTAGGGTAATTAGATAAAAGGGGTTAAAGTTGAGTTGGCATGGTTACCAGGCCAGAGTACAGCTTTAAATATGAAAAAGTTAATTACTCAAAACCAAGGGTGTCCAACCTTTTGAGCTTCCAGGGCCACACAGGAAGAAGAGGAATTGTCTTGGGCCACACAAAAAATACACTAACAATAAGAAAAGATGATGAGCAGAAAAAGTCACGCAGATCACAAGTTAACAATCATTGATATAGATAATGTTCTTAGCTATCGTGTTTCCACGAAAATAAGACCTACCCTCAAAATAAGACCTAGTTTAAAATGCTTGTAAAATCCTAAAATTCACTCTATTACAGTAGTACATAATGTACAATGTGGGTGTTTCTGTAATGTAATTGTGCCAAATCCCTTGAGTACAGAGCCTCTCGGTGCTCAGCTGACTTTCAGCTGCTCTGCCCCTCTTCTCCCAGCTGTCAGCAGGGGATTCGCCTCCCTCTCCCCCTGTGCAGGACTTGGAGTGGGGAAGAGACCTCCAGCGGGTCAGGGAAGCGCCGATCGGCGCTATAACAAAGGTATTTGGCAAAATTATATTACCGACACACACACATTGTACAATATATACTACAGAAACAGAGTGGATTATAGTATTTTACAAGCTTTTTAACTCTATTCACACTGGGGATTCCTGACAGGTGGGGAGGGAAAGGAAAAAAAACAGCGGAAAGACCTTCCCCGAAAACAAGCCCTACTGTGTTTTTTGTTGCCAACATTTCTATAAGACCCAGGCTTATTTTTGGGGGAAACATGGTAAACTTAATTTTTAAATAATATTTTTTATCATAAATGTAAAAGAGGGCAGCATAAAACAAGTGCAATTTTTAAACAGTTTTGATGAAATAAGATATCCAGACTTGGTTGGATGGATGTAGTAGCAAAATAGTTGCTCACAAAAATAGTTGCTGCCGGAAACTGATGACATGAATTAGGCACGATTATAAAGAATGGGAGATTTTCCTTTGGGAAGATAAAACTATAAATTTTTTCTTTGGCTGCATTTTTAAAGAAAAAAATCCCCTAAAAAATCTAAATTTTTAAGTAAGTTTACCATTTTGTGTTGGGCTGCATTCACAGCTGTCTTGGCCCGCATGTGGCCCATTGGCCCCAGATTGGACACCCCAGCTCTAAACTTTCAAGTCAAACTCTTAAATGGTTGTATTTGCTATTTTGAATTGCTGAAAAAAAAGGAAAAAAGACAGCTGGTAAAAATCATCATTATTTGCATATACAAAAAAAAAAAAAAAATCTGCATTTCCTGGTTCTTTAACTGCTTGCCGACCGCTGCACTACGATATACGTCGGCAGAATAGCATGGCTTGCCAAAGCAACATATCTGTATGTCCCGTACTAGTGTGAACTCAATGTCCGCCTGGGGGCCGCGATCGTGTCACGGGGAGATGCAATTCCCTGTTCTGTCTAGCAACACGACAGAGATCTACTGCTCCCTGTCATCGGGCGCAGTGATGTCTGTCATGCTGTAGCGAGCCCAACCCCCCCCCCCCCACAAGTAGAATCACTCCCTAGGACACACTGTGTAATCAAGGAGGTGTGATTACTGTGTGTCTAAAACCCCTCAGCACCAATCCAGTTTCGTTTTACAAACCATCACTGCCCTCTATTGGCTCTCTGGCCCTGTACATCAGAGAGACAGGAAGCAACAGGCAAAAACAAAACTAAACTGTAGGTACATTATATGATTGATTTTTATCTATTTTTAATCATTTTTAAAAGGAATCAGTTAACTATTATGTCTGTATACCCTGTAAACAGTCATTTCAGCAAAAAAAAAAAGTTTCCTTTACAACTCCTTTAACCCCTTGATTGCCTCTTGGTTTTAACCCCTTCCCTGCCAGTGTCATTTACACAGTAAATCGATGCATTTTTATACCATTGATCGCTGTATAAACGACAAAATAGTGGTCCCAAAATAGTGTCAAAAGTGTCCGATGTGTCCGCCATAATGTTGCAGTCACAATAAATATCGCAGTTTGCTGCCATTACTAATAAAAAAATAATAATAATAAAAATGTCATAAAACTATCCCCCATTTTGTAGACGCTATAACTTTTTGCGCAAACCAATCAATATACGCTTATTGCGATTTTTTTTTTCTACCAAAAATATGCAGAAGAAAACACATTTATATATTTTTGGGGGATATTTATTATAGCAAAAAGTAAAAAAATATATATATATTTTTTTTAAATTGTCGCTAATTTTTTTTTGTTTATAGCACAAAAAATAAAAACCGCAGAGGTCATCAAATAACACTAAAAGAAAGCTCTATTTGTGGGGAAAAAAGGGCGTCAATTTTGTGCCACGTCGCACGGCCGCGCAATTGTCAGTTAACCCCTTCCTTACCGGGCCATAGGGAATTGACGGCGGCAGCAACCCCGCAACCCCTCGCTGATGAGAGTGGACGTCATATGACGTCCTTTGTTCTAGGGCGCGCGCGCACACCATTCGTGATCCTGCGCGCGTGCCCAATGGCCGCGTTTCCCGCCGGGCACCCGCGATTTCCGGCAATCACGGCAGGAGTGTGGATCTGTGTGTGTAAACACACAGATCCACCTCCTGTCAGCGGTGAGGAGACTGATGTGTGTTCCCAGTACAGAGGAACACACATCGGTCTCCTCCCCCTGTGAGTCCCCCTCCCCCTACAGTTAGAACATACTTTAGGGAACATTTTAACCCCTTCAGTACCCCCTAGTGTTAACCCCTTCCCTGCCAGTCACATTTACACAGTAATCAGTGCAGTTTTATAGCACTAATCGCTATGTGAATGGTCCCAAAAACGTGTCAAAAGTGTCCGATATGTCCGCCGCAATGTCACGATCACAAAAAAAACAAAAAAAACGCAGATCGCCGCTATTACTAGTAAAAAAAGAAAAAAAAATGCCATAAATCTATCACCTATTTTGTAGACGCTATAACTTTTGCGCAAACCAATCAATATACGATTATTGCGTTTTTTTTTACCAAAAATACGTAGAAGAATACGTATTGGTCTAAACTGAGGAAAAAAAAAGTTAAAACATTTTTTTTTTTATATTTATTAAATAAAAAATTAAAAAATAGTGTTTTTTTTAAATTGTCGCTCTTCTTTTGTTTATAGCGCAAAAAATAAAAACCGCAGAGGTGATCAAATACCACCAAAAGAAAGCTCTATTTGTGTGGGGAAAAAAACATAACGATTTAATTTGGGCAGTGTTGCATGACCGCGCAATTGTCATTCAAAGTGCAACAGCGCTGAAAACTAAAAATTGGTCTGGGCAGGAAGGGGGTGAAAATGCCCTGTATGGAAGGGGTTAAAGCGACACAGTGCCGAATCGCAAAAAGTGCTCTGGTCAGGAAGGGGGGAAATTCTTCCGGGGCTGAAGTGGTTAAACTGGGGGTGTTGAAGGGGTGTGTCCTCCACCTGCATTTTGTGCGCTACAAGATGTTCCTGGGAAGTTGGGAGGTTTGCAGAACGCTGCTTTTGGTTTCAGATGACACTACATTCACTGTTTTAACTGCAGAACACTGCAGAACACAAAGCATAAGATGTGCCTGTTCCATGACGGTTGCTAGGCAACTTGAGCTATGCCCCCTAAAACCTGGCATAATGTCTGCTACCAGGCGTGACAGCTGGAGAGTGTAACAAATTGTATTGATCTAATGCAGAAATTACCAAAGATATAATATATCCAGAAAACTAATGTACTTCCAGTCCTCTTATCTACTTCCATCTGCCAGACACGTGATATAACTACATAACCCCACATATTAAAGGGAATTCTCACTCCAAATTACAAAGAAATTCCACTCATGAACAACAGGGAAAGCCAAAAAAAATGTTTTTATCTTTTTTTTTTTATAAACATGGCAAAGAAATCAGCTTATACATAACGTATACGATTCAAACAAAAAATATGTTTTTCATTCATTAGGTAGGTATATATATATATATATATATATATATATATATATATATATATATATATATATATATATATATATATATATATATATATATTGTAGTAGTGTGGTACCCCAGGAGTGTGGTGACCCAGGGTTCTCAACCGGTCAGGTTGAGGAGCTCCAGCGTATTTACTGGTTTCAGAGGAAACTGGCATTTCAGTTCCCTCAATTTGTAATGAAGTACGCTTTGGGACCTGGAGCCTGGGGATTTTGTAGAGATCCGGGTGGGATGAAATCCCCAGTCCTGGGTCCATATTTTCAGATGGGTCAGCACACTGATTATGCAGGTGTGTGTGGGCCTGATAGGAAATTTAGGACCAGCATTCTGGGCTCCACCCTCCCGAGGAGACCAGGCTTGCAAGGGAGAACCCAGAGAGTGCAGGGTGCACTGTGAGAAACCCCAGAGACCTGAGTGAGGTTGCTGACAGGAGTCTGGAAGGTTCCATGCTGGAGCCTAAGCAGTTGGGCTACTGCTGAGGAGAGCCAGGTGGCTCTGTATTTTCTTTACACGGGTAAGCCAGGAGGCTGAACGGATCACTTTGCGTGGACAGTAAGGCCCCTTTCACATTGAGGCGTTTTTCATGCGGTACAGCGCTAAAAATAGCGCTGCTATACCGCATGAAAAATCATGCCCTGTAGTGTTCAATGTGAAAGCCCGAAGGCTTTCACACTGAAGCGGTGCGCTAGCAGGAACGCTCCAAAAGTCCTGCTAGCCGCATCTTTACCGCGGTATAGGAGCGGTGTGTTCACCGCTCCTATAGCGCGCCTTCCCATTGGAAACAATGGGAAACCGCGGCAATAGCGCGGTAATACCGCCCGCAACGCGGGCGGTATTAACCCTTTTTCGGCCGCTAGCGGGGGTTAAAACCTCACCGCTAGCGCCCGAATATCGCGGTAAACACGACGGTATAGCGGCGCTACAAATAGCGCGGCTATACCGTCACCGCGGCTCCACGCCTCAATGTGAAAGGGGCCTAAAGAACCCCTGTGTGGGAATACTATGTTTGGATTTTTTTTGGTTTATTTTTGCCTTTTGAATGAAAGTGGGCCAACAAGCCCTTAAACAGAATTCTGGACTGGCGTGAATCGCTTAAAATCGCATATCCCACTTGAGCTAAACACCCCCAATGTTACAATATATATACAGTGCAGAAAATAAGTATTTGAACACCCTGCTATTTTGCAAGTTCTCCCACTTGGAAATCATGGAGGGGTCTGAAATTGTTATGGTAGGTGCATGTCCACTGTGAGAGACATAATCAAAAAAAAAAATTCCAGAAATCACAATGTATGATTTTTTTAACTATTTATTTGTATGATACAGCTGCAAAGAAGTATTTGAACACCTGTCTATCAGCTAGAATTCTGACCCTCAAAGACCTGTTAGTCTGCCTTTAAAATGTCCACCTCCACTCCATTTATTATCCTAAATTAGATGCACCTGTTTGAGGTCATTAGCTGCATAAAGACACCTGTCCACCCCATACAATCAGTAAGAATCCAACTACTAACATGGCCAAGACCAAAGAGCTGTCCAAAGACACTAGAGACAAAATTGTACACCTCCACAAGGCTGGAAAGGGCTACGGGGAAATTGCCAAGCAGCTTGGTGAAAAAAGGTCCACTGTTGGAGCAATCATTAGAAAATGGAAGAAGCTAAACATGACTGTCAATCTCCCTCGGACTGGGGCTCCATTCAAAATCTCACCTCGTGGGGTCTCAATGATCCTAAGAAAGGTGAGAAATCAGCCCAGGACTACACGGGAGGAGCTGGTCAATGACCTGAAAAGAGCTGGGACCACCGTTTCCAAGGTTACTGTTGGTAATACACTAAGGCCCCTTTCACATTGAGGCGTGGAGCCGCGGTGACGGTATAGCCGCGCTATTTGTAGCGCCGCTATACCGTCGTGTTTACCGCGATATTCGGGCGCTAGCGGTGAGGTTTTAACCCCCGCTAGCGGCCGAAAAAGGGTTAATACCGCCCGCGTTGCGGGCGGTATTACCGCGCTATTGCCGCGGTTTCCCATTGTTTCCAATGGGAAGGCGCGCTATAGGAGCGGTGAACACACCGCTCCTATACCGCGGTAAAGATGCGGCTAGCAGGACTTTTGGAGCGTTCCTGCTAGCGCACCGCTTCAGTGTGAAAGCCTTCGGGCTTTCACATTGAACACTACAGGGCATGATTTTTCATGCGGTATAGCAGCGCTATTTTTAGCGCTGTACCGCATGAAAAACGCCTCAATGTGAAAGGGGCCTAAGACGTCATGGTTTGAAATCATGCATGGCACGGAAGGTTCCCCTGCTTAAACCAGCACATGTCAAGGCCCATCTTAAGTTTGCCAATGACCATTTGGATGATCCAGAGGAGTCATGGGAGAAAGTCATGTGGTCAGATGAGACCAAAATAGTACTTTTTGGTCATAATTCCACTAACCGTGTTTGGAGGAAGAAGAATGATGAGTACCATCCCAAGAACACCATCCCTACTGTGAAGCATGGGGGTGGTAGCATCATGCTTTGGGGGTGTATTTCTGCACATGGGACAGGGCGACTGCACTGTATTAAGGAGAGGATGACCGGGGCCATGTATTGCGAGATTTTGGGCAACAACCTCCTTCCCTCAGTTAGAGCTTTGAAGATGGGTCGAGGCTGGGTCTTCCAACATGACAATGACCCGAAGCACACAGCCAGGATAACCAAGGAGTGGCTCTGTAAGAAGCATATCAAGGTTCTGGCGTGGCCTAGCCAGTCTCCAGACCTAAACCCAATAGAGAATCTTTGGAGGGAGCTCAAACTCCGTGTTTCTCAGCGACAGCCCAGAAATCTGACTGATCTAGAGAAGATCTGTGTGGAGGAGTGGGCCAAAATCCCTCCTCCAGTGTGTGCAAACCTGGTGAAAAACTACAAGAAAAGTTTGACCTCTGTAATTGCAAACAAAGGCGACTGTACCAAATATTAACATTGATTTTCTCAGGTGTTCAAATACTTATTTGCAGCTGTATCATACAAATAAATAGTTAAAAAAATCATACATTGTGATTTCTGGAATTTTTATTTTTGATTATGTCTCTCACAGTGGACATGCACCTACGATAACAATTTCAGACCCCTCCATGATTTCCAAGTGGGAGAACTTGCAAAATAGCAGGGTGTTCAAATACTTATTTTCTGCACTGTATATATATTGAGACAACCATATTCACCATATTCACTTGTTATGTAGGCAGTATTTCTTAACTGGGGTTCTGCAGCACCTGGGTGGGTAAACTAGGGTTGTTAGGGGTGCCATGATACTGCCGGTATTTTTGCAGAGCATCATGCAATGGTGCAGGCAGATCGACCATCAGCACCATCAAAACACATGACTCTGACCCAGGGCAGCCCTAGCTTTCAGAAGGGAATAAACTCTGATGTGAAAGGGGGGAGGGAGGACTAAAGACCCTTGGTACACCCTTGGTACACATTAGTGTGGCATGTTTGTGGGCACACATCACGGGTACAACAACCCATTCATTTGTATAGACTGCTGTGCCTGCGTAAAACGTGGAGAAAGAAGTCCCTTGTACTTCTTTTTAAAGAATTGCACAGAACCTAAACGCATGGTTTTGTGGTGTTTGGTATGCGTGAAAATGTAGCGTGGGTGCTGATGCAAGAAAAAGTGCAACGCTTTTCTGTGCAAGTTGGAAATGCACACATTCCCGACACGTACTAGTATGAACCTAGGTTGACTGAGAAATCTGATGTGGAAGGTAGGGGAACGGTGGACTCAAGATTTTGCATACTAAAAGGGTACCATGACTAAAGAAAGGTTGGGAAACACAATTGTAGGTGTAGCACCCAGATGGTTGGCAGGGTTGCTAGTAAATTTACCTGCCAGGTATAGTTGCCTTGGCCAGTTGATAGGAGATCAATTGATTCCACCCTAATTCTGGAATTGCTGCACTTCTCTCTTCTGTTGCTAGATGGCGGGTATTTGGTAACATTTAATAAGTCAAGGGCATTGCAAGGACAGATTAGGAATAGATAGAGTATCTCAGCCAATATGCGGGAATCTTCTTGGTCCCTTGGCCTGCTGGGAGGGCCTATTTATTTGGGTGAGGTCAGGTGATCAGGGTTCTGTGCCACCTGGACAGCTGTCTGGGTGGATGTGTGTTGTGCTGCCTGGGCTGCTAGGCTAGAGTTTGGGCCTATCCCGGGCACATCTGGCTGCTAGGCTGTCTGAGGGCCTATCCAGAACCAAGAGAGCAGCATAGGGTTGGGTTTTCGGCCACCAGAAGTGACGGTTCTCCCGGTCGGAAGTAGAGGGGAAGCTGTGTCCACTAAGGAACCAACCACCTTGTTGCCAGGAACCACAGTGAGTAGCTGAAGCAAGTACTAGAGCAGTATGCTCACTCACCGGGGACGGTAAAGAATTGGAAAACTCCTCTTATGATCCAATGTAAAGACCTCTATGACAAAATGTAATATTTTAAGGCTGAACTCCAGTTAGCCGTAAAATATTAAAATACAAAGTTTAATCTGTAGTTTAATCTGGGGGAGTATATACTCCCAGTCCCATTGTCTTTGCCAGTTGTCTATTTGCTGCCTAGCTAGCACCATCACTGGACCAGTGCTTTTACAAACAAAAGTGTAATGTCCTGTACACACAATCGTTTTTTCCGTCTACATAAACTCAACAGGATTTTTAGATGAAATTCCAATCAAGCTGTCTTGCATACACACGGACACACCAAATTCCAAAACACTGTGATGTACAACACTATGACGAGCCTAGAAAAATTAAGTTCAATGGTTCCCGAGCATGCGTTGACTTGTTTTCGAGCATGCGTGTTTTTTTCTCCGTCGGAGTTCCATACAGATGAACGGAATTTCCGATATAATTTTTTCCGTTGGAAAAAAAGAGAACATGATTTTCGGATCTTTAGTATGGTGCTTTCAACAGCCGATTGCGGTTTTTCATCCAACAAAAGCTAGATGTGCAGACTATAAAAATGTTGTCGTATGTTAAAAATTGTAAGAGCAAGACTAGGCATGCTCAGAAACAAAAGAATACATACAAAAATAGTCGACACGTGACGTCACGTCTAAAGTTGTATTTTGTCGTACGAGAATTTTTGTAGGGTGAGTAACCTCTTCACTTTCGAGACTAGTGTGCAACAAAAAGACGAATGGTCGTCCAAAAATCTGTTTGTGTATACGAGGCTTTAGTTTGTGCTAAAAGGTGTCCCTCTTTGTCATCTTGGCAATTTGGAAGGTATGCTCAGGCTCTGCCTTATGCTTTGCAGCACTGTACAATGGTCGTTCTTCACTATTGCTTTTCACAATGCATGTCTATGAGTCCGCCGACTCATTGAAAACAATTCACTACCTATGTGGCTCTAATTTTATTTTAGCCATTTGTTAATATAAATACAATGAAGTATATGACATTTTATTGACGTTATAATAGTAAGCGCTCCCTGTAGCTGGCCAGCTAGAACCTGTCCTAGGTAGCTAATATAACCTACATGTATATACAGCTAAACCTGCTAAGAACCTAATGTAGAGCACATGTTTATATGTGAGAGACAAAGGCAGAGTTATTTACTGTGATTTTGTGTTTGGATGTTATATAACAGTTGTATGTTGTGTTCACAGAAGGAAAAGAAAAAATATGCCTTTAAGAATCATTTGTTTGTATGGCAGCAGTAGGTAAGAAATGACAGTTGAATTCATGCCAGAAAGCACAGAGTTAAGCTTTTGTGACTCATCAGAAGCCTTGGCCCAATCACAGCCAATCTCACATTGAGCAGAGTTTTGACCAATCACAGCCACCTTTACATCCATGCTGTCTGGGAGGTTCCTCAGCACATGTGCTAGATTATTCCACACAGAGCCACATGGAGACAGAGCAAAGCAGAACAGACATACAGAGATCAGTTTTATGGAAGCAAAGGGCAAAATAGGCATTATACAGTTATATATATGTTCTTGTTGTAAATAGTGTGATTAGAACTGAATACTGATCTAGCTGTGTGTTCACTTGTAGTTCCACCATACCGAACCACTCATCATACCTTCATACCTCCTAACCGAACAACTAAGTCACCGAACTAACTCACATACCTTCAAACCAAACTAAGCTAACCCTGCAAACCAAGTTGCAAACCACAGTTATACCTTTCAGAGAAATCAGAGAATGCTTTGATGAGAGAGAGAGAGAGAGAGAGAGAGAGGGAGAGAGAGAGGGAGAGAGAGAGAGAGAGAGAGAGAGAGAGAGAGAGAGAGAGAGAGATCCACCATCTTATGTTAAATGACAAGATTGAATATTTGAACCACCATTTTCTGTTATACTTATTCATCACGTGTTTTTGTACATGGACTGTCTGCTGCAAAGCAGCAGTATCTTATATGAAGAAAAGTGAAGTTATTAAAAGAAGTTATTTTAAGCATTTGGTGTGCTCTTTAAACCTACATAAACCGGCAATAGAGGAATTTCAGAGTAATAGACAGTCTTGTTGGACTGAAAAGTCAGAGATATCACAATTCTTCTAATGCCACAGCGCATGAGGCACTTCATAGTGCTGCGCCTGGCACACTCCCTGCTATAATTCCTGGCTCTGTTCCTATCCATCCGGGATTTTAGGGTGCTCCTGCCCACTGTTGTGTGTTCCATCTCCTCTTGTTACATTCTGCATCATATAAAAAATAGATGACGGGCACCCCTCATGATAGCTATAGCAGTGGTGTAGACCTCGGAACTCTGAGATTTCAGCATAAAAGTCACCAAGTGATACATTATCAAAAAGATCAGGTGGTTTAATGCTCCACTAGCTACCAAAACTGTAACTATAATATCAGTTTTGGGTGGACTACCTCTTGAAAAATTACCTTTTTCACAATCTATTGTCAGTTTTTTAGACATTTGGCAGATATTCAGTCCCTGGGTCAGCCTAGATTGCTCATGACTCGATGTACTTTCAGTGCCCTTTCACACTTATGCGTTGTGAGCATCAGTGGTATTTTTAGTAGGGCTTTACTGTCGTTTTAGCGGCGCTCATCGGCCGCAAGCTGGGCGCTTTTAACCCTAAAAAAAGGTTAAAAGCGCCAGCTTCGGTGGCGCTGCCCATTGATTTTAAAGGGCAGAGGCAGGGGCTCAAAGATGCTGCTTGCGGAACTTTTTTTTAACATACTGCCAGCGCACCGGTCCAGTGTGAAAGCCCTCGGGCTTTCACATTGGAGAGACAGAAGAGGGGCTTTGCAGTCTCTATTTTTATCGATATAGCGCCTGTAAAGCGCCTCAGTGTAAAAGGGGTCTAGGCTTGTGACCAAGCGCAGGCGTTCTACCTCCCAATGTTATTAGGTGGAAACAAGGGACACCTATTAGTAAATGTATATAGGCAAAGGACACACCCCCTACCCCGCCGCCTTTAAGGAGAATTACAGTATACAAAAAAAAAAAAAGTTAAACCAACAAGTGCTTTTTTCTACCACTACTATTCCTTTATATTGGCTTTTGAAATATATAAATGCAGACATTTTGAAATGGGATAAAAGGTTTAGCACTGGGAAACACTTTTTGATAGATAAAAAGTACATTTTATATACAACTATTTAGATCAGACCAAAATGAGGGACAAATGAGGAGGAAATAGGGACAGAGGGACATTCATTTCAGTGGGCTGCCCTACATGCAAGAAATGCAAAAAAGAAGTGCTGCGGCTCCATGCGGTTTAGCAAGCGTGCATTTGCAGATGTGTAGGGGTGTCATTTACATTTCATGGTACCGACACGCGCCTGCTAAAGGGCATCACGTTTTATTGAATGCCAGGAAAGTGATTTTGCATGCAAAGGTCTGAATCTAGCCTTACGGCTGATGTGGTAACATTCAATTACTCTTGCTTTCAGATTATTTATTGCTCTACATGTCCTTATGCTGATGCTTTATTTAGAGATGCCTTTAGTGCGACGGGCAACTTCTAATCCATATTTGTAATTTCATGCAACTGAGACCTCAGCTTTAATTAAAGTATAACTAAAGGTCTTTCTGTTAAAAAGACCTGTTAGTTTTGGATGGAGTGAAGATGGATTAGAACGGCTTTAAGGTTTGTATTGCTGTCTGTGCCCCCTTTAACCACTTCAGCCCCAGAAGATTTGGCTGCTCAATGACCAGGCCATTTTTTGCGATTCAGCACTGCGGCGCTTTAACTGATCATTGGGCGGTCGTGCGACGCTGTACCCAAACAAAATTTACGTATTTTTTTTCCCACAAGTAGAGCTTTCTTTAGGTGGTATTTGATCACCTCTGCAGTTTTAAATTTTTGCGTTATAAACAAAAAAGAGCGAAAATTTTGAAAAATATCTCTCTTTTATTTTTTGCTATAATAAATATCACAATTTGTTTAAATAATAAAAATCACAAAAAGGGTATATTGATTTGTATGTGCACAAGTTATAGCATCTACAAAATAGGGGATATATTTATGAAATTTTTATTAATATTATTTTTTTACTAGTAATAGCGGCGATCAGCGTTTTTTTATCAGGACTGCGATATTGTGGCGGACAAATCGGACACTTTTGACACATTTTGGGGACCAGTGACATTTATACAGCGATCAGTGTTATAAAAATGCACTGATTATTGTATAAATTACACTGGCAGGGAAGGGGTAAACACTAGGGGGCGATCAAGGGGTTAACTGTGTTCCCTCAGTGTGTTCTAACTGTAGGGGGGATGGGACTGACTAGTAAGAGATTGATTGGTGTTCATACATTGTATGAGCACACAATCAGTCTTCTCGCCCCTGAGAGAACCGGGATTTGTGTGTTTACACACACATCCCCGTTCTCGTTCTCGCATCAGTTCCAGGGACATGCTTTGGGTCCACTCTGGAGGCGGCTTAAAGAGCCGATGTACTGCTAGCCTACGACTGCTCGCACAGGGGGGCCAGCCTGTCGCAGTATAACTGCGGCGGCTGGTCTGGAAGCTGTTAAAGCGGAGGTTCACCCTAAAATCCACTTTCTGACATTAGGTGCAGCATACTGCCAACATCTGCAGTATGCTGTTTTTTTTTTTTTCAGTACTTATTGTTATACGAGGCCTTGTTATCCGGCTCCGAGCGGGCAATCATGCGGGGGAGCAGGCGTTCCTAAGCGAAGACGAGTTGATTGACGGCTGCTAAAGTGCGTCACGCCGTCCGGAAATACCCGAAGTGACACTCGGGCATTTACAGCGCCTGCGCCTGCCGTGTAGAGCTGACTGCGCAGGCGCCGTAAACACCCGAGTGTCACTTCGGGTATTTCCGGAAGGCGTGACGCGCTTTAGCAGCGTGTCAATCAATTCCTCTTCGCTTAGGAACGCCTATACCCGGAAGAAACCCCCCCCCCCCCCCTCGGAGCCGGATAACAAGAGCTTGTATAAAGATAAGTACCGAAAAAAATAGAAACATAACAGCATACTGCAGATGTTAGCAGTATGCTGGAGAGATCTAGCTAATGTTAGTTTATTTTTGGATAAACCCCCGCTTTAAGGAGATCTCTATTTGTCTTGTTTACCATTATCATTGAAAGTGAAAATAAAAGAAAATCACATATTTTGGGTTGTTCCCAGAAAAGTAATAGAGGGGAAATCTTCCAATGGGGACACTAGTTCTGGTGACCTGGGGGTCCCCAAGGGATTCCATTAATTTGCAGGATATTACTCTCGTTTTCTGTTTGGCTATGGGACAAGAAGTGAAGTGAAATCTCTGCACTGGGAGACAGATGGTGAAAAAAAAAAATCTTCTAGGGGTTATAACCCCTTCCTTGCTGTATCTAAAATGAAACAAAAACATGTTGCCTTTTGTTCTACTTTAAATCATTAAAAACAGGTTACATCTGCTCCTGATGAGTAGAGATATTCCACGAAACGCGCTGAGAAATTGGCTGCTACTCACGTTGTTACCATCTAGGAATAATTTACAATCCTACTGTTCTATGCTGACGTTATTTAAATGTTTCACATTCTTGTTATTCATATGGAAAAAAAATAGTCTGGCACTACTATTTTACTATGCTACTATACTTGTATATATTACTGTATGGAGTAAATATTTTATCTTTATAAAATGATTCCTTGTTTCCAATTTACTATTATATAGCAGTTTGCATATTACCAGTTACTAGCCAGCCATATTTGTATGCATTTGCCTCGTATGCTTCATATTAAGGCCCACTATTCTTGCAGTTAGTCTTGCAATTTAGGGATGGAGGCTATGAACTTGAATTTTTTAGAAATATAAAGGGATTCTCACGCAAAATCTAAAACATGCTTAATAAAGTCAAAATTGAAACAGTGGATAATCATATAATAATGTGACAATGTAAGTAAATAAAGTCTATAAAATTATCTGATTATCCACTGTTTCAATTTTGACTTGTGTTTTCGATTTTGCGCGAGAATCCTTTATATTTATTTCAGTTTGTGTGCATTGTTATCACTATTAGTTTTTGCTGCAATTTCACTATAGTTACTGGTGACATTTATTACTCGCAGTAGCGCGAAGGACACTATTTATTCACTTTTATTTAATTTTTTATAGCCTCATATAAAGTCCCACATGTTTTTATCCTTTATCAGGTTACAATCAAGTTGCCCTTCGTTGCTAGAAGGATAGAACACTGGGGAATTTGTAACTTCAAAGCACAAAATGTATCCTATTTGGTTCCGCTTTGGTTGAAGAGAAAGTACCGAGCAGAAAATGCTGAGATGACAGGCAACACGAAGGGCAGAAATTAACATATCTACATTCAGACTGCTTACACTTCAATCCTTCAGACAGAATCAAATGAGGTTTTCGGTAAAGCGACTGTCGCTGAAATCAATTTTGAGAACAAAGCTGCCCTTGCATAGAAGATGTTAAATACTCACAACTCTTGGTACAGATCCCTGCTGTAGTAACAGGATGAGAGGAGTTTGGGTGGAAAGTGCAAAGAGATAGGAGTTCAGTATTTGCCCCCCCCCCCCCCATGAGACTTAGTGGGGGTCCTGCCTGCAAAGATGTGAAGTTTTCAGTGTCTGGTATTTCCTAGCTGGCTAATACCTGGTAAGGTCCAAAATCCTGAGTAGGACTGAAATTGGGACAAGGACTAGCAGTGTGCCCAACAGGAAAAAGCATCAACTGCTGTCCAGTAACGGTGACAGAAGCTAAGTACATATGCTCTGAAGTAAAATGTGGCATAGCGGTTTATTCTGAAATTTGATTTCCTGAAACCATATGTGCTGTGATTGCATGCCCTAATGTTGTTCAACTTGAAGTTGGAAAGTAAAGTTTTCCGAGGATATTGGACTCGGTTCTGTTATAGCTTGTGGCCTATCCCTGGTACTTGGCTTGTCTGGGAGAAGTGTGCGGTGCGAAATGGAACTTGATATGGTACCAGTGTTGCCAACCTATTTTTTACTTTTTGTTATAAGAAAAATCAAATAAACTAAATTTTAGTCAAACATTTAGGCCAAAATTTATTTAGCCACATGTCTTTAGTAAAAAAAAAAAAAAAAAATCGCATCAAAACAAAAAAAAAAAAGCTGCCTAGCGGGAACAGCGACACTAATACAGCGATCAGAAAAATGATCGCTTAGTGACGCTGGCAATAGGGAGTGAAAGGGTTAACAATGGCGGTGATCAAGGGGTTATAACTATTAGGGGGGTAGGGGGGCTACCCTGGACCTAACACTAACTGCCTGTCACACTGACACTAACTGCAGTGATCATACATATAATCACTGCATTCAGTCACACTGTGACAGGGGGAGGGGGGCGATCGGGGGGGGGGTAAATGTTCCTATGTGTCTGTGTGTCAGTGTGCTGTTGTGCAGACTTACTATGTGATGTGATCTCTCCTCAGCGGTGGTCGAAAAAACCGCTGAGGGAGCGATCACATCACTTCCTCCTTCCTGTGTTTACACAGGAGGAGGAAATGACACGCAGGGGGAGCGCGCGCATTGGCTGAGAGCGATCCGGAGGGGGCGGACAAAAACCAACCGCCGCCCCCTCTGCACGGATCGCTCGGCCAGGTAACTGGACCGCCGTATCTACGGGGGGGGGGGTACGATCGGACCCCCGAACCCCCTCAAGGCACCAACGTATATATACGTTGATGTGCCTGTCGGTGCCATTCTGCTGACGTAAATGTACATGCGGCGGTCCGCAAGTGGTTAAACACAAATCTCGGTATTTAGGCTACAAATAAGTATAATATGCAATTAGAAATGTGATTTAAGATAGATATTAAGGAAACATTTTTTATTTATTTATTTTCAATATAGTTAGTAAGTAGCTCAGGGACGGGACTCAGGAGGGCAAGAAATTAGAATGGCCGACACACACACATGAAACTGATTTTCAGTGACACGGACAGTAATGTGCAACAGCAAAGACCACCGAAACGACACATGCCCTCCTGATTCAGTGACAGTCTCTCTCCACACCAGGGGGTCCCTCCACTCCAAAGCACTGACAGTCCTACTCCTGGCTTGCCTTGCTACCGTCCCTCACACGAGGCTACAGCTGATCCACTTGGCTCCTTTGCTGCATGACATCACGCAACACTCTCAGGCACCACCTCCACCAGTCCCGCCCCCTGACGGCACCAACTGACAGTCTCGGCCTCCTCCGGACCCGAATTACGCATGCACCATTCCAAGCCATATTTTTTACTGCCAACCTTTTCCTCTTACTGGCAGGAAAAAAGTGCTCTGCCAGTAAAAATACTGACGGTTGGCAACACTGTATGGTACATGTGCCTACAAGGAAGTGATGGCCAGACTGCCTAGCTAAAGTCTACACCATTCAGTGGCCAACTCCCTCTCTGAAACATGCACATCTAATGCCATGTACACACGATCATAATTTCCATCGGGATAAACTTGTCTGTCTTGCATACACACTGTCACACCAAGTTCCGACCGTCAAGAATGCGGTGACATACCACACTATGACGAGCCGAGAAATATTAAAGCGGAGCTCCAGCCGCGATTTTTTTTTTTTTTAAAGTCGGCAGCTACTAACAGTGTAGCTGCTGACTTTAAATAAGGACACTTACCTTGTCCTACTTGCCCGCGCTGATGGGCCCCCCGATGCCGGTCCCACGATCGCTCCGGGTCCCGTGCCGCCATTCACACTATGGGAAACAGGCAGTGAAGCCGTACGGCTTCACTGCCCATTTCCTACTGCGCCTGCGTGAGTCTCACGCTGGCTTGTGAATGGGCGCGCTGCTCTCTGAGAACACACACAGTTCCCAGAAAGCAGCACGCCCCATTCACAAGCAGAAGGACAAGAAGAAAAGGCACCGCGGAGTGGAAGAGGCAGATTACGGACTTCCGCATAGCAACAGGTATGAGTATTTATTTTTTATTTTTTTCAGGTTTTTATTTTTTTATTTTTTTAAACAACATGGCAAAATGTTGTTTTCCTGGGTGGAGCTCCGTCGACTTGATTCTGAGTATGTGTGGGTTTTTTCTCCGTTGGAGTTCCACACAGACGAACAGAATTTCCGATAGAAAAACTGGCTGCATTTGAAGGGACAAACTGGCTGCATTTGAAGGGACAAACTGGCTGCAATTGGGGGCACAAACTGGCTGAAATTGGGGGGGGACAAACTGGCTACAATTGGGGGGGGACAAACTGGCTGCATTTGGGGGCACAAACTGGCTGAAATTGGGGGGGGACAAACTGGCTACAATTGGGGGGGGACAAACTGGCTGCATTTGGGGGAACAAACTGGCTGCATTTGGGGGAACAAACTGGCTGCATTTGGGGGAACAAACTGGCTGAAATTGGGGGAACAAACTGGCTGAAATTGGGGGGGGGGACAAACTGGCTACAATTGGTGGGGGGGGGGGGGACAAACTGGCTGCATTTGGGGGAACAAACTGGCTGCATTTGGGGGAACAAACTGGCTGCATTTGGGGGAACAAACTGGCTGCATTTGGGGGAACAAACTGGCTGCATTTGGGGGAACAAACTGGCTGCATTTGGGGGAACAAACTGGCTGCCATTGGGGGGGACAAACTGGCTGCATTGGGGGGGACAAACTGGCTGCATTTGGGGGGGGACAAACTGGCTGCATTTGGGGGGGGACAAACTGGCTGCATTTGGGGGGGGGACAAACTGGCTGCATTTGGGGGGGGACAAACTGGCTGCATTTGGGGGGGGACAAACTGGCTGCATTCGGGGGGGACAAACTGGCTGCATTCGGGGGGGGACAAACTGGCTGCATTCGGGGGGGACAAACTGGCTGCCATTGGGGGGGACAAACTGGCTGCATTTGGGGGGGACAAACTGGCTGCATTTGGGGGGGGACAAACTGGCTGCATTTGGGGGGGGGCAAACTGGCTGCATTTGGGGGGGGGACAAACTGGCTGCATTTGGGGGGACAAATTGGCTTCATTTGGGGGGACAAATTGGCTTCATTTGGGGGCACATGTTCTCTTTCTAAGTCCATCGGAATTTCCAAAGGAAAAACTCAGATGGGGGGCACACACACGGTCGGAATATCCGATCGAAATTCCATTGGAATTTTTTCATCGGAAATTCCGATCGTGTGTACGCGGCATAAAGGGTGCCTAGGGATGTTTTCTTTCACACTTGCTCAGACAGAACAGCAGTACAGTGACTGGGTGCAATGCAAGGAGGTGCAGTTTTGAAATCAGCAGGAAGCTGACCAATTATTCAAAAAAAGTCTAGTAATCAAAATCAAAACAAAATGGCAGCTGCTTCAATCAATTTAGTATAAGCTTTTCAAAGTAAGGTACATATGGAAAGGGCTTTTCCGCAGAGCAGTCATAATACACAATTCCCAGCACCACACCTATAAGCTAGATAGCAAAAATAAATAAAAAATGTACACTGTTTCAATAATTCACTTCAAATCTTTAAAAGCTTCCATCTTGGAACATACATAGAAAAAAATGTATTGAGGGCAGGTATTCCTGGAGGGACCTAAAACATTTAAAGAGGAATGGGCTGGCTTGTGTACAATTTTATCATTGTTATATATGTTCCAACATGAAGGTTCTCATAGAGAGCTAGGGACCATACTTCACAAAGGGGCCCTGTAGAGGCAGCATGGCTTCCACATATATAGTATTTTCTTTTATTTTTTTATTTTCAAATATTGTTTTTGGTTGGTGACTCAATGCTGGTAACTCATATGGTACTATCCCATGATGCTGGATGTCATTTACATAAAGAGCCTATTGCTGTTCTAGTAATAGACAGCATATCCCTCTGGTGAATGAGTATTTCTACCATTGGTAGGATTGTCATTACGGGTGTTTCCAAGAGTTGGGTGAAGGCTGAAGAGGAGCTTTTATATGTTTTGCACCCATAACAATATGAACTGTTTATTTTTGTTGTTCTGACAAACTTCAGTTTGTCACATTTTTGTGGACACTTTTATTATTTTAGCACTGCATTTTTCTTATAATTTGGTTATTGGTGTACTATATGTAGCAGGTACTTCTCCAGACTGATCTAATCTATTAAAGGACAGCTGTCTGCTGCAGCAGCGTGGGCTTTTTCACCCTCCCCCTTTCTCGCTTCACGCACAGACTCTGAGAACTGCTTGTTTGTAAACTCCCTATTGGAAGAGCCTGAGCCAATCAGACAGCAGCAAAGGACTGTGGGGGAGAAGATAAAAAGCCAGAACATCTTTTTCCCTGCACCCCATCAGGAGAGCATCTCCTGCACTCTATGTGTGTGTGTGGAATCGCGGCCTACCAAGGGGCACACAGCCTGCAACTCCAGCCCAGAGGAACAGGTTGTTCATGCAGCTCCAGCCCAGAGGAACAGATTGTTCATGCTAAAGAAGGACATCCTGCAACAGCTCAAGGACTGAATGCCACTGCAACACACCTGCATCTAAGATCGATCGATCTTTCAGGGGAGGACCACTGACTGTGTACAGGATTTGGTGAGGGGGCTTTGCCAAGGAACCTTTAATGCTTTTCATAGAATCCACATCCAAATATTGTCCACAGAGCTCCTACATTGCCAGTGAAGATAATAAAAGGCAAAGCTTTGCCTCCAGGACATTACCGCGGTTGCTCTTAAAGTGGACACACCACAGGTATTGTGATAATTTCACTGGGTGTGTACTAGAGGTATCAAAGGCCGCCCTGGGGTTCCCCTTTAGCCACAGAATCTCACACATACCAAAAGTTATTGGGGAGTCTATTTATTCTGTACATATTGTTACCTATTGCTTTTGTTGTTTGCACAGTGTTCTGGCCATTTTTCTTTAAACTGTTTCAACCAAGTCCTGGGTACTTACATAGGTCCTGGCTGACTAATGTTAACCTGAATTTTATAAATTTTTTCAAGTAAATTACAAGAAGAACTGTGTTGTGTATTCCTGCTGAGTTATTCAATTAATCACATTGCTATGTGTGCCAGTGGCCTGAACAAACAAAAGCAGCTCCCTCGGGGGTTTGCTATATATATATATATATATATATATATATATATATATATATATATATATATATATATAGATATATATATACACATATACACACACACCCACACACATACTTATTACATGCGGCTGTTTTAATTGCTTGCCGACCAGCCGCCGTATAACGTTATACGGCGGCAGGTCGGCTCTGCTGGGCGAGATCACGTAGCTATACATCATCTCACCGAGCAGCCAATAGGGCTGATCGCATTTTTTTATAGCACTGATCGCTATAAAAATGCCAATGGTCCCAAAAATGTGTCAAAAGTGTCCAAAGTGTCGCAATACCGATAAAAATCGCTGATCACCGCCATTACTAGTAAAAAAAAATATTAGGAAAAATGCCATAAAACTATCCCCTATTTTGTAAACGCTATAACTTTTGAGCAAACCAATCAATAAACGCTTATTGCGATTTAAAAAAAAAAAAATCCAATTAGAGTTTTTTTTTTATGAAAAATATGTAGACGAATATTTATTATAGCAAAAAGTAAAAAATATTCATTTTTTTCAAAATTGTCGCTCTATTTTTGTTTATAGCGCAAAAACTAAGATCCGCAGAGGTGATCAAATACCATCAAAAGAAAGTTATATTTGTGGGGAAAAAAGGACGCCAATTTTGTTTGGAAGCCACTTTGCATGACCGCGCAATTGTCAGTTAAAGAGACGCAGTGCTGAATCACAAAAAGTGGCCTGGTCTTTGACCAGCAATATGGTCCGGGGGTTAAGTGGTTAATTTCACTGAAAGAACACTGATTTTATTTTACTATTTTATTCCCACTCTAGCTTTATTGACCTATGCTGGGTGAGACCATTTTTTCATGCTGCTGCAGAAGTCAAGCCAACCTATTGGTTTTTCGTCATTAAAATTTACGTCCAGCAAAATCTTCTTTTTTTTTTTAACGTGGATACTTTTAGAGAGATTTAACTTCATTTCATATCCTGCTGACAGTGTGTATCTAGACAGGAACTTAAAGGAGTTGTAAAGGAATTTTTTTTTTTTTTTTTGCTGAAATGACTGTTTACAGGGTATAGAGACATAATAGTTAACTGATTCCTTTTAAAAACGATAAGAAATAGAAAAAAAATCAATCATATAATGTACCTGTAGTTTCAGTTTCGTTTTTGCATCTAGTTTCGTCTTTGCATGTTATTTCCTGCCTCTGTGCTATACAGAGCCATAGAGCAGTGATGGTTTGGAAAACGAAACTAGAAGCTCCCAGTACTGTGATCATCAGGAAACAGACAACCAGGAAGTGTCCAGAACAGAGAGGAATTACAGCAACATCAGAGCAAAAACTAACAATGAGGACATGAAACCAGGACTGCAATAAGGTAAAGGAAGCTATTTAGCTAAAAAAAAAAAAAAAATCATTTAGTGACCCTTTAAGGTAACTATTTAAGTGCAACCCTGTGTCCTGGATCCCTATAATAAAAATAGAGAATGTTCCCATTTCTGCACTGCAGTGCATTTTGAAAAATATATTTTCATTTTGTCCTGCATTTTAGTGTATTGTGAGGTCATTGGCAACTATTGCGAAAGTCAGTGGCAACTCATGAAAATGAATATAGCATGCTTTTGATGTATTAAAATATGTTGGCAATGGAAATACCAACCTTTGGTCTATGGCTGGTAACTCCATCTACTCCAAATCCCAAAATGCATTGGAAACGCATGTCAACGAGCATCAATAATGCATGGCAACGTGTAAAGAAAGCTCACATTGGCACATGAAAACGCACCTGTCTAATGCTACGAATAAACTCACCTCTACGCAGAGCATAACTCTAATTGGATTTGAAATTAAGTGAATGATTGCAGTGTGTTTAGCCTTGACAGCTCTGTCAGTGAGAAGTAGAGATATTTCCATAATCTATCTGTGTTCAGAAATCACACAGCGGCCTTATTTATAAGAGGAAACCACCGGCAGCAGAACTTTATTTATTATTCTCTACGAGCTTTCCCGTGCGCCGAATCTTTGTAGAAGCTCCCCCGTGCTCAGAATCTCTCACAAACAGAATTATTAGTGCATACAGTGTACAAAAACTGTAGGAGAACTAGATCAGTATTCAAGGCAAAACAGGAAATTCAATCATTAATTCACAATACAGAGTTTGGGCTGCATCTGCTTTTTCAGTTTAATCTTTGGAAGGAAAAATGATGTCCATTCATGGTGCTAAGAAGGTTATATCACATTTGAAATACAGATGATAAAATATTCCTGTAAGGTAAATGTATGTGGTCGATTAAATCTATCAGAGAATTCCTGTTAATCAGCAGGCTCGAAGTAATATGCATGTGCCTAACTATTAGCCAGGTGCGCATGTGGTTGTTTGTGTGTCCCATGGCGTGTGTCTATGGAGTTGCATGCCCAGTAGCATCAGGGCCGTTTGAAGAAATTAGGGGGCTCCAAGCAAACAAAAAAAAAAAAATCACTTTTCAAATTGAGAAGCTGGGGGGGGGGGGGCTTTGGGTTTGTCTGCTTACCTCTATCCTCTGCAGAGCACGCCGGCATATCTTGGGAGCAGCAGGGAGGGCCCTTGTCGTACCGCTGCTTCCTCCTGCAGTCCGGTCGGCCGTGTACCATAACCGCGCGGTACAGGAGATTCAGTTTGCTGTTCCCGTGGCCGGACTGAAAGGAAGTGAACACTCAGTGTGTGCACTTCCTGTCAGTCTGGCCGGGAACAGGAACCTGATTCTCCTGTACCTGCGCGGTTATAGTACACGGCCGACCAAACTGCAGGAGGAATCAGCGGTGCGACAAGGGGCCCCTGGCCAGCTCGGGGCCCCAGGCAATTGCTTGGTTTGCCTGTCGGCTTCCGACGGGCCTGAGTAGCATCATTGGTGCCAGGCGCCTATATAACAGATGTTCTAACTTTATGTCAGTGCTGACTGGTCTTCCGCTGAATCTTGTGCCTTGATTGTGTCCTATATATGATTCCTGATACCAACCTGGCTAATCCCTGATCTGATCCTGGATTCTGCCTGTACTGTTGCTTTCAAGTTCCTTCCTATGTGACTACACTTCTGTCTCTAATAGACATGTGCATTCGTTTTTGTTAGAATGCATTTTCGTCCGAAAATCTTTTTTTTCGTTATCGTTTTAACAAACGATAACGAAAGCGCAAGAAACAAAACCCGAAAGATCCGACATAAAAAATGCTTTATTTTCGTTTTCGTTGCGGTAAAAATTCGATATAGAGAGATTCGTCATGACGCTGACTGAATACAGAATAGCAATCTGTCTATCGAACCTGATATACACACACATACGGTACTTTTCGACATTATAGAGAAAAGATTCGACATCATAGAGAAAAGATTCGACATCATAGAGAAAAGATTCCACACTATAGAAATAATAGATTCGACGGAGAAGATATACTGCACTCGTACATTTTAATGCTCCGCCCATAGGCTATAGAAACATTCTAATCTTGGTTGACTATGACTAGTAATAATAATATAATTATTTATTATTCTTATTACTAGCGATACAACATTAGAATTCTTGTAGGCGGAATATTCGACCGGAAATGTACGATTCGGCGTAAAGTTTCAAAGTTCCGTCGAATATTCTTTTGACCATTCGACAGAAACCAAGTATTATTGGATTTTCGGACGAAAGCTATTCCCCAACGAAAAACGAAATAAATCAAAACGATTTTTGGGAGTAACTAAATAAATTTATTTTCGACGAAAACGAAAAAACAAAACAAAATATTCCAGTCTGCACATGTCTAGTCTCTAATTTGGCTCCACATTATTATATGCACTGGCTGCATCTAGCATTATCTCCAGTCATTCCTGTGTGTTCCTGCCGCAAACTCATTGGAAGCGGTAATGGACTACGCCTTCTGAATCTAAAGCGCGATCAGACCGGCCTGATGAAACTGGCCTGAAGTTTCATCGGACCAAATTGATCGTGTGTACGGCCCATCGGATCGTTGTCCATCGGCCAAAGTTTTAAAACTTGCTTTAAAATCTGTCCGATGGACACCTGTCCGTCGGACCAAAATGATGGTTAGTACACAAAAGCATCGGACCAAAACCCGTGCATTCTCAGAATCAAGTCACCGCATGCTTGGAAGCATTGAACTTCGTTTTTTCAGCACGTCGTTGTGTTCTACGTCACCGCGTTCTGGCCCGATTGGATTTTGGACTGATGGTGTGTACGCACATCAGACCATCAAACCACTTCAGCGGTGGTCCAATGAAAACGGTCCGTCGGACCAGTCTCATCGGTCTGGTCGCGTGTACGTGGCCTCAGAGTTCCCCTATAACTCATACCATATGTTCTGCTGGATCTTCCAAGTCTGCATCTCCAGCCCAAGGTTCTGCCATCATCTACGATCAGCCAGGTCCCTCCTGTCCCTTATGGCTATAGGTCTTCATTCCAGTGGTGCTGGAAGAGGTGGCAACCTTATCGTTACTAGTACATGACAGAATCATGTTAGAACTGCCAGTATCTACTTTTGTAATATTTTAATATCTTGTGCTGCCAGTGCCACTTAAAAAAAACATTTTTTTGGAAGATGTGCCTATAAAAGGCAAGCAGAGGTCAAAGGACTAGTCACCATTATTGACTGTAGGCTCCCTGTTGATTCCCCCCTAAACCAGCCCATGTGGAATTTTGACATTTTTGGTAATTGTTCTTTGCAAAATAGCTCAAGATCTGTCAGATTGGATTGAGAGTGTCAATGAACAGCAGTTTTCAAGTCTTGCCACAGATTCTCAATTATTCTTATTTTTTGAGAGATTTGTGGCTTAATCCAATTTGGTCCCGCTCTATTAAACTGAGTATTTAATGCATTGCTAATTTGGAGATACCTGTAGAACGTGCCATTGGGAATTTCATATTCCTCTCTCAGGGTGGCGAAAGTTTTTAAGGTCCTTCCCTCATATAACTGAGCCAATCTTGTTATTCAGTTTACTGCCCATTCTTTGATCTCTCCCACTGTTTCAAGCTCTTGAAGGTTCCTGTTCCACAATGGAGCGTACTCTGTCACTCCCGCCTGTCCTCCCGCTATCGTTATGGCTTTCCACACTTTAGTTACCATCTTGACCGTAGGGGTCAAGTTGATAAATGAGTTAGCCTCCATCACCTCCATAGTTGTTTCATGTGGGGCCCCTTGGATCATTAAACTTCCGTTTATATCCTCTCCTGGTTCCATTTTAACTCCAAAAAGTAGCAGCGTGGATGTGGTACTGCCATTCCCCCCTCTCTCATTGGCAGCTGCAGAGTCTGCAGTCCTATTCTAGCAGGTCCCCCTTTCCATATTAATTCCCTGAACAGGGCGTCTATCTTCTTGAACCATTTTTTGTGTACCCATATAGGTGTATTATGTAATACATAGAGTAATTGTGGCATCCATACCATTTTAATCAGGTTGCACCTCCCTGCCACCGATAATGGGAGCTGCCGCCAGATTCCGATTTTGTTTTTAAATTTAAGTATCAATGGTTCCAAATTATTCTCTATGTATTTATTGAGATCCTGTGCAATTGTTATACCTAGATACTGCATTTTCCCCACTGTGTCTAACTGTGGGATCTCCTCCTGCACCTTACTTTAGTTATTGATTTTCAGCATAGGCTTGCGCATAGGCTAATCTAGGCTCTGCTGATTGCCCCTGCTTTCCGTCTCTCCCCTGCAGCTCCTTTCAGAAGCAGGGAAGGGCCTGGTAAATATTTAATTAACTAGCCCCTTCTTTTTCTGAATGAACACAGTGAGTGATCTGTACTGATCGCTCCTGTCTTCATTGTTAACTGAAGCATGGTAAACTACGTTTTACTGCAGGCCACAGAGAAAGGCAAAGGAGATTCTCAGTCCTCAGAAGTGAGACATCAGGGGTCTGTTTAGACTCTTGATATGTCACCAAAGCCCTATAACGAGGCTTCTAATTTTTTTTAGAAAAAGTAATACAAATTATATTGTAAAAAAAAAAAAGTAAAAAAATAATTAGGTAAATAATACAAATAAAAAACTACTGACACTGTCCACTGCCCTACTGGCACCAATCTCAGCTCTACTGACACCCCCCACTACTCTGCTGATATACACATGTGTTTGTGCTCTGGGGTACGCTGCACACTCTAATGCAACAAGCTGCGCACACCAATGATTTCAGTATAGGTAAGGGTTTGGTTTACTTACAGTTAGGGATATACATAGAAGATAAATGTTACTACAAGGTAGAGGATGATGGTAAGGGACCACAGGTGGTAAGGTGGAGAGGAAATAAGTCCACTCTCTATGCCAGAACAATCATTCTCATCTCAAAAGGTGATACACGTCAGAGCTCTGTCCATCATTGACAAGTCTAAACAAATTACATCCTTGATCCCTCATTAAAGAAGGTTTGTCAAAGAGGCCGTAAAAGTTCATCAATGTTCTCTGTTCCAATTATGTGACCTCGGGTCTCTGGAGGAGACCAAACACGCTGAGATAGTACAATACTTCGCTTTCGGCAGAATGTCAGCATTAACAGGTGTAACCTTATGATTACCCTACGGGGGTCACACTGTATAATAATCCAAATGGTTTTCCCATCAGAAGACCACTCAGTGAGACTGCTTAACCAGCATTTTCTAGCTGCTTCATGCCAGAAAAACTTTGGTTTGAGAGTAACTTGGTTTGAGAGCGTTTTGCAAGACAAGCAAAATTTTTAAATACATTTTGACTTGATATACAAGCGATGTCTTGATATAAGAGTAGCATCATGTCACACCTGAGTATAAAAAAGAAGAGAGGAGCCTCTAAGTGTAGCAATATGGTTACATTTAAAGGGGAGTTCCACCCACAATTTCACGTTTTAAATATAAATACACTTGTAATCTGGATCTCACTGTAAAGAGGATCTGTCGTGCCATATTCCTATTACAAGGGATGTTTACATTCCTTGTAATAGGAATAAAAGTGATAATTTTTTTTTTTTTTCGGAAAAAACTTGTCAAACTAAAATAAAGTAAAGTAAACAATAAAATATATATAATATTTTAAAGCGCCCCTGTCCATGTGTGCTCGCATGCAGAAGCGACGCACACGTAAGTCCCGCCCACATATGAAAACGGTGTTCAAGCCACACATGTGAAGTATCGCTGCGAACGTTAGAGCAAGAGCAATCATTTTGGCCTTAGACCTACTATGTAACTAAAAACATATAACCAGCGAAAATATTTAAATCTTCGCCTATGGGGATTTTTAAGTAGCGAAGTTTGGCGCCATTCCACAAGCGTGTGCAATTTTGAAGGGTGACATGTTGGGTATCTATTTACTCGGCGTAACTTCATCTTTCACATTATGCAAAAACATTGGGCTGACTTTGATGATTTGGTTTTTTTAAAGCACAAAACTTTTTTTTTAAAAACACGTTAGAAAAATTGTTGCGCAAATACTGTGCGGGATAAAAAGTTGCAACAACCGTCATTGTATTCTCTAAGGTCTTTGCTAAAAAGCATATATAAGGTTTTGGAGTTCTATGTAATTTTCTAGCAAATAAATGATGACTTTTCCATGTAGGAGAGGAATGTCAGAATTGGCCTGGGTCCTCCAGAACGCCTGATGGCGCTCCCTGCATGTTGGGCCTCTGTATGTGGCCAAGCTGTGTAAAAATCTCACACATGTGGTATCGCCATACTCAGGAGGAATAGCAGAATGTGTTTTTGGGTGTAATTTGTGATATGCTGTGTGTGAGAAATAACCCGCTAATATGAAAATGTTGTGAAAAAATTAATAAAAGGGGGAAAAAAAAAATATCTTGATTTTGCAAAGAACTTCAAAACAATGCCTCTTTCTTTGGAATGTCTTCTTTCCAAAAAGGGGTAATTTGGGGGGTATTTGTACTTTTTTGGCATGTGAGGGTCTCAAGAAATGAGATAGGCCGTCAGTACTTGAGGTGTGATCAATTTTCAGATATTGGCACCATAGCTTGTGGACGCTATAACTTTCACAAAGACCAAATAATATACACCAATTTGTACTTATTTTTACCAAAGATATGTAGCAGTATAAATTTTGGCCAACATTTATGAAGAAAAAATACTAATTTGCTAAATTTTATAACAGAAACAAAGAAAAATTCATTTCTCTTATAGCGCAATCTTTCTCTTATAGCGCAAAAAATAATAAATAAAACAACGGTGATTAACTACCACCAAAAGAAAGCTCTATTTGTTTGAAAAAAAGGACGAAAATTTCATTTGGGTACAATGTTGTATGACTGAGTAATTGTCATTCAAAATTGTGAGAGCACCGAAAGCTGAAAATTGGTCTGGTTATTAAGGGGGTTTAAGTGCCCAGTGGTCAAGTGGTTAAGGACAGTTTTTTTAATAGACTGCAAGTGAAATTTCACAATTTCAACTTGTTTTGGACACAGAAAGCACTGGACTGCCACCAACAAAATCTAAGGCTGCGTACACACGAGGAGACATGTCCGATTAAAACGGTCCGACGGACATTTTGGTACGATGTGTGTACACATGATCAAATCAAAATCCCCGTGGACAGACAGCGCGGTGACATTGATGCCGCCACGTCCGCAAACCAGGAAATAAAATGCTTCCACGCATGCATCGAATCCATTCGACGCATGCAGGGGATTTCGGTCCGCTGGTTAGGCGTACTAACCAGGGGACATGAATTGGGATGACAGAAGTAGTGATGCCGCTGTAACTACTCCTGTCAGCAGGGGCGGACTGACCATTGAGGAACTCGGGCACTGCCTGAGGGCCCCATGCCACTAGGTGGCCCCATCAGGGTTGCCAGGCTCATTAAAACCAGGGACAGTATGTAAAAATGTGGTTTTTTTTACATCTGTCCCTGATATGTCCAAAACCTACATGCTTTTGATGTGAAAATCCTGAGATTTTAGCTGCCCCGCCTCTGTACTGCCACCTGGCTTGGTCGCCATCTGTAAGCCTGGGGGCCCCATAATCTTCTATTGCCCGGGGGCCCCATGAGTTGTCAGTCCGCCCCTGCCTGTCAGTCTTATAGTAGAAGGAATTTTCAGAGCCCCCATCCCTACAATACATGCTGCATCCAGGGCAGCTGACCGTTCTGCCCATCCCTTGTCCCGTCCCTGTTCCTTGCTGGTGATCACAGTCATTTGACAATGATCCCATGGCAATGTTGCAAAAACATAGAAATGAATCTCACTTTACAGTGCCTTGCTGATCCTTATACCTCATTTCAAATCTACCTCACAGAGTCAGTCTGACTGAAAATGAGGTTGCCTCTTTTTTTTACATAGTGTTCTTTAAGTGGGGATGGTAATAAAAAGTATCTATGACTTATTCATGTTATTGCCTGACATAGTTACCAATCTACATTCATTTTTAAAAAGATAAAATGTGCATTTTTATTCCAGTTTAATATGGAATAAATGTATTGTTATGATTTCTAGGTTCTGCACAGTTGGCAAGCACTATTGATCGATTCCATTATCATTAGAATATGTAAAGTCTATGTGAAACACAATGTTAATGATGGCCGTAAACCATGCAATCTTTGTCCAGGTTTTATATTACATTGGCGTTCAGAAGTAGTATTTTGTTAATCATTGGTAGAAAGGAGCACTTTTTATATTCAGTAGCCGGTACACTTGGAGTCCCCGGTTTGCCTTTTCATGTGAAGTGTTCATTTTATTAACGGGTAGGCTCTAATATATTTCACACTTTTTCCATCTATATCATTTTTCTTGTCATTTTACAACGACAATGTAACCCGTAATAACATCTGTATTGAGCGTTGCTCCATTATCTCGCTTCTGCCGTAATTTCAATTTTTTTTGTTACATACTGTAGTGAGCCGTAAAACGGCCATGTCTGATCTTAAGAAGAGATGAAACCACTTGAAAGTTTATCCATAAATCGAAATGTGTCAGACAAGAAAAAGAGCTCCGCTGACTAGCTGGGCATGAGCTTATTAGATATTCTTTTTTGGTCCAGGACAATTCAGGAATCGTGCTCTCTATAAAAGCCATGCTCAGAAGTTCCCACATACCATTATGACAAAGCAAATGGACTTTGGCAAAGCAAATGGACTTTGGCAAACTTTAAAGTGTACTTGTGGATTGACAAGGCGGGTTCAATTTATTTGTCCTCTTCGGCAATATATACAGTACCAACCTTTAGGCACCAAGACCTAAAACCAGGCTATAGACTTTGATGATTGGCCAAGTGTTGTCACATGCTCCCTGCTATCTGAAAGTTACATGAGCTGTATGGGGAATGTTAAATTGACCCAGCCAAGGCTCAAAAAGCCCATAAAATAGAAGTATCATACTCACCTCTCTGGTGGCCCGTGTCTCCTACATTCCCTTCATTCTAGTGCTGCAGCCTCCAAAAGACTCTGGCATTCAACACTTCCAGAATTTTCAAATGCCTTTGCCCCAACACGGTGGGGTTGATTTATTAAAACTGGAGAATGCAAAATTTGTTGCAGCTCTTCATAGAAATCAATCAGTTTCCAGGTTGTTTTTTTAAAGCTTAAAAGGGGTTGTAAAGGTTCGTTTTTATTTTCTAAATAGTTTCCTTTAAGCTAGTGCATTGTTGGTTCACTTACCCTTTCCTTCGATTTCCCTTCTAAATGTTTTTTTTTATTCTTTGTCTGAATTTCTCACTTAGTCAGGGGGTTAGTCAGCATGCTTGCCCCCTCCCTTATGTTCACAGCATCTCCCCACAGAGATGTAGTCCCAAGAGAGGGGGGCGAGCACGCTGACTAACCCCCAGCCAGAATGGCTCAGAAGATGGGGGCAAGCTCTCTGAGGAGAAACAGGAAGTGAGAGATTCAGACAAAGAAAAAAAAAACATTTAGAAGCGAAATCAAAGGAAGAGATAAGTGAACCAACAATGCACTAGCTTAAAGAAACCTATTTAGAAAATAAAAAAACGAACCCCTTTAACCACTTGTCCACTGCCCGCCGTCAAATGACGGCAGGCGGAAGACTCCATTGTTCTGACAGAACATCATATAACGTCCTGTCTTTTAAAGCCGCTAGGGGGCAATGATCGCTGCCGGGCACCCGCGATTGCCCAGTAACTGAGCAGGGACGTGGAGCTCTGTGTGTAAACACAGAGCTCCACGTCCTGTCAGGGAGAGAGGAGACCGATCTGTGTCCCTTGTACATAGGGACACAATCGGTCACTTCCCCCAGTCACCCCCCTCCCCCTACAGTTAGAACACAAACTAGGCTACACATTTAACCCCTTCCCTGCCCCTAGTGGTTAACCCCTTCCCTGCCAGTCACATTTATACAGTTATCAGTGCATATTTATAGCACGGTTCACTGTATGAATGTGATTGGTCCCAAAAATGTCCGATGTGTCCGCTATAATGTCGCAGTCCCAATAAAATAAAATAAAAAAACGCAGATCTCCACCATTACTAGTAAAAAAATAATAATAATAATAAAAATGCCATAAAACTATCCCCCATTTTGTAAACGCTATAAATTTTGCGCAAACCAATCGATAAACGCTTATTGCATTTTTTTTACCAAAAATAGGTAGAAGAATACGTATCGGTCTAAACTGAGGAAAACATTTTTTTTTTTAAATCTATTTGGGGAATATTTATTACAGCAAAAAGTAAAAAATATTGCATTTTTTTTCAAAATTATCGCTCTATTTTTGTTTATAGCGCAAAAAATAAAAACCGCAGAGGTGATCAAATACCACCAAAAGAAAGCTCTATTTGTGGGAAAAAAAGGACGCCAATTTTGTTTGGGAGCCTCGTCGCACGACTGCGCAATTGTCAGTTAAAGCGACGCAGTGCCGGAAGCTGAAATTTCGCCTGGGCAGGAAGGGGGTAAAACCTTCTGGGGCTGAAGTGGTTAAATAAACAAGCTGAAGTTATGAGACTGATTGGCTACAATGCACAGCTGCACCAGAATTTCGACTCTCCAGTTTTAGTAAATAAACCCCTGAGGTTCTATGCTCTGATGCTTTTGTCACGTTGAGGCACAGCAGTGATGTAGGGGTCGTTAGATGGACCCACAGGCATCTGATACTAACAAAAGTGTTTTATGGCTGCAGGACTGGAATGATGGGAATTTAGAGAATACCAGAAAGAGGAGTATAATATTTATTCTATTGCAATAACCTGTATTTTTGAGTGTCGTCTGGATCACTAACCTAAACGCTTAAATAGGTAAAGAACATTCTGAGTCACTAAACTGGAACGTTTATGTAGAGCAAAAGTTCCTAGTTCAGTTGCTGAATACAGTGACTTAGAAACTACTGAAGCCAGCTAACTAGTATCTTTAGAACGAAGCCCAGTAATGGCACCCTACATATTTCTTATACTACAGGTATCCCTTAACTTAAAAACTTCTCCATATAAAATAAAAAATAAAAATAAAAAAATGCTCTGAAGATTTAGATAAGATCAGAATGGCCTGGATTCACGTAGATCGGTGATCTTTATGCCGGCGTAGCGAATCGTCTTTATGCTACGCCGGCACAACGTTCAGAGGCAAGCATGCTATTCACAAAGAATATGCGGTCAACATTGCGCCGGCGTAGCGTATAGTTGTCGGCGTAAGCCAACGTAAGTCAAAGTAGGTGGAAGTGGGCTGGAAGTGGGCGTGATATATTATAATGAAGCGTGACCCCATGCAAATGATGGGCTGAGCTTAAACAAAAAACGAACTGCGCATGCGTCGTTTATTGGACGCATCCCAGTGCGCATGCTCACAGTTACGTCGAAATAGCTGCCTAAGATGCGTCAATACACTGCCTACGACATGAACGTAACCTACGCACAGCCCTATTCACGTAGTACGAAGTAACATACGACGGCTGTTGCTGGTCCATACCAATAACTTTACGCCGGACGTAAGCCTTACGCAAACTGCGTATATGAAGCGGCCGGGTGCATCTACGTTTGTGAATCGGCGTATCTTACTTATTTGCATATTTAAAATGGGAATGCCGAATGCGTCCAGCGTAACTATGCGCCCACTATACGCCGGCGTAGGCAAGTTATGTCGGGCGGCTGAAGCCTTGCTTTTCGACGTATCTAGCTTTGTGAATCGGCGCAGAGATGCGACGGCGCACATTTGTACTTACGACGGCGTATCTTTAAATACGTTGGCGTAAGTCCGTTGTGAATCCGGGTCATTGTGTGCATCTACGTATTTATACATACTTTAAAGGATATATATATTTTTATTTACTTTCCTGGAGAAGATTCTCTTTCATGCTCCACCAAAGTTAATCACTTTTACAAAAGTCTAAACATTTTGCTATTGTCATCTATCCTGAAAAGAAGAATCGGCCATTCTGACTTTTCCCCTAGCCTAGGCTTTTGGTTGGGATTTGAGACCTTTTGTTACTCTTTGGTCTTCCATCCCAGCTAGTTAAGACAGCTTTAAAGCGACACTAAAGTCAGGACTTTTTTTTTTTAAATAACAAACATTTGATACTTACCTCCACTGTGCAGTTCGTTTTGCACAGAGTGGCCCGGAAAGCTGTCTTCTGGGGTCCCTCGGCGGCTGTCTGGGCTCTTCCTCGCAAAAGCTTTCCATCTTCATGCGAGGGCGCTCGCACGGTGGAAAGCTTTTGCGAGCGCGCTCCCGTGATACAGCGGCGGCCATAGCCGCCGACTGTATCACTCGGCTCCGCCCCCGGTGCGCCGCGTCATCCATTGTGATTGACAGCAGTGCCAGCCAATGGCTGCGCTGCTATCAATCTGCCCAGCCTAGCCAATCAACGGCCAGGCTGGGAACCGAAGAGGATGACGTGGACGCGCCCGGGAGTTTCGAACGGTAAGGTAAGTAAAACGGGAACTTGGGGGGGGGGGGGGTGGGCTGTGAGATGGGATGCATTAAGGTAAAAATACTTTTACCTTTACAACCCCTTTAAGTTAACATTTAATTATAGATTTGCTTAAACAGATTTGTTCAGACCTATGGTGGACTACCTGCCAGATTTAGGTAGCCTCATTTTCACCTCTTTAGGGAGCTTTTCCCTTTAAGTCTAAGGCCTTGTACACACGATCAGACCGGTCTGATGAAACTGGTCTTAAGACCAGTTTCATCGGACCAGTTCGATGGTGTGTACGGCCCATCAGACCGTTGTCCGTCGGACCAACGTTTTAAAACATGCTTTAAAAAAAAAAAAGTCTGATGGACACCAGATTCGATGGTTAGTACATAAAAGCATCGGATCAAAAACCCACGCATGCTCAGAATCAAGTCAACGCATGCTTGGAAGCATTGAACTTCGTTTTTTTAGCACGTCGTTGTGTTCTACGTCACCGCGTTCTGACCCGATCGGATTTTGGTCCGATGGTGTGTACGCACATCAGACCATCAGACAAGTTCAGAGTTGTCTGATGGAAATGGTCCGTCGGACCAGTCTCATCAGACCGGTCTGATTGTGTGTACAAGGCCTAATATTGACTAGTAAAAAAAGAAGTCAATAGTTATACGTTTTTGGTTATGACTAGCAGAATGCATCATGGGTTTAATTGATGAGAATGAGGTTACCTTTTAGGATGTTGGGGTTACTCTTTTCAGTACTTTCCTTACTGGCACAATTATATTTAAGCTCAGGTTCACACTGGGCTGCGGGAGTCAAGCCGCGAGAGTTCAGCTGAACGCGCACGATTTCACTCCCGCTGGCAGTCCCGATTTCGGCCGCAATTTAAGAGACATCTGTGCAGGTTTTTGCACAGATGTCAATGTAAATCGCGGCCCAAAATTGCAAATAGTAGTACAGGAACTACTTTTTAAAATCGGTGCAGCGCCGCAGATGCAGCGTCGCACCGATTAGGACAGTGCCATTGCCAGTGCCATTGCCGACCATTGCCGGCAAAAGCGGTCGATTTGAGATGCGATTTGACATGTGAAATCGCATCTCAATTGTACCAAATCGTACCCATGAACCTGGGCTAAAGGTGGCTTTTTAAATTAAGTCCTCCACAAAAAAACAAGCTTATGCGTGACCATAGGGAGTTTGTGTCCCAGTCTGTTTAGCTTGCTTCTCTGTGAAAATGCCAAAATTAACAATGGTTGGTTGCACACAAACAGTATCCCAATGTATAGCTCCCAATTGTCCCTGATTTAGAGGGACTGACTTTGATTTAGAACAAAGTCCCCCTGTCTCTTTTTTATCCTCATATGTCCTTCATTTTGGTCTGATCTACATAGTTGTATATAAAATGCCCTTTTTATCATTTAAAAGGTGTTTCCCAGTGATAAATCTTTCATTCAATTACTAAATGGCTGCATTTGTAGATTTCAAAAGAAAGTATAAAGGAATAGTAGTGGTAAGGGAAAAAAAAAAAAAAAGATTCCTTATCTCATCATCATTCATTTTATTAACTATACAACACCAAATTGAGTAATTACCTGTATAAGTTCATCCAGTTCTGTTGTGTTCACACAAGTATGTTCTGAGACAAAATTATTTTTCTGTATCACAATAGTAGTCCTCTGTGATGTCTCGTAAGGCTGCTCCAGGGCTTTGAAGACTGTAGCTCCTATGACTAGGTAGAGAACCACCACAAGAAATACCGTGGACACAGTTTTCCATTTCATCACACTCAATGTTATGCCCCTCTCTTCCAGAGTGGACAAAAGGTTGGGTTTGGCAGAAAAGGAGAGTCTTGGCTTGGTGTTCTGAGTAGCTGATTTGGGATCCAGTAAATCAGGAGCCGCCACTATGAAAAAATAAATGTTTTCACCCATTAATTATTTGAATGCTTGGCTTATGATTTCTAGCTTATTAGTAGCACTTCAAATAAATAGACCATGATTTCAATGAAAGATGAACTCTAGGCTAGTAGCCAAATAGGCAGTTGAAAAACATATATGGATATACAGTGCGGAAAATAAGTATTTGAACACCCTGCTGTTTTGCAAGTTCTCCCACTTGGAAATCATGGAGGGGTCTGAAATTGTCATCGTAGGTGCATGTCCACTGTGAGAGACATAATCAAAAAAAAAAATTCCAGAAATCACAATTTATGAATTTTTAACTATTTATTTGTATGATACAGCTGCAAAGAAGTATTTGAACACCTGTCTATCAGCTAGAATTCTGACCCTCAAAGACCTGTTAGTCTGCCTTTAAAATGTCCACCTCCACTCCATTTATTATCCTAAATTAGATGCACCTGTTTGAGGTCATTAGCTGCATAAAGACACCTGTCCAACCCATACAATCAGTAAGAATCCAACTACTAACATGGCCAAGACCAAAGAGCTGTCTAAAGACACTAGAGACAAAATTGTACACCTCCACAAGGCTGGAAAGGGCTACGGGGAAATTGCCAAGCAGCTTGGTGAAAAAAGGTCCACTGTTGGAGCAATCATTAGAAAATGGAAGAAGCTAAACATGACTGTCAATCTCCCTCGGACTGGGGCTCCATGCAAAATCTCACCTCGTGGGGTCTCAATGATCCTAAGAAAGGTGAGAAATCAGCCCAGGACTACACGGGAGGAGCTGGTCAATGACCTGAAAAGAGCTGGGACCACCGTTTCCAAGGTTACTGTTGGTAATACAGTAAGACGTCATGGTTTGAAATCATGCATGGCACGGAAGGTTCCCCTGCTTAAACCAGCACATGTCAAGGCCCGTCTTAAGTTTGCCAATGACCATTTGGATGATCCAGAGGAGTCATGGGAGAAAGTCATGTGGTCAGATGAGACCAAAATAGAACTTTTTGGTCATAATTCCACTAACCGTGTTTGGAGGAAGAAGAATGGTGAGTACCATCCCAAGAACACCATCCCTACTGTGAAGCATGGGGGTGGTAGCATCATGCTTTGGGGGTGTTTTTCTGCACATGGGACAGGGCGACTGCACTGTATTAAGGAGAGGATGACCGGGGCCATGTATTGCAAGATTTTGGGCAACAACCTCCTTCCCTCAGTTAGAGCTTTGAAGATGGGTCGAGGCTGGGTCTTCCAACATGACAATGACCCGAAGCACACAGCCAGGATAACCAAGGAGTGGCTCTGTAAGAAGCATATCAAGGTTCTGGCGTGGCCTAGCCAGTCTCCAGACCTAAACTCAATAGAGAATCTTTGGAGGGAGCTCAAACTCTGTGTTTCTCAGCGACAGCCCAGAAACCTGACTGATCTAGAGAAGATCTGTGTGGAGGAGTGGGCCAAAATCCCTCCTCCAGTGTGTGCAAACCTGGTGAAAAACTACAAGAAACGTTTGACCTCGGTACCTGCAAACAAAGGCTACTGTACCAAATATTAACATTGATTTTCTCAGGTGTTCAAATACTTATTTGCAGCTGTATCATACAAATAAATAGTTAAAAAAATCATACATTGTGATTTCTGGAAATTTTTTTGGATTATGTCTCTCACAGTGGACATGCACCTACGATGACAATTTCAGACCCCTCCATGATTTCCAAGTGGGAGAACTTGCAAAATAGCAGGGTGTTCAAATACTTATTTTCTGCACTGTAGCTTCACCTGACAGAAGATTTGTAATTTCGTTCAATGTATTCTAAGTAATATATGGGTTGGACATTACAGAGTACAGCCTCTTATGCCGCGTACACACGATCGGTCATTCCGACAACAAAACCGTGTATTTTTTTTCTGACGGAATGTTGGCTGAAACTTGTCTTGCATACACACGGTCACACAAATTTTGTCGGAAATTCCCAACGTCAAGAATGCGTTCACGTACAACACTACGACGAGCTGAGAAAAATGAAGTTCAATGATTCCGAGCATGCGTAGGATTTTTGTGCATCGAAATTGCATACAGACAATCGGAAATTCCGACAAGAACTTTTGTTGTTGGAAAAATTGAGAACCAGCTCTCAAACATTTGTTGTCGGAAATTCCGACAGCAAATGTCTGATGTAGCATACACACAGTCGAAATATACGACCAAAAGCTCACATCGAACATTTGTTGTCAGAAATTCCGTGTGTACGCGGCATTAAATTTTTCTGCTTGAATCAGTATAAGACAGCATTCTACATTAAGCACCTGATACGGCTTAAACTATCAGATATGCATCAGGTATGGTAAAACACACAGCCATAAGCACAGCAGGATGTACAGGTCGTAGATTCCCATTTAATATTATCACTAATTTGGAAAATACACAATTGAAGTATGTAGTCCAGTTATCCAATATGAGCATATCCTGCAGAAAGATCAGGATCAGACCATGAAGGGCTTCACTAGAAAGCAACATCAAAGGAGTTGTAAAGGAAAAACATTTTTTGGCTAAAATTAATGTCTGCAAGGTAGACAGACAGAATAGTGTAATGATTCTGTTAAAAAAAAGTAAATACCTATTAAATTCCTTCATCTATATCACCTCGGGCATTCTAGTTTCTGTTCTCTCATCCACTTTCTGGTTTGCGGTGCTCATTCATGCAAGAACTCCCAGTATGCATTGCGGCACGTCCAGTAATTCACACCTCCTTGAAGTCTCTAACACGTAAAGCGCGTCCTGCTGCACAGATGTAGTTCCCAGGAGGGGGCGAGCACGTCACTGACCACCGCAGTAAAGTCTCCCATCACGGTGGGGAGTAACAATCAGACAAGCAGGAAGTGAACAGAACAGAGAAGAAATAGTGCAACTTCTGAGCAAAAACTAGCAATTAGGAAGTGAAAAGAGAAATGTCTGCAGGTAAAGGATGCTTATTATGAAAAAAATCCTTTAGAACCCCTTCAAGTGCCCCCAGAGGGTTTCCATATTTCTTTTAACTTTGTTTGATGAGCGCTAGTCCTTCCTTCCGGTTTCCTCCCACTGTCCCACACTCCAAAGATGTGCTGGTAGGATAATTGGCACCTTTCTAAATTTAGCCCTAGTATGTGTATGTATGCATATTAGATAGGGACCTTAGATGGTAAGCTTCTAGAGGGCCGAGACTAATGTTAATTTACAATATGCTGGTTCTATAGAAATATCTGTGATAAATATATAAAAATATATTGGCGTCAAAACTATATACTTTATCATTTCAAGGGTTGCAGTCACTCATCTCTTAACAAGGAGCTGAAGTCATTTGTTTCCCTGTATTACCAGGGAAGTTGCTACACTGGCTGATGGCTCATTCAGGGCTTTAAAGGGGTGTTCCAGCCAAAATTGTGTATATTAAAAGTCAGCAGCTACAAAAAGTGTAGCTGCTGGCTTTTAATAAACACTCACTTACCTGCTCCTTCGTTCCAGCGACGCGCCGACCAGGGCTCCGCTCCTCTCCCCCCCTCCCCAGCCGGCGTCTCCATCTCGTCTGTGGGCACCCAGCAGTGACAGCCTTCGGCTTCACGGCCGGGCACCCACTGCGCATGCGCGAGCCGCACTGCGCATGCGCGCGCCGCGCGGCTCGCTGCTGATTGGAGAGGCGATCGCATGGGACCTGTCAGTGTCCCATGTGATCGCCTACAGGGAGGGGCTGGTGTAGGCGATTAAGGCTTAATCGCCTAAACAGCCCCTCGGCGGAAGCAGGAAGTGGGACAGGAAGTCCCACTCCTACTGAAGCCCCCACTCCCCCCCCCAAAAAAATTATATGCCAAATGTGGCATGTATGGGGGTGAGGAGTGGAACAAGAGGAAGTTCCAAATTTGGGTGGAACTCCTCTTTAATGTCTCTTGGGTGTAGTGGGCAGCTGCCCCTCTTGCCCATATGGTTAAATCTACCCATGTGGGATCACATGAAGTCTTGAGTAGTCATAATGCACAGTGATCACTGTAAAACATCTGCCTGCCCTACAATATGTGCTTGGCCACTGTATTTAATATGATATACTGTACAGTAGATATTATAAGGGATGCCAAGAATGGGCAGATAGAAGGCAGATATTGTGTCACCATTATTTTGGTAGTAGTCCCTTAAATGGGGATGACAAAAGGAGCAGTTCCGAGTGCTAAGGGACTTTCACTCAAACAGGTTAAGGGGCTCCAGGGTAAGCCGTTAAAAAGGGAAAACTGTTTGAAGTTTTTCCATATTTATTTCCTAAATGGGGCCTGGAATACAGAGACTCACTGGACCATTCAGGAACCATAATCCCTATTGTGGGTCAAGTTTTTGTTGCCTGTGAGTCAAAATTGTATGGATTGTTGGTTAATGCCGAAGGTAAGCTGTTTTGTTTGCCTATTTGCAGAAATAAAAACTATGGGCCAGATTCAGGTAGATGGGAGCATCTTTGCTCTGGAGTAACGCTTCTCATTTACGTTACTCTGCCGAAATTTTAGGAGCAAGTGCTGTTATTCATGAAGCACTTGCTCCTAAAGTTGCGGCAGCGCATCGCAAATGAGCCGGCGGAATTCAAATTGGGCGGGTACGGGGCGTGTATTATTTAAACTATGCGCGATCCCGCGGCGAACGTACTGCGCATGCGTCGAGTGTCAATACATCCCAGTGCGCATGCTCCAAATTCTGTCAGTGAACGTCAATGACGTCACATCCCCATTCATGAACGTTTTACGCAAGCGACGCAAAATTTTTTTTTTCCGATGCGATGACGACGGCTATACTTAACATAGGATACTCCACTAGGGGGCTGCTTTATCTTTACTTTGCGTATCGCTTACGGAAACGTCGGAAAGTCACTGCGTCGCGCCCGAAAATGATCGTGAATTTCCGATTCCCGCTGATTAACATATTTATTCAGTGTTAATTAGCGGGAACGCCCCCGGCGCCATTTTTAAATTAAATTTGTGATGCGATGGCGAAATTCAATTGCGCCGATCGCATCGGAACACCAACCCGGCGTTTCTTGTTTTCTGGTTACAGAAAACAGAAACGCCGGCTTAAAGTGACAGTTAGGCTGGAGTATCACAGCTAACTCTACCTGAATCTGGCCCTATTTGTTTTTTTCCAAGACACAGTTAATCTAGACCCCCACAATATATTCTGTTCCAAAAGGGTGAGTAGCATATGTGGCTGAAAATCTTCAGTATGTGCTTGCAATCAGCTGGACTGCAGCCTTGCAGTCTATACAAAATCCGACAAGAGAATGCGACACAACATTTCAGCGCGGTAAATCTATGCAGTACTCTTTATTTTTGCAAAACTGTCACACCAGCACAGCAGCATCTCAGCAGCCAAACAGTTTACAGCTCCTTTACCACTGTGTTCTGTTTAAAACAACACCTCACTGAACAGTATAAAAACTCGTATAAACACCACGCAAAGGTTTTAGTCATTTTCACCCCTTTTCAACTTAACAAAGGTTAGGGACACTCAAAAGCGTTGTTTATTTGTATGAGCATTCATGGGCGTCCGCTGAACTTTTTCCAGGGGGGGGGGGGGGGGGGCATAATTTTACGGTCACCTATGGTCCGCTTATTTGACAATGTCATGAAGGGAGGGGCTTAGTCATGATCCCATAAAGAGCAGGCATGTGCCCATGATATGCAGCCTCACAGTGCTGATCAAATGTACAATACAGAGGGTGTACAGTATATGTATATAGAAGGGGTGGATCGTGGTATTGGTATATAGAGGAAGGAAGGTGGGTATATACAGCTCTATATACAGGACAGATGATGTATATCTGCAGTCAGTGATGATGGAGGAATACAGGAAGGAAGATGGGTGTATATAGCTGTATACAGGTCAGGACAGATGATATAATCTTTCCTATATATGGCACCCCTCTTCACTGATCACACCTGTATGCACTCAGCTGCCTCCCTCTTCTGTATATATGTCAGCCCCCCCTGTACACAAACAGCCTCCTCCCTTCACTTGTAATCGCAGCCCACACTTGTAAGGTCATGGTGGTCTTCCTTCTCCCAAATCCTGTTTCCTCGTGTCTATTTGAAAATACATTACAGGCATCAAAGCAAACACGAGAGCGCACATACAGGAAGCGGTCAGAGGTGACAGTAAAGAGCTCTGTAAGCTCTGTGACACTGATCTTGCAACAGCTGTGGAGCCCACTCACACAAACATAGAGAGAGTCAGCACAGCTACAGATGTGAGCATGGCAGACCCTTGCCGATTCCAGGGGGGGCGGGGGTCACTCGCCCCCCCCCCCCTTAACCCTATGAGCATTCGTACTGCTATTTTGGTACAGAATCAGCACATTATATACACACACACACACACACAGGTGCATCACATAAAATAAGAATATCATCAAAAAGTTCATTTATTTTGGTAATTCAATTCAAAAAGTGACAACACCAGCAAATGACATGGCTCCAGTCCCCAATTCATCACTGACTGCGGAAACTTCACAATTGTCTTCATGCAACTTGGATTCTGTGCCTCTCCACTCCACTTCCTCCAGACTCTGGGGTCTTGATTTCCAAATGAAAATTTTCCACAGTCAGTGATGATTTTGGGAGCCACGTCCTCTACTGGTGTTGGTCCACTGTGTTTTATCAAGTCCAATGTCAGCGCAGCCGTCTACCAGGAAATTCTAGAGCACGTCATGCTTCCCTCTGCCGACCAGCTTTATGGAGGTGCTGATTTCATTTTACAGCAGGACTTGGCACCTGCCCACACTGCCAAAAGTACCAATACCTGGTTTAATAATCATGGTATCACTGTGCTTGATTGGCCAGCAAACTTGCCTGACCTAAACCCCCATAGAGAATTTGTGGGGTATTGTTAAGAGGAAGATGAGACACAGACCCAACAATGCAGATGAGCTGAAGGCCGCTATCAAAGCAACCTGGACTTCCATAACACCTCAGCATTGCGTGGCTGATCACCTCCATGCCACACCGCATTGATGCCGTAATTCATGCAAAAGGAGCCCTGACCAAGTACTGAGTGCCTACTATACTCTACAGGGACATACTTTTCACTGCCAACATTTCTATATAAAAAATCCTTTTTTTATATGGTCTTATGTAATATTCAAATTTTCAGAGATACTGAATTCTGGGTTTTTACTAGCTGTAAGCTATATTAAAAAAAAAATAAAAAAAATGCATGAAGTAATAATAATAATAATAATAATAATAATAATAATAATAATATATGTAACGCATCTATATAAAATACATGAGTTTCACTTTTTGAATTAAAGTGGTAAAATAAATAAAATTTTATGATATGCACATATATATGCTGTGTGTGTATATAATTTATTATTATTATACAGGATTTATATAGCGCCAACAGTTTGCGCAGCGCTTTACATGAGGGAAGACAGTACAGTCACAATACGAATCAATACAGGAAGGAGAATATATATATATATATATATATATATAATCTGTTATTGATCAAGCTCCGAGGGCTGTAAAATGTGTAAACTATAATAGTGTTAGAAAATTTACTATAGTGAACAAGAACGACTTTTAGTATTTAGACGCAGACTCCCGTGAAATCATTATATAGATTTACACAGCACTGAGTTGTACACTAAATAATTTATAATGTCGTACTAACAAATCAGCCATTACTTCAGCATGTTCACTTCCACACTCTAATAATGTAGCGTTAAGAGACCACGTCACACAACACACATAAGTATTATGCTGTTGGAAAGGATATTAAGCCTTGTTTGAACTTACAGAGACTCAATTCCAGGGTGTGAGCAATAACCTACTATTAAAAAAATGGAAGGGAAATTACTTGCAAAAATTAGAACCATGTATCACAATATACTCTTATGCCGCGTACACACGATCATTTTTTGTGATGAAAAAAACGACGTTTTCTGTGAAGTAAAAACTACGTTTTTGAAACGTCACTATTCAAAGACGATGTTGCATACACACCATCATTTTTTTCACAAAAAACGAGGTTACATTCACCACTCTTTTCCATTGAAGCTCGCTTCATAACTAGCTTCTGGGCATGCGCGGGTTGAAAAACGTCGTTTTAAACGACGTTTTTGCTACACACAGTGACTTTTTGTGAAACAAAAAACAACGTTTTGAAAAACGACACAAAAAATTCCAGCATGTTGGAATTTTTTTTGGGTCGTTTTTTGAAGACAAAAAACAACGTTTTGCCCACACACGATCAATTTAAATGACGTTTTAAAAAACGTCGGTTTTTTTCATCGCAAAAAACGACCGTGTGTAAGCGGCATATGTGCATATTATTCAGCAGGGGAGTGAAAAGAAAATGCAACATAAATCATCTGTATTGTACTCTTTGTCCTACTAAATTTTACTTGAGTGAAAAAACCTTATGGTCTCATGTACACTGGGCATTAAAAAGGCCACTTCTAGTAGGAACATTTGACATTTCTGTTTATGCCTCTAAATGCCCCTCACTGTTAACCTATGTATCTATGCAGGCGTTAAGAGGCAGAAAAAAAAAATCAAAACACGTGTTAACGCTAGGCATTTTTTTAGCACTTGAGAGTTAATTCATTTTGTGACAGACCCAACCAGGACAGTGGCATTTGGAGGGGACTGCAAGGTAGACTCTTGCCTACTGATTATGGGCCCTGGCTTTTGAGGGGTTTTATTCTTGGTAGGTTTGTGCCTGTGGGACTCTTGGTGTGGTCTTGCTTCGATTCGGGTACATGTCTCTCTGAAGCACACACATTTGGGGCCTTTGTGCCCAAACCCACAATGACTGCTTTAGACTGTGAGACTCAGAGCAGATGTTAATATAATCAGCTCAAAACAACCTGAGGCTGAGGTCTCCTTCTATAATCTGTTTACTAAGGTGTCTTTCTTCCATATGGTAACATTTCTCCATTGTGTGCCTCCAGGGATGGACTGGCCATTGGGACTACAGGGAGTTTCCCGGTGGGCCGATGGCTCAGTGGGCCAGCTTCAGTGACAGTGGGCCGCCGCCCCCCTCCGATCTTCTGTCTCTCCCTTCCCGCAGCGCTCACCTCCTCTCGCTCCCCGCAGCGCTCACCTGGGGGGAACAAAGAAGCAGGGGGGATCAGAGGAGCAGGGACGACGACAGAGGAGCATGGGGTTGGGGACAGACAACTGACTCAACAGCTATGGCCTGGGAGTTTCTCACTTCTGCCTAATCCTGTCCCATAAGGGGGGGCACCAAACTGATTCTTTGCCCCAGGTGAAATAATGTCTAGCTTCCCCACTGGTACTGCCTATAAGAGTACCAGTACCAGCCGTTCTACTCTAATAAAGTACAACGGCTAGTGGCTAGTGAAGGGGGAGAGGGGGCTTGGGTGGCCGGGGGTACGGGAGTTGTCCGGACGCCGTGGGAGAGACCTGTCAAAGTGGGCCAGTCTGGATGAAGTCCAGGGCCAAATTTTTGTCCCAGTCCAGCCCTGTGTGCCTCCTAGGTGTGAATTCCCATTTTTAAGTGAGTCACCTATTGTTTATCTCTGTCTGCTCATCTATTGGAGATGTACTTAATATCGTGTCCACTTTACTTTGTTACTGAACTATTTGTGGAATGTTATATGCTTATGTTGATTATCTCATTGTTTAATTAGACTACTGCTTATTTTATGGTAGCCGTTCCTTAGATGTGCTGTTTAGAGTTTGCATTGGTTAGGATAATGTGATCTCTTATCTGATCTTGCATGGTATAAATTCTGTGTGTGAGTACAATAAAGTGAGTTCCGGTACCAATTTGCATCTTAGCTAGTGTTGTCTAGTCCTTGGGTGCTCAGCTATAATACCTGGGTCCAGACTGGAGAAAGCTGTATTTTGACGGAAGCACTCAAGCTGGGTGCAGTATGGTCGGTCACATATTTCAATGGCCAGAATTAATTATAATTCTGGGCAATGAAAGGAATTCATGATAAAGCGCCTCACATGCCTAGATGTGTTTACAAAAATGTGTCTCTAGGGTGTTTCTGATGCTGCTTTTCTCCTACCAGAAGAAAGGCCTTCAGGAGAGCTGAGCAAATGACCATTGTGCATGAGGCTTACAAGAAAACCATTTTGTAAAATTTCATTGCTGATCTCAAGCCCAAGTTCAAATTGGACAAAGTTTCCAAATTGTTGACTGGTGCAGTGCTAAAAAAGCTCTGGGTGCTATTCTTTGCCGTTCCTAGGCTCTGCTCCCTGCAGACTCTCCAATCCAGGAGTGCGGTGCTATGTCTCTTCCAGATTCTATCATCTGGTTCAGCATCATTCAACCAACCTCCTGTGAGCCCAGGGTGTCAAGACTTGGCCCTTCACTTTGGACTTACAGGAGAATCCTTCAGAGAGTGGCAGTACTTTATAACATGCCGCTGTTCTGAGTCATTTAGGACCTAGCCACCTGCCGGATGAAGAAGAGAGAACCTGTAACATCACGGAACTTGACCCAAGGTCTTTGGGAAAAAAAAAAAAAAACGTTACTTTGTGTAACTCTTCTGCCAAAACCTCCCCTCCCCCAATTCCATATTCTCCCAGCAATTTTTATACCAATTTTTGCCCACAGCATATGCACAGATCAGAGTACATTATTGGCCCATTTCTGGCATCTGTACGATGGCAAGAATGGAGTCAGGTGCCAGGAAGATGTAAGTCCAACATAAACACAGATCATAAATCATCACTGGCTAACCCAATGGCTAAAGAAAGAAGACCAGGAGCCAAACCCAGAGTAAGCAAAAGCGAAGAAGAGAAGAAGGGAGAAAAGCAGATATGGGGATCGATCGATCGATATATATATATATATATATATATATTTCGCTTTAAAAATCATATGGGGTCATAGTATGATTGTTAGCTCTGAGCTCCAGTCATGTGCCATTGCCCTGCCAGTACTGGGCTTGGGCCCCAGTGGATTTTTGCTGTCACTAGCACTTGCTTTGATCATTTTATTTTGCAGTGTGGCTTCACTGGCATGTGAACTCAGTTCTGTTGCTAAATTCTATTAAGGAAGAGGAAATTTACTGTTTAACTTAATACAAATCACAATGACTCTAAGCTGTCTGCCGCTAACCCATGCTGTGACCCAAGTGCAACTCTGCAATGGCATAAGAATATAGACCCGAAGGCACAGCCATTGATCAGGATTACTGAGGTATAATACAATGAAATGTCAGCTCAGCTTCACCTGCTGATTCTCCAAGTGCTAACATCTCTATGCAAAGGAGAAGAGTGCTGAGCTATAAGGATCACTAACCAAACTAGGAACCTTGGAAGTAACAGAATAATAATGCCGTATAGTGGATTTGTCAGAGCTCTCTTTGTCAAGTAAATGTAGTTAATAAAAGTAAATGATGAAGTCCATTTACTGTATGTGTTAATAGAGAGACAGAAAATTGGGGGTGAGGGGAGGGTTGGTAGATAGAAGATATATAGATGATAGACAAATAGATGGTCGTAGATGGTTCGTTCATCCACACAAATGAGGTGGATGATGGAATTCCCCCTACCAGAACATTGTATTCTGACAGAGGAACCTGCCACTGCCCGAATATACTAATCAGCAGCTGCAGGTCCAAATGTTATAGCAAAGTTCCGCTGCTCACAGGTGAATAACTATGGTTATAATCCACCAGGTGTGATTCAGGCAGTGGGGTGCACACCCTGTCACTGCTAACTGAAATCAATGCAAACAAAAAGTCACACTGGGATTGTTTTGGTCAGGGATTGAAGTCAGACGCATGTCGCACTTCAAGTCGCAGGGCAAAGTCGGATTCAAAGAAGCCTTAGGCTGAGTTCATAGTTGTCTGACAAACGCTCCAACACAGGGAGCTCATGTCACATGACGTGTGAAAATCAATGTTTCCCTATGAGAGCCGTCTTAACTGGTCCGACAGGCCCCGTACACACGAGGAAATTAATCTGTTTAAATCGGTCGGACAGACCGATTTGGTCAGATTTGTCTGCTGGCTGTTTGGGTTTGATCGATGTACACACGATCAAACTAAAATCCCCGCTAGCAGACAGCGCGGTGACGTGGCAATGACGTTGACGCCGCCACGTCACCGCACCAGGAAGTAAATCACTTCTGCGCATGCGTCGAATCCATTCGATGCATGTGCGGGCAGATATGTCTGCTGGTTAGCGTACTAACCAGCAAACATATCGGTCCGACGGGTTCCCAGCAGACAGATTTTAAAGCAGGCTTTAAAATCTGTCTGCTGGCCAAATCCGTCGGCTCGCCCGTACACATGATCGAATCTGTCTGCTGAGACGGTCTGTCAGACCGTTTTCAGCAGATAGATTTGATCGTGTGTACGTGTAACGTCTCACAAACAACTTTGCACTAAATACAATTATGCTTCTTTCTCAGTCGACTCTCACCCGTTACTTCCTTCCCAAACCTTTTTCCTGAAGAGTCTCTCACTTGAAGTTCAACTATAGTTACTTCCTTCTTCCTGATTAGCCGGTGACTTCCTGTTAAGTTGCTGGGCAGCCTATATAAGCTGCTAACACCAACCAGGAAGTGTTCCTTTATTTTGGCTGACACAACTCCTCTGTCGGTTGGGTATCCAGACGTACCTGCTCTGAACTTCAGCTTCCTGACTTGGACCAGGAGACTCCACTGCCTGCTTCACCAGCCTTACCTGTCTGGACCCTTGGAGCCTGACCTTATGCCTGCATCGTTCACTTCAGTATCGCAACTACCCTGATGTTATGCATTGCTATTCTGTGAACTCTCATGCCTGCATCGTTCACCTCAGTATCGCAAGTACCCTGATGTTGTTGTGCATTGCTATCCTGTGAACTGCCCTGCCTGCTAAGTTATGTATGCTAACTATACCAGGAATTACTGCAGCCATAGTCTCTCTATGTTTTGTACTTCTAATAAGGATCCTGCCATGATCTCTACATTCTAAGTCACCAAGAATAACGGAAGCCTTTCATGCCTATATACCTCCTTGTCAAATGTTACTGTGTGCACATATACTGGCTATTACTTTGAGGACTTTGCTATTAAGTTTATTTACATGCCACGCATGCTCGGCTACTTCTGCATTTAACTACATGCCACACATGCTCGGCTACTTCTGCTTTTAACTAGAACCTGGTCTGTAGTTTCCAAGTATTAGTGGCATGCTGCTTTCACGCCATTCCCTTAACACTGCTGCACTGCGACCAGTCCATTACAATGGAGGCGTGTGGTGCCAATACTACTTACCTTGCTATTAGTATTCATGCAACCTCACTCCCCAGGGTATCACCTTAGTGAGCCTGAACTAGTATCAGTTCTACCTGGACTTTATATTTATATTTGTTTTCACTGGCGCCTATTAAGGAATATGCGCCATGTTTCTTGACTGAGACTGTGATGCTAGGATTCCAAACTCTCTGCACAAAAGAGAGTGAAACCTGGGTCCGAAACTGAGAAGTCTCCGCAGTTGAGATCCTAATTCTCTAATCATATCTGGCGTAACGTTACAATACGCGGCCACACAAGTTGGTCCGATTTTGAAAATGCTCCCTACACTACTTTGGTACGACTTTGATCCTACTTCAGCCCATTGAATATCACTGAAGTCGGATCAAAATAGGATCACCGTCTTGCATGATCCTACTTTGGCATGCGACTTGTGCTCTGATGATCTTGTGGAGGAACTCCACGCCAATTTTTTTCGGTCTGCTATGGATGTTAAGGGGAATGCCCTATGCTGAAAAAACGGCGTGGGCGTCCCCCCAAAGTCCATACCAGACCCTTATCCGAGCATGCAGCCCGGCCAGGAAAAGGGGTGGTGACAAGCGAGCACCCCCCCCTCCTGAACTGTACCAGGCCACATGTCCTCAACATGGAGTGGTGGGGGCTTTGGGGCAGGGGGGGCCCTGTCCACAAGGTTTAGGAGTGTGTCTATAGGCGTGTGTAGCCTATTGCATTAGGGTGTGCACCCCAAATATCAAATATGCGTGCATGTGTGTACATATGTATGTATGTGTAATATATACACAACACACACTTATAACTAAATGTAAAAATATTTTAAAATGTATTAAAACATGGATGATGTTAGGACAGTGGACGTGTCAGTAGGGCAGAGGTTACATAGTTAGACTGGTTGAAAAAAGACACAAATCCATCCATTCCTTCCTCATCCACCGGGAGGCAATCGGATATTCCCTAGATCAACTTTACCTATAAATATTAGTACTCAGTTATATTATGTACATTTAGGAAAATATCCAGATCTTTTTAAAACAATCTACTGAGCTGGCCAGAACCCCCTCTGAAGGGAGTCTATTCCACATTTTCACAGCTCTTACTGTGGAGAAACCATTCCATATTTAGAAATGACATCTCCAGGAGGAGATGTGTGTCAGTAGGACAGTAGGACAGAGGTTGATGTCAGGGTTTTTTTTATTTTATTTTTGTACTATTTATTACAATTTTATTTTTAACATTTTTTTTTTAAATCCCCGTTGAGGGGCTTTGATGAAATATCATTAGGGGAAATCTGCACCACACAGGGTGATTAGGGCATGCCCAGGAACATCCGACACACCCCCTGCGCAGGTCTTTGAGTGTTTCAATGGCAATGTTTGACCATTCTTCCAGAAACGCATTTGTGAATTCAGAACTGATGTGTACGAGAACACCTGGCTCACAGTCTCCGCTCTAATTCACCCCAAAGGTGTTCTATCGGGTTGAGATCAAGACTCTGTGCAGGCCAGTCACGTTCCTCCATCCCAAACTCGCTCATCCATGTCTTTATGGACCTTGCCTTGTTCTTTGTGTTATGTTGGAACAGGAAGGAGCCATTCCCAAACTGTTCCCACAAAGTTGGGAGCATGAAATTGTTCAAAAGTCTTGGTATGCTGACACCTTAGGAGTTCCCTTCCTTGAAACTAAGGGACCAAGCCCAACCCCTGAAAAACAACCCCACACTACAACCCCCCCTCCACCTAATGATTTGGACCAGTGCACAAAGGAAGGTCCATAAAGACATGGATGAGCGAGTTTGGGGTGGAGGAACTTCAACAACTTTGAAATGAATAAGAGTGAAGTCTGTGAGCCAGGTCTTCTAGTCCAACATCAGTGTCTGACCTCACAAATGTGCGTCTCGAAGAATAGTCAAACATTCCCAAAGATACTCCTAATGCCGCGTACACACGACCGTTTTTCATGACGAGAAAAAATGCAATTTTTTTAATTGGTCGTTAAACACGGTCGTGTGTAGGCTCCAGAGCATTTTTCTCGACGAGAGAAATGGGCATTAAAACTTAAAGGGTCACTAAAGGAAAAAACATTTTTTGCTGAAATGACTGTTTACAGGGTATAGAGACATAGGGCCAGATTCAGGTAGATGGGAGAATCTTTATTTTGGAGTAACTTTTCTCATTTACGTTACTCCGCCGAAACTTTAGGAGCAAGTACTGTATTCACATAGCACTTGCTCCTTAAGGTTGCGGTGGCGTAGCGAAAATGAGCCGGCGGAATTCAAATTGGGCGGGTAGGGGGCGTGTATTATTATAACTAGGCGTGATCCCACGGCGAACGTACTGCGCATGCGTCAACTGTCAGTGCGCATGCTCCAAATTCTGTCAGTGAACGTCAATGACGTCAATCCCCATTCACGGACGTTTTACGCAAACGACTCGAATTTTTTTTTTTCAACGCAATGACGACGGCCATACTTAACATAGGATACTCCACTAGGGGGCTGGTTTATCTTTACGCCGCGTATCTCTTACGGCGTTTCTTGTTTTCTGCTTACTGAAAACAGAAACGCCGGCTCAAAGTGAGAGTTAGGCTGGAGTATCACTGATACTCCAGAGTAACTCTACCTGAATCTGGCCCATAAAAGTTAACTGATTCCTTTTCAAAATGATTAAATATAGATAAAAAATCAATCATATAATGTGTCTGCAGGTTAGTTTCACTTTTGAACTGGCTTCATGTTTCTGCAAAGTAGAAATAGACACGCAGAACAAAAACAAACAAATCCAGGGCAGTGTTTTGTTTTTAAAATGAATCTGATTGGTTCTGGGAAGTTTTAGACACACAGTAATGACAGCTCAGACCACCGTGAGAAAGCTCCCAGCACTGTGGTTATAAGGAAACAGACAAGCAGGAAGTGTGGAGAACAGAGCAGGATTACAGCAACTTCAAAGCAAAAACGAACAATAAGGACATGAAACCAGTACTGCAGTAAGGTAAAGAAAGCTATTTAGCTAAAAATAAAACAAAAATCCTTTAGTGATCCTTTAAGAACATGCTCTATTTTGTCTCGTTTTTCACATCGTCGTTTTTCTTGTCGTGAAAAACGGTCGTGTGTATGCTTTAACAACGGGAAAAAAAATGCACATGCTCAGAAGCAAGTTATTAAAAGGGAAATTTGCATATTCAGCCCAAAGGGTGCCATCGTACGTGTTGTATGTCACCGCGCTTTGCTCCAGCATTTTTTATCACAATCGTGTGTATGCAAGGCAGGCTTGAGAGGAATCATGTTGAGAAAAACTTTTTTTTTTCCATGACATGAAAAACGGTCGTGTGTACGTGGCATAAACCTTGTGGACAGCCTTCTCAAAAGAGTTGAAGCTGTTATAGCTGCAAAGGGTGGGCCAACTCAATATTGAACCCTATGGACTAAGACTGGGATGTTATTAAAGTTAATGTGTGTGTAAAGGAAGGCGTCCCAATACTTTTACTAATATAGGGCCAGATTCAGGAAAGAAATAAGATGGCTTATCTCCAGATAAGCCATCTTATTTCTGCGTCTGAGCCCTCCTATCTATGCGACTGATTCATAGAATCAGTTACGCATAGATTTCCATAAGATCCAACTGGCGTAAGTCTCTTACGCCGTTGTATCTTATTTTCATATTTTAGGCTGGACGTTAGGTGGCGTTCCCGTCTAAAATAGACAAATGAGCCTATACGCCGATTCCCGAACGTGCGCCCGGCCGGCGTATCTGGTTACGGCCTAAAGTTATCCCTGCTATAGCTGGCGCAGCCAATGTTAAGTATGGACGTTGTTTGCGTAAGTCCATTCACAATTGACTTGGGCGTCAGTTACGCTGACGTCACTTTCATTGACAAGTAGCGACGTGATTTGGAGCATGCGCACTGGGAATCAATCAAGGCCGGCGCACGCGCAGTTCGCTCGGCGCGGGGACGCGCTTCATTTAAATGATACACGCCCCCTACCCGCCAAATTTAAATTCCACCGGGTGATTTACACTACGCCGCCCCAACTTTACAGGCAAGTGCTTTGTGAATAAAGCACTTGCCTGAAAAAGTTGTGGCGGCCTAACGTAAATGAGATACGTTAGGCCAAATTAAAGATAGGCTGTCCTACCTGAAACTAGCCCATAGGGCCAGATTCAGGTAGAGTTATGCTGGAGTATCAGTGATACGCCAGCATAACTCTCACTTTGAGCCGGCGTTTCTGTTTTCTGTAAGCAGAAAACAAGAAACGCAGGCTTGGAGTTCCTATACGAGCGGCGTAATTGTATTTCGCCTTCGTATCAAAACTGCAATTTTAAAAATGGCGCTCGGGGGGTTCCCGCTGATTAACGCCGAGAATATGTTAATCAGCGAGAATCGGCAATTCACGATCGTACTCGGGCCCGACGCAGTGACTTCCCGACATTTCCGTAAGCGATACGCGGCGTAAAGAAAAACATGCCCCCTAGGTGGAGTATCCTATGTTAAGTATGGCCGTCGTCATCGCGCCGAATTTAAAAAAAAATTGCGTCGTTTGTGTAAAACGTCCGTGAATGGGGATTGACGTCATTGACGTTCACTGACAGAATTTGGAGCATGCGCACTGACAGTCGACGCATGCGCAGTACGTTCGCCGCGGGATCGCGCCTAGTTTAAATAATACACGCCCCCTACCCGCCCAATTTGAATTCTGCCGGCTTATTTTCGCTACACCGCCGCAACTTTAGGAGCAAGTGCTTTGTGAATAACAGTACTTGCTCCTAAAGTTTCGGCGGAGTAACGTAAATGAGAAACGTTACTCCAAAATAAAGATTCGCTCTCCTACCTGAATCTGGCCCATAGTGTATAAATGATGTACAGAGGGCAGTAAACTACCAATCAGATTCCATCTTTCCCCATCATAGAGACGTCAATTTCCCTTCAGGATTCATAATCTAAATCTGACTGTCAGAACAAACACAGAAGACGGCTCCTCTATCCATTTCTACACTTTTCTTACTGAATAAGCCTTCTAATTGTACTTGAAGCTAAACATAGCTTGAGAAGTTTCAGAGAGGGCAATAAATAGATCATTAAAACAATTGAGCATGGGCGGCTGTGCTTTATTTAGTAAAACATGTTGTGTCTCTCCTTCTCCCCTCCAGCAATTAATCCATTCTGATTCACATTACTATACAGATGTCTCGGCTCCAGCGCCCAGCCAGGTGCATTAGCACATACTTGATGACTTTTCATTCAGCACATTTGGAAATCAGAGCGTCTATTCTCCTGATTTATTTTTGGATTAAATGGAATCATATTAATAGAAAATAAGATTTGAAAGGAGCAGGCTTTTGAAAGAAGCAATAAAGAAAAAAAAAAAAAAAAAGCACCGCAAGTTATTTACAGACCTACAGCCTGTCTATTATTTTTATATGACAACATTTCAGCAAATACCGCTGATGCTCATTATTCCAACCAAGCTCACACATTGCTAATCCGCCACCCTGACAAGTCATCTGCCACAACACAGCTCTCTGCCTTCATAGTCAGCAATTAGCAATTTACAAGAAAATACAGGATAAAAGGAAAGCCAGAAAGACAAAAGCAAAAAGGGTGCAAAGGTAATGCAGGAAGTAATCACAGGAAAGTGCAAACCTAAAGGGACACTAAAGTCAGGGCTTTTGTTTAAAAAAAATAACAAACATGTTATACTTACCTCCACTGTGCAGTTCGTTTTGCAGAGTGGCCCGGAAAGCTGTCTTCTCGGGTCCCTCGGCGGCTGTCTGGGCTCCTCCTCGCAAAAGCTTTCCCTCTTCATGCGAGGGCGCTCGCATGGAGGAAAGCTTTTGCGAGCGCGCTCCCGTGATACAGCGGCGGCCATAGCCGCCGACTGTATCACTCGGCTCCGCCCCCGGCGCGCCGCGTCATCCGCTCTGATTGACAGCAGCGCTAGCCAATGGCTGCGCTGCTATCAATCCGCCCAGTCTAGCCAATCAACGGCCAGGCTGGGAACCGAAGAGGACGACGTGGATGCGCCCGGGAGGCTCGGGGGGGGCCGGTGCTGTGAGATGTTTTTTTACTGTGAGATGTTTTTTTACCTTAATGCATAGGATGCATTAAGGAAAAAAAACGTGTACCTTTACAACCCCTTTAAAGTGGAACCTTTCAGGTTGCATAGGGTGCCCAGCCACTGGCGTTTCTACTCTCTTCCCTCTGCAGCAAGCATCTAAGGCCCCTTTCACATTGGAGCGGGAGCCGCGGTGACGGTATAGCGCCGGGATTGCCGTGGGAATCGGCTGCTAGCGGTGCGGTATTAACCCTCGCTAGCGGCCGATAAAGGGTTAATACCGCCCGCAATGCGCCTCGCGGGCGGTATTGCCGCGGTTTCCCATTGTTTTAAATGGGAAGGATCGGTGAAGAAGCGGTATACACGCCGATCCTCTCACCACTCCAAAGATGCTGCTGCCAGGAGATGTTTTCTCTCCCGCCAGCGCATCGCCTCAGTGTGAAAGCCCTCGGGTTTTTCAGGCGGTATAGCAGCACTATTTCTAGCACTGTACCGCCTGAAAAACTCCTCAGTGTGAAAGGGGTCTAAGTCCCAGCATTAGCAGGCAGCTGCCGCTCCATTTGCACATAGTGTCAGGGGCGCAGCGGCGGTGGAGGACTGTGTCTCGATTCCCAAATGAATGGAAGCAAGTAAACATCCTTTGATGGGCATTGGTAGGCTGCATTGATGGGCGCTGGTGAGGCTGCATTTGATGGGCGCTGGTGAGGCTGCATTTGATGGGCGCTAGTGGTGCTGCATTAATGAGCGCTGGTGAGGCTGCATTTGATGGGCGCTGGTAAGGCTGCATTAATGGGCGCTGGTAAGGCTGCATTGATGGGCGCTGGTAAGGCTGCATTGATGGGCGCTGGTAAGGCTGCATTGATGGGCGCTGGTAAGGCTGCATTGATGGGCGCTAGTGAGGCTGCATTGATGGGCGCTAGTGAGGCTGCATTGATGGGCGCTAGTGAGGCTGCATTGATGGGCGCTCGTGAGGCTTCATTTGATGGGCGCTGGTAAGGCTGCATTTGATGGGCGTTTCATTAAAAAGAAGGGGGTTTACATGGGCAGGAAACAGGGGTGGAGTCAGAGGTGGAGTCAAGGGGGGGGGGGGGGTTGTCAAAATGACGTTTAGCCTAGGGTGTCAAAAATCCTCCTTGCACCAGCCCTGAGTATCTGTAGGAGTCTGCATATATAATTTCCTGGCTTGTCTCAATATACCGCCACTGTATAAACGTTTCCAAAAAGCTCAACCTGTTATCATGAACACAGCCTCCTGTAATCGGAAGCGGTGATCACTGTCGTGTCACACATAGCCCACCCCCTCTACAGTTAGATGCACTCCCTAGAGCACACTTAATCCCTAGTGGTTAACCCCTTCACTGCCAGTGTCATTTTCACAGTATCAGTACATTTTTATAGCACTTTTCGCTGTGAAAATGACAATGGTCCCAAAAATGTATCAAAAGTGTCCGATGTGTCCACCATAAAGTCGCAGTCACGAAAAAAATCACTGATCGCCACCATTAGTAGTAAACAATTATAAGAAGAATGCCATAATTCTATCCCTTAAGGGCTGGTAAAAGGGGCAAATGCAGCCAGGTGGACTGGCATCGCCTGAAGTAGTGGTGCTGGGATCAGAGGCCACAAGGGAAGCTGTTTCACTCCAATTATGCTACTTTTAGGCACGTTGGGCCAGATTCACAGAGCGATTACGCCTGCGTAACAGGAGATGCGCGGCGTAAGTCTAAATGTGCGCATGCGTTTCGATGCACGGCACTCCCAGAACGATATACGCAAGAAATCGACTTTTTTTTGTCCAGCATAATTTCGTTAGACAGGCGCATCCGTCCGCGCAAAACTGCGCTAGACAGACCACTGATTTGCTAGTCAAATATGCTAATGAGGGACTTACGGGGATCCACAAAAGAACGTTGGGGCAGTGCAGGCGACGCAGTGTGCGCAACAGCAAAATGTCCTGTCTAAAATTAGACCATATAAAAGCTGGTCTAAAAAGAGAAAAATCGTCTACATGTCAGATAAAGCAACAATGTTAGTGAGGAGCTCAGCAGTCACACGTGTTGCACAACAATCTGTATGCCAACGTATCCCTTCCACCTCCTACAGTATCCCTCCTCCAACAGTCATTCAAATTTGAATGGTGTCCCTCATCTATCAAATATCTAGGGATTTCCTTAACAGCTCGGACAGAATCCCTTTACACAAATAACTATCCTCCCCTATACCAAAAACTTACAGCCGACATGAATAACTGGGCTAAGTATGATCTTTCCTGGCTGGGCAGAATTAACTCTATAAAGATGACTTTACTTCCTAGAATTTTATATCTATTCCGCTCCCTTCCCATTCCCATCAGAAAAGATCACGTGCAGACTTTACAAAGCAAAATACTCAAATTCATTTGGGGCAAGTCAGGTTACAGAATCCCCCAAAACACTCTATATAACCATAGGAAAAGAGGAGGACTAGGACTACCGCACCTATATAAGTACTTCGTAGCTGCCAGACTAGCTCAACTATCCGTAGTTTACTCTAAACTGGACAAACCAGACTGGGTCCACATAGAGGGTCATGCTGTCCCCCGGTTCTCCCTAGAACACTTACTCTGGTGCCCCCAAAAGAGAAGACCACCCATTTTATCCCCCTCCCTGTCTCAATCCTACGCCCTTTGGGATAGATTTCGTCACCTTCCAGCCCTGGTTTCGAAAGGTCAACCTCTAGCCAGTGTATTCCAAAATCCGGATTTCCCACCTGGAATGGACAGGAAAGCATTCAGTTGGTGGTTGGATAAGGGTCTGTACCGCATAGGACAATTCTTTACATCCAAAGGCCCTCTTACACTAGACCACTGTGTGACTAAATTGGACATCCCTGACACTGAAAAATTCAGATTCAAACAAATATCACAATTCCTACACACTTTATGGACGGATAGGCCTCTACCTCCCAAATTTACAGATTATGAGCTCTGGTGCGGGCAGACCATGGGACAAAGGGGAGGAATATCTGTCATCTACTCTTCACTCACCCGCCCGACTGAGAAGTCTTCTTATATGACGGCTTGGGAGGCAGACCTCCAAATAGGGTGGGAGTTGGAGACCTGGCAGGCAGCTTGTTCTGATTCTTTTCAGGGCATCTTGAATACTTCCCTGATGGAAGCAAACTTAAAGGTCCTTATGAGGTGGTATATGACTCCCGCCAGGCTTGCGGCCATCTACCCATCATCAGATCCCATTGCTTTAGAGGTTGTCAGCTCGATGGTGCATGTCTGGTGGGAATGTCCCAGAATCAGACCAATCTGGAAGAGGATTTTTAACCTCATTTGTACAGTTACTGGTTGCTCGGTCCCCAGAACGGCTTCTGTAGCTCTCCTAAATGCTCGGATTCCAGGTATATCCAAGCCCAATCAGAAGCTGATCCGATTTATGCTCCTCGGGGCTAAAATTACCATCGCAAGGGCTTGGAAACAGCCCAGGGTTTCCATTGCAGAAATAAAACGCAAGATTTCGTGGATCATGGTGCAGGAAAAACTGGCCAGCATTCTTTCAAACACGAATCACAAATTTGAAGCCGTGTGGGGATCATGGGCATCCCACTGTGGTATACCTTTGGCGACTGGGGTACACCCCACGCAACCTACATCCTTCAGTACAAGTTAGGCTCATGTTTCCCTTCCTTTCCCCCACTTTTCTCTCTCTCTTTCTTACTTCTATTCTTTTAAGACAGTTGTATGACCAGAAGGTAATGTTCTTTGTTCTTCGTCCGGTTATTCATATGGGCAATTTGGTAACACTATAGGCCTATCTTATTTCGTTAGTATGAGCTAGAGGTTCAATGAAGCCAAATTCGAACCCTCTAATTTCCCATCAAATAATTTTATAGGAGGAGGCGGATTGGGAGGCGCCTGGCTGGGACACAGATTGATCCCATTAGGGGTGTCCGGGACAGGCAGGTTTCCCCTGAGCGCAAGATCACCATATACACCTCTTTTTCCGCCCCTTCCTCTGTTATTAAGCTCGCTGGATTCCTTTAATCAACCCACAGTTGGGTAATTTGAAATCAATTGAGTCATTGTTACTGTCATTATGCCCGGTTTGTAGAATGTTTTGATGTTGTAATTTCAGCCTTTGGTCATAATTTATCTGTATCCTTTATTTGAAAAAATAAAAATCTATTGAAAGCAATCTGTATGCCAGGGGCATCGTCGCGCATAGCTATACTACCGACTTTAAATGAACAAAGAAGGATGAGGGCACGGAGGATGGCACGGAGGGTGGCACGGGAGAGGATATACCGCACCTGCATAGACCTGTTTGGCATGAGTGATTCTGAGGTGTATCGCATCTTCAGATTCACCCCTCATGCCATCCTGGAATTAATCACAACCCTGCAGGAGGACATCACCAGCCCAACACAACGCTCACATGCAGTGCAGCCACTGGTCAAGGTCATGGCAACACTCCATTTCCTTGCCAGTGGCTCTTTTCAGCGTACAAGTGGAGTGGTGGCTGGAATGTCACAGTCCTCCATGAGCAGATGTGTGCACCAGGTTGTCCCTGCAATCCTCAGACGCATGGCCAACCAAATCATCAAACCCACCACTGAGGACCTGCGGCTGAAGGCAATGACAGATTTCTACAGAATTGCCAGATTCCCACGCACCGTGGGGGCCATTGATTGCACACATGTGGCACTCCAGCCCCCCCAGGAGACAGAGCACATGTACCGCAATCGGAAGCATTGGCATTCCATCAACGTACAGGTGATAGTCGATGCCCAAGGCCTCATATGGCACGTCCGTGCCAAACACCCAGGGTCCAGCCATGACAGCTACATATACAATCAGAGCCCCATCCGAATGGAATTCGATCAGAACGTGTATGGGGACACCTGGCTGGTTGGTGAGTGACATGGGAGTCAGGCATGACTGTCCCCCCCCATGATGCACACATCACAAGGGGCACATGCATGACTAACATCCTCCTGTCTTTTCCCTTACAGGTGACTCTGCATATCCACTGGGACCCCATCTCATGACTCCTATCCGGAACCCCCAAACCCCAGGAGAGGAAAGATACAATCAAGCCCACGCCCAAACACGTGCAGTGGTGGAGCGCACCTTTGGCCTCCTGAAGTCATGTTTCCGATGCCTGGATAAGTCTGGGGGTACCCTCTTGTATTCCCCAAACTTTGTGTGCCATATCATGGGTGCCTGTTGCCTGCTGCACAACTTCGCACTGAGAAAGGGCCTGCAGATTGACCTACGTGATGACCTGACCCCTGAACCAGACAATCCCCCCCTAACCGAGGATACCCCGTCTTTTGAGGGAAGAGCAGCCAGGAGACAGCACACATTGGGCATCTTTGCACGTTAAACACACACATTAATCATGGCACAATGAGAATGCATGCATGCACACCACTGTGGTCCCTAGCACACACACCCTACATCCTCATCAAATTGGATTGGAACCAATCCACCATGCAGGACTTGTGAGCAGCAACGCCACGCCAAGGCTCCAATTATGTCACTGTACATTCATACACCATTCACACGGACCTGGGGATCACTTCTCCCTGGTCCTGGGGAACCCTTCTCCACCAAAATTGAGGGTGACACCCCTTTTCCGGCAGGAATGTCACCCCCACATTCAAACAACATTCACAACCCAAAAAAATAAAATAACCAGCAAAAAAAAAAAAAAAAAAGGCCCCCCCAAAAAAAGGAGAAAAACAAATTAGTGCCCTTGACGTGAGCCATGCCTGGGGCGCCCCCGGCCACGGCCCCGGCTCCTCTGGGGAGACTCATGGGGGAGGGGGTAAACCGGGGAAGGAGGAGCAGCACCTGGTCTCTGCCCACCTGGCGGCCTGCCCTCCAAGGCCACGGCTATTCTGTCCAGGGCAGCACCTAGTGTTGCCATGTTGGCCTGGATAGCCTGGGTAAGGGCCCTCACATCCTGCCCAACGCCTGCTGATGTAGTCTGCAGGTCGTTAAGGCAGTTTTTAAAAGCCCGGGAGTGGCAGTCCAGGTTCCCAAGCGTATCCTTGATGGAGGACAGGCTCTCCTCCATCCGCACCAATGTCTGGCTGACCTGTCCCAGATGTCGGGTCTGGAGGAACTGGTCCCTTCTCAGAGTGGCGGGCAGGAGATCTGCCACCCCCTTGGTCTTCTGGGTCGCCTTCCTGCCTCCAGCTGATGCTTGTGGCCGGGGAAAAGGGGAGCCCCTTGGGAGGGGAGCTATGTTGGGGGAGTAGGGGGGGGCCTCCCCCCTTGGGAAGGGCTGGCTGCTGCCAGCCAGAGGGGAAGAGTCATCCAAAAACAATAGTCCAGTGCCTCAAACTCCTCCTCCTCAACCTCCTCCTCTTCAACCTCCTCCGCGGACTCCGGCCTTGTCGGGGGGGCCTCATTAGGCTGCTGTCCTGGGGATGGTGCGGTCAGGCCAGATGGCCCAGCACCCTCCTGCACATCTGTGGATAACACAAAACATTCACAGGTTGGAGGATCCACACACTTGCCACATATTCCCTTTCACCCCCTCCCCCACACATGCTACACACCTGATAGAAAAAAAAACCTTACCTGGCATCACACCTTCATGACTTGAGTCATAGCCAGGCAGGCCCTCCACTTCATGCCTATGAAAGGTCTGGGCCACCGCACGCTCCTCCGCTGTCAGCCTAACAGGGCATGGTGGGCCCCCTCCTGTGGTCCTGGCATGGGCAAGCATTCTGGCCAGCTTCTTTTTGACCAGATGCCAGAGGTCATTTATCTTTTTATCAATCCCAGACCGGTTCTGTGTCTCCCCCTCCCCCGCTGAATTCACCTGGTCAGTGATCATGTCCAAAATCTCTCTCCTCCTGGCCGGGGTGGTGTTGGCACTGTCCGGGCCGTGGAGGAAACACCCATAGTCGGAAATGGCCCGGGCAAGAATTTGTCTCTCCCTCAAAGAAAAATTTAATTACCTCTTCCTCTCAGTCATACTCTGACCAAAAATCACTCCCAGTCAATAAAAATCACTCACAAAAACAAGCACGACCAATCAAGCAAGAAAACAAACAGAAAACTATCAAACAAAAAATCTCACAAACACTTAGCAAAAATCACTTTCAAATATCTTCTAACAAACACTAGATCACACAGTACACAAATCAGACAAATACAAATCACAACGCAACTAACAACGAAACAAAAGCACTTTGCTATATGGGAAGGGAAACAAAGGGATGTACTTTTGCAATGGAAGTGCGTTTGTGTGTGTCTTTTTATGCTGTCTGCGTAGTTCATGATTTTGCCATAGTCCATTTCCAATTTCACTGATTGCGCCGTTCCCGAGTTGTGAGCATGCGCACAGAGGTGCTGACATGGTCTGCTTCAAGCGCGCATGCGCGAGCCGGCCGGCCCTTCATTTGCATGGGGTCACGGCTCATTTCAATGTAACACGCCCACGTCCTTCCCAATTTGTATTACTCCGCCTTGCGCCTCAGAAATAACGTTGCGCAGGCGCTAATTTCTGCGTAAAAGCAACGAGAATAGGGTGATTGCGCGGCTACATTGCGCAAGTCTAACGTAAAGGCGGTGCGCTACGCCGGTCCAATAATGCGCAGATGTACCTGAATCCGGCTCTTTGAGTTCTTGCCTGTAATGGGCTGCTACAGAAGTGACAAGGAGCCTGTCAGTTAAACCAAGAGTGAACCAGCAGGGGCTGTACAGAGGAAGAAAGGAACAAAGTATGTACAGGAGGAACACTAAAGGAGTTGGAGCTGTATATAAGAAGCTGTATATAGGAGACTAAAGCCTACCTGTAGGTGCTGGAAATATCTCCTGAACCTCCACGGTTTAGGAGATATTTACAATAGAGGCATGTGTCCATGTTTACGGCGCATACGCCATAGACAACGGCACAGGCGCACTGTAGAAACGGCGATCGTGGCGTTTCTAAAGGAGGTCATGCCGTGAATGGCGGCTCCTGTGCACATGCACTGGAGTAACGTCATTGCGGCTCCGGCCAATCACAGCGCCGGAGCCGCTATACCAAGAAGTAACTCCGGGATGACATGTCGCTGACTGGTGCTGTGTCGGGCACCGCGGCAGGGGCTTAAATCCGAGGTTTACAACCACTTTAATAAACAACAAATATAAAGCTACAGACTGTTCTCTGATTCTGGGTGCTTGTGACGATTCGGTGTTCCTGGCTGCGCAGGAGTGGTAGATCCCTTTCATCTGCAGCTCCTACGTGGGGTGTGCTACAGATATATGGCTGCATAGTTATAATTGTTTTTGCAGGGTATTCAGCTCTTCTATGTGGACTTTATTAGATTGTTTTGGACATTTATGATACATTTGGGTTGATTTACTAAAACTGTATGGTAGCCCCAGTTTTTGGTTTCATTTTCAGTTGATGTAGACGATTCGACGACATATATATTTTTATTTTCTTGTTTATTTTTTATACAGTGCAACACTTTTTATACATTTAATCTTCCAGTGTGGTAAGGTGGCTCTTGGAAAGCAAAAAACATAACATTATGGATGCAACAGTTAGGGAGTAGGAGCTTTGAAGATATTGGTTCTATGATCTGCACCTAGACTCAGAGAACAGTCCGTAGCTTTGTTTTTGTTGTTTTTTTAACACCTTCCCTACCAAATCATAGTAAAATGACGTTGCGTCGGCGGAACCCTTCCTCCTTCAGACTGGACGTCATATGACGTCCTCGCATTATCGGGCGGCTAGGGGGCGCACGTGCTCGGGACCCGGTGTGCATGCCCGGCGGGCCGCAATGTCCACCGGGCACCCGCGATTGCCCGCAATCACGACAGGACCATGGATCTGTGTGTGTAAACACACAGATCCATGTCCTGTCAGCGGTGATAAGACAGATGTGTGTGTTCCCAGTACAGAGGAACACACATCGGTTTCCTCCCCCCTACAGTTAAAACACTTTAGGGAACATATTAACCCCTTCCTCGCCCCCTAGTGTTAACCCCTTCCCTGCCAGTCACAATTACACAGTATAAACAAAGAATAGTGCAGCGCTATATAAAAGTCCATCCAAAGATCCTCCTTGTGATAATCCAATAGTGGTAAAATTCACACACATGCAGGTGATGAATCGTGGATAGAAGAAAAACACCTCCACCAGTAGTAAAAATGGCCTCTCACCTCCCAGATCAGACCCTATAATGAGATCAGGGTCAATAGCGCTTTCCCATAAGGGATAAATCCAGGGGATGAAGTTGCCAGCTGACAAGCATGAAGCCAAAACAGATACACTTCCGACCAGATGATGATTCATTCATATAAAAAAAGGAGATAACATAGTGTACTCTGTATGCGCACAAGGTTTAATAAAACAAATGTATACAACTCACATTTTCAAGGCACTGATCCAGTGCCAGGGTAAACAGCGATAAAAAACATGTGTTGCTTGTGTTGCAGTGGCTGCGGGTGCCGTCACGTCCTTCCCTCCGAACGTTGCGTCCCTAGGACAGGACTTCTTCAGCGGAATGAACATTCCGCTGAAGAAGTCCTGTCCTAGGGACGCAACGTTCGGAGGGAAGGACGTGACGGCACCCGCAGCCACTGCAACACAAGCAACACATGTTTTTTATCGCTGTTTACCCTGGCACTGGATCAGTGCCTTGAAAATGTGAGTTGTATACATTTGTTTTATTAAACCTTGTGCGCATACAGAGTACACTATGTTATCTCCTTTTTTTATATGAATGAATCATCATCTGGTCGGAAGTGTATCTGTTTTGGCTTCATGCTTGTCAGCTGGCAACTTCATCCCCTGGATTTATCCCTTATGGGAAAGCGCTATTGACCCTGATCTCATTATAGGGTCTGATCTGGGAGGTGAGAGGCCATTTTTACTACTGGTGGAGGTGCACGACTGCGCAATTGTCATTCAAAATGCGGCAGCGCTGAAAATTGGTCTGGGCAGGAAGGGGGTGAAAATGCCCTGTATTGAAGTGGTTAAAGTGGTTGTAAACCAACTTTTGAAAAAAATAAAAATAATAATAATACCTGCAAGGCAAAGGCAAAATGAGCTAGTATGCATAGCATAATAGCTTATTATGTAATACTCACCTGGGATCGAAACCAGAGCCGGACTGGCCAACCGGGACAGCGGGAAATATCCCGGTAGGCTGGCTGTCATGGGGCTGCTATGAACAGGACTCGGGGCTGAATGAGGAAATTAATTCCAGCAGCGGAGCGCGGAGGGCTGGAGGAGCACGTGACCATCGTGCGGCAGGCACTGGCAGGTATGATGTGCTCTGCGGTGTGGAGGAAAAGAAAGCAGGTGGGAGGGAGCATGGATGGACACTTACTGAGTGTTCTCTGGCCAGTCATTTCTCTAGTAGGGAACCCACAGCCAATAGCGCTGCTTAAAGGAGTGCAAGGGAGGACCTGCTCTTCCTCCGGTCCATCCACAGCCAATCAACAGGCAGTGTAGCTTTTCCCCGCTCACATTTGATTGCAAGTGCTGGAGTGAGGCTGAATGGGGGACGCCAGGAGGGAGATGCAGGAAAGGTAGGATGACAAATATCCACGTTCTGCAGCCTCCAGGACACACAAATCTGGCTCAATAGAAAAAAACAGGATCACCAGGAGAACAGTAACATGTTGCTGGCCGGCTGCAGTGTCTTTCAGATGTGATCAGGCAGTGTGCAGGTTGCCAATCAGCCTCCTCCTCCCTCTTGTCTCCCTTGTTACTTTTTTTTATCTGCCTAACCTGACCTGCACATTGTCTGATCGCACTGACAAGATCTCTGAAAGACGCTGCAGCAGGGTTCTATGAGACTGGGGATACATGGCTGTTAACCATTTCAGCTTCTAATCAGCTATTTAGGCAGAGCTCTGTAATGCTGCTGCACAGATTGTTTGATGGGAGTTTTTTTTTTTTTTTGGAGGATTTACTGCTGGATCAGGCTAAAAGCTTCACAGACCAATTTACTGGTTACTGTCCACTAATCCTGAGCAGTTCAGTTTTCCAAGAAAATTTGTATTTTAGAAATTGGATGCGATTATTTCTTCTGTCACTTGGTTGTACTTTCAAAGAAAAAAGACTGATTTGATCCCTCAGAGATGGTTTACATAGAGTGTAGCAACACTACAATACTATATACCTGTACACTGAGTTCAACTTGAAATGCAGTCTCTGACCATCTCCTGAATCAATCATGTCTGCAATCCCTAACCATCCCCTGTGCCATGTCTGCAATCCCTAACCATCCCCTGTGCCATGTCTGCAATCCCTAACCATCCCCTGTGCCATGTCTGCAATCCCTAACCGTCCCCTGTGCCATGTCTGCAATCCCTAACCATCCCCTGTGCCATGTCTGCAATCCCTAACCATCCCCTGTGCCATGTCTGCAATCCCTAACCGTCCCCTGTGCCATGTCTGCAATCCCTAACCGTTCCCCTGTGCCATGTCTGCAATCCCTAACCGTTCCCCTGTGCCATGTCTGCAATCCCTAACCGTTCCCCTGTGCCATGTCTGCAATCCCTAACCGTTCCCCTGTGCCATGTCTGCAATCCCTAACCGTTCCCCTGTGCCATGTCTGCAATCCCTAACCGTCCCCTGTGCCATGTCTGCAATCCCTAACCGTTCCCCTGTGCCATGTCTGCAATCCCTAACCGTTCCCCTGTGCCATGTCTGCAATCCCTAACCGTTCCCCTGTGCCATGTCTGCAATCCCTAACCGTTCCCCTGTGCCATGTCTGCAATCCCTAACCGTTCCCCTGTGCCATGTCTGCAATCCCTAACCGTTCCCCTGTGCCATGTCTGCAATCCCTAACCGTTCCCCTGTGCCATGTCTGCAATCCCTAACCGTTCCCCTGTGCCATGTCTGCAATCCCTAACCGTCCCCTGTGCCATGTCTGCAATCCCTAACCGTTCCCCTGTGCCATGTCTGCAATCCCTAACCGTTCCCCTGTGCCATGTCTGCAATCCCTAACCGTTCCCCTGTGCCATGTCTGCAATCCCTAACCGTTCCCCTGTGCCATGTCTGCAATCCCTAACCGTCCCCTGTGCCATGTCTGCAATCCCTAACCGTTCCCCTGTGCCATGTCTGCAATCCCTAACCGTTCCCCTGTGCCATGTCTGCAATCCCTAACCGTTCCCCTGTGCCATGTCTGCAATCCCTAACCGTTCCCCTGTGCCATGTCTGCAATCCCTAACCGTTCCCCTGTGCCATGTCTGCAATCCCTAACCGTTCCCCTGTGCCATGTCTGCAATCCCTAACCGTTCCCCTGTGCCATGTCTGCAATCCCTAACCGTTCCCCTGTGCCATGTCTGCAATCCCTAACCGTTCCCCTGTGCCATGTCTGCAATCCCTGCAGGAGAGGGCACACACAAACTGTACACACTTCCTCATCTGCCAGAGCAGAATTACATTACAGCCCCAGTACAGAGGGAGGATGCTTTATGATGGGCGCTATGGCCAAGGCACATTTCACATTGAAATCCACTCTCCCCCATAATTATTCATTGGGTGCAATATACATATAGGTATAAATACATACAGTACACTGTGTGTGTGTGTGTGTATAGATATAGAGGTGAGAGAGGAAAAAACAAGGAATAAGAGAAGGAATAAAAAGAGGGGGAGGAACATAAAAAAAGGATAAAGAGCGATAGATTGGGGGGGGGGCAAGACATTAGGATAGAGCGAGATAATAGGTAAAGAAAGGAGAACAAAGAGAAAGAGTGGTACATCCTAAGAGGTACCATATGGGGGTTTAATACAGTACGAGTGGAAGGGATTTGGTCTGCTAAATGTCCGTGGGTTAGAGGTGCAAATTACTTGCCTTGGGTGCTGACAACCCACACTAAGCCACTGGGGCTGCTATGAAGTCATTTCCAGGGCTGGTTTTTATGCCCAGTCCGGCCCTGATCGAAACCCCTGCTGCGGAGCCCGACGCAGCACCGGTCGGCGACATGTTAGAAAGATCCATGTTGTCAGATTGTCAGAACTGTAGTGTCTTGTTCTAATACATTTCTAAGACAAGGCTGCACTATGCTAATAACAGGTGAAAACTTGAAATAAAAATACATGGGAGGCCGCAGATAAGTTCCTCATGGCTGCTTTTTTTGGCATCAATGCCAATCATAATGTCAAAAGCCAACAGGTTTTCAGTTAGAAAGTGGGTTTTTGGAACTTTAAATGAGATGCATGTAGCCATTCATCCCTAAATGTGGTATATAGAAAGGGTTTTCAGGACTTAAATGAGGTATGTAGGGCCAGATTCTGAAAGAAGTTACGGGGGCGTATCTGTTGATATGCCGCGCAAGTTCTAGGATGCGCCGGCGTATCTTTTTCTGTATTCAGAAAGCAAGATACGCCGGAATTTCGCCGCTTCCGTAGATTTACGCGTCGAATATGCAAATGAGGGAGATACGCCGATTCCCGAACGTACGTGCGCCCGGCGCATTTTTTTACGTCGTTTGCGTAAGGCTTTTTCCGGCGTAAAGTTACCCCTGCTATATCAGGCGTACGCAATGTTAAGTATGGACTTTGGGACAGCGTCAAATTTTCCGTGGTTTACGTAAAACGTTTGCGAATAGGGCTTTGTGTAAGTTACATTCACGTCGAAACCAATGAGTATTTGCGGTGTAATTTGGAGCATGCACACTGGGATACGTCCACGGACGGCGCACGCGCCGTTCGTTAGAAGCGTCTTTTACGTGGGGTCATGGTTGATTACCATACAACACGCCCACTCCAAGCCTACTTTGAATTACCCGTGCTTACGCCGGCCCATTTACGCTACACCACCGCAACTTAGGACGCAAGTGCTTTGTGAATACAGCACTTGCCTGACTAAGTTGCGGCGGCGTAGCGTAAAAAAGATACGCTACGCTCACACAAAGATATGCCCAGGTACGTGAATCTGGGCCGTAATATGCAAGTAAAGCCAGGTAGTAGAAAATTTGTTTAATGTCTGAAACACACAGAAGTAACATGCAGCAATGGATACATAGAGTAAACACATGAACAGCATATTGCAAAACGTAAGCATATAATTGTCAACTTGTACATAACATGGTTTAAAAGGTAAGGCTCCATGCACACAGAAGCTGATAAACTGCAGTTTATTGTCGTTTTGTCGTTTTTTTAAAAAGCTCATAAACTGAACTCTATGTTAGCCTATGTGCTCATGCACACATGGGCGTTTTTTAGTGTTAATGAGCTTAACAACCCATCATGCAACCCAACTAGGGGAAGCAAAGACATTGGGTGAAGATAAAAAGTATATACATCTCCTAGACTATTTACATATTAGGCCACGTACACACGATCAGACCGGTCTGATGAAACTGGTCCGACGGACCGTTTTCATCAGACCAGGCTGAAGTGGTCTGATCTCATGTGTGTACACACCATCGGACCAAAAATCCGATCAGACCAGAACGCGGTGACGTAGAACAACGACGTGCTGAAAAAACGAAGTCCAATGTTTCCAAGCATGCGTCGACTTGATTCTGAGCATGCGCGGCTTTTTGGTCCGATGCTTTTGTGTACTAACCATCAAACCTGTCCGACGGACAGGTGTCCGTCAGACAGATTTTAAAGCAGGTTTTAAAACTTTGGTCCGACGGACAACGGTCTGTTGGGCCGTACACACCATCGAACTGGTCTGATGAAACTGGTCTGCAGACCAGTTTCATCGGACCAGTCTGATTGTGTGTACGCAGCCTAAGCAGCATGTGAAGGTATGCATACTGGAGCAATTGGGCCAGCAGAATTGTCTGTGGTGGGACCTGAGGTGGGTTCCGTGGCAAGACAAGGAACATGGATGTAATTCCCATTGCCCAAAGTTTCTCATTGCCCAATGAACCCCTAGAAACCTCTGGAGGAACCTAGGGGTTTGGTGGAAACCCAAATGAGAAGGGCTGTCATAAATTCTTAAACTTACACTAAAGTCTGTGGGTACAGCAAATGACTAGGACAATTTAGGGGTTTAGGGGTCAAAATGTAGGGGTTTTTCCCCAGTGATCTGTACAGTGTACCTGATCCTTCCCTTCCCCCTTCATCCTTCTACCTTCTTCACAAGTTTTGAGCAAAAGAATAAAACCTGACAGTTGGAGGTTTTACATCTTGTGTGGACATTGGAGTTTTTAGACTTTCTTCCCCTAGACGACGAATGTAGAGGTAAAGTGCAGGCCCAAAAACATCAGCAGCTCCTATGGTGGTAGTGCTACATGTGTAAAGGCAGGCATCCCAACAATTTTGTTAATATGGTGTATTTCAGAACATCCAACATTTATCCTTTCTACAACTATCCCTCAAAGGTACAAAGCTTGACCTAAGCAAGTTCCTGAGCATTTTGGATGGAGCAAAACAAAAATTCAGACATACTTCAAAAACCTCCTGGATTAATGTTTTGTTTTTGTTTTGTTTTTTAACATACACTATAACTCTTTTATTAACTTCTTACTAAGTATGAGCTGACCATACCTGGTTTTGGCTCAAGGCAGGTTTAGCAAGCTTTTCTGAATGTCGGGTGTCGAATGAAAACCCCACTAAAGTCAATGGGAATCAAATGTTGAAAACCTGTAATAGCCATCTAGGCTAATAGGCAAAAGATTGTCAAACACATATTATTGTGGGCTGCGAACTGCCTTAGGGAAAATAATGTTTTGCGAGGCATGTTTTTGTAAATAACATGCCTGAGGGATGCCCTGAATCTGCCTGTGAAGTGGCACATCTGTACAATCTATACAACCTACTACAGCAAAACTGACATTTACGGAAAAAAAGTCCAATTAAATTGCTCGTAAATTATAGCTCCCGGCTGCATGGGCGTCCGCTGAAATTTTTTCAGGGAGGGGCGCTTCAGCAGCGGCGATACACAGTCACATTTAAGCCTTTCTTTAAACGCTAGCGGGGGTTAAAAGTTAGCGGCCAAATAGCGCAGCTAAAATGATGGTAAAGCGCTGCTTTACCGATAACGTGGCCGGCTGGCAGTGTGAAATAGCTCTTGAGATAATTCACCCATTCCCCACAGACCCCTCCATTCAGCACAGACCCCCCTTCAGCACAGATGGACCCCCTTTAAGCACATACCCCCCTTCAGCACAGACCCCCCTTCAGCACAGACCCCCCTTCCCCATCTCATTCAGTACATCAGATCAGCCATCAGCGCGGCACAGCAGGTTCCCTCCCCCTGTGTACACATAAACAACGGAGGGGAGGCAGCTTCACTCTGCTCACTGTGCCTGTGTGTCATCCAACCTGGGACCACTCAGACAGCCCGTGGCCGCAAAACTCTTCAACACCATCTCGATTTTCCAGGGGGGGTAAATTACCCCCCCCTTTCCCCTATGGAGCGGACGCCCATGCCCGGCTGGGGATGCCCTTCGTCTATACCAGACCCTTATCTTCTTTTTTTTTGTATCTCTTTGTTGATTTCAAGGGAAAAAAATTAAAAAAACAATAAAAACTAACACAAACACAGTGCACAATACAAAACACAATACACGTGGGTCAAAGTATATATTCATAGGTATTGTGGTCCTCATTGGATCACAATACCATTTTCCTATCTAGTAAGTAGATTAGCGACATAATAAACAAAATGATATCTAGAACATAGGAGCTTTTAGTCACTGCACCGTCAGCCCTATCATGTACAGTACAGACCAAAAGTTTGGACACATCTTCTCATTCCAAGAGTTTTCTTTATTTTCATGACTATGAAAATTGTAGATTCAGACTGAAGGCATCAAAACTATGAATTAACACATGTGGAATTATATACATAACAAAAAAGTGTGAAACATCTGAAAATATGTCATATTCTAGGTTCTTCAAAGTTGCCACCTTTTTCTTTGATTACTGCTTTGCACACTCTTGGCATTCTCTTGATGAGCTTCAAGACGTAGTCACCTGAAATGGTCTTCCAACAGTCTTGAAGGAGTTCCCAGAGATGCTTAGGACTTGTTGGCTTTTTTGCCTTCACTCTGCGGTCCAGCTCACCCCAAACCATCTCGATTGGGTTCAGGTCCTGTGACTGTGGAGGCCAGGTCATCTGGCGCAGCACCCCATCACTCTCCTTCTTGGTCACATAGCCCTTACACAGCCTGGAGGTGTGTTTGGGGTCAATGTCCTGTTGAAAAATAACAGGTGATGGTCCAACTAAAACGCAAACCGGATGGAAAAGCATGCCGCTGCAAGATGCTGTGGTAGCCATGCTGGTTCAGTATGCCTTCAATTTTGAATAAATCCCCAACAGTGTCACCAGCAAAGCACCCCCACACCATCACACCTCCTCCTCCATGCTTCACGGTGGGAACCAGGCATGTAGAGTCCATCCGTTCACCTTTTCTGCGTCGCACAAAGACACGGTGGTTGGAACCAAAGATCTCAAATTTGGACTCATCAGACCAAAGCACAGATTTCCACTGGTCTAATGTCCATTCCTTGTGTTCTTTACCCCAAACAAGTCTCTTCTGCTTGTTGCCTTTCTTTAGCAGTGGTTTCCTAGCAAATATTCTACCATGAAGGCCTGATTCACACAGTCTCCTCTTATCAGTTGTTCTAGAGATGTGTCTGCTGCAAAAGGTGGCTACTTTGAAGAACCTAGAAAATGACATATATTTTCAGTTGTTTCACACTTTTTTTTGTTATGTATATAATTCCACATGTGTTAATTCATAGTTTTGATGCCTTCAGTGTGACTCTACAATTTTCATAGTCATGAAAATAAAGAAAACTCTTGGAATGAGAAGGTGTGTCCAAACTTTTGGTCTGTACTGTATATGTTTAGCAAATCGTATCATAAATAATCCAAAGTTTGTCCTCATCTGTTGTTTCTTCAAGTCAAGTTGGGTATCCTACAATCTCAATATCCTATTCAAGTTGTTTTCCCCAATAAAACAACAAAAATAAGCCCATGGACTGATTTGTGTCTGAAAGCAAGTTGGAAAATGCATGTGGCCTTGCTATGCAGGAATAAAGGAACCAGTAACCAGTGGCTCCTGCGGGGGTTGTGCTACAAGCGTAAAAGACAGGTTGTTACAATAAGTATACAGAGATGAGCATGAAACACCGCATTTCTGGCAGTCATTGGGCATGACATCACTGATTAAGGTTGTGATTAAGCATGTGTTTTGTTGACACAGAACATCGTCAGAAGATTGGCGCATTGCTCCAATCTATTGCACAAGTGTTCCATGATCTCTGTTCACCCGGAGATCATGGGGATGTGGTAAGAAGTTTTGTGAATAGTGGTGGACAGGGGCAGACTGACAACTCATGGGGTCCCCGGGCAATAGGAGATTATGGGGCCCCCCAGGCAATAGGAGATTATGGGGCCACACAGTATACACATACACACACACATAGGGCCAGATTCAGGTAGATGGGCGCTTCTTTACTTTGGAGTAACGTTTCTCATTTACGTTACTCCGCCGACACTTTCGGCGCAAGTACTGTTATTCACATAGCAGTTGCCCGTAAACTTGCGCCAGAGTAACGATAATGCGCTGGCGTAACCCGACGCAAGTGGAAGTGGGTGTGATCATATGTAAATGATGGGCGGAGCCCAGCGCAGAGGCTTACGTTCAGCGCATCATCCACGGAGCATGCGCAGTAAGTGAGGCTTCACTCGGCCCCCTTGTGCGCATGCTCACAACTTCCGTCGGCACCTCTTCACGGGAAACGTCAGCGCAATGCGTTCCGTTGGGCGTTTAAATGCGCCCGTAGATGCGCCATTCCGGCACTAAAGTATATCCTGTTCCCCCTCCCCGCAGTGAAGTTACTTTTGTTCTGAGATGGCTGCTCCCGTTCCCCGCAAACACACAGGAGAAAGCTGAACTCTAAAGGCCAGGAGCTGTCAGCCGTCATCTCGGCTATGGAGACCTATGATGTCTTCCTCCATGGCTGTAAAAGTTGACAGACAAGCAGGGACAGAGGTGTTGTCCTGCAAGTGGGGGTGCTCAGCTAGCTCTTATCGTCGGTAACGCTGCTGTAGCTGCTCTCCTGCTGACCTGTGGCCGTCTGGAGTAAAGATAAAGCAGCTATTTGTAGAAATAACTTTGCGCCGGACGGACGAGATACGCGCGGCGCATGTAGCCAGCGTATGGTGCTAATCCGTTCGTGAATTGGGAAATCTCCCTCATTTGCATATTTGCAGGGGAAATCAATAGGCGCGACTGATGCGCCAAGCGAAATTATGTGCTGACGAGACTCTGGCGTCGGAAAGTTAAGCCGATCGGAAATGGCCCGTTTTCTGTCGCATCTAGTTTGGTGGGTACGGCCACATAGAAACGACGGCGCATATTCACAGTTACGCGGCGCATATTGAAATACTCCAGCAAAAGTCTTGCTGAATCTGGCCCATACAGTATACATATACACACACACACACAATATACACACAAAGTATACACAAACATATACACACACAGTATACATGCAGTATACACATAAATATACACACAAATATACACACAGTATACACATATTATATTAGGGACAGATGTAAAAAAAAAAAAAAATGTATACTGTCCCTGGTTTTACTGAGGCTGGCAACCCTGATGGGGCCCCCTAGTGGCATGGGGCCCTGACTGAATTGTCAGTCCGCCACTGGTGGTGGAGGACTCCTGATCAGAATACTCACCTGCTGCCTTTTCTTTGACCCTTGATGATTTTCATGAGCATTTATGTTTGACAATTTGTGCAATCATTGTAATGCCATGTGTAGCATTACCCCCATTGGAGTGCTGGATTTTTGGGCGGCGTGTTACCTCGTGGCTCCTTTGAATTCTCTAGGGGCAAGTGATGCGTATGTGTATAAACAGAAGTAAAGGAATGTCCATTACAGGTGGTCTTTTGCTGTGCTCTTTATTACCCAGCCGGGTAAAAACAATAAAACGTGCGGTGAGGAAAGTAAAGCTGAAGAAGATAGAAGAATAGCAGATACAGGCGTAATGATAGGAAACAGTCCTGCTCCCAAACGTAACACTTCTTTGCTCCACTCCCGCCGGAGTGGGTCTAGTGCACCCAGACAGGCCTCTCTCACTGACCTGGCAGCCGGAGTATCACTCGGACAATTATAGGAATAAGTCTCTGCCACAGACCCTCCTTGGTAAATTTGAACTTGGGGGAAAGTCTCTGCCACAGACCCTCACAATGAGCCTCAGAAGATACCTCTGGCACAGGTCCCCTCTGGGTAGAATTCTTGGAGATATGTCTCCTTGGTTGAGTTACATCTAGATCTCCTTCAACTTGTCGCCCAGGTACCGACTGACAGGTGATCAGTCCCGCAGTGTCCGGCTACCTGTGATCCCCTGTGGTTTCCTACAAGGCCTATTGGACTGCCAGCCTCTCAATGGCGCTCCTTAGACCGACTCCCCACCGAAACCCAGTCGCTCACTGGATCCCAGTCGCTGGTTCAAATGCTCTGGGCCAATATGGTCCCAGAACCAGGAACACCGCGTGGCACGCACGCCCCGGCCAGGTAGGCCATAGCACCGGGGTGCCGTGATGTGGACACCCTAAAGGTGGGTGCCACACTGGACGAAGAAGACCCAGAAACAATGGACAAACCCTCCTGATTGGCTGCTGGGAAGAGCACCCAAACCTCGACTCCACTGCCACCACCTGCTGTACCGGGGTTGGAAGAACACCTAAATGTTGGAGATACAACAAAACTTCAGCTTAGCCTATCGTATGGAATGCAGTTTACAAAAAGGACACAAGATGTCACTAATGCTTAACCACTTGCCTACTGTGCACCTACACCCCCTTCCTGCCCAGACAAAATTTTAGCTTCCGGCACTGCGTCGCTTTAACTGACAATTGCGCGGTCGTGCGATGTGGCTCCCAAACAAAATTAATGTCCTTTTTTCCCCTCACAAATAAAGCTTTCTTTTGGTGGTATTTGATCGCCCGTGCGGTTTTTATTTTTTGCGCTATAAACAAAAAAAAAGAGTGACAATTTTGAAAAAAGACACAATATTTTTTGCTTTTTGCTATAATAAATATCCCATTTAAAATGTATCTCAGTTTAGGCCGATACGTATTCTTCTATCTATTTTTGGTAAAAAATAAATAAAAAAATAAATAAAAAAAATCGCAATAACCGTATAGTGACTGGTTTGTGCAAAATTTATATTGCCTACAAAATAGGGGACATAATTATGATTTATTTATTTATTACTAGGAATGGCGGCGATCTGTGATTTTTTTTCGGGACTGGGACATTATAGCGGACACATCGGACACTTTTGACACATTTTTGGGACCATTTACATTTATACAGTGAACAATGCTATAAATATGCATTGATTACTGTATAAATGTAACTGGCAGGGAAGGGATTAACCACTAGGGGGCGGGGAAGGGGTTAAATGTTTCTCCTAGTTTGTGTTCTGTAGGGGGAGGGGGGTGACTGGCGGAGGTGACCGATTGTGTCTCTATGTACAATGGACACAATCGGTCTCCTCTCTCCCTGACAGGGACGTGGAGCTCTGTGTTTACACACAGAGCTCCACGTCCCAGCTCAATTGTCGGAAATCGCGTGTGCCCGGCGGCCGCACACGCGCGCCCCTAGCCGCTTTAAATGACAGGACGTCATATGACGTGCTGTCAGGATCATAGAGTATCCCGCCCGCCATCATTTGACGGCGGGCGGGTATCAAGTGGTTAATGATATGCTATGCTATGCTATGTATGCTCTATGATATGTTGTATTTTCCTGCCCACAGTGATCTACTTGTTGTTTTCTTTTTCCTGCCTGTTATCTGTGTGAGTTCTTCTTACCATGTACAGAGAGACATCTTTGTCTGTGTGATGGTCTTCCAATAAAGAAGCCAGTTCCTGTTACTACACAACTCTGATCTTTTTTTTTTTTTCCCCACATCAGACTCAACCGAGTAAATAGAGGCGTGGGAGATGCTCACGGTAATTCCGCCCTTTGCATTTCCTCTGTGGTTTTCGCATTACTTGTGGTGCTTCATTTTCTTATTTGTTTATTTATTGTTTTATTATTGTTCTCTCTCTTTTTTTGTTTGTTATTTTGTATTTACGTAATAACATCATAAACAATAAATACAATTATTATTTGTATCTTCATATTTCTCTTTGTTATATATATATATATATTTTTTTAAATATCCTTACTGCAGGTAAAAAAAAAAAAATAAGTAGAAGGAAGAAGGACAGACAAGAGAAGGCAAATAGCTCCCAACATTCCCCTTTGACCCTTTCTCTCTCTTTTTTTTTTCTCCCCGCCCCCCCCCCCCCCTCCCTGCTTCAAGGTTCATTCTGTCTTACTGTCCGATACTTTTCCCATTTTTTTTTCCCTACTATTTTTCCGTGGTCTTATCTATCTATTTCTAATATTGCCTGAGCATATTTTCCTGTAGTTTTGAATAATCTCCATTGATCCCAGGCAGTTCTACTTCTATCCCCCTCTTCTACTCCCAGGTCTACCCTTCTCAGGTATTCCATCTCTGAGACATGGTTGACCCGGTGTATCCATTCTTTTATGGATGGTCTCTGGGGATGTAACCACTTTTTAGGGATTAGGCCCTTTGCTGCATTTAGCAACACTGGGCCCAATGTCAATCCATGCTTTTTTTTTTAGCCCCATTACGGATCCGTAAAACAGACAGGTCAAGGGATTTAATGGAATCCCTTCCCCTGTGATTTCCTCTATAATCTCTAAAACTTTGTTCCAGTATTCCTGGACACGCGGGCAGTCCCACCAAATATGCATTGTGGTACCTATTTGATTACAGTTTCTCCAACACAGGGTAGAGTTGGTTGAGTGTATTTTGTTCATTTTGACCGGCGTCAAATGCCAACGCATCATACATTTGTAATTAGCTTCTACTGTATTGATGTCGTTTGCGTGGTTATATACGGCTCTTATCATGTGAGAGTCCTCGATCCTTTCCCCAATATCTTGCCCCCATTTCTCTACACTTAACAGTAGGGTTGTCCCGATACCACTTTTTTAGAACCGAGTACAAGTACCGATACTTTTTTTCATGTACTCGCCGATGCCGAATACCGATACTTTTTTTAAATGTCATGTGACAGTTTTCAAACCACAATACAGACTAAGGATATTTTCTTTAGAATTATAAAGAACTCTAACTCAAGACATTATAAAAATGAGTAAAAATGAATAAAAATGTTTTATTTTCTTGTCACGCAGTAGTAAAAAACTCAAAGAATATCACAGAACATGTTGATAAATACAAAAAAAGTATTCTATTTAGGTATCGGGAGCATTTGCGCGAGTACAAGTACTCCCGCAAATACTCGGTATCGGTACCGATACTAGTATCGGTATCTGGACAACCCTACTTAACAGTGTTCCCTTTGTTCCTAAGTCTGTCAATATCTTGTATAACGCCGCAATTCCATGTTGTAGTGGATTTCCTGTGAAACATAGTTTTTCTATCTGATTCTGTGCTTTGTCTTCTCTTAGTGGTGCTGGTAATGTGCTCACGAAGTGCTTTAATTGTAAATATTCCCAATCACTTAATTGTTGGGCCCCGTCTATTACGTGAATATCTTTTTTTTCCCTTTATTTTCCCTAATGTGACTATTTTCCCCAATCTTTTCAGCTGAGTCAATTCAGATCAGAGTTGTGTAAATTTCCCCCAATCTACACAACTCTGATCTGAATTGACTCAGCTGCACCTATCAATTGTACTTTGCAACACCAAATACTGCAGAATGACCCACAGCACAGCCAAGCTGAGACAGAGGATCTATTCTCACACCTAATAATCAGGATCATAGTCTAGCTATACTCTGATCTATACTTAAATTTGACTAGCACCAGTACTTTAAAGTACATAGGCGCTACACATGTTTTGCAGCCATTTGTTTGCTTTTATGTGCATTTTTATTAAAAACCTTTTAATTATAGGAAGCGCACATATCAGTTGATACAGAGTCACATTTATCTGGTATTCAGATAATTTAGAATGTTTGTGAGATACACTAAGTTGTTTATTTATTAACAATCTGCGCTCATTAAATTATGGAGAAGCTCAAGGACCATTCTATGGACTGTGCTGGAAAATATCCTGTTTCCCACTTTTCTGAATAAACATTTTTCAGCTCTGCTCTAGAGATCTCGGTTTTTGTGCGTGGTAGGATGTGCTCTGTAGAGAGCTAGAGGGCGGATTGATTGTGAAGTAACAGCCGTCATGTCTCTGGGGTATAATGCAATACAGCTTCCCACTTAAAAGAACTAAGCACAATTAATGAGACCTATAGATTGTGGCACTTAGAGATGACAAAGTAATTAAAAGGTTCGGATGACATTTGTGGCCATCAGCAATTTGCAAAACTCAGTCTAACGAGAATCTAACAAAACACTGACAGATCCCAGAATGTTGGGCTTAACAAGCTTGTTTAGAAAAGCAAAGAGGGAAATGCAAAGATCGCTATCCCACCGCGGAGGCAGTTTGGCTCTACACGCTGCCTTATGGCATAACAGAGAGGTAGGCGATTTAGAAGTATCTAAGCAGAGCCTCCGCATAATGCAATCAAAGGGTATGAATATGTGCTGTTATTAGCAAATTAAATAAAGAAAACACAATTAAAAAGAAAACCAACAAGCCAGAAACCTAATAGCATGGGTTCATGGCTGCATTCATTATAGTTCTTTGCTTCTATATATCTCCTGACATAAGCATCTGATGTTTAAAGGGGATGTGAAGTGTACTGTCAGTGAGCACATACTGTTTGTATTTACTTTAAAGCTGAACTCCAGGATAAGCACTTATTTGGTTGGCACCGGCCCAAATAGGGCTAGGTGCCACGGACTAGTTGAGGAGATGGGACAGTCAGGAAAAGGGGTTAAATGAGTCTCTCCCCTCTTGAGTTCCCCCCTCCTTTCCCCTCCCTCTGGGAGGGTGGTGCTCTGACAGATAGAGCCAATTAAAGATGCCCAGGGGGGAGGTATTTGGGGTGGGCATGTGACCAAGGCTTCAAGGTGGGTTTCCCTCCCACCTTCTTCCTCTTACCCGCAGCAGCCTCCCAGCAAGTGAGCTCCCACCCTCCCGCCCTTGTTTCCCGTTTTATTACACAGTTTCAGGTGTTTATATAAAAAAAAAAAGAGGATCGAATGTAATAAAGTTATAAAAAAAAAAAAAAAAAAATTGGTCAAGCGAGTTTTGTACTGAGGAGTTATGACGGTGGTTATTGCTGTATTTTATTACAATTTTAAGGTTTTGGTTTTACAGGCATTGTTTGTTCACGTTATGATGTGAGATATTTATTGTTAAGTCACAGCTGGCGGTAATATTAATGAAGGAACGGGGGAAGGCTATTATGCCCGTCGGTTTAGGCCGGCGGCTGGCTGGTTGCTTCCCCCTTGTAATCTTACCATGAGATGGTACTAAAGGTTTACAGATGTTTTATGGTTAAAGGAAAACAAATAAAGCTGTGGCCGACCCCTACGTCCATTCAAGGATAACATGTTGTCCGAGTCTTTATTTTATGGTTAAGGGGTGAGACGAACACATGGGTACGGGTTAATGGGTTGTTCAGGTAGTCAGTGTATCTAAAAACAAGAATCACGTGTATTCTTACTTGAATCTTGGTGTGCTTTTAGTATTTCTTCCATATCAGTTCAGTAACCCAGTGTGAGACTTTCCCTCTGTGCAGGAGCTCCCTGTAATAAAGACTGGTCACTGCTGCTCTCTCTCCTTGTGCAGAGTGACTAGTCTTGTCTCCGCCCCCTCCTCTAGTTTTCTGTAGGTAGTCTGCAGTGGGTGGGGCCTGCAGATTCCCTCCCACAGCTAGGGTTGCCACCTTTTCTTTAAGCCAAACCCGAGCACTTTAGAGGCCCACAGCAAAGGTGAGCACACAGGACCCTGGGGACAGCAGAAGGAAGAGGAAACTGGATAGGAAGGCGTTTACTAGACCAGATCCCCTGTATTTTCCTGCTGCAGCAGCTGAATGCCAGCAGGAGGGAGAGGAGGAGAAGCCGACATTCAGCTGCTACAGAGGTAGAATACAGGGGGCACAGGCCCCCTGAAGCTACACCCTCAGTCCTGTCTGAATAATGTGTCCATTTTTTAGGACAATACCACCAACATCTTCTGCCTGGGATACGCAAGGATGAAAAGCTGGAAACTGGGGGTAAGGGGAGGTGACCGGGAGAGGAGGGGAACCACCCCGATTATCCTTCCCATCATTCCCTGAGCAGTACTGAGTACCCCAACAGTGCCCATCCCTCAGCCACAGTCTGGTCTAAATAATGTGTCTGGGTTTCAGGGGGAATGAAACCCGGACACATGATTCAAAACCCAGACTGTCTGGGTTAGGCAACCCTACCCACAGCTCTGCTGTCTGCACAAACTATATGCAGCACAGTGATGTTGTTACTGCTACATTTATATAGTAATAACAGGGTTTGCAAAGGCATTTGGTATACACAACATTTTTTAGATCAATTGTGGTTGATGAGAATGTGTGAGCCGAGTTCAGCTTTAACCGCTTGCTGACTGTATACTGTACATTAAACGGCGGCAATGCGGCTCTCCTGTGCAGAATCACGTACCTGTAAGTGATCCTGCACTTGCCATGACCCGCTCCTGCTGTGATTAGATACAGCAGGAGCCAATCAGCAGATACCGTGGACTTGATGTCCCCCGGGACCCGGCGATCGTTCGGGAGAGAAACAGAACGGCGGTCTACCTATGTAAACAAGTCAGATCGCTGTTCTGTGAGAACGAAAGGCTGTGATCTTGTGTTTCTAAAAAGCAGGAACATGGATCTCTGCCTTCCCATAGTACAAGCACCTCCCCCACCGTTTGTAAGCACTACCTAGGCACACATTTAACCATTTGATCGCCACCGGATGTTAACCCCTTCCCTGCCAGTGTAATTAATACAGTGACTGCATATTTTTAGCACCGATCACTGTATTAGTGTCACTGGTCCCCAAAAAAGTGGCAAAAGTGTCACTTAGGCCACGTACACACGATCAGACCAAACCGATGAGACTGGTCCGACGAACCATTTTCATTGGACCACCGCTGAAGTGGTCTGATGGTCTGATGTGCGTACACACCATCAGTCCAAAATCCCATTGGGCCAGAACGCGGTAATGTAGAACACAACGACGTGCCTAAAAAAACGAAGTTCAATGCTTCCAAGCATGCGTCGACTTGATTCTGTGCATGCGCGGGTTTTTGGTCCGATGCTTTTGTGTACTAACCATCGTTTTGGTCCGACGGACAGGTGTCCATCGGACAGATTTTAAAGCAAGTTTTAAAACTTTGGTCTGATGGACAACGATCCGATGGGCCGTACACACGATCAATTTGGTCCGATGAAACTGGTCTTCAGGCCAGTTTCATCGGACCGGTCTGATCGTGTGTACGCGGCCTTAGTGCCCGATTTATCCATTGCAATGTTGCAGTCCCACTAAAAGTCGCTGATCGCCGCCATTACTAGTAAAAAAAAAAAAAAAATTGCATAAATATATCCCATATTTTGTAGATGCTATAACCTTTGCTCAAACCAATTTTTATACGCATATTGGGATTTTTTTTGTAGCAGAATACATATTTGCCTAAATGGATGAAGAAATTAGATTTTTGATTTTATTGGATGCAGAAAGTAAAAAAATATATTTTTTTAATTGTCAGTCTTTTTTTGCTAATAGCGCAAAAAATACAAAATGTAGAGGTGATCAAATACCACCAAAAGAAATCTCTATTTGTGGGGGAAAAAATTACATACATTTTATTTGGGTACAGTGTTGCATGACCGTGCAATTGTCAGTTAAAATAATGCAATGCCGTATCGCAAAGAATGGCCTGGTCATAAGGGGGGTAAACCGTCCAAAGGGGAAGTAGTTAAAATGGTTCTAAAGCCTTAAGGTTTTTCACCTTAATGCATTCTATGCGTTAAGGTTTTAAACCTTCTGTGCTGCAGTTCCCCCGCGGACCCCCCCCCCCCTTTTTGCTTATCTTACCCCGATCCGATCCAGTGATGTGCACCAGAGCAGCCGCTCTCTCCCTCATCATTGGGCAGATTGATAGCTCTTACTGCTGTCAATCAAATGCTGTGACATGGGGGGGTGGTACCCTTGTGGGGGGCAGCTGCTGAAGAGGAGAGATCTGGAATGCCAGCAGAGGACCACAGAAGAAGAGGATCAGGGCAGTTCTGTGCAAAAGCATTTTACAGACCAAGTAAGTATAGACATATTTGTTATTTAAATGTAAAAAAAATTAAGGTTTAAAAACACTTTAACTGCTTGCCGACCAGCCACCGCAGTTATACGGCGGCAGGTCGGCTCTGCTGGGCCAATAAGGGATGCGCGACCCCGACTCCCGTGCGCGTGCCCGGTGGGCGTGATCGCCGACGAGCATCGGCGATCACTCGTTACAGAGCGAGGACTGGGAACTGTGTGTGTAACACAGCTCCCGGTCCTGTCAGGGGAGAAATGCCTGACTGTCTGTTCATACAATGTATGAAAAGCGATCTGTCATTTCCCCTAGTGAGTCCACCCCCCCCTACAGTTAGAACACACCTAGGGAACATACTTAACCCCTTCTCTGCCCCCTAGTGTTAACCCTTTCAATGCCAGTGGCATTTTTATAGTAATCCAATGCACTTTTTATAGCACTGATCGCACTGATTAATAAAAATGCCATAAAACTACCCCCTATTTTGTAAACACTATAACTTTTGCGCAAACTAGTGTTGTCCCGATACCACTTTTTTAGGACTGAGTACAAGTACCGATACTTTTTTTCAAGTACTCGCCGATACCGAATACAGATACTTTTTTTTAAATGTGTCCCCAAATGCAGCCATGTCCCCCACGAATGCAGCCATGTCCCCCCACAAATGCAGCCATGTCTCCCCACATATGCAGCCATGTCCCCCCACATATGCAGCCATGTCCCCCCACATATGCAGCCATGTCCCCCCACATATGCAGCCATGTCCCCCACATATGCAGCCATGTCCCCCACATATGCAGCCATGTCCCCCACATATGCAGCCATGTCCCCCACATATGCAGCCATGTCCCCCACATATGCAGCCATGTCCCCCACATATGCAGCCATGTCCCCCACATATGCAGCCATGTCCCCCACATATTGCAGCCATGTCCCCCACATATTGCAGCCATGTCCCCCCACATATTGCAGCCATGTCCCCCACATATTGCAGCCATGTCCCCCCACATATGCAGCCATGTCCCACACATATGCAGCCATGTCTCCCCATACCTAGATGCCGCCGTCTCCGCCGCCTAGTTAATCAGCGTACGGGGAACATTACAGCTTTCATTTGAATAGCTGTAGTGTTCTCCGCCACACCGCGTATAGACACTCCCCCTTGCTTGGGATTGGATAGATCACCTGTCCAATCCCGAGAAAGGGGGAGTGTCTATACGCGGCGCGGCAGGGAACACTACAGATATTCAAGAGAAAGCTGTAATGTTCCCCGCAAGCTGATTAACTCGGCGGCGGTGTTGCAGTATGCGGCGGCAGCGTTGCAGCGGCGGTTTTTGGGGCGGGGGGGGGATGGCAGTATCGGATCTGGCATCGGTATCAGAACAACCCTAGCGCAAACCAATCAATAAACGCTTATTGCGATTTTTTTTTTTTACGAAAAATATGTTAAAGAATACGTATCGGCCTAAACTGAGGGAAAAAATATTTTTTTTATATAAAAATTTTAATTTTTTTCAAAATTGTCGCTCTATTTTTGTTTATAGCGCAAAAACTAAAAACCACAGAGATGGTCAAATATCACCAAAAGAAAGCTCTATTTGTGGGAAAAAAAGGACGCCAATTTTGTTTGGGAGCCATGTCGCACCACCGCGCAATTGTCAATTAGAAGCGACGCAGTGCCGAATCGCAAAAAGTGCTCTGGTCTTTGACCAGCAATATGGTCCGGGGGTTAAGTGGTTGAATTCAAGTTTTTCAGAACTCTTACCATATTACAAGCTTGCTCTTCCATACTTTATCCTATTAGATATGTAGTGTAGCCACTAGTAGCAGAGTAGAAAAGCTACAATGGCTCCGCCTTACTGCTCTGATATAAGTGATATTAAACCCAGTTTTTATATGCATGTTTAGCACTTAGCAGCTGATTTAATCATTTACTAAGCATGCAGCTTCTTCATCTTTTATTACTGTTTTATGTTCCAGTTTAAGCTGGTGTCATTAATACCTCTGTTTTCCTGTTTCAGGGTGGCTCCTTTCTCTTGCAGCATCTTATAGAGCCACCCTTGCATGCAGACACTAGAGTTGTGTATCCCTACACTGTTTGCATCACTAGAAACACACAGCTTCATGTCCTGGTGTGGCAAGACAGCCCAACCTCTCCCACCCCCAAGCTAACAAACAATTTTGAGAATGCACTGTCTACTGCTAACTTTTTCCTGTTAAGACCAGAAATTCAGGGAAGCAGAACTGACAGAGCAGAAGCCAGATACAGCACTGAAAATTGTAAACTGCAAGTGCTGAGGTAACATTTTTAACACTTTAGTGGGGAATTTCTATTTTATTGTGCTCAATGCGCTAAGCACTGAGGGATAAATACTACTTTAACAATTGCTGATATAGGATTTAAAGTGTTACTAAACCCAAAACAGTAAAATCAGTCTGTATATGTGGTAAAGCATGCTTGTTATTCTCACTGTGGAACCTAAGGGGTTAATCCTCTGCATTGTGTAAAAAGACTGTTTGATCCTGTATGCACAGATCCTCCTCTTCTTCCACTGACTCAAGAACAAGTCCCAATAAGACAGAGTTACTGGAGTCAGGCTGCACATGTTCAGTTTGGTGTATATTGATAAAGAGTTTTGTTTTTTCTTGGAAAAGTTAATGTGATCAGCACAGGGCCAATCAGCACTAACCAGACATAGGATCAGGGGTTCTGGATCCTGATAGGACAGCCAGTGCAGTATGAAAACTCCTCATACAAGCTTTAACCAGGAACTGATAGAAGTCACAAGACTGCTATTATAGGTATACACAGGCGCGTGTGTGTGTGTATATATATATATATATATACATATATACTGTATATATATTTATATACACACACATGTGCTTCCACATTTCTCTCTTCTCTTATAAGCCGAACCCTCAGTGGGAGATCTTCCCCATCTACACACAGAGCCAGGGTGGTCTTAAAAGTTTCATGGGCCCCTGGGCAAAGTGATAAACGGAGACCCCTACCAGGGAGATCACAACAAACTGTGTGTGTGGTAGGGTGAGGGGGCTTAACTTTTTTTTTGCCCAGGAGTGCACTACGGACTGTGTGCAGGGTTCAGAAGAATGCTACATACAGAGTGTACTGTTCAGGAGTACGCCAGCACAGAGTGGAAAGTTCAGGCGTGCGCTACGCACAGGGTGCAGAGTTCAGAAATGCATTATGTACAGAGTGCAGATTTCAGGAGTAAGCTAGGTACAGGGTGCAGAGTTCAAGCATGTGCTATGTACAAAGTTCCATCGTTCAGAAGTACACTATGTAGAGTGCAGAGTTCAGGTGTGCACTACACACAGAGTGCACAGCTCCGGAGTGAGCAGAGATCATGTGTGTGCTATGTACAGAGTTCAGACATGAGCTACAGTATATACAGCTTGCAGAGTTCAAGAGGGCACTATGCACAGAGTGCAGAGTTCAGGTGTGCGCTACACACAGGGTGCACAGTTCAGGAGTGAGCTAGGTACAAGGTGCAGAAATCATGTGTGTGTGTGTGCTATGTACAGAGTTTAGGCGTGAGCTACGCACAGGGTGCAGAGTTCAGAAGTGCGCTATGCAGAGTGTGGAGTACAGGAATTCAATATGCACAGGGTGCAGAGTTCAGACGTGTGCTATTGTAGAAAGTGCAGGGGATGCTATGCCAGTTTACCGACCCTTCCCCCGGTACAGAACTCTCCCTACCATTTCTCCCCAAGAGAAAGCTCTCCTTTCCTTCCAGTGCAGCTGGAGTTCCAGCTCTTCAATCTTCCATGTCCCATACCCACAGCAGCTCTACTCTCCCCCGCAGAGCAGGGAGGGATTTATGTGCGACACTAGAGGCCAGCGCTGGAGGTTCCGATGGTAAAAAAGAACAGCCGCCAACAGTGTTCTCCTTCCTGTGCCAGATGCTGGTACTCAGAGAGGGTTCCAGCCCCCGGCTTCCGCTGCCACTCTGCTGCTTGCTTTTCTGTTCTGTGCCAGCCGCTGGTACACAGACAGTTCCAGCGCCGGCCATCCGACTGCCGCTGTTCATGTTGCGCTTGGGGTGATTAGGATGTGCCCAGGCACACTCGGCACACCCTGTGCGCACGCCTATTTATCAGTTTATATTTACTAAAATAGTTGCATTTCCATGTTCTGTGCACTGTGGGACACCAGATATAGTGAATGCAGGGTCCTGGGTTTAGTAACACACAGTGCATTGTTTTTAGAAATTCAAAAGTAAAGCATAACCAGTGTGTAAAGCCACAAAACAGGTAAAACTTGCATGTGTAATCAACAAATATGCCCTCTTGTGCATATATGATTATATATGATTCCCCTGTATACACATCATTAGGGATGATACCTCCAGTGGCATGTATCATCTTTAACCTCTTGGCACCGGCCACACGAAAATACAGTATGAGGCTTCTCAGCGGACAGGCCTTTGCGCTGAGTGGCTTCATATTTGCGTGCAATAGTGCAAATACAATCTGTCCTGTGCACCTCTGGCACAGTTACCGGCGGCTGACAGCCAATCACGCCGGTCACATGAAACCCAAGGGAGTTAAACTCTGTCCCCATACAAAGGCTTGTTTTTGCATACATGATTACAAACAATGCATAAAACTTAAAACAACACACACATTAAACAACACACATTGATAATATTTCATACATGAAGCTGATTGCATTAGCGAGTATAGCTAATAAACTTGAGTACTCTAGATCAGGGGTCTCCAAACTTGCTAAGCAAAGGGCCGGGTTAACTGTCCTTCAGATTTTAGGGGGGCCGGACTGTGCCCATTGGGAGTAGAAAAGGTCCCAACATCATTGAGAGAAAAATAATGTCCCATTGTTTGTCTCAACGGGAGGAATAGCGCCCCATCATTGGTATCATTAGGAGAAATTGTGCCCCATCATGGGTATCAGTGAGAAGAATTGTGCCCCATTGCTGGACTCACTTGGAGGAATTGGTGTCATAATGTCATTGGAAGAAATTGTTTCCCATCGTTGGTGTCATTGGCCCCATTATTGGTGTCATTGGAAGGAATTGTGCCACATCATTGGTGTCAGTGGGAGAAACTGTACCCCATCATTAGTGCCAGTGGGAGGAATTGTGCCCCATTGTTTGAAAAACTTGGAGGAATTTTCCCCTCTCATTGGTGTCATTGGACCCCATTATTGGTGTCATTGGGAGAAATTGTGCCCCATCATTGGGGGGAATAGTGCCCCATCGTTGGTGTAATTGAGAGGAATTGTGTCCTTTCATTGGTGTGAGTAGGGGGGGGTTATGTCCCATTGTTGGTATCTGTGATTGAAACATTCCCCAGAAGGCCGCATAAAAGCAAGCAAAGGGCCACATCTGGCCCCTGGGCCGCAGTTTGGAGACCCCTGCTCTAGATTTACCTTAATACTGAATACGCAAAGGAAAACATATATGAAATCCATTTTACCTGCCCGAAGATTTTTATATCTGTCCATCCAAATTACAAAAAATGTACAGCTCTGCCATACAGCACAGCGTTGTCTGGCAGGAGAGCAGACCCGATTGGTCTCTGTTGCAGCTCAGTAACACTTATGCAGCGTACACACGCTCGGAATTTCTGACAACAAATGTTCGATGGGAGCTTGTTGTTGGAAATTCCGACCGTGTGTAGGCTCCATCGGTCATTTTCTGTCAGAATTTCCGACAACAAAAATTTGAGAGCCGGTTCTCAAATTTTCCGACAACAAAATCCGTTCTCGTGAATTCCGATCGTGTGTCAACAATTCCGAAGCACAAAATTCTATGCATGCTCTGAATCAAGTATGAGACTAAAGCGATTGGTCTGGTAAAACTAGCGTTCGTAATGGAGATAGCACATTCGTCACGCTGTAACGGACTGAAAAGCACGAGGCTAAAAAGCGTGAATCGTCTTTCACCAAACTTTCACTAACACGACTGGTATTGAACTTCCCTTTAATAGTGCTGTCGTACGTCTTGTACATTTTGCACGTCACCGCGTTCTTGGTGTTCGGAATTTGCGACAACATTTGTGTGACCGTGTGTATGCAAGACAAGTTTGAACCAACATCCGTCCGAAAAAAATCCACAGTTTTGCTGTTGGAATTTCCAATCATCTATACGCGGCATTACAGGTCTTGTCCCTCCTCCAGCCTGTGACTGGACTGAAACAATAAGCAGAGCCATCTTTAACCAATTAAGGACCGCCTCCTGCACATTTACGTCGGCAGAATGGCACGGCTGCGCACATGCGCGCTCCCGCGACCCGGTCCGAAGCTCCGTGACTGGAACCGCGGGACTCGCGGACCCGATCGCCGCTGGAGTCCTGCGATTGGTCCCCGGGGCTGAAGAACGGGGAGAGCCGTGTGTAAACACGGCTTCCCCGTTCTTCACTGTGGCGGCGTCATCGATCGTGTGATCCCTTTTATAGGGATACACAATCAATGACGTCACACCTACAGCAACACCCCCCTAAAGTTGTAAACACACATTAGGGAACACATAACCCCTTCAGCGCCCCCTTGTGGTTAACTCCCAAACTGCAATTGTCATTTTCACAATAAACAATGCATTTTTTGCTGTGAAAATGACAATGGTCACAAAAATGTGTCAAATTTTCCGAAGTGTCCGCCATAATGTCGCAGTCACGAAAAAAATTGCTAATCGCCGCCATTAGTAGTAACATTTTTTTTTAATAAAAATGCAATAAAACTATCCCCTATTTTGTAAACGCTATAAATTTTGCACAAACCAATCGATAAATGCTTATTGCGATTTTTTTTAACCAAAAATAGGTAGAAGAATACGTATCGGCCTGAGGAAAAAAAATGTTTTATATATTTTTGGGGGATATTTATTATAGCAAAAAGTAAAAAATATTGCATTTTTTTCAAAATTGTCGCTCTATTTTTGTTTATAGCGCAAAAAATAAAAACCGCAGAGGTGATAAAATACCACCAAAAGAAAGCTCTATTTGTGGGAAAAAAAGGACACCAATTTTTTTTGGTAGCCACGTCGCACGACCGCGCAATTGTCTGTTAAAGCAACGCAGTGCCGAATCGCAAAACCTGGCCGCGTCCTTTAGCTGCCTAAAGGTCCGGGTCTTAAGTGGTAATATTGATTGGACCCTGGGCAAACATTTTCTTGGGACCTCCTAAATCCACTTGTCAACTACTTTCAGGTAGTGTAGGCTCAAGGAGCAGCTGCTTTGGGCCCCACAACAGTGACTGGGCCTGGGGAAGCTACCCCTTTTGCTCTGCCTTAAAGACAGACCTGAGAATAAGCAGCAGACTAATGCCACACTATTCCCCAGACTAATCCCACACTGTCAGCATGCTCCTTGTAAGCACTTTAGCACTTGCTGATTTGCTCCTTTTGCTGCTTCGTCCTCTCCTAGTCAGAACTCTGCTGTACAGAGATTACAAGAGGCTGATACCAAGTCAAATTCAGGTACTTACAATGCTTGCATTAAAGAAAAGAATGCACGATGTATCAGCAAATACAGAACTGTAGTGATTTACGTATTTTATATACCGTATTTTCCGGCGTATAAGACGACTTTCTAGCCCCTTAAAATCTTCTTAAAAGTCGAGGGTCGTCTTATACACCGGTAACCTAACAGCTTTTCAAAAGCCGCGCCTCCGACGTCTTCTGTTCCGTGATAGGCGGAAACAATCAGCTTCCCAGGAGGCACTGTGTTCAGTCTCCGCCTATCACGGAAGGCCCTCTTGTCCTGTGTTTGGTGTCCTCGGACAAGAGGGCCTCCGTGATAGGCGAACACTGAACACAGTGCCTCATGGGAAGCTGAATGTTCCACCTATCACGGAACAGAAGACATCGAAGGCGCAGCTTTTGAAAAATCGTACGGCCGCGATTCTGGTAAGGTAAGCTGTTAGGTTACACGGCCGCGATTCGCATGGGATAAGGTAAGGGCACGGTCTGGTCATGTAATGGGGCAGGTCTGGTCATGTAATGGGGCATGGTCTGGTCATGTAATGGGGCATGGTCTGGTCATGTAATGGGGCACGGTCTGGTCATGTAATGGGGCACGGTCTGGTCATGTAATGGGGCACAGTCTGGTCATGTAATGGGGCACAGTCTGGTCATGTAATGGGGCACAGTCTGGTCATGTAATGGGGCAGGTCTGGTCATGTAATGAGGCAGGTCTGGTCATGTAATGGGGCACAGTCTGGCATGTCATGGGGCACAGTCTGGCATGTCATGGGGCACAGTCTGGCATGTCATGGGGCACAGTCTGGCATGTCATGGGGCACAGTCTGGCATGTCATGGGGCACAGTCTGGCATGTAATGGTGGCACCGTGAGGCGAGGCATGACTAGTAGGAAGGGGGTAGTCTTATACGGTGAGTATATCACAAAACCAACATTTTGGATGGAAAATTAGGGGGTCATCTTATACGCCGAGTCGTCTTATACGCCGGAAAATATGGTATGCTCGGAGTTCTGCTTTAAAGCCCATCTCCAGGCAAAGATACAACTTTTGTTGCATCTGACAGTGCCCCTAAAAATGCTTTTCTTTGGGTGTGCACGTGTGGATCGCTGTGAACAAGAAAATATCAATAGGTTTTCAGCGTGTGTTTGTTCCTATGTGTCTGTATCTTTTTCTGTATTCACAAGATGCAAGCTTTATGGTAATGTGCTGAAAGCACACAGACAATGAAAGCATCTTCTAAACACGCTCAAGCGCTCTCAAGATGTATTTGACAAATGCATTGTGGGAAATCAAATGGCATGCTTGCCGACAAAACTCCAATATCAAGTGCCGATGACATAACCGTATATGAAATGCGGAAATCATAGGCAAACACTGCACACCTGTAGGCAATTCTTAAAGCTGGCTGTATGGGATAACTGTTCCTCCACAAAGATTGACCAAACAAACTAGTTTTAGACCAAATAAAATTTGTGATGATGCTCTAAAATGCAAATAATTGCAAAAAAATATATAAAAAATCTGAACCAGTTTCCCTGGAAATCACTTGTCATTCTAAGTGTATGAGCTGTTAAGTAGCACAGATGTCACAGCAGGTCCCCCTCTCCCCCCTCTGAGTGATCGTTCTCATCACCAATACCATCACTTTGTAAATGGGGTCTGCCGAGAATTTTTTTCCATTATGTTGGAAAATCAATTTGATTATTATCAGTGATCAATTATTTTTAACTGAAACAAACTGACTGTCACACAAGCTCGTTGTATTGTTCATTAAATGCCAAATTGGACGACACATTGTGCTGTCTGTGGCCAGCTTGACTGGGAGGATATCCCTCTAGATCAGTTTTTCTCAACTAGGGTTCCTTCAGAGGTTGATTGGGGTTCCTTGAGAAATTAGCAATTTCTGGTTCTCAGAAGAGTAACCACCGACTCCAATGATCCTTTACACTATCTGTCAAGGTAAGTCTTCCTTTTGAGCACCAGGGTAAAGGGCACCTTCTCCCAATGGCCACCTATAATAGGCAGGGCTGTCTTAATGAGAGGGCACACCTGGGCACTGCCCAGGGACCCCAGCTGCATGGGGGGGCCCCTGCGCTTTCCCCAAAGCTGCTGGACCTTGAGCCCAGGCTGCCCCAAAATTGGGGCAGCCCTGGGCTGCCCCTCTACATCCCAGATATCCCCCCAGCACTCTGACCCATCTAAACCCTAGATATCCCGTACCTCCTACCTACTTTCTGTTTACCTGCACTGTCTCTATTGTAGGGGCCCCAAAGAACTACTGTGCCCAGGGGCCCATGATGCTATTAAGATGGCCCTAATAATAGGGGGGTCCTTCTCCACTAATGATTGATAAATGAGGGCACTTGACTGACTACTAATGTGAAGAAACGCAACAATTTTCTCTCTCCGTGTTTTTCTGGCCATTATTAATTTCGTCATGATTTTGTCATTCATAATTTAATTATTTTTTTTACTGAAAATAATGCACTAGCAAGGGGTTCCCTGAGACCCTTCTTGCTAAAACGGTTGAAAAAGGATGCACTAGATGTAATCACAACTTACACTGTTCTTTAGACAAAGGCATAAATACAAAGAGGTCCAGTAAGGTTAAGCTAGTTTGCATTTTTAACCTAAATGTGCGTGCTTCTGTAAGTAATTTAATCTTAATAACGCATTTACATTTTAGCACAGGAAACATGGAACAATAACAATGCAAAGCAACATGTAGGAACTGTCTTATGTAACATTAGCCTGAAATCTCCACTTGGTTGATTGCCTGATTCTTTAGTTCCCAGACTGACAATTCTTATAAAAATTGCAAGACCGGGAACCTGTGGCTTAACAGCTGTTATGGAACTGCAAGCCCCAGTAGAGCCAAAATCCCAAATGTCTCATCTTGTCTTATCATGACTGCTAAGAGAACTAAAAGCCTCAGTATAGCTGAAATCTCAGCTGGCTTGTCTTGCAAGTCACAACTGCTATGGAACTACAAGCCTCAGTATAGTCAAAATCCCAGATGGCTTCTCTTGCCAGTTACAGTTGCTATGGAACTACAAATCCCAATAAAGCCAAAATCTCAGATGGCTTCTCTTGCCAGTGATGACTACTATGGAGCTACAAGCCCCACTAGAGCCAAAATCCAGCTGGCTTTTCTTGCTAGTCGTGACTGCTATGGAACTACAAGCCGCAGTAAAACTAAAATCCCAGCTGGCTTTTCTTGCTAGTCGTGACTGCTATGGAACTACAAGCCGCAGTAAAACTAAAATCCCAGATGGCTTCTCTTGCCCGTAATGACTGCTATCAAACGACAAGCCCCACAAGATCCAAAATCACAGCTGACTTTTGTTGCCCATCATGACTGCTATGGAACTACAAGCCTCAGTAGAGCTAACATCCCAGGTGGCTTCTCTTCCCCATCATGACTGTTATGGAACTACAAGCCTCAGTAGAGATAAAATCCCAGATGGTTTCTGTTGTCTGTCCCGACTGCTATAGAGCTACAAGCCCCAATAGAGCCAAAATCCCAGATGGCTTCTCTTTGCCCATCACGACTTCTATGGAACTACAAGCCTCAGTAGAGATACAACAGCTGGCCTCTGTTGTCTGTCACGACTACTATGGCGCTACAAGTCCCAATGGAGCTAATATCCCAGATGGCTTCTCTTGCTCATCAAGACCGGTATGGAACTACAAGCCTTAGTAGAGCCAAAATCCCAGGTGGCTTCTCTTGCCCATCACAACTCCTATGGAACTACAAGCCTCAGTAGAGACAAAATCCCAAATGGCTTCTCTTGCCCATCACGACTCCTATGGAACTACAAGCCTCAGTAGAGACAAAATCCCAAATGGCTTCTCATGCCCATCAAGACTCTTATGGAACTACAAGCCTCAGTAGAGACACAATCCCAAATGGCTTCTCTTGCCCATCACGACTCCTATGGAACTACAAGCCTCAGTAGAGACAAATTCCCAAATGGCTTCTCTTGCCCATCACGACTCCTATGGAACTACAAGCCTCAGAGACAAAATCCCAAATGGCTTCTCTTGCCCATCACGACTCCTATGGAACTACAAGCCTCGATAGAGACAAATTCCCAAATGGCTTCTCTTGCCCATCACGACTCCTATGGAACTACAAGCCTCAGTAGAGAAAAATTCCCAAATGGCTTCTCTTGCCCATCACGACTCCTATGGAACTACAAGCCTCAGTAGAGCCAAAATTCCATCTGGCTTCTTTTGCCCATCACGACTGCTATGGAACTACAAGCCTCAGTAGAGCCAAAATCCCAGATGATTTCTGTTGTCTGTCCCGACTGCTATAGAGCTACAAGCCCCAATAGAGCCAAAATCCCAGATGGCTTCTCTTTGCCCATCACGACTTCTATGGAACTACAAGCCTCAGTAGAGATACAACAGCTGGCCTCTGTTGTCTGTCACGACTACTATGGCGCTACAAGTCCCAATGGAGCTAATATCCCAGATGGCTTCTCTTGCTCATCAAGACCGGTATGGAACTACAAGCCTTAGTAGAGCCAAAATCCCAGGTGGCTTCTCTTGCCCATCACAACTCCTATGGAACTACAAGCCTCAGTAGAGACAAAATCCCAAATGGCTTCTCTTGCCCATCACGACTCCTATGGAACTACAAGCCTCAGTAGAGACAAAATCCCAAATGGCTTCTCATGCCCATCAAGACTCTTATGGAACTACAAGCCTCAGTAGAGACACAATCCCAAATGGCTTCTCTTGCCCATCACGACTCCTATGGAACTACAAGCCTCAGTAGAGACAAATTCCCAAATGGCTTCTCTTGCCCATCTCGACTCCTATGGAACTACAAGCCTCAGAGACAAAATCCCAAATGGCTTCTCTTGCCCATCACGACTCCTATGGAACTACAAGCCTCGATAGAGACAAATTCCCAAATGGCTTCTCTTGCCCATCACGACTCCTATGGAACTACAAGCCTCAGTAGAGAAAAATTCCCAAATGGCTTCTCTTGCCCATCACGACTCCTATGGAACTACAAGCCTCAGTAGAGCCAAAATTCCATCTGGCTTCTTTTGCCCATCACGACTGCTATGGAACTACAAGCCTCAGTAGAGCCAAAATCCCAGATGATTTCTCTTGCCCAACACAAATGCTATGGAACTACAAGCCTCAGTAAAGCCAAAATCCTAGATGGCTTCTCTTGCCCATCACGCCTTCCAGAGTCAGGTACAAAGGGAGGCTGAAGACTAGAAAAAGCACTTACTTCTTATTTCCACGCTCTGTGCAGTCTCTCCTCTGGACAGCAAGGCATTGTTTGATGGTGTCTTACTACTGGATTCAAGAATAGAAGGGTGTATAAATATATTAATTGGAGAAGGGGTGTAGAAGCAATCCACAGCGTGCCAAACCCAAAAAGAAGCTGGAGGAGAAATACTGACCAGGAGGGGATGAGGTGGAAAAGTGAGTGGAGAGCAAAGAGCAAGCTACTGTGTAAATGGGAGGGAAGAGGGGGATCAGGATCCAGGGGGGGTTTCAGCTGGAAATGAAAGCATTGCAAGAGAGGCAGAACTACAAAGAGCTAGCTAGGGAGGGAGGCTGCTGTGTAGAAATGGAAAATTTCTCAGTCAGGGAGACGGAGGAATGCAGGAGAGACAGTATAATGGGAATAAAGGAGATGCTGGTGGCTGCTAGTTGATAGTGAAAAGCAAATGAGCTAGCACCTGCTTCTTCGTCAGCTGAGCGACTGTGGATTGTCCATCCACTCCCAAGCTACTGACACCCTACAAGGCTTTTCATCCCTTTCTATTATTTATATAAAAGCGTGGGAATGTGATTAGCTAAGGGCTGGTTTAGACCTCTGTGCTGAGAACCTTCAAACAGTGTATTTGTGATTCTGCGATAGGGTACCCTTTGATTAAAGCTTTCATTGCACCCCGGGCAAACGACATCCAATCGGCTGCGTGCCGGAGATCGTGACCACCAAGGTGTGAGCAAACCCATTGCCATAGAGGGGAGGGAGTTTACAGTGGACCTAGCATAAGATATATTTCTTCATGTGAAGTTAATGCAAGCTAAATAATATGCAATTAAGTTCACAGGAGATTTAATGAGCCCAGTGGGGAGTTCACAATCCCCAAACATTTTTTAAATGGCCTTTCGCAACGCCTATTTGAAAGCTTTGTTTACCCCTTGCGTTGACTCCTGCTGTCTTTTCTTAAAGGGTTTTAAATGATGGGAGACAAAGGTGAAGTTCCTGATAATGTAACAAGTATGATTGGCAGTTACAGTGGTCACATGATCAGAAGCTCCTCCCACCAGTTCCCAATTCTTAACTGTGGCTAGGAGCTGTCGGTGCGAGCTCAGTCAGTGTGCTGGGAGGGTGCAATGAGCATGCTGTCAGCACAGAAAAACAGTGCACCATGGACGCATTTATGTAACACATGAGTCTTAAGGTAGGGTGACCAGTAGGGATGAGCCAAACACCCCCGTGTTTGGTTCGCACCAGAATCTTCGAACGGACCTCACGTTCGCGCGAACGTATAGAACCCCATTGACGTCTATGGGACTCGAACGTTTGAATTCAAAAGTCATCATTTTAAAGCCCAATATACATGTTATTGTCGGAAAACGGGTTTTGGGACCCGGGTCTTGCCCCAGGGAACATGTATCAATAGAAACATTTTTTTTTTTCTGGAGCAGCGATTTTAATGATGCTTAAAGTGAAAAAAAGAAAGAAAAATTCCTTCAAATATCGTACCTGCTGGGTGTCTATAGTAGTGGCACGTGTTTAGAACTGTCCCTGCACAAAATGAGATTACTATAAGAAAAAAGTTAATTTAAGACTGCTTGTGGCTTTAATGTAATGTTTGGTCCCTGCAATATGGATAAAAATCACTGAAAAAAAAATAGGCTTTGGCCAATTATTGCTCTCTGTTTTTTGCACACTGTGATTGGCCAAGCATGCGGGTCATAGTGCATGCCTGGCTAATCATCAGCGCGCAATGCCGCAGTGAATTATGGGCCGTGACACGTCACTCGAATTTGGCGCGAATGACCCGTTTTGTTCGAATTTCGATGAAAAATCTAACAGCCAATGTTCGATTCGAATATGGGTTCGAGTCAAACGTGAAGCTCATCCCTAGTGACCAGACATCCCCGGTTTCTGGGGACAACCCCCGAATTGAGGACACTGTCTCCGGACCAAGTCTGTCCCCCGTTTTGTTCCAGATTGGATTTGAACAGGGGCTGGGGCAATTTCCAAGACAGTCAGCGCAGAATAAAAAAAACAAATCTGAATTTTTTCCATTATCTGTGCCCCTTTCTGATGATCATGTGCTGGTCGGAGCGGAGGGAATATTTCTTCAGTTTTGGGTGCATGCCCATTCATGTCCGCTCGCATGTTTTTAAGTCCAGGCCAGTTGCCTGCCTGCTTATCTCCTTGCCTTCCCTGGAGGAGTGATCTTCCTCTGCTCCCCACCCAGTAGTAGCTGGGGCCCACCCACCCATCATACTGCCAGGTTAAAAAAGAGCATGGTATGCTCACCTACTCGACGTCTCCTCTCCTGACCTAGAGAGACTCGGACAAAGATGTTGGACTCTTAGGACTGGGACAACAGATGGGACTTCCCATTCAAAATACTGGTCTCTCTAAGAGACCGACTTGTGCAATACAAGATTATAGGGCCTATATTACTCCCTATAGACTAAGTAAGATGGGGTCTGCTCTGAATGTTGGTGCTGTGGCCAGTGCCCAGGCGATTTTATCCACATTTTCTGGTCCTGCCCTAACATAACCGTATACTGGTCACAGGCGCTTACGGTGATCAATCGCATTGCTGATATTACCATAATCACGCTCCAAAGGTTTGCCTGCTTGGCCTGGTGGAGGACATAGCCCCCCCGGGTTGGCAGACAGGACTCTGATTGGCCTTTTACTATTCTATACCAGTAAAGCCTTCACACTACACTGAAAAAAGCTGGCATCCTCCCCTATTACCACATTTAAATGCTTAGTTAATAATGTTCTTTCTTATTATAGAGGCACATACCTCCACAGAGGTTGCCCCAAGAAGTATGAAAAAATCTGGGCCAAATGGCTCGCAGAACCATCCACGGCCGTGGACAATTAACAACTTTTACCAGAAACCACACCTACGCTCTCTATTAGCTGGAAAATTAATCGAGTTTAGGTTTTGGGGTTTTCAGTAATTGATAGGGAGACCCCGATTGGCGGTACACAGGTCTTGATACAGATAAATACTTTATAGGTGAGATACAGTTGGCTAAGTTACCCTGTTTAACTTTTTACCATAAATTACTCCTCGTGACTTATTCACCCCTGTGTGGGTAGAATGCCGAAACTGTACATTTTTTGTTGTTTGTCTTATACGTACTTCATACTAAAAAAAAAACAAATAAAAAGATTTATAAGAAAAAAAAGAGCATGGGTCAATTTTGTTATATAAAATACCATTTATTCGAGAGAATCTTTTCAAGGGCAACATTGAAAACGCAGAAATTCTTTACATAATAAATTCTTGGGGGATGCCTATGGCATAAGCCACACTGTTGTACAGAGGCCATACAGAATTCAGAGCTTACATAATGACTTTCCTGGAACCTGATGCTGCCGCCTACAGCCACCAATTGAGATGCATTAGGAGAGGTAGTTGTAAATGGTTGTGCTCTACGGGCTGTGTTGCATAAAGTACCTGCATGCATATTGACATATGCTCCAAATGCATATAGCATGCGTTTGAAACATATATCAGTGCCCATGCAGGTGCTGTATGCCAACCCTGGCCATGTATAACTCCCTCTTCTAATGCATCCCGAAGTGTGGAGGGGGTGTACGTAGAGGCAACGAGTCCCAGGAAAGTCATTACACAGGCTCTGCATGATGTATGGCCTGTAGGGCTGTGTGTATGAAGCCGTAACGCTGCCGTAATGCTGCAATGGAAGTTACAGAACAGTATGTTGTTGTCCTTTAAAAGTGACAATAAAAAACAGCTAAAAAATGTTGTGGGGTTTCCTATAACTTTCAAATCAGACCCTTACCCAGGCATGCAACCCATCTCCCCCCTCTCTTACTGAACCATACTAAGGAACGTTGTGGGGGGGGGGGGTACCTTGCAGGGGATTAGAACAATGTTGGGGTTGAACTCCCCTTTATTCAGCTTATCCCCAGCCTTCATCTGCTTTTGTCTCCAGAAGGATAATACTATCTTTGTTTGGGCATCATCCAGGGTAGGTTTCTACTTCCTGGACTGAAATGCCGACTCAGTCAGCCCCTGCTGTAGCCTCTCATCTCGCGATTTGCTATAAAGTTACAATGTTACAGTTTGATCACGGGTGGAAAGGAGACTGAGAAAATGCTTTCTCCTGCCTGCAGCAGACTAATGGTTTCATCTCAGCCTAGGCGAAGTCACTTGGATGGAACGTACCAATTATGAAAAGTATCACTCTTCATAAAAATTATATTGTTGCTGTGTAGAGTGATATACTGAAAGGATCCACTTTAAATATGAAATGGATAGATGAAAACATGAGAAGCACTACCCCCACAGGAGCCGCTGGCTGTAATGGGTCGTCTGCTCTCTCCCTTAGCACTAGACGGAACCTCACTTCCGCAGATACCACCAGAATACACTTGCCGGGGCTTCCCGACAGTTACACAAGAAAGGTACACACTGATTAGGGTAAAGTAAACAAGTTGTATTAATATAATTAGAATGGCAGTCAAAGCAATTCAAGGAGTCAAAGTTGGTTAACACACAAAAAAGTCAAGGCAATAGCAATACAGTGCAACAAACATTAGTACTTTGAAAGCGAATCTAAATGCCCATTGCAGTACCCAGAGCACAAACAATAGCTCTTTAACTTAGAGATAAAGCTCCAAGTGACTTAAATGACTACCAAACAGAGAACAAGCTAGTTCACTTAGGAGCTCACAGTTGGCAGAGTCAAAGCTTAGATTTTGAAGTCCAGAAAATCCCCTGCACACCAGTTCTGTTACCAGATAAACACTTGGGTCTAAATATATTATAGATTCTGCTGGTTTAGTTGGGGCCCTTTATGGTGGCACGCAAAACAGGGTAACATACTTTTTTTTTTCAAACATTTTGTATTGTGTGGCACAACAGCACATGGAAGAATACTTCAGCAACATCCATCAGATGTTACAAAGCATAATCATCAGATACCATTTCAAAATACCAGAGATAACATCCGCTAAAATATAACCTAGGGTAATGTTACTTTAAGGTATGGCATCAAAGGGGTAGTTAACTTTCCTGGTGCCTCCATGGCAGCATACCAATGGTTGGTGGCTCCGCCCTCGTCCAACCCACAGGACCACATAACTCTATAAAAGAAATAGTTACTCCCCCCCCAGGCATTCTTTTTCCTGTCCTCATCCCTGCAGGCTCATAGATCAGCCCTGCCTCACCGTCATATGGTGTAACCATTGCAGGTTCACACTTTCCTGCAGCATGGAGTCCCATTACTAGGACTGCTAAATGCCTCACATAAGTATGGGAGCCCGTTTTTCTGTGGATCTCTTTGGGGCCTGTCTAAAAACATCCAGGAGCATCTCCTTCTCCTCTGTGGCTTTTGGCTGGCTATTTCACACAAGGTACCTTTTTAGAGCCTACAATAGCATTCCAAAGTTTTTTTGCCTCACCCTCTTCATGTCTTCTGACATTGCATCCATGTGCACCTGATTCTGAATCCATGCCTGACACTGCATCCATGTACACCTAGCAGTGCATCCATATGCACCTGACAGTGCATCCATGTACACCTAGCAGTGCACCTGACACTGCATCTATGTGCTCCTGACAGTGCATCCACATGCACCTGACAGTGCATCTATGTACACCTAGCAGTGCACTTGACGGTGCATCCATGTGCACCTGACAGTGCTCCTGACAGTGCATCCACTTGCACCTGACAGTGCATCCATGTGCGTCTGACGCCGCTTCCATGTGTGCCTGGCACTACCTGTGCGCCTGACACTGCAGCCATGGACGCCTGACACTGCCTTCATGTGCACTTAACACTGCATACATGTATACCGGACGCTATCCTCGTGGCACCTGACACTGCCTCCATGTGTACCTAACACTGCGTCAATATGTAGCTGGTGCTGCCTCCATGTGTACCTGGTCCTACCTTCATGTGCACCTAACACTGCACCCATTTATATTGGCGCTGCCTCCATGTGCACCTAACATTGCACCCGTGTGTACCTGGTGCTGCCTCTATGTGCACCTATCACTACATAATGTACACCCCATGCTATCCTCGTGTGCGCCTGGCACTACCTCCATGTACGCCTGGTGCTACCCCCATGTGCGCCAGCATGCCACCTTCCTGTAGGTTCATTCCTGGGAGCCGTTAGTGGCCTGATTCTACCGCCGGGTGCGTCGCCTTTTCCTTCCCCCTCCCTTCCTGTGTGTGCGGGCGCTTCGCGCTCGTCTCCCTACACAGCTTCATCATCTCGGGGGGCGGAGTCACGGCTCATGCGCACGCTCTACTCCCCAGTCCTTTTTTTTTAGTTCCCTGGAAATCGGGGGCTGGAGACTAGTGCTGGACCTAAAGAGGATAACGGATACGTTCAGGTAGAACAAGTCATTTGGTATTCCTAGTCACAGTAATTCTGTCAGTACAGCCAGATATTTGGATGGTCTCTATGGGTCTTCAGGCACCTTCAAATGCCCATCCATCATCTTTCCAATCTTTCTCCCGGGCTCAAAGTAGGCGATTTGCACTTCCAAATTCAAATATCTACCCTTTGGAAATTCATCCCAAAACCTTTTTACCAAGGTTTTATTAACCATCCTAGCTTCCTTCTGGAAAGGGAGGTCAGGGTCCTACATTACTTCCAGTTCAAATGACTTATCTACTCAGTCAATTGGCGCTTACACACGCATCTGGAAGCTTGATTCAACTGCCTGATGAAGGCGGTGTCGCTTCTATCAAAGAGGATCCATAAATTTGTACAGAAGATGGACGAAGTGAACCAGTTGGCATCTTCGATCTCCACTTGGGTTTTTTTTCTGGCATAATGGAGAAAGGGGCATCAAAGACAAAAGACAGTTATAGGGGAAGTCCAGCCTTGGTAGTGGGCATGACCTCCCAACCTCCTAGTTCACGGCTCCCTTGACCATCTCATAAACCACTCTTGCATCTGGGGCAAGTCATCTGGGCTGGGGGGTGACACATCACCAAGAAAACCAGTTAGTACAAGTAGGATGGCAGCTCAATTCGAAAAGGATTTCCGATATCATAGAGCTAAGAGTAGCATGGATGGCACATCCAGTCCCTCTTCTTGGGAGCAAGTCCATACTGGTTTAGACAAAGGACGAATCGGCAGTGGCCCATGTTCAAAGCCAAGTCGTGACACACAGCAGGTCTCTGGCCAACGAGGTGCCCCAATTAGACAGAGAATAATTTGATCAATCTTCAGGCTGCCTAAAGCTCAGCCCCAAGATTCAACTAGCCGTTCGCCTTTTCAAGACCTTTCATCAGCAACAATGGATGATCACTAGGCCTGCAGATTTTCCATTGGATATACCAACAACGGGCTACTCCCCATTTAGATCATGGAACTTCCAAAAGGGATATGTTTTCCCTAATGATTACTCTGATACTGCTTTTTCTCCAGCTCCTGACGTTGGTAAAGGTCGCTATCCTGGCAGTCACGCTATTCTGGCAAAGAAGACACTATTAGTCAAATGGCTCGGTACAGTTCCCACACGCGGACAACCTTCTATATCAAGACGACTTCTTTCACCCACGTCCAGGGATCCTGGACTTGAAGGCCCAAAATTTGGACAGAACAGACTGGGTGATCTAATTTGCTCACATGGTTTCACCCAGACATTATTACAGACAAGAGTCATCCACCTATGCCACCTACTAATAGGTTTCGAAGGAGGTTCACAGAACTGGAAGAGTCCAGCCATATCAATTCGCTAGGTCCTGGGGTCCAAAAGATTCTACTTTCTACAAACTGGTCTAAACTTAGGCTTAGGTCTTAAAGCACTCTGAAAGTTCAGCTTGGAGCCTTGTCAGCTCTGACGGGCGCACACTAGGCACAGAGTCTCCTCGTAGAACGCTTCCTGAAAACAGTCAGACTACGCCCTCCCGGGAGGACCCACACCCCATATGGGTGTCTGACAGTTGTCTTAACAAACTCTTCCTTTGCTCCCACTAAAGAGTGTGCATTGGAAGACATTACCTGGGAACCTACCTTGCTGAGAACCTACCTTGTTATAAGGAGTGCACATACAGGAAGTAACCAGAGGTGGCAGAAAAGAGCTCCATGTGAGCTCAGTGAGACAGAGAAGCAGCAGCTGCTGATAGAAAGAGCAGCCGCGGGGCTCCTCTGCACCCACCCCTACCTGTCAAGCGACCGGGCCCATTGAGACGCTCAGGTCCCTAACACGTGTATGGGCTGTGCCCCCCTGATGGCTGCCCTGTGTATATGTACTATATATATATATATATATATATATATATATATATATATATATATACTTTGAGGTGCACATAATGCGATAGGCTGCGCACACCTATTGCACTAGCAGAAAAACACACATACGATATATACAGTATATACTAGGGCTACGCATCTTCACCGGTCTCACGATTCGATGCGATTTACGATTATCAAGGCCACGATTCGATTCAATTCGATACTCCATTTTTTTTTCTATCTGTTCTTAAAAAACAAAAGCAAAAAAACAACACACAATAACACTTCCTGCATGTAGCAAAGTCTAAACACAGCAGACATGCTACAGGAGATGGTCAGAGACTGCGGACATGCTACAGGAGATGGTCAGAGACTGCGGACATGCTACAGGAGATGGTCAGAGACTGCGGACATGCTACAGGAGATGGTCAGAGACTGCGGACATGCTACAGGAGATGGTCAGAGACTGCGGACATGCTACAGGAGATGGTCAGAGACTGCGGACATGCTACAGGAGATGGTCAGAGACTGCGGACACGCTACAGGAGATGGTCAGAGACTGCGGACATGCTACAGGAGATGGTCAGAGACTGCGGACATGCTACAGGAGATGGTTAGAGACTGCGGACATAGTGCAGGAGATAGTCTTTATTTCTCCTCCATACAGCCCAGTCCCTGCCTGCAGTGACAATGACTAGTACATCAGATTCCACTACATGCCTGTACCTCATGTCCCCGGATCACAGCACCCCCCTCCTCCTCTGTACTTACATGCTGTTCTGCACACAGAGGATTAGAGGGAACTTACTTGTGTCATTGCAGCCTTGTAGTGAGATGTCCGTGATTGGCGGAACACTGAACATGACTGCTGGGAAACTGAGTCCGAGGATGAGAGGACCTCCGTGATAGGCGTAACACAGTGTCAAATGCCTATCACGCCAGGAGGAAGCCGCAACTTTTAAAAAATGGACGCCTGTCAAGAATTTGGGTACTCAGGCACAGTGAGACTGCAATGGGCACAGTGAGGTATGGCACAGTGGTGTATGGCAGAGTGAGACTGCAATGGGCACAGTGAGGTTGCAAATAGGCATTGTTGACCCTTATTTCCGCTTACAGTAGCTGCTGCATTCTCACCCTAGGCTTATACTCAAGTCAATACGTTTTCACAGTTATATGTGGTGAAATTAGGTCCTCGGCTTATATTTGGATTGGCTTATACTCGAGTATATACGGTAATAGAGAAGAAAAAAACTGTATTATAACAACATTGAAACAAATAACACAGATAAGCTGAGTATCATTTGTTACATATTTCCATTCATAGCTTTATATACAGTATACTGGTGTAAGTATTGTATCATAGTTTACTGTCCTGGCTGGTTTTAAAATTTGGCATAGGCTGATTATATATCTCTCATCAATGGTGTTCAGTTTTTCTCCAGAGGAAAAGGAAACAATCCAGCATATAAATTAAGACACAGATGTTCTGTTATTGTTGAGGTTTAAATATCAACCAGTGAACCATGATATGATATTGACACCAGTATATGTATCAGCAGAAAAATGTAACTATAGATACTCAGCCTATCTGTTTTATTTGTTTCAACATTGTTATAATAAAATATGATTTTCATTGCATTGACTGTGTACATGTGTTTGTGTTGATGTCTTCAAAGTCCCATACAGCCACTATAGCGGGGTCCGGAAACCCATCAACCGTGATCTACCTGTCGATCCAGTAGGTGATGATCCTTCCTTGCCGACCCCTAGTATCTGGAGAGGAGGGTGCCTTGCCAACCCCTGGAACCTGGATGGGGGGGGGGGGAGTAGGAGTGACATTTACTGGTACCGATCCACTGTATTTTCCTCCCGCAGCCGCTGAAAGCCGTCTCTTCTCTGCTCTCCCTCCACCAGCATTCATCGGCTGCAGAGGGAAAGGGATCAGTATCAGTAAATGTTGCCCCCCGCCACCCCTCCTGTCCCTGTTGCTCTTCTTACCCAGCCCCCTCATCTACTTTTCTGGTAAAACCCACCCCGCAGTATTGCTGGCCTCTCCTTTCCTTCTGGCTGCTCCAAGGAAGCATTTCAGGATAGAGAGTGTGGAAAGGAGCATTCCTTTTTTGAGTCAGTAATTGGTACCAACCATTCACCGTGTTCATTCATAACTGAAGCATAGTAAACTGTGTTTACTTTGCTTCGGTTTATACATGAACGGGAGCCGCTCGGCAACAAAGCACTTCCAATTTATTCACTGTCCAGTGCAGCTGAATCTGCAGAGAAAAGGGCTGGAAATCTCTGTCCTCTGTTCCTTTCTCTGTCTCAAAAGTGAGACATCAGGGTTTTGTTTAGATCCCTGATATTTCACCAAAGAACCCCAGCAGGGCTTCTGAAAATTGTAAAAAAAAAAAGTAATCAAAATAATATTGTAAAGGAAATAAATTTGTAAAAAATGAATGATAAAAAAAAAAAAAATACTGACACTGTCCACTGCCCTACTAACACCAATCTCTTGTCCTTCTGAAATTGTCCTCTGTCCTGCTGGCAAAGTCCCTACTGACACATATGCCGCATACACATGACCGTTATACATGTTATTGAAAAAAAAAGTTTTTTCTCAACGTGATTCCTCTCAATCCTGCCTTGCAAACACATGATCGTGAAAAAAAAATGCTCGAACAAAGCGCGGTGACGTACAACACGTAAGACGGCACTATAAAGGGGAAGTTCAATTCGAATGGCGCCACCCTTTGGGCTGCTAATGCTAATTTCCCCGTCTCATAACTTGCTTCTGAGCATGCGCGTTTTTTCCCCCCTCTTGAAAAGCGTACACATGATCATTTTTCACGACGTGAAAAACGACGACGTGAAAAACAACGAGAAAAAATAGAGCAGGTTCTAAATTTTTCTCGTCATAAAAAACGGTCGTGTGTACGCAGCAATACAATGCTCTATTAGATGACACAATCACTGTCCTATCGACACCAACCTCTGACCTACTGAGACCAACCTTTGTCCTACTGACACTGTGCACACACCATGCCCTACCCTACCAGTGTTGCCAACCGTCTGTATTTTTACGGAGAGTTTGTAAAAACAGGCACTTTTTTCCCTGTTCGTAAATGTCCGTGGTTGCGGGAATGTGCCAGTAAAAATAGCCGAGATCGGTTTGGCTTGGAACTGCACATGGAGATTGGAGGCAGGGGGTGATTGGAGGCGTGGGGTGGTGGTGGCTGCGATGGAGGCAGGGGGCAATGGAGGCTGGGGAGATTGGAGGCAGGGGGTGTTAGTGGCAGGGGGCAATTGGAGACAGGGGTTGTTGGTGGCACCGCAGAGGGGGATGGAGGCAGGGGACGATGGAGGCAGGGGGTGATTTGGAGCAGGGGGCCTGGGGGAGATTGGAGGCAGAGGGAAATTGGAGGCAGGGGGAGATTGTGGCACCGCAGGGGGGGGTGAAGGCAGAGGGTGTTGGTGGCAGAGGGGGATGGAGGCAGGTGGTGATGTGTCTATACTCTCTGATCGCCTTTGCACATGTGTGTAAAGGCCCATAAACACAATCACAAAATTACCGTCCGAGGCTAGATCTGTTGAATTTCTGATCGTTAGTATGGTGCTTCCGACAACCAATTCCGACTTTTCGGATGACAAAAAACAGTGTTGCAAGCTTGTAAATTTTGGTCATCCAAAAGCACAAGGTCCAATTTTTGCAAAATGTGTATAGTTATCGTCCAGATAAAAACAAAAATAAAAAATCCACGCATGATCGGAAGCCAGGAACGACCCTAAACCACCCGGAACAAATTGCCCAGGAAAACTAGAAATTGTATTCTAGAAAGAACTTTTGTCTCATGTCTATTATAGGTGTTTTGGAAAAAGGAATAATAGCATATTTAAGTTACAGTAATCCATCCAATGATGGACAATGTAATATTCCTTTTAATGTAATAATTGTGTTGTGTGTCTTCTCTTCTTATTTTAAATTGTGGCAGGCCAATATTCATGTCAAACGTTGTAGACTTTTATTATCCATGACACGATTGTCAATGTTTTCTTTCTGTAATCCTAAAATCACACTGACAATAATTTATAGTTTCAGATAATCAAATGTTTATATATATATAGTTAGTTAGATATATATATATATATATATATATATATATATATATATATATATATATATATATTAGGGCTGTGGAAATTAACGAATTATTCATCGATTAATCTTAATTTTTTTTGATCGATCAAAATTCTTTTGATTGGTACGGCTTCCGGGCCTTCAGGGAGTTCCGTCGGAGATCCGGTGACATCATCAACAAAAGGGCTCCTTTGCTGTGCCTTCATATCTGCATGCCGGTGGGACCTTACTATCTGCCACACGCAAGGGCTGTTACACTTCCCTCTATCACTTCTCTCTAACAACCTGGGATTCTACAACCATCCACTGGGAGTTGTGATAGTTCCCTTCACGGGACATCTACATGCCGACGGACTGATGGTAACCTCTCCTCATATGGATTCAGCAGTGGCATCGTTGTACCCATTTTTATACCAGTATCATAGTTAGCTACTTGTTTTTATGACTGCTTTTGCTACAGTTTGGTATTATTCGCACCATTTGTACAGTTTATGTAGCTACATCGATTTTATCTCCAGTGCAATATTTATTTTGTTATCTACTTGAAGACTATAAGGCCGTGTACACACGACCGAGGTTCTCGCTGGAAACCAGCGAGAACCTCGCTGGAAGCTGCATTCCAGTGAGGACCTCGGCCGTGTGTACGCTCTCGGCGAGCTTCCCGTCGGGAAGCCCGTCGAGCAGAAATAGAGAGCACGCTCTCTATTTGCTCGACGGCCCGCCTGGAAGAATGGCTGGTTGCCATTCCCGACGGGCGGGTCGCCGATTTCGACGGCCGGCAGGGAACCTCGACGGGCGGAACGATGTGTTCTGCCCGTCGAGGTTCTCTGCCGTGTGTACACGGCCTAAAAGTTTTATTGCTATTCCCATCAAACGCTGCCTGTGTGCTTTTGTATCCTGCTATCCATTTTTCCAGTGGTTGGTAGCTACACTGGGAATCAGGCCGTGTACACACGGCAGAGAACCTCGACGGGCAGAACACATCGTTCCGCCCGTCGAGGTTCCCTGCCGGCCGTCGAAATCGGCGACCCGCCCGTCGGGAATGGCAACCAGCCATTCTTCCAGGCGGGCCGTCGAGCAAATAGAGAGCGTGCTCTCTATTTCTGCTCGACGGGCTTCCCGACGGGAAGCTCGCCGAGAGCGTACACACGGCCGAGGTCCTCGCTGGAATAAAGCTTCCAGCGAGGTTCTCGCTGGTTTCCAGCGAGAACCTCGGTCGTGTGTACACGGCCTCAGCCTGCAAGGAGATCAGCTAAAAGTAGTTGGATCTGTATGTGCGTTATAATTAAAATTAAGCGATTAAGCGATAAAAAAAATCGATTAATCGAACACAAAAACTGTAATCAGTAACAGCCCTAATATATATATATATATATATATATATATATATATATATATATATATATATATATATATATATATATATATATATATATCTTTCTTTTTAATTTTTCTATTTTTATTCACCTTGTTAGTTAGGTATTTCAAAACCAAAGATAATAATTTTTTGGTCCAAGCCTCTGTGCTTTCTCCCCAGCTGATCAAAGATTTGCTTCACATCTTCACTGGGCTGCCCCCAAAGTGTTTTAATACAGACTGTACAGTATGTCCATACATGTCTAATAGTCACATGTTTTAAACTATTGCCTTGAAAACATGTCTCCCTATTGTTTTAGCTATTATTTTAGCTTGAGTTTTTCACACCGCTGCTGGTGCAAGCACCAACTCTCTCCTATACATAAATCTCCTCTGCTGCTGCCTGGAATTTATTCATCTCTGCAGAAAACTGTGCAGGGTATTTATTTTCTGCTGAACATATTGAACATCAAGATTTGAACATACACTTTTACACAGGTCAGCCAATTTGATCATTGCCTCATTTTTTTTTTTGTTTATCTGAGTATTCTTTTAATTTTGTTCCCCATAAACAGGGCATCTGCCTATACAAATCAATGAAGTGTGGCAGAAACTCTGGGGAGATGACTTTGTCTGCAAGACACAAAGCACATAACAAAGTATATGTTCTGATAAAACTTTTTAAAAACTTTTCAGTATAGCCCCTGAAACCCCCAAACACTATGAGCTGATTTTAAAAGTGTACCTTCAGTCGTTGCCAAGTTCAGATCTTCGAACGTGCGTACGTACGACAATTGATACGTGCTGGCGTCTCCGAAAGATCTTTACGTGTTTTATACACTGAGCATGCGTAATACTCCGCCCTTGTCCTTCTCCTTAGTGTATTCCCCGGCAGAGGACAACAGGCGTGTGGGGAAAGCAGCAATGAAAGAAAGCAGGAGAAAGCACTTTCCAGATCCAGGGAGAGGCAGAATAGGGAATTAGAGAAAATTTAAGAAAACATACATGATATCCAAAACAGAGTTATCACTGTCAATCGATAATTTAGCTAAAATTTAAAAAGAAAACATGTTTTAGTGTTTGACGTTATGTTGTACATATGTTTGTACAGTTTTGACTTGACTAACCTTTGCACATTTTTCCTCCCATTTTTGGAATAATTGCAACTTTCATATTTTAAAGTACTTTTGCACTTTTGTCAAAGTTTGAAATATGAACCCGTAACTTGATGACTCCTCTTAATATGTGGTTGGCTCCCCCAGCTAGAGCATGGTGGGTAGGTTGTGTTTCCTTTTTTAAAAAGTATTGTCATGTAAAAAAAAAGCTTGAAGGTGTGCTTTTGCACATTGTACAAATTTGCTTGTTTTGTATCGTACTGTTTACAAAAATTGTTTTAAGACCTCCAGTTTAATCTACATGTTTACTGGAAAAATATTTGGTTTTATAAAGAAATGTGGCTAATGTTAGCCAAGTTACCAAATAAAAAGTATGAACCAACTTTGTGTCTGTCCTTGCTTTTTTAGGAATGCTGTATTTCCTTTGTTGGAAAGTACAAATACACACTTTGATAAATTGGGATGCAGATTGGTTTGTTCAACACAGCCTTATGTGGAAAATCCAAAAACTTTTGTAACTCTGCATATAAACCAATCACCTTACAGGTTTCTAAGACACAGATTATTTCCCCAAAATGAAGTCAGAAGCTGATTGGCTCCCATACATATCTGCAGCATATTCTGTGATTAGTTCACATCTCATACTCAAGTAATGCACAAATGAAAAAGGTCAGACTTTATTACCAGAAAAATTACAGACAACACATTAATGTACATGTGTGAACTAAACAAAATACACCTTATCCTGCTTGGTCAGGTCACCTAGATATCTGCCTGCCAATCCTAGAAAAAAAATATGTAATTATTTATGTTTGCCCTTGCGCTTTGGGAGGCCAAGCCTGTATGAGAAATACCAATGGGTGTAAGCTTCTCAATGGGATCATGGGCTTCTTGCACTTGTTTTTCCCTGGCCCAGCAGGGTCCTTCTCAAATTCTAGTAATGTAATGTACCTGTGTGCATGTCTGCGGAGGTAGCTGTGCAGGATGCAGCAGCACAGCACAATATTGTCTACCTTGTATAAGGCCAGATTTATAGATGTTAAAAATAATCGGAACCTGTTGGTCATGATCCCAAATGCATTTTTCAACACTCTGTGTGCCCTGGAGAGCCAATATTTTAAAATCTTTTGCTCAGGGGTGATGTTGTGCATTGGATAGGGTTTGAGCAAATGTTTTCCTAGTGCAAAGACCTCATCAGCCACAAAAACAAAGTTAATCTGCTAGACATTATCTTCACATGAAGGCAGGTTCAGAGTTCCATTTTTCATCTGAGTTGCGACCATTTTTGCGAAATTTTTGCCAATGTCCAAAAATATAAATAGCCATTCAAAACGGCCAGAAGAATTCTGAAAAGGCCTTATAATTAAAAAAAAAAAAGAGCCGGAGTTGGGTCATGGGGCAATGCGGACATGTTTTCCATCAACTTCACCTATGCAGTTGGGAAAATTACATTTCTTGTTGAACTGGGCAGCAACTTCTTTCCACTGCTCAGGGCTTGATGGAAACTGTAGGTAAAAACAGAAAATAAGTTACTGTTGGACTTATGCATTTGTGTGACAAAGATGTTATAAATGTTAAGCTATATAAGGAAGGAGCATTCCATCTTTTACCCATTTCCTGATGGGTTCCGCTGCAATCTGTCACCTGCTGCATCCACCAGACACAGTGGATGACCGATTACTACACTGGCCTGCTGACAGTGTGATGTGATCATTGAGAACAATCACAGCAGACTGCATGACAGTTGTAAATAATGAATACCTTCCTTTCATTCTATTCACTGTATGACAAACATGTTATGAATGATAAGCTATATAAGGAAGGAGCATCCCATCCTTTACCCGGTTCCCACATGCCTCATTGTAAAATGATGGTGCTGTGGTGAAATTCACTGCTATAACCATGTCAAAAATTTATCAAAAAGGAAAAAAAAACGTATGGACCTAACAAAGTGGCCAAAATTTCCTACTTCTAAAAACACAGCATGCCTCTTACTAAATATCTCAGACTGGCTACTTTCCAAAAAGGTAGTTTGGGGGGATATTTGCCAACATTTTATTGGGCTTCAAGAACTTAGCTAGGCTGTTAGTACTTCAGGATTCAACCATTTACACACATATATACCATATGTTGTAGACTTTCCTACTGAGAAAACAAGAGACAATAATTTGGGTTATTGTCACCCAGGAAATGTAGCAGAATCCAATTTGGCCCAAACTTATGAAGAAAGAATTGCAAAATGTACGTACAGAAAAAAATAAAAATTTGGTTGGGCTTTTTTTCGTATGAAGCGCCCAAAAAAAAAACAGCGGTGATTAAATATCACTAAAAGAAAGGTCAATTTGGTTTAATAAACTCTAAACTTGGGTACATTGTTGCAAGACCGCGCAATTGTCATTCAAAGTGCAGCAGCGCCGAAAGCTGAAGATTAAACCGGGGCAGGAAGAGGGTAAAAGTGTCCAGTAGGCAAGAACCATAGTTAAAATATGACTGCTTAATGCTTACATTTGGCAGGTTGGCTGATTTGTAAAAAAGGGAGAATGTGTTCAAGCATAAAGTAACATGGCTAAATAAAAATACACATAATTATAAAAAAAAACAACATCAAGATTATTGAAAATGTTCATACCTTAATATATTCTGGCACTTCAATGAGGGCCAAACAGGTCTCTGGTAAGATCACTCCCAGAGCTTGTGGGAAGATCCCAGTGGTAAACTTGAGACCCTAAAGGCTTCTCCCGTGGCAAGGTATCTTAAGGTGGCAATTAGCCTTTGCTCTGGATTGATTGCCTCCTGCATTAACATATCCTTTTTCAGGATATAGGTGGAAACAACTGTCAACTAATGATTAAACAACTGTCACCTGATTAAAACAGTCGTCAGTCATCCTGAGATAATTGCGAAAATCATCTCTGTTATTCTCTTGGAGAAGGTACATATGGTAAAACTGATCATGTTGACGGAACCAATTTTTGCACCAGCGTCTTCTCTTTTCATATTTTGTTTTTAAGCACTTGGCTTGGGCCAAATATTTCTATACCAACAATAGCAATAACTGTGTCAACCACCATGAAGTGCAGTTGATATATCAGCGATTTGTCGCAAATCACAAAACATTGATTCCAAAAAAACGATCAAATGTAGTCACTGGATTTTGGCTGCATGGGTGATGTATGCTATTTCACTTGCTTTATACTACAGAAGCACATAGGACACAATTGCCTTTGTCGTACGACAAAATTCGGACAAGTTAGTAACATTCTTGGTCAACCTGATGACACGCACCTTCTTAAAAACCATTCAATATATTGGATGATTTTCTGATCATGTGTACCCTGCTTAAGTGTTGGAGCAACTTGTCTTCACGTGGAAGCCGGACCCCTCTGTTCCTGTGGTGTTTGATGCCATCTGAGTATTCCCATATTCTGTGTGTTCTGTTTGATCTTTGTTCTCAGTGTTTTTCCTCTGGCTGTGCAGTTACAGTGTCTTGAAAAAGGATTCATACCATTTGAAATTTTCCACATTTTGTCATGTTACAACCCAAAAAGTAAATGTATATTATTGGGATTTTATGTGATAGACCAACACAAAGTGGCACATAATTGTGAAGTGGAAGGAAAATTATAAATGGTTTTCAATTTTTTTCGAATAAATATCTGAAAAGTGTGGCGTAAATTTGTATTCAGCGCCAATACTTTGTTATGTAAACAATTTCCCCAGTCTTCCCAGTGACAGCACAGTGTACACAGCTTTCTGTAATCAGAAGCTGTGATCACTGTCGTGTCACAGTAAGCCCATCACCCTACAGTTAGAACACATCCCTAGGCACACTTAACCCCTTCAGTGCCAACTAGTGGTTAACCCCTTTACTGCCAGTGTCATTTTCACAGTAATTAGTGCATTTTTATAGCACTGATCGCTGTAAAAATGACAATGGTCCCAAAAATGTGTCAAAAGTGCCAGATGAGTTCACCATAATGTCGCAGTCACAATAAAAATCGCTGATTGCCGCCATTACTAGTTAAAATATTATTAATAAAAATGCCATAGAACTATCCCCTATTTTGTAGACGCTATAACTTTTGCTTTAACTGATCAATAAATGCTTATTGTGATTTTTTTTTTTACCAAAAATATGTAGAAGAATAAATATCAGCCTAAACTTTCAAAATTGTCGCTCTTTCTGTTTATATCGCAAAAAAATACACAGAGGTGATCAAATGCCACCAAAAGAAAGCTCTATTTGTGGGAAAAAAAACAACGTCAATTTTGTTTGGGAGACACGTCGCACGACCACGCAATTGTCAGTTAAAGCTACACAGTGCCAAATCGCAAAAAGTGGCCTGGATCGCAAAATGGTCTGGGGCTAAAGCGGTTAATTATGGGGGTTTGTATTTTAGCCACTAGGGGGAGTTTCTTGGTGGTTTAGTGCAGTTATGATATCTCTTTCTTGTCAACTGTTAACTGATAAGACCAGGGTGGGAAACTCTAAGGCCTCGTTCACACATAGCCGACTCCGTCTCAGTCCTTTCCGACGGAGTCCGCCTGTGTCTGCCAGCTCAGCGGGAGATCAGTCCGCAGATCTCCGCTGAGCCGACGGATGACAAGCTCCTCTCTGCTCACTGAGCGGGGAGGAGCTTGTCGAGTCCCGCTGTCCTCTATGGAGCGATCTGATGAAAACGGACAGCATGTCCGTTTTCATCAGATCTTTCCCGATCCGATCCGCATGGACGGATGGGGACGTGAGCCCCATACGTTTGTTTTTAGCGGATCGGATCAGGTCGGATGTCAGCGGACATGTCTCCGCTGACATCCGACGCTCCATAGGGGTGCATGGAGCGCCCGTTCAGGTCCGCCTGAAAAACTGACAGGCGGACCTGAACGGATCCATGTGTGAACGAGGCCTTAGGTCTGTAACTTAAGTGCAAGAAGTCTAGTGCTAAAGTAATATATATTTTGATATTGGATTAAAAGTTTAGACCACACTACAACTAGAAATAACATAGAGCAATTGTTTAACTGAAAACAGAGATTAATTTAGTAGTGGTCAGCTGCTCATTTGCATTTCATCAGAAGTGTTATATTAAGGTTCTGGAAAGCCTTCCTAATTCAGAATGTACAGTGTGCGGGTTGTACCCAAGCTGCCTGGCATATGCCTATCACGAGTAGCTGAGTCACCACCTAACATAAGGGTTTCAATGCTACCAAAGCTTCTCAGTCCAACTTGTTATTGCCCTGTGTCCAAATGGTGGCTAGAGGCCAAAGCTTCTCATCCTCCTGTAAAGTTTCACAGCCAGCTTCTCAGAAAGATCACTTCAGGTCCTCAGCTCTGCCATGGCTGAGACCTCAGAGAACAGCTACATAGCCCATAGGCTGCCTCGGGGGGCAGCAGCCCCAGAGGCTTTGAAACCCTTCCTGACAAGGAAAGAAGAATAATCTTTCCAGGGCTTCATACTATTTAAGTCAGGACTCTGTACAGGCCAGTCAAGTTCCTCCACCCCAAACTCCCTCATCTGTCTTTATGGACCTTGCTTGTGCACTGGTGCACAGTCATGTTGGAACAGGAAGGGGCCATCCCCAAACTGTTCCTACAAAGTTGGGAGCATGAAATTGTCCAAAATGTTTTGGTATGCTGACTCCTTAAGAGTTCCCTTCTCTGGAACTAAGGGGCCAAGCCCAGCCCCTGAAAAATAACCCCACACTACAATCTCCCCTCCCCCAAATGATTTGGACCAGTGCACAAAGCAAGGTATTGCAGCAGACCTCACTGACTGGTAGTGCAGGTCCTCCTTCTTTCCATTTTCTCTTTTCTCTATAGGGAAATAAAAGATACAGTATATGTGGATGATACCAAGCCAAAATCAGGTGTTTACAACTTCCTGCATTTAAAATGTTTCATTGTATTTATTTATGAATGGTGTTTTTCATATCTCCTTAGATGTCAACTTTAAATCCTATCTATGGTCAAAATGTAAAATCATATATTAATTTCCACATTAAAATGTATTTATTTCTATCCTACTCCCATTAATCTGAAGGATCATGAAGTTTGTAAACTTACTTTGTGAAGATCCCCACACATTTTCTTCCTTAAATTTTGTGACACGTAGTTGCTATACCCTGTGAGAAGGCACTGCTGTGTCACACATTTCACAGAGCCTGCCTTCTGACCTGCAGAGGAGCTGAGAGGAGGAGTTTCAAGAGGCAGAGTCTTACAGGAATCCTGCTTGTAGGCAGCAAGATCCCATGGTATATGTAGTCTTCAGAAATAGAAAGTAAACTGAGGAGAAGTTGGAAATAGAAGGCTAGCAGACAGACATAACTTACAACATGAAACAAGATTTTTGTTATTATAATGCCAGTGTTATAAAAATAAAAGTGTATGATGCAGCTATAGATTTATTTTAAAGGAGTTGTAAAGGCAGAAGTTTTTTTTATCTTAATGCATTCTATGCATTAAGATAAAAAACCTTCTGTGCAGGGCCGGACTGGGAATAAAAACCAAAAAAAAATGTCATACCAGCCCTACAGCATTATTATACCAGCGTAACAGAATAGCGTCATTATTTTCTTGTTCATGAAAGGGAAAACCATACATTTTAAAGCATATTTTAAGAGTGTATTATATATATATATATATATATATATATATATATATAGATAAGACAGGTAGAAAAGCACATAGGGCTTTATATTGTGAGGGCTTACCTTGAGTGGAGTCCATTCTGCAGATTGTAAGCTCACCCTTGCAGGTACACCCAGCCCACAGTAATAAGGTAGACACTACCTGGGCTGTGAGTCAGTGCACGGGGGCTAGTCTTGTAGCTGAGCAGACGTGGTACACTGATGACAGCAGAGGGTCAGGTAAATACTGACAGAAAGTTCAGGGTTTGCAAACAGGAACCAAAGACAAGTCCGGGGCACAAGCCGTGGGTCAAGGGCTGGAGACGGCAGAGGAAGTCCGAAGGTACAGGCCGGGGTCAAAGGACAGGAGACAGCAGCAATCCAAGGTACATAAGCCAAAGGTCAGAAGCCGGGGTCAGTCTTGCAGCTGGAGATCAATACAGGAACCGTTGGCACAGACAGGACGATCAGATAACAATGAACTGACAATTGGGCAACCTGCCTCAGCTGGACCAGGATAGTCAGGTGCAGATTGCAATGAGATCCAACTAAAGGTGATCAGCACATTTAGCACCACCTTAGCTGGAAAGCAAACAGAAACCCATACTGAGGAGTGGCTCAGAGGCAAGGTGTTGAAGCAGCAACGGCGAGGTCCTGGGTTCAATCCCACCCAGAGCCACTTGGAGCGCGACCACGCTTCGCCGTCTGCTTGGCACGGCAGGGACCGTGACATATAAATAAGCAAATTCCAGTTAAAACTGGTAAAAGTGGTCAATCATCAAGGGGGACCCTAGGAACTCAGAAAGAAGAAAGAATACACTAAGGTAAGGGGGGGTTGCTGATATAAGGGGGGAACCTTTTATATCAGTGCCCCCTTACATTATCGTATTCACTTCCCCCTTACATGAGTGACCTCCTCTCAGGTGCACCGTGCAGGGATTAGTCAGTCAGCTCAAGCTCGGTGGCTCTGGTTTTATCCTATAGTCTCCTCTCCACAGTCCACAGACATCTGACTTCCCCCATGACCCCCATCCTAGCGGTGCTCCCACTCTTGACTCCTCTCCAGACTCCCTCAGAGACTGCAGACATGATACAGAAGATGGTCAGAGGCTGAAGACATGATACAAGAGCTCAATGCAGCCTCATCAGTGCCCATCGAATGCAGCCTCATCAGTGCCCATCAAATGCAGCCTCACTGTGCCCATCAAATGCAGCCTCAGTGTGCCCACCATTGCAGCATCACTGTGCCCACCAATGCAGCGTGACTGTGCTCATAAAATGCAGCCTCACTCTGCTCATCAAAGGCAGCCTCACTGTGCCCATAAGTGCAGCCTCGCTGTGTTCAATAAATGTAGCTTTACTGTGACCATGAATTCAGCCTCACTGTGCCCACCATTGTAGCCTCACTGTTCCCATGAAATGCAGCTTTACCGTGCCCATGAATGCAGTCCCACTGTGCCCATCATTGCAGCCCCTCCTATGCCCCATGTCCCAGTCTTCAGTCCCTGTCTGTGGGAAGGTGTGTTGTTGATGCTCAGTCAGTACGGTACCTTCCATGCCAGCAGGATATCTATGATCACAGGCAGGGTCTGTTCCCGTTTTGGATGGGGACAGTGCTCCTTCCAGAGGATCTGTTTGCTGTGAGATGGAGTGGTCCCTGGCCACCTGCACCTTCAGCCATCCTCATTTTCTGCCCCCAGTCAGCCTGTCCACTGCCGCCCCAACTTGTATATACAGGCTCATGACTTTTCAGCTACATGTGAGTGTAACCGCTGTAATAACTTTTTAAAATATTTTAAACAATATTATGCTATGTGCCCACTTTTTCTTTCCCTCTCCTTATACCATCTAAATTGAGACATCCGGTCTGGGGACCCCATTTTCTCATCACATGTTGGCCACCCTTCAATTGGCATCCAGCTGAGGCCTTCGGTCTATTCCAATCAGGATCCTTCCATCTATCATCTTACAAGCCCTTTTCGACTTTTAGTAACATATGTTGCCATAAGTCTTAACGCTCTGGTAAGCCTGCATTTCATCCGGTGGTGGGTCATCACTATACACGAATGAAGTTTGATGTCCTGATATTCCATACCTATTCATTTGGCAGAGATATATTTCACATAGACTTTGTTGCACCATTTTGATGTTTATATCACATATGGACTTTGTTGAACATTTGGATATTTTTCCAAATGTTATTATATTTGTTTGTTTAATTGATGTTCTTATTTTTCACTTACTGTATTTATCGGCATATAACGCGCACTTTTTTTCCCTTAAAAACAGGGGGAAATCGTGGGTGCGTGTTATACGCCGATCCCTTGTCTCTGAGCGCCATATACCGAGCGCAGTACCCCTCGGGTACACTCGGCTAGGCTCCGCCCGCGATCACGCCCTGCGGGCGGAGCCGAGCGTGGCCGAGCCTAGCCGAGTGTACTGCGTCCGGTATATGTCGGCGGCGGCGCTCGGAGACAGCGCGGAAGAAGCAGGGAGGACACCACGAAGGCCGAAGATGGACGCTGCACCCGACAAGGCAGCCGATGGACGCTGGGCAAGACACCGAAGACGGACATTTAAACTGTAAGTATTTTTTTTTTTTACAGGAAATTTCCCTCCTAGAACTGGGTGCGCGCTATACCCTGGTTGGGGAGGGAAAAGTCTTACTTAAATCCCAACTCAGGGCAAATAAAATATATTTTCTCATCCAGTGGGGCTGGAATGGGTAACTACTCTAGTTTTGTCTATGTAATTGCAAAACACAGATATACTCATCTAATCCACAGATCCTCCTTGCACAAGACTAGCTCCTGACCCCCCCCCCCCCCCCGTGGTCTAGTGGACTTGAGTAGTAGACTGTTTCTGATGTCATCAAACCCATAGACCTTCTCTGGATGTGAGAACATCAGGAACAGTCCACTGCTGTATTGTGGGGGAGTGCATTTGCCTGTGAAGTGGAGAATCAGGTAAGTATACAGCTTTCTCCTCTTCCTTGGACAAAATGAGCAGTTGATCTGTGCAGTGCAGGTACAGTCCCACTGCATGGGAAAACTATTTTTTTTTTGCTCGTGTAGCACTACCGCCGAAGGTTTAGTTTTGAGCCTTCTGTTACCTTACTGTTCCAAATGCTCGTTGGAGGGGGTTGTCCTTGAAGAGTTGTCCTTAAGAATGTACTTATTAACAAAGCTCTCCAACAGAGGGGTAGAGGGACAAGGAAAGACTCGGGCACTTTCACTTTGTGGATCACGGGTACCACTTAGATCCAGAGGATTAACTCAGCTTCACACTGGATTGTAGCAACCACCAGATAGGCCTACTCTCACCGGCCTAGCAGCTGGTGCAAAGCTCGACAAAGTCTCTGCCACAGACTTGATGAGTGTCGTCAGGTTGTCCCACGATCTTCTGCCACAAGATCATGTAATCGACTGCACACTCGATATAGTTCGAAAAAAAAGTTACACAACTCACGGTGCCAAGAATCTTTCAGCCGGACCGGCAGCACAGTGAGGTAAATTCACCAGGGTACGTCCATCAATTGAATCTCACTGGTTCAGCTTCCATACATAGATGAGGAAGCGAAGGACCATCCCTGGATCAGTAGGCCCCAGAAACTCCTGGGCCTACTCTCAGTTGCTAGGCCTACAGGCTACAAAACAGCTCAACATCCCTGAGGCCAGGAGGGCCCTCCGGTCGGGATTGGAAGACAAACCCCGCTAAACGGCATCTGTCCCTTAAATACCCCTCCCCAAAATGCCCAGCTGGTTGACCACGCCCCCCCCGAGCCTCTTCTGAGAGATAAATACCCAATACTTCCAGCCTGACGCCTTTCCAACCGTGACCTGCTGTGACAGCGACACCCACCGTCAGGGGGGAAACTTGTGCAACCCAGCTGAACTGAACAGAACCAACAATTTAGAATAATCATCCTGAGCCAAAACTACTGCTCAGGGAGCTATAATTTAACACATAGCGCCTACTCATTGGGAGCAGGGCGCCACACTCGGAGTTGGGCTTTAACTGCAGCTGAGAAAATTCAGGTCTACTCTCCTCAGGACTGAATAGACAGAAATACAAATCCTTTGGCCAGTAAAGCAGTTCCCACATATATATTCCATTTGTATGTTTACTGTAGCCATTTGCCTGCTTTACAGTTTTTCCATTAATTTGAAAAGGTTTCTCTTTGCATACAAAAGCAGTCTATAAGAATGGTTTCATGTGAATAGGCGGAATTAGACCACCAACATAACATGATCTGAATCCTTTTATTTAAGATTAAAGGAAAAAGACTCTAAAGATGTTGAGAGTGGCAGAATACACCACTTCAACTTCTGCCTGAAATAAAGAACAATGCCATCGTCTACATTCAATACATTATATGAATTGAGAGCAGAGCTGCTTGAGCAGAAAATAAATTCTTTTCTTCCCGGTTCAGATCTGTGAACTACACCATAAAAAAAATGTGATCCAAATCTTGAGAGAAAAATTTTAGGGCTCTGCAAATTAACTTTTAATTCATCGATTAATCTAATTTTTTTTGATCGATCAAAATCTTTTTGATTGATTACAATTCTTTTGATTGGTACTCACCTCTCTGCCGGCTTCTGGGCCTTCAGGGAGTTCTGTCGGAGATCTGGTAACGTCACGGACACCGGCGGGGCTTGCCGTGTCCATCTGAAGGGCTCCTTAGCTGTGCCTTCATATCTGCATGTCGGCAGGACCTTACTATCTGCCACACGCAAGGGCTGTTACACATCCCTCTATCACTTCCCTCTATCAACCTGGGATTCTACAACCATCCACTGGGAGTTGTGATAGTTCCCTTCATGGGACATTTACATGCCGACAGACTGATGTTAACCTCTCCTCATCTGGATTCAGCAGTGGTATCGTTGTACACATTTTTATACCAGTACCATACTTTCATGTTTTTATGACTGCTTTTGGTACTGTTTGGTATTACTCGCACCATTTTTTACAGGTTATGTAGCTACATCGATTATGTTTATGTAGCTTTATCTGTAGTGCAATATTTATTTGGTTACCTACTTGAAGACTATAAAAGTTTTAATGCTATTCCCATTGAGCGCTGCCTTTGTGTGTTATTTGTATCCTGCTATCCATTTTTTCAGTGGTTGGTAGCTGCACTGGGAATCAGCCTGCAAGGAGGAGATCAGCTAAATGTGCGTTATAATTAATCGAAATAAGTCGATTAATCGATAAAATAAAATAAACGATTAATCGAACACAAAAATTTTGATCAGTAACAGCCCTAAAAAAATCATATTTTTGCACTTGACCGGCGCATGGAAAAACCATAAGACGGCGTACACACGACCGAGGTTCTCGCTAGAAACCAGCGAGAACCTCGCTGGAAGCTGCATTCCAGCGAGAACCTCAGCCGTGTGTACGCTCTCGGCGAGCATCCCGTCGGGAATGCCGTCGAGCAGAAATAGAGAGCATGTTCTCTATTTGCTCGACGGCCCGCCTGGATGAATGGCTGGTTGCCATTCCCGACGGGCGGGTCGCCGAATCTGAAGGCCGGCAGAGAACGATGTGTTCTGCCCATCGAGGTTCTCTGCCGTGTGTACGTGGCTTAACAAGCAAGTACTTTTTCAAGAAAGGGCTATATTTGTTCTGTAGTGATAATGTGCTTTCTGCTCATTAAGAATGTGAAGCTGAGTTGGGTGCAAATGATCGCGTCCCGATATGACACCGAACTTTGCAGAGAGGTCACGGCAGTCACTGTGTGAGGTTAGTTTGAGCATTGTTAGGATGTGATGTTTATAGAATCTATAAAACGATTGAGTACAGCTGTGCGGATTAATCCCCACACATGCTTATTAAAGACGACCGTTTGGTCCAGCTGCTTTTTCTGGTATACTTATAACATGACCGAGATATTTCCATTGTGCTGTACTTGAGGCCCTGGCAAAATAACCAACACTCCTACATTCCTGCTAATAGCAGCCGCATCTATACTGGTCATGAATAGAGATCTCTTTTGATATTTTGTATCATTGCCAATGGTCTGTCTTCAAGGTATAAACATTTTAATTGTTGTGGAACTTTATCTGGACAGCTAAATACACAACTGAAATACATATATGTTAATGTGAATGTAACCTGGTCTACAATGGGCCAGATTCAGGTAGAGTTAGGCTGGAGGATCAGTGATACTCCAGCCTAACTCTCACTTTGAGCTGGCGTTTCTGTTTTCTGTAAGCAGAAAACAAGAAACGCCGGGTTGGAGTTCCTATACGAGCGGCGTAATTGTATTTCGCCGTCGTATCGGAAATGCAATTTTAAAAATGGCGCTCGGGGCGTTCCCGCTGATTAACGCCGAGAATATGTTAATCAGAGAGAATCGGCAATTCACGATCGTATTCAGGCCCGACGCAGTGACTTTCCGACGTTTCCGTAAGAGATACGCGGCGTAAAGAAAAACCAGCCCCCTAGTGGAGTATCCTATGTTAAGTAAGGCCGTCGTCATCGCGTCGAATTTACAAATTTTCACGTCGTTTGCGTAAAACGTCCGTGAATGGGGATTGACGTCATTGACGTTCCCTGACAGAATTTGGAGCATGCGCACTGACAGTCGACGCATGCGCAGTATGTTCGCCGTGGGATCGTGCATAGTTAACATAATACACGCCCCCTACCCACCCAATTTTTATTCCGCTGGCTCATTTTCGCTACGCCGCCGCAACTTTAGGAGCAAGTGCTATGTGAATAACAGTACTTGCTCCTAAAGTTTCGGCGGAGTAACGTAAATGAGAAATGTTACTCCACCATAAAAATGCGCCCATCTACCTGAATCTGGCCCAATGTCTGTAAGAGTAAGACATCAGTAAGGCCTTAATTTGTAGTTGGGGGAGGGGGGGTAAAAATGTGTGGTTAAAGGTTTTTACCGCTCTCATCTGTCTCCCCTGTACCCTGGTCTTAACTACTTGAGGCCTGCGCTATAGCCGAATAACGGCTACAGCGCGGACCTGAATATCCAACAGGGTGTCAATTGACGTCCCCCTCTTTCCTCGTTCCCCGCGCGCGCTTCCGAGCGTGCAGCGGCGAAACTCTGTGTTGGCCGTGTCCCTTGGACACAGCCAATTACAGATCGCCGCGAACGGACAATCAGAGTTGCCGTTTGCGATGAGATCTGTGCGGCCAATGAGAGATGATCTCAAATGTAAACATATGAGATCATCTCTCATTGCCGACTCACACAGACAGCGTCCTGTCATGGAGAGAGGAGACCGATCTGTGTCCCTTGTACATAGGGACACAGATCGGTCACCTCCCCAGTCAGTCCCCCTCCCCCACAGTTAGAACACTTTGCAGGGTACACATTTAACCCCTTCCTCACCCCCTAGTGTTAACCCCTTCAATGCCAGTCACATTTATACAGTAATTAGTGCATATTTATAGCACTGATCGCAGTATAAATGTGAATAGCGTCAAAAGTGTCCGATGTGTCCGCCATAATGTCGCAGTCCCAATAAAAATTCCAGATCGCCGCCATTTCTAGTAAAAAAAAAAATAATAAAAAAAAATAATTCTGTCCCCTATTTTGTAGGCGCTATAACTTTTGCGCAAACCAGTCGCTTATTGCGATTTTTTTTTTTTTTACCAAAAATATGTAGAACAATACGTATTGGCCTAAACTGAGAAAAAAAATTTTTTTTTTTTTTAAATTGGGATTTTTATTATATTGTATTTTTTTTCAAAATTGTCGCTCTTTTTTGTTTATAGCGCGAAAAATAAAAACCCGCAGAGGTGATCAAATACCACCAAAAGAAAGCTCTACTTGTGGGGAAAAAAGAACGTACATTTTTTTGGGAGCCACGTCGCACGACCGTGCAATTGTCAGTTAAAGCGACGCAGTGCTGGAAGCTGAAATTTCACCTGGGCAGGAGGGGGGTATATGTGCCCAGTAAGCAAGTGATTAAACAAAAAATGTAGGGCCAGATTCAGAAAGAAGATACGTCGGCGTATCTCGAGATACGCTGCGTAACTTCTAAGATGCGCCAGCGTATCTTTTTTCTGTATTCAGAAAACAAGATACGCCGGAATTTAGCTAAGATACGAGCGGCGTTAGTCTTTTACGCCGTCGTATCTTAGTGGCGCTTCCGTTGATTTACGCGTTGAATATGCAAATGAGCTAGATATGCCAATTCACAAACGTACTGGCGCCCGGTCGTCGTATTTTACGTCGTTTGCGTGAGCGTAAGTCCGGCATAAAGTTACCCCTGCTATATGAGGCGTAGCGTTTTGAAGGGAGACTTTGAACAAAATACTGAGGATATATGTGCCCAGCTCAAATTTCATGAATTGGGTTTACATCCACTTTAAGTTGTGCATTTCTCACTGTCTCAAGTAGGTATCACTAGTACCACAGGCCAGTATTTGACACTTTTACTAGACTGAGTTATAAATATTTATATTTCCTACAGCCAGCCCAGTAGGAGGTTCTTGGCCACTGGTGCATTGTAGGAGAGGATATATATATATATAATATATATATTTATTTTTTTAATATGGGCTGGGCTATGTTCTCGCTCTCTTGCCTCAGATCCTTGGTCAGGGTAGGTGCTGCTAAAGTGAGCTCTGCAAGTAGGCCCAGAAGCTTATTTGGGGCCTACTAATTCTGAGGTAGTCCTTAGGCTGTCTTGCCTGGGATGGAAAAGGAAAAGCCAAATAGAGAAGACCCAGGGGAGGACCCTTGCTACTCTTTAGCCAGGATGAGGGCCTGGTAACTCATTTGGAGGATGCATCTGAAAGTAACAACGTGATTACAGTGTTGCCAGTTCGGCTTAAAGGTTCTGACACTGTGAAACTGGATCTTGTTCAATCTGAAATGTGTTTGCAGTATTGCTGGGTCAACTTAAAGGTTCTGAGGCTGTACTTTTTTTTGAATCCAAGGAGTCTGTAAGTGATCTGCTACTGGTATCTGGGATCCCTAACCCTCTCTCATACTACTTCCTTCCAAGCTCTACATTAAAGCTTTAAAAAAAAATCAAAAGTGACTGGCACCCAATTTCTGTTCAAAACTATCCATTATAGCCATTGTTTTAGCCCTGGGGTAAATGCTAGCCACCCCCCTGCCTCTGGAAGTTGCACCCTAACTTTAGAAGACCCCAGGGGGTGCTACACCCCTTAAGCTGCAAAGGTGGAGGATAGGGGTGTAGACGGCTGTTGCATTTGGTGGGCTTGCTGTTGCCTTCGGTTCAAGGGTTGCTATATTAATAGAACATTTTGGTATAGTTGACCAGATCTTACTTCAGTCCTCCGGACAGATCTGGGTGGTTAGGTCACTTTCCACTGAGCCATAAATGAAAGGGGTGCTGAGTGCACTTTATTTTTTAGGGAAGCATATAGGGCAGAGATAAAGCTTGGGGACCCTGGCAAATGTTGACAAGTATGTTCAAAGCGTGTCTTACAAAAAGGGTACGTTAAAGTATGAAGAAAATAAATTATCCAGTGTCGAAGTTGAAAGTACCGGTAAGGGGGAGCTTTGTGTGTTTTATGGATGGAAGCCTGTGTTGGGAAGGCACTGGTTGTCAAGAATGCTGTACTCGGGGGCGTGGCCAGGCAGCGGATGTAGCCGGACGCACATTCAGATCCTCTCCGCCGATTCTCCTGAAAGACTCCTGAAAAATAACAGACCTACCTGCTGTTTCGGCCCGATCGCTGCTGGAAGGTCCGCTGCATACTCCGGTACCGTCTGTGTCCTGAATCGAGCCCGATGTCCGCCGCTAAACAGCAATACGCGGCCCGGTCTGGGGACAGCATGTCCCATCAAAATGGCGCCCAGGCCCGACGAACGCCTAAAGAGAAACACAGGGAGGGAGCAGAAAAACTTTTCTCCATGACGCTCGCCACGGACTCTAATACTCACCTGGCAAAACAAGGGGAATCATCCGGCGGATCGTCGGATGCGGATGACACTGTTCCCCTGGAGGATGGGGGTGGATCGGGATTCCCCTGGAACGCTGTGAGTACTCCTGATGGCAGCTCTGCTAGGCCTCAGGCCTCCACCAGCCCTGACACAGACGGTGAGCCCTCTCTTAGAGATATATTCACTGCTATAACCTCCTGCAATACCTCCATTACTGCTCTAGCTGCTGATATTAAGGGAGTGAAAGCAGAAATATCCTTTCTGAGGCAGGATGCACAAAAGTTGAGGGAAAGGACCTCTGCAGTGGAAGGTAGAGTGAGCTCCATTGAGGATGACATGGCTCCCATGCAGAGGGATCTCACGTTTAACAACCACCTTCTAACACAACATTCATCTCGCTTGGAGGAGTTAGAGAACAGAATGAGAAGAAATAATGTTAGGATGGTGGGTCTGCCCGAAAGAGCGGAAGGGAAAAATCCGGTTGAATTTATTGAGAACTGGTTGGTGAATGCATTTGGCAAGGAAGTGTTCACTCCATTGTTCTCTGTGGAGAGGGCACACAGGGTGCCTGCCAGGCCTTATCCACCGGGGGGCCCCCCGAGACCTTTTCTTTTCAAGCTACTTCACTACAAAGATAGAGATGCTATACTTCACAACGCCAGGATTAAACCGGAGGCCATGAGAGTAGATAACGCAAAAATTTCTTTCTTCCCTGATTTTTCTGCTGAGTTACAAAAGCAACGCGCAAAGTTCCTAGATGTTAAACGGCGCCTCAGAGCTCTAGATGTCAAATATGCCATGCTATACCCCGCCCGACTGAGAGTAGAAGCACTAGGCTCCGTTCATTTTTTTGATTTACCTTCTGCAGCCGCACAATGGATGGACCGAGAAGAAAGATCAATCAAGGAAAGCAGAAACCAACGCCGGGCACAGCAAGACGGGTGATGTACTGTTCAACTTATCCTGATTCTTACCTTCTTTTACCAAGGCGGAAGAGGTGCTAGGATTTGACTTCCCCCCCTTTTTTGTTTTCTTCTGTCTGACATCAGGGTTACCTGATCTAGCTGCTGAGAAGTTTGGACGCTTAGGTGCGCTTCCACTGCTGCCCCCATGATGGTCTGGTACAGACCTCCTTTTGCCCTGCGGCACCCAAGTTTGGCCATGTTGGCCTGTTATTCTTCAATGTGTTTTTCTTCGTTTTTTTATTTTTGTTTATTGTTGCTGGACTCATACTTATATGAAGGCTCTACGAAGGAATTACCGTCACCATTATTCCAGATGGTTACTGGGGCCCCTGGCCCCCTTCGACCTGCTACTTGTGCATGCTCCTGTATCCATCTCCAATTGAAACTCCCACCGCTACTGTGTTACCCCCCCCCCCCCCCCAAGTTTTTCTTTTCCTTTTATTATTTTTATGTTCCCCAGAAGTGTTCAATGATATGATGCTGTTTTTATGGTCCAATGCCCCCTGCTACCTTAACTGCAGGAGATATGTCCTTGCTCGGTATATCCTTGTTGTAACAGTATATGCTCTACAATGTCTAAGCTAACCAGAATTGTGTCCTGGAATGTCAGGGGGTTGGGCAGCCCTGTTAAGCGCTTGGCTGTGCTCCGCACGATCAAGCGGTTGGGCGCGGATGTCATTTGCCTGCAGGAGACTCACTTCTCCCCGTCCTCTACACCTCAATTTGCAAAACGGCAGTTTGGGCACCAATACCATGCTACATTCTCGGTGTACTCGAGGGGAGTGAGCCTCCTGGTTAGACGGGGTGTACAATTTTCAGCATTAGAGGTACGAATTGACCCAGAGGGTCGGTATGTTTTTGCTCTATGTTCACTATACGGGACTAAATGTATCCTTGCAGGACTATATATTCCCCCTCCTTTCTCCGCTAATACCCTGAAATTGCTGACAGATTTTCTTGCCCGCTTCCCGGGCATACCGGTGTTGGTGTTTGGGGATTTTAATAATTGTCTAGACCGTACCAAAGATAGATTGGCCAGTCGTGGGAGGCCGGAACTGCAAAGGCAATCGGGCCCTACCCCATTTGCTCGTTTGCTCATGGAGATGGGCCTGATAGATGTATGGCGGGCACGCAACCCAGATACCCTTATGTACTCCTGTCAATCTGCTTCGGTGGGGGGCCTGTCCAGAATTGATCTGGGGTTGGGGAATGATTTACTGATGGCAATGTTAGAATCTTCACAGTATCACCCCCGACAGGTCTCGGATCACTCCCCCCTATCGATAGATGTTCATTTTGGGGCGCGTAGGGGTAACACCCTCTGGAAACTTAACTCTTTTTGGCTCTCACTTATTCCTGAACCAGACCCCATCCCTGATCTACTACAAACTTTTTTTAGACATAACCTAGACTCGGCGGGGTTGGATGTGGTCTGGGAAACGGCTAAGGCCTTTCTAAGAGGACAGTTTATCAGAGCGGTTTCCCAGATCAAGTCCTCCACCAAAGAGTGGGAGATGTCAATCCTGGAGGAGGCCCGCGCCTCGGAAGCTAAATATGTAGCCAATCCCACAGATGATACGAAACGCACGTGGCTGGCTGCCCAGTCTATGCTGAGAGATCTCTCTCTACAACTAGCTGAGAATAAACGATTTTTTTTGCAACAAAGTCATTTTGAGGAGGGTGAGAATACAGGGCATATGCTGGCACTAGTAGCCAGATCGCAGCAATCATCCGCACATATTGTATCCATATTAGGGGTTAATGGGATTCCCTGTTATTCCACTCACGATATTATGAATGTTTTTAAAACCTTCTTTCAAGATGTTTATTCATCCAAGGTTAGGCCCTCCCGAAGTGATATTGGCGCATTTCTAGACAGATACCCTTTGCCCTGTTTGTCCACTTCGGATGCTGCTGTACTTAATGCCCCGTTGACCGAGGAGGAACTGTTGGAAGCTTTGGCACATGCAAAAAATGGTAAGGCTCCGGGAGCTGACGGGTTACCATCCGAAGTCTACAAACGGTACTCGACCCAACTTCTTCCAGTTCTGCTTAAAGTGTACAATCATGCCTTTGAGACGGGATCTCTCCCTTCGTCTATGAACGAGGCCCTCATAATAGTGCTTTTAAAACCCGGCAAGGATGCTTTATCCCCAGATTCATATAGGCCAATTTCTCTGCTCACTTTCGACGTTAAATTACTTGCCAGGATTCTGGCGAATAGATTGGCTAGCTGCATCCAAAAAGTGGTTCATAGAGATCAGTCTGGATTCATCCCTACACGATCTACGTCCCAGAATCTACGTAGGCTTTTTCTGAATCTGCAGATCCCCACAGATAACGCGGGCAATAGGGCCGTCCTTTCTTTGGATGCGGCTAAAGCATTCGATAGTGTAGAATGGCCCTATTTATGGGAAACGCTGACTAAATTTGGGGTAGGCCCCACATTTTTGAAATGGGTTCAACTACTATACAGCGCCCCGTCGGCGAGACTGCGCATTAATGGAGATGTGTCAGACTCGTTCCGACTTGCCAGAGGCACTCGGCAGGGATGCCCTTTGTCGCCCCTGTTGTTTGCCCTGGCCCTAGAGCCCCTGGCTATACATATTAGGGGGTCGCAGGATATAGTTGGGTTCCACAGGGGACCGAGAGAGGATGTTGTCTCACTCTATGCGGATGATACTCTGATATATCTGGGCGACACCGCGGGATCTCTGCAGGGGGTGATGGACCTGATAGCCGATTTTGGTCGGCTGTCGGGTTTCAGCATCAACTGGAACAAGTCAGTCCTGATGCCCTTGGACCCTTTGCCGGGCCCCCTACCGATCTGTGCGCAAGATATTGAGGTGGTAAATGAATTTAGATACTTAGGGGTACAGGTAACCCCGGACCCTGCTCAGTATCTGGATAAGAACCTGTCCCCATTGTTGCAGAAACTTCGGCTGAAGTGCTCTGTCTGGAGGAAGCTGCCACTCACCGTTACCGGCAGAGTTAATTTAATTAAGATGATATGGGCCCCTCAGCTTCTTTATATTTTTCACAATGCCCCGGTATGGATAACTCACAGGTGGTTCACACGTATAGATACCCAGTTCAGAGAATTGATCTGGGGCAATAAACCAGCTCGTATCAGCTTGCGTTCTTTGCAACTTGCGAAGGACCAAGGTGGTATGGCGGTCCCTCATGCCAGGAATTATTTTATAGCCTCGCAGCTTCAACATCTGTGCAATTGGGGGGAGGAGGATGATTCTGACCCTATTAGGTCTTTGATAGTATCCGGGAATCCAAGTCTCCCGGCTCTGGTATATCTAGAAGCAGGCCTCACACAGTTTCCCACTGCCCTCCCCACTATTAGTTTACTGATTAGACTTTGGGAATATGTTCGAGCTATCTTCAAACTCAAGGCAGTGTGTCAGTTTACTCCGATATGGAGGAACAAATACTATAGAGAACTCTTTAAGCTTAAGGGGTTCAGCTCATGGGAAGAGGCAGGAATTCAATACATATCTCAACTATACGAAGGTATAATACTCAAACCTTTCGCGGCCCTAAAAGAGGAATTTCATTTACATAACGGTCAATTCTACCAGTATCTGCAACTAAGACATGCCATACAATGTGAAGACAGACTGTCCCCTTTCGCCCAAATGGTGCACCCTCTGATGAGAGATGTACTCTCAACAACTGAAAAGGCAGGATTGATATCCAGGGTATATGCAAAGTTACTCAATTTAACCCACGATACGGGTAAGCTTCCCTGTAAGAGGGGGTGGGAGCGGGATTTGGGGCCTATTGATGGAGATGTTTGGGAATTGTGCCTGACGTCTGCTCCCCAGGTCTCGGTCTCCGCGTCACAGAGATTGTCACATTTGTACCTCTTACATAGGGTGTACAGGACCCCGGCTAGGCTATATAAATGGGGCCTCAGGGTCACCCCTCTCTGTCCAAAATGCGAGGCACACCCCGGGGATCTTCTCCACATGATGTGGAAGTGTCCAAAACTCTTCCGGTACTGGAAGTATGTGCTGGAGACCATCTCACTTGTATTTCAAATACCTGTTCTACAGGACCCAGTTGTCTGCCTGCTCGGTGCCCTGGAGCTACCCGATTTGTCGCCTAATGGCCATATTGCTGTTATACGTTCACTCTATATTGCCCGCAAAGAAATTGCGCGGCTTTGGATTACTCCGAGGGTACCGACGGGTGGACAGTGGGTGAAACGAGTCAACAGTTTATTAATACGCGAGAAACTAACGTACCAACACCGAAATGTATTGAAGAAGTTTTATGGAATATGGCAACCCTGGTTAGATACCCCGGGATTAGGTCCTCTTGAACTGGTGAGAGATAGATTACTACAGGGTTAATATATTAGTACAAGGGGGGGCTAGTCTAGCTTAGTTTAATTTGGGATATGTGCTATAGAGAATGGAGCTGCAGGAGCGGTGGGGGTGGGATGGTGTGCGGTACCCCTAGAGAGATTACCCGGGGAAGCAATGACTTCTATGAGCCATGACCGACTGTGGGATTACCTTCACTTTTTGTTCCAGCTTTGGTTTTGTTTTGCCTGTTTTCCTTTCTCCTTTATCTTTTCTCTCTCTTTGATTTCCTTTCGTTTCAAGCTCTTTGCCAATATGTAGGATTACTGGTGACACAGTCAGGTCATGTTTATGAGGAGAGAGGGACATTTGCTGTACAGGGAAATATCTGGTAATATTTCTTCCTATATGCACTCCAGATGTCTTTTATGATCCAAATATATTTTTGTATACGAATTCTGTACTGTCACGTGTTCTGTATAAAATGTGAAGCTGTACCATGATATTGTTGATCTGTCTGTGTATGTTACTTTATTTCTGCCTATTTTCAATAAAAACCTTTTCTGATTTAAAAAAGAATGCTGTACTCCATTCCAGGAGGGAAACGTGGATTGTTGTTAAGCTGCCTTTTTAATGCCCCCCCCTAAGCTGAAAAGGCACATGCAATGGAAAAAACTTGCCAAATCTACCATGCCACGTTCGATGGGCAGTGCCATCCACAAAATGCATCCCATTCAAAGTGAATGGGCATTTGTTGCAACAGTGTGCAATGCGCATGGTTGCAGTGCGGACATACAGACTTTTAGGGACTCAAACAGGCAGAAAGCAAGCAACATAATGCCTTCTCACTGCCTGTCAAAGCCCTCTGTAAAGGGATCCACTTTTCTGAGGGCTAACCCAAGTGTAAATGAGCTGCTACAGTGCTAAAGTGCTGGTATCTTGTGGTGGCTGGGTCACAGAGTTGTACCGTGTGCTTAGGGTTGTTGTCCTGTTAGAAGATGAAACTTCGCCCCAGTCTTAGGTCCAGAGTGCTCTGGAGCAGGTTTTCATCAAGGATCTCTCTGTAAATTGCTGCATTCATCCTTCCCTCAATCCTGACTAGTCTCCCAGTTATTGCCACTGAAAAACATTCCCACAGCATGATGCTGCCATCTCCATGCTTCACTGTAGGGATGGTACTGGCCAGGTGATGAGCAGTGCCTGGTTTGCTCCAGACATGACACTTGCCATTTAGGTCAAAACGTTCAATCCTTGTTTCATCAGACCAGAGAATTTGGTTTCTCATGGTCTGAGTGTCCTTCAGGTGCCTTTTGGCAAACTCCAGGCAGGCTGTCATGTGCCTTTTACTGAGGAGTAGCTTCTGTCTGGCCACTTTACCATAGAGGCCTGATTGGTGGAGTGCTGCAGAGATGGTTGTTCTTCTGGAAGGTTCTCTTCTCTCCACAAAGAAACGCTGGAGCTCTGTCGGAGTGACCACCGGGTTCTTCATCACCTCCCTGACTAAGGCCCTTCTCCCCCGATCACTCAGTTTGGCCGGGTTGCCCACTCTATGAAGAGTCCTGGTGGTTTCAAACTTCTTCCACTTACAAATGATGGAGGCCACTGTGCTCATTGGGACTTTTAAAGCTGCAGACATTTTTCTGTACCCTTTCCCAGACCTGTGCCTCGATACAATCCTGTCTCGAGACAATTCCTTGGACTTCATGACTTAGTTTGTGCTCTGACATGCACTGTTAACTGTGGGACCTAATATAGACTGGTGTGTGCCTTTCCAAATCATGTCCAATCAATTGAATTTACCACAGGCGGACTCCAATCAAGTTGTAGAAACATTTTAAGGATGATCAGTGGAAACAGGATGCAGCTTAACCACTTGCTTACTGGGCACATAAACCCCCTTCGTTCCCAGGCGAAATTTCAGCTTCCAGCACTGCGTCGCTTTAACTGACATTTGCGCGGTCGTGCGACGTGGCTCCCAAACAAAATTGACGTCCTTTTTTCCCCACAAATAGAGCTTTATTTTGGTGGTATTTGATCACCTCTGCGGTTTTTATTTTTTGCGCTATAAACAAAAAAAGAGCGACAATTTAAAAAAATATATATATTTTTTACTTGTTGATATAATAAATTTCCCTTTTTTTTTTTTTAACTATTTTTTAGGACGATACGTATTTTTCGACGTATTTTTGTAAAAAAAAAATCGCAATAAGCGACTGGTTTGCGCAAAAGTTATAGCGCCTACAAAATGGGGAACAGAATTATGATTTTTTTTATTATTATTTTTTTTTACTAGTAATGGCGGCGATCTGCGATTTTTATTGCGACTGCGATATTGCGGCGGACATATTGGACACTTTTGACACAAATTTGGGACCATTCACATTTATACAGCGATCAGTGCTATAAAAATGCACTAATTACTGTATAAATGTGACTGGCAGGGAAGGGGTTAACACTAGGAGGTGAGGAAAGGGTTAAATGTGTATCCTGGGTGTGTTCTAACTGTGTGGGGGGAGGGGGGTGACTGGGGGAGGTAACCGATGCTGTGTCCCTATGTACAAGGGACACAGATTGGTCTCCTCTCCTCTGACAGCACGTGGAGCTTTGTGTTTACACACAGAGTTCCACGCCCCTGCTGTCATCTGGTCATTTTCCCGCCGATCGCATGTACCCGACGGACATCGCGGCCGCCAGGTACATGCATCGGATCCCCAGCGATGCGGCGGGACAGTGTTTACCCTGCTGCGCGCCACACAGTGGCGCGCGTGGGTAGATTTACTAGAAATCACGTCCAAAGACGTCTAGTTGGCGCCTCAGGTCCGCGCTGTTGATGTATTTTGTCAATAGCGCGGGTCTGAAGTGGTTAACTCAATTTTGAGTATCATGGCAAAGGCTGTAAATACTTATGTACATGCGATTTTTTTTGTTTTTTTATTTTGAATAAATTTGCAAAGATTTCAAACAAACTTCTTTCACGTTGTCATTATGGGGTAATGTTTGTAAAAAAATTATGAAAATTATAAATGTAATCCATTTTGGAATAAGGCTGTAACGTAACAAAATGTGGAAAAGGCGCTGTGAATACTTTCCAGATGCACTGTACTATCCTGTCTGTGCTTCTGAAACCCTCTAGAATCATTTATGGGCCACTTCCAAAATGCAAAAACTATAAAAAACAGTCGAAACATGCAATGTGTGGTGTTCTCATATTATGAGTTCAAACCAAATAGAAACAATGATCTGCTTCTCATGCTTGGAATATAACTAATGACACAGAGCTCCACCTTGTCATAGAACTGCTGAAATATTGTCTTTTAGAAGTCAATAGAGCATAAAAGGGTTGATGATCGGAGTGAAAAATGATCTAAGACAAGAGATGACAAATATGACAGAATCTGTGGAAGAGGTGAAGGCACTGCAAGCTGCTCGTATGTTAAAGAGTTAGTAAACCGTGGACTTTAACCACTTCAGCTTTGTAAGGTTTACCCCCCCCCCACATGATCAGGCCATTTTTTTGACTGTACACAAATAAAATGTATGTCTTTTTTTCCCCCACAAATAGAGCTTTCTTTTGGTGGCATTTGATCACATCTGCGTTTTTTATTTTTTGCGCTATAAACAAAAAATTACTGAAAATTTTGCAAAAAAATAAAACAATATTTTTTACTTTTTGCAAAAAAAATACCCAAATAAAAAATGTAAAAAAAATAAATAAATCTTCATCAGTTTAGGCCAATATGTATTCTGCTACATATTTTTGGTAAAAAAATCCCAATAACTGTATATTGATTGGTTTTCACAAAAGTTATAGCATCTACAAACTATGGGATACTTTTAATTATTATTTTTTTACTAGCAGTGATGGCAAACAGTGACTTATAGCGAGACTGCGATATTGCGACAGACAAATCGGACAACTGAGACTTTTGACACTTTTTAGGGACCAGTAACACTAAGATAGTGATCAGTGCTACAAAATATGCACTGTCACTGTACTAATGACACTTGCAGGGAAGGAGTTAACATCAGGGGTGATCAAAGGGTTAAATGTTTTCCTATGGAGTGCTTACTAACTTTGGGGAATGTGCTTTGCCTGCTGGAAGGTAAAGATCCGTCTTCCTAAAAACACAGGATAAGTGTGTAGCACCCCCTTACTTTCAGTAGGGGTGTTACGCTAAAGTTAGTGGGGAATGGGAGAGTTACGTGGCTCCCATTCACAATTTGTCAAATTTAGGCTGCTGTCATTCCCAGAACTGTCCTGTGGGTCGGTCTGCGTTCCAGGGATGTGTTTCCACCCCTGGGCAGCAGCTGGCGCTAGAGGGGTTCTGGCAGACTCGTTTTCCTCAGCAGCCAATCAGAGGGGTTGGTTCCCTCGCTAAGGCATGCTGAGGGAGGCTATATCTGGGGCAGCCGCCTTGGCCTGAGGGCCGTTTTTTGCTTTCTGTGGGGTCCAAGTTCCAGGTTCCACCTTCAGGGTGCGCGCATCCTTGGCCCCCGCAGCCGTGGCCTACCTGGCCGAAGTTGCGTACCGTGGCGTAGCTCTACTCTGACATAGAGAGGGATCCCAGTAGCTGCTGGGTCCCAAACCTTTTCTGAAAGGATCCCAGGCTGGGAGCTGTGCGGTGGGGGATCGGTTAGTGTAGTGTATCTAGTGTAGTGTATCTAAATCTGCTAGTACATCTAACACTGCCCTCCCTGCAGACTGACAATGCTGCTGTGCCCCTGTCCTCCTTCATCCAGAGTGGAGGCACTCTTGTACAGGAAGTGTGTTACTGGCCAGATCCCCAGGTGAAAACAGAAGGACAAAAGGCCAAATAAAAGAAAATGAATGCAGCCACCGCATCAAATGATCGGTAAGCTGCAACATATTACATGTTTGATTTTGGGTCAGCAGAACAGCCAGGCTACTAGTATTTTTGACAAGGGGAGACATCAGCAGTGGCATTCACCATGTTTCTCCCATGATAAATAACAGAATACCTATTAGCTGACTGCATACAGGGCCGGACTTACCATTGGGCTTGACTGGACTCAAGCCCATGGGCCACGCCCAATAGGGGGGCCCTCTAAAAAAAAAAAAAAAACCCTACTTTATTTATTTATTTTTTATAAAAAAATATGTTTTTTTTAATATATTTATATATATATATATATATTATTATTTTTATTATTAAAGGGCTCAGGGACCCCATGTGGCAGCCCCCCCTTTTTTTATTGTTTTTTATAAATGTTTATTTTTTTATTTTTGTTTATATTTTTTTTTATTAAAAGGCCCAGAGGTCCCCAGGGCCCCCGTATGGCAAACTCCCTTTTTTTATGTATTTTTTAAAAATGTTTATTTTATTTTTATTTTTTCTTAGGGGTCTGGAGGTCCCCAGGGGCCCGGAGGCCCCCAGTGCCCCAGACAGCAACCCCCACTTTTTTATTTATTTTTTTATAAAATAAATATGTTTTTTTTATATATTTTTATATATAAATTTACATTTTCTTTATATTTTTTATAAATGTTTATTTTAATTTTTTTTATTAAAGGGCCCAGAGGTTTATTTTTTATTAAAGGGCCCAGAGATCCCCAGGGCCCCGGATGGCTACCCCCCTTTTTTATATATATATATTTTCTTTATTTCTCCTTTTTTTGTAAAGCCCCCCCCTGCTTCTCAATTTGCGGTAGCCCCCCGCTTCTCAATTTCAGGCGGCAGCACCCCCCCCCGGTTCTCTGCTCCAGGGGGGCCATGCCTTAAGCTGTGTAAGGGGCCTCAAAATTCCTGATGGCGGCCCTGCGCATACCTCCCAACACGCACAGAATCTGCAGGACTTTCCGCTTCTTCCCGCAGTCCCGCGAAAGGGTTAATTTTCCCGCACTGCAATAGGAGGCAGCACGGAAGCAGGAGGAACCGGAGCGGTGTGTGGAGGACTGTGGCTGCTGAAGGGAAGAAAGCCGACAGCCGGGCTAATGACAGTCTGTGGTCCTGGTTGTCGGCACAGGTGAAAGGCACTCCCCCCTCCGCTGAACAACTGCAAAACCTCCCCCCAGGAGGAACCGGAGCGGTGTGGGGATGTCTGCTGAAGGGAAGAGAGCCGACACATTCTGTGCACAGATGAGAGTCCCCCCCCCTGCTCACCCCCCTCGCTCAACAACTTCGCCCCCCCTGCTCAACAACTTTAATTCCCCCCCCCCGCTCAACAACTTTAATGCGCACCCCCCCGCTCAACAACTATTATGACCCCCCATCGGTCCAGGGGGCCCCTTCAACACTCAAGCCCAGGGGCCCCCACCACCCTAAGTCCTGCCCTGACTGCATAGGTTTACAGCAATGAACCTTTCAATCCAAATTTGTTCTTCTGACATCACCCAGAGCCCAGCCAAGCCAAGTATGGAAATAACGTTACATATGTATGAGCATTCCGACCTTTGACGATACCTGGGAGTTGAGCATTGTATTTTGGATGGAGGACAGGGAATATCTAAGCTCCATTGCCATCAAGTGAAGGATCTTCGTCATTGTTGAAGGACAGGAGTAGAATGATAGGTGCTTGATAACAAGCACTGCTACTTTATTTGACTAGAATAGAGAACACATTTAACTGAGTATGCAAATATTATTATTAGCACCATAAGGCCCCTTTCACACTGGGGCAGGATGTGCGGTGGCGGTATAGCTCCGCTATTTTTAGCGGCGCTATACCGTCGGAATTGCCGCGGTATTCGGTCGCTAGCGGTGCAGTATTAACCCCCGCTAACGGCCGAAAAAGGGTTAATACCGTCCGCAATGCACCTCTGCAGAGGCGCATTGCCAGCGTTATTACCGCGGTGTCCCATTGTTTTCAATGTGAAGCAGAGCTGTATCCTGGCCTAGGCCAACAAGGCCCAGGCCTAGGGCAGCACTTTGCAGGGGGGCAGCACGAAAAGAGTCCCCGCCGGCTTGCGCTACACTGTTAGGAAAATTAGTCTAGCGCCCCCAAAAACAGCCGCGCTGCTTCCGGTATGCAGGCGGGCGGCATTCCTCAACTGTGGGTGGTGGGGGGGTGGGCTTCAAATTTTGACTGTTTTATCATCCTGGACCACAAACCTTCCTCACTGTGCTATACGTTTCTGCTGCACCATCTACTTAAAGTAGAACTATAGGTTACACTTTTTTTTCATTTTGGGTAGAGTAAGGGAGGGTTATAGCCCCTGTCAGCTTATTTTTTTACCATCCCTGTCCCATTGCGAAGATTTCCCTTCACTTCCTGCTCTATGGGCAACCAGGAAGTAAGAGGAAATCTAAGTAAATTAAGGTAATCCACCCCCCCCCCCCCCCCCCAAAGGCCCTCAGAACTAGTGTCCTCACTGGAAAATTTCAGGGCGGGTCTTAAACAACACAGTATGTGGCCGTAACAGGAAGGGGTGGGTCATATTTAAATTAGGGGTGCATGAGTTTAGTCAGGCCTAGGGCAGCACAAAACATAAATACACCTCTCATGTGAAGGAGCGGTGAAGGAGCAGTATACACACCGCTCCTCTCACTGCTCCAAAGATGCTGCTTGCAGGAGATTGTTTTTCTCCCGCCAGCGCATCATCTCAGTGTGAAAGTCCTCAGGCTTTCATATTGAGAATGCTGGGGAAGGATTATTTCAGGCGTTATTTATGCGCTATTTTTAGCGCTAAAATGCCTGAAATACGCCTTATTGTGAAAGGGGCCTAAAGCTGTAAAAAAATATATATATATCTAAATATTAGTGTATTTTGGAGTATCATGTTTAACTACTTCATTACACTTTTACCCCCTTCCTGCTGATTTTCAGCTTTCAGCACTGTCACACTTTGACAATTACAGTAAAACCTTAGTTTGAGAGTAACTTGGTTTAAGAGCGTTTTAAAAGACAAGCAACATTTTTTACAAAATTTTGACTTGATATACAAGCGATGTTTTTATATAAGAGTAGCGTCATGTCACAACTGAGTATAAAATAGAAGAGAGGCCCCTCTAAGTGTAGCAATATGGTTACATTTAATGAAGTTACAACATTAAGAAACTCACACGGTTGATGATTAAAACAGGCACATCTAAGTATGAAGGTATCCGGGGTAAAGCTGTCCACATAGACCACCCTCCACACCACCATTGATGTCATCACTTACACGAGCGGTTCAAGCCTCGCTTTCAGATTGCTCTACTGCAGGGTAGTTTTCCCGGTCACAATTGCAAACTGATAGCGGTGAGAACTGGCAGTCAGGATGACGGTCTATGTGGATCGCTTTACCCTGGATACCTTCATACTTAGATGTGCCTGTTTTAATCATCAACCATGTGAGTTTCTAAATGTTGTAACTTCATTAAATGTAACCATATTGCTACACTTAGAGGCGCCTCTCTTCACTTTTATACTCTGCAGCTCCTGCTGGATTTTGCTTCTAATCCCCTTGTGGAGGCTTCGATTTGTGGATGGACATTTTATGGTTACACAACTTATTGCATTGCTATAATCTTTTTATATGGACTATAAACTGAAGGATTTATAAGTAAATGGTTGTGGAACGAATCATTTGAGTTTCCATTATTTCCTATGGGAAAATTTGCTTTGATATACAAGTGCTTTGGATTACAAGCATGTTCCGGAACGAATTATGCTCACAATCCAAGGTTTTACTGTACTCAATCATGTACAACACTATACCCAAAATAAATTGGTATCAATTTTTGAGACAGATGAAGCTTTTCTTTTGGTGGTATTTAATCAATATGTTTTTGTTTTTTTTTGCTAAATAAACAAAAAAAAAAGTGATAATATTGCTAAATAAATAAAAAATCTTTCTTCATAAAGTTAGGCAAAAATGTATTCTGCTAAATAGTTGTGCATCCACCACCTCACCCTCTATGTGTCTCAGTGGGCTCGAGACTTGATGAAAATTATTGACCCAGCAGACTGGAGCAAGGCCTTGTATTCCGTAGCACTGCCTCTGTCCAAGCCGCTTAGAAAGTTATCTTCCGGTGGTACTGGGTCCCTGCCCTGATTTCCCCATGCCAATGCTAACTGCTTGTACTTTTTGCAGAATAATGAGATTGTTGGTTATTGCTTTTTAATGATTTTTAATAAGCCATTGGTTTTATTTTCTCAACATCTAAGTCTGTCAGATGTGCTGTGAAGAGCAGCGCCCAATTGGTAGTATTAACATATGGCCACTAGATGGCATTGCCATTGTATTTCCTATTGCCCAATTGGTTTCACATAAAAGATCTATCATGTGACCAGAATGCTTCTTGACGACGTCATCACGACGAAACATACGTCGAGGCATTCTGCTCAGCCACTTGCGGTTTCGGCACTCTGAGGCGGTGCAACGCACGTTACATCTATGCTAGTGAGACCTAGTGCAGCAAACACTCCACAGCAGATCCAACTTTAATCTCGCTTGATACCTCAGTGCCAAGGTTCAGGCACTTTTAAAAGTAAGCGGCCATTTGGCCTGCGTTCTATTTTTCCCACTTTGCCAACATTAGAGACATGCTCATAGTTTGTTTGCTTCAATCGTCTCTATAATGGTTTAGCATCATTTGTGGATTTATTTCTCTTTTCCAATTTCATTTTATTTTCTTATATTTAATTTATTTTATTTTTTTTATTTTTTTCCCAAAAACTTTTAAAAACCTTATAGACTTCGTTACATCACCCGAAGCCGACCAAGGATACTTCCTTTTGGTCTATTATTTTGGAAGTCTCCGCGGTAACTCCCCCCCCTTCCCTCCCCCTTCCCCTCCTCCTCCCCTCCCATCTCGTGACTCCACATCTTCTGCTTTAGGCTGTTTTGTCTTTTTTTTAACTTTGTTTGCCTCTTATCTCATTACTCTCAGATTTTCTACATAGCTCCATGTTTTCTTTTAATCCTTCCAGTTTTTCCATTTATCTATAAGGCCTGCGTTTTTTATGCAATTATTTTATTAAATCGCGGAATCACACTATGGTCCGTTTTTTCTTCAACTTTTCCTTGACAATCATTTTGGTGGAGTCCATTCCTTAGATTTCCCCTCTAGGTATCAGTACAGACCTTACGGACAAAACTGTACTAAAGCCCCACATGACCTTTCTTTAAACAAAAGGTCATGGTGGTCCTGTAAGTAGGCACTTATCTCCATTTTCCACCGGGTGTCGATAGCTCTCCATTGGTTGCAGTGGTGATGGTGTTAAGCATTAAGGATTTTAATTTATGCATGGACTATTGTTTACAGCTGGTCGATTATTGCTGCACATTGGACCTGTATTTGTACTCATTTTTGTTTTAATTGGTGTGATAGTATGAAGCACGTGCATTTTATTGCAGGCTAAACACTGCATCTTTGTATATTTTTTTTTCATAATTTTTGCTTTAAAGTTTTATATGTATTATTTATTGAATATTACCTAATTCACTACACATTACTGCACTTTAGCACTTTTTTAGCGCCCCCTTATCACCATCCATCCCCCCTCCAATCCTAACTGTACTGGCCGATGCTTTGGGATTTGTGGTCATTGCGGGGATGTTCTACACAATTAGTGGGTCCACAATTAGTGGGCTTCTGGTCCCGAATCTTTACCTTGTACACAGTATTGAGGATTTTAGTTAAAAAATCTACTAGTGTATGGCCACCTTTATTGTGTAGAAGTGGTCTTAACCTCACAAAATCAAATTCACTGTGCTCAACCCGCCTAGGTCTTTGTGCAAGTGATGGCGCATAAGCTAGGGCTCCTGGATGCCCACCATGTTGTCTGAATGCAAAAGCTGGAATTCATCCACAGACTGTAAAAACGTCTTTATTCAAAGTAGCACTCACCCCCGAAGGAGCTGCTGGTTAGAATTGGGATGGCTCCGCCGTCTAGGGTAGTTGATGAGAGCAGTAATGATGGATTGTCCAAACAGCAGGTGTCTTTTATCTTGTGCTTTTTTTTACCCAACATGGTAAACAGTAAAACGTGCAGTGAAGGTAAAGATGTATCAGAAGAAGAAATAGCAGGTTCAGGCGCAACAATGAGGAAGGCAGTCCTGCTTCCAATAGCACCTCTATCTTCTTCACCACTCCGGCCAGAGTGGGCCCAATATACCCGGACAGGCCTCTGCACAGGCCTGGCAGCCAGAGTATCGCTCGGAAACTTTAAGAGAAAGGACCTCTGCCACAGGCCTTCCCCAGAACTTAGATCACGGAGACAATCCTCCTCAATAGACTTTAGGTGTCAGTAGCTTCAGGCAGTTTGTAGTTAGGTTGCTGACTGACAGGCGACCGACGTCCAGCCTCTCAGTGTCCAGTCACCTCGATCAGGGCCAGATTAAGAACATCATGGGCCTGGTGCTGAGGATTTTGGTGGGGCCTTTTATAAATAATAAATAAATGCGTGAGAATCACAGCGCAGCAATGGAGGGCCCAGTCTGAAAATGTAAGTGTACCCTAATGTGCTAATATGCTGTGCATACTTGTACATTGTGGCATAACCTACCCCAGGGCCTCTAAAAAGTAGTAATGTCAGGAAAGTTTACTACCGCTTTAATATCACAGGATCCCAGAAACCTCTCATGGGGCCCCCTACTGACCCGGTGGCCCTTGGGCAGTGCATAGTTGCCAACATTTAAAAAATATTTTCAGGGATACTTTTTTTCACAAGTGCTATATTTAGAGTAGCTGAGATCCCCCATGTTCCTCTGTACATCACAGTAGTAATCACAAAATTAAATAAGTTCTAGTAACAGAACAAATATGAGAACTGAGATTTCCTTTAGTTGAACTAACAAAAGTGTGTCCATTCTAGAGCTGGTAACATTGAGGGTATTCAGTATCATTTTAAAGAACTGTTTTTGTGGGTAAGCGACATAGGGGAGGAGTACGGATGGTATATAAGTGGGAAGTATGTGCAGGTGAGTGAGAGGAATGTGGAGGGTCTAACATTGGGCACTATGTACAGGAGAAGAGTGCAAAGGGTACGGCAAAAGGCACAATGTACAGGAGAGAAGCATGGAGGGTACGACAGTGGGCAGTATGTACAGGAGAGAAGTGTATGACAGCAGGCACCATGTACAGGAGAGGAGTGTGGAGGGTATGACAGTGGGCACTATGTATAGGAGAGGAGTGTGGATGGTATGATAGTGGGCACTATGTATAGGAGAGGAGTGTGGAGGGTATGACAGTGGGCAGTATGTACAGGAGAGGAGTGTGAACGGTATGATAGTGGGCACTATGTATAGGAGAGGAGTGTGGAGGGTATAACAGTGGGCAGTATGTACAGGAGAGGAATGTGGAGGGTATGACAGTGGGCAGCATGTACAGGAGAGAAGTGTATGACAGCAGGTACTATGTACAGGAGAGGAGTGTGAAGGGTATGACAGTGGGCAGGGTGTACAGGAGAGGAGTGTGAAGAGTATGACAGTGGGCAGTATGTACAGGAGGAGTGTGGGGGTATGACAGAGGGTAGTATGTACCAGAGAGAAATGTGGAGGGTATGATGGGGCAGTATGTACAGGAGAGAAGTGTGGAGGGTATGACAGTGGGCAGTATGTACAAGAGAGGAATGGGGATGGTATGATAGTGGGCACTATGTATAGGAGAGGAGTGTGGAGGGTGGGACAGTGGGCAGTATGTAAAGAAGAGGAGTCTATGACAGCAGGCACTATGTACAGGAGAGGAGTGTGGAGGGTATGATAGTGGGCACTATGTACAGGAGAGGAGTGTGGAGAGTATGACAGTGGTCACTATGTACAGGAGAGGAGTGTGGAGAGTATGACAGTGGGCACTATATAAAGGAGAGGAGTGTGGAGGGTATGACAGTGGGCACTATGTACAGGAGAGGAGTGTGGAGGGTATGATAGTGGGCACTATGTACAGGAGAGGAGTGTTGAGGGTATGACAGTGGGCACTATGTACAGGAGAGAAGTGTGGAGAGTCAGACAGTGGGCACTATATATAGGAGAGGAGTGTGGAGGGTATGACAGTGGGCACTATGTACAGGAGAGGAGTGTGGAGGGTATGACAGTGGTCACTATGTACAGGAGAGGAGTGTGGAGGGTATGATAGTGGGCACTATATATAGGAGAGGAGTGTGGAGGGTATGACAGTGGGCACAATGTATAGGAGTGGAAGGATGTTTAAGGACTGCGTAGTGGTTAAGCGGGTCATACATGAAATTAAATTACACCAATTATGCAGAGACCAGCCATAGTCGATCTATGTATGGGCTAGCTGGTTTTACATAAGTCAATCTATTAATCAACTTGAGTACAACCAGACAGTTTTTCCAAAAACAATCAGTGCTGCCAGCTATAGATAGCAACACTGATCATTGTACTCACTGGCAGAACACAATAACACTACAGGAGTGATTCCCCCATCTACAGGTCAGCAGGTGAGAGGGTGTGTGGGGACAGGCTGGGGAGAGATACCAGTCAGTGGCTGGGTAGGTACTGGCTAGTATCAGAGCCAGATACACACAGGTTACATACGTCGCGATCGTTAGAGCGAGAGCAATAATTCTAGCACTAGACTTCCTCTGTAACTCTAAACATGTAACCTAAAAAATGTTTAAAGCATCGCTTAGGATACCAAAAAAAAAAAAATCGTGCTAAATTTAGTGTTTTTTTTAATGTATGAAACAGTTTATTTCCAAAAAAAACATGTTTGAAAAATTGCTGCGCAAATACAGTACCGTGCTAGAGCTGCACAATTAATCGTTAAAATTGTGATCTTGATTCAACCCCCGACATCTCCAATGCAGAGTTTGCTGATTCTTTCATATAACAAGTGGAGAGACTTTCAGCTGTCAAAAGAAAATATCTGGGCAATCTGCCAAGTTCTTAGCAGGAAACATTGTAACTAACGCTTTCTTCTTATATCAAAGGGATAAACTTCTGTGTGTAAAGAAAATATCCGGGCAGTCTGCCAAGTTTGTAAACAATATGAAACATTGTAACCAACTTCCTTTTTAGATCAAACTTCTGTGTGTAAATGCAAGAAATGTAACCACTTAAAGTCCAACACTTGTTTAAGTTAAAAACCAATATTTTTTGCTAGAACATTACTTGGAACCGCCAAACATTATATATATTTTAGCAGAGACAAAAATGGCAATTGCTGCAATATTTTATGTCACACTGCATTTGCCCACTTCATTGAATAATAAAAACCATAAAAACAAAACAGTAAAGTTAGCCCATTTTTTTTTTTAATCCGGCCCTGACCTCGATCCCCAATGGATCATTGGGACCCAGTTGATCACTGGGCCCAGCCATGACTACAGATACTCCGAACCAAAGTGGGCCCGGAACCGAGAACACTGCGTGGCACGTGCACCCCGGCCCGGCAGGCCATAACTCTGGGGCGCGCAGCACAGACACCCTGAAGGTGAGTGACGCACTTCAGAAGACCCCGGACACAAAATGTCCGGCTCCTAAATACCCTCTCCCAGCATGCCCAGTGAGGCACAACCATCCCCATTGGCTGCGGAGAGAGAGTATACACTTTCGTCGACTCCACTGCTGCCACCTATCGTCCTGGGGTGAAAACAGCACCCCAGGAACAACAGAGTGAACCCAAACACAGCCGAGCCAAGGTATAAACCCCCAGTTTAACAAATCAACTGGATAAGAGCCAACTAACTCTCCTATCTCCCTTAAATTTAGAACAGCACCGGTACCTAAAAGTACATGGGTGCTACACAAATAACTGTGATTAAAACACAATGGCATAGACAGTGTTGACAGGTTTCAGCTAGGTACAGCCTTAGTCATAAGCTGAAATGCGTCACGCTGTTAATGCCATGTAGGTCTCAACATTACCCCTTCAAAATATTTCCTAAACTTTATAAAGCTAAGGTCATGCTTACCTTTTGCCATACTTTGAAACATATTTTAACTATAGCACAACAGGTGCTCTTTAGTGACTGTCAACTTGATTCTTTTCTTTATAGAATTTTCAAACTGCTCTTTGTATATTTTCATTGTATCATCTCAACTGTGTATTTCCTTGAAATTTTTAAAAGTTCCAGTAGAGCCCTGACCCAGCAGCATGGTATTGTGGTGATAGCACAATAGAATTCTGCTTGGCTACTCTATCACTTTGCTATTATAACAAAGTAACTTCTAGCAGATTATCACTCCATAAATAAACCTATCTTGCACACTGCAGTTTAATTAGTTTACTTACTGTTGCACATCATCTCTGAGTTCCGTCTGGTTGTTATTTATTGGCTGTCTGCTCGGGGTTCGGTCCTTCTGCTTTGAAAAACAAATTAATTTTGAGAGTTGCTACAAAACCTAGCCTGTAATAAATTACTTACCATGCTTCACGGGAGCGTTTTATGTACTTTAAGGCATTAAAATGTAATTTTTGTTGTACCAGAGAATCATATGCTCTTAAGCCCTGTACACACGGCCTGGATTCTCGTCAGGAAAAAAAACGTTGTTTTTCCTGATGAGATTCCTGGTAAGATTCTCTTGCTGGACAAGTGTACACACACAGCATTCAAAAGAACCGCCGGAACGCGGTGACATCATTTACTACGACGGGAATGCGCTCGTCACATTCAATGCCATCGCCACCATCTTGCTTTACCCTACCTATGCCTTGGAAGCTACCGCACATGCGTCAAAGTCATTTCGAGCATGCTCGGGCTTCCATGGAGAGGTAAGTATACACACGCTCGGGTTTCTAGGCAGGAAAACACTGCCGAAAATCTCACGATGAGAAAATAGAGAGCAGGTTCTCTATTTTTCTAGTCTAGATTCTGGGTCGTTTTCTTGAAGAGAAACCTGAAAGCCTCGCACTCACGCACGTTTTACTCGGCAAGAAAGCTCTGCCAGCAGTTTTCTTGCTGTTTCTTGCAGTGGCTTTAAGCCTCGTACACACGCATGGTTTTTTTTGGCAAGAAAGCTGCTGGCAGAGATTTCTTGCCAAGTAAATCATGCGTGTGTGCGAGGCTTTGAGGTTTCTCGTCAAGAAAACTGCCCAGAATCTAGATGAGAAAAATCTAAAGTTTGATCATTGGAGGAGAGTAGATGGAGTTCCCAGCATAGTTAAAGAACTCTATAAAAGAGTGCACAAAGAAAGACAAAAGGGGGGAACGGCAGCAGAAAGAAATTCACTGTGCACTTCCCGGCGCCAAGGACAGGTATTACTTAGACTAAGAGTTGGATAAATCTAAAGAATAGACCAACCATACAAGTGTATAGATATAAAAATACCAAAAAACTTATATCATAATAACATATACAAATCTCAAGATATAAAATCTCCACTTGAGAGCAGTCAAGCGATATATGTTACTATCAGCAGCTATTTAAAATAAGACAAATAAATTTGTCTATTCAAAGTATAAAACAAAGTATCACACTAATTAACCACTAAAATTCAGTTGATTAAAACATGATAAACAGCGCATAAAAAGTCCAATGTAGATTTAAAGTGTTAGATAAGGTCCATAGATCAGTAAGTGAAGCTGAGAAAAGCGTGAGGAATACTTGGGAACAAATGGTGATGTACCCTCCACCGATCTCCAATTTCCACCAAAACGTGAGGCACACGCCCCCTCAGGGGTTCAAACTCACCAAAAATACAAAAGAACAAGCCTTGTATATCAATGGATCATCCTGACCAGACCTCCAACATCAGTCACGGGACAGCAGGGGTTAATATATAAAGCTCCAGTGATATGGATCATAAAGGAAACAGAAGCACTATATAGTGTAATACCGTTTAATTTAATATACAAAAGCCCATATAGTACCACCCCGCAGTATATCTACGTACATAAAAGTATAAGTAAATGAACAAAAATAGAGTGTAAGGTTCACCGCTCTCTACTCCGCACGCTGGAGGTCGCGCTTATCCCGCGGTCACGCTGCTGAAGGCGCCTCTCTTGGTAGCGATGGTGAGATGGTGGAACGCACTCTTTGTGTATCCTGGTTACGCCGTCGTCAACGACGGACTGGTTTAAAGCAGAAGGAAAGCCGTAGATTTAACAGTTTAAAAAAACAGTTCTATTCCCGGCATGCTGGGAATGCCAACTGTCACATTTATTGTGCTTTCAAATCAAACTGTCATAATGGATCACATGTGCAGCATTATGGCAGTTGAAGATTAAACAGAGGCCAAGATGGATACATTGTAATACAAGTAGAAAGGTTGTTGTTTTTTTTGTCTATAGAGCACAGGCACTAAGATGCAGATTTTTATGTGACAGAGGGTGGGGGGGGGTGAACAGATCAGGGATAGTGAGAGATAACAGGCAGGGAGTGGGAGGGTAGGGAGACACCGGGAAAGCTGCAAATATTAACGTATGATGGAGACATGTACAGGGAGGGGGATGAGACACAGGGAGAGCTGCAGATAGTAGCGTATAATGGAGACATGTACATGGAGGGTGAGGGGGAGGAGACACAGGGAGAGCTGCAGATAGAAGCGTATGATGGAGACTTGTACAGGGAAGGGAGGAGGGGGAGGAGACACAGGGAGAGCTGCAGATAGCAGCGTATGATGGAGACACATACTGACTCTGGTGTCAGGACTCTGCAGCCCTGACACATGGGAGTCAGTGCAGAGAGGGGGAGGGTAGAAACTGGTAGGATCAACCAGATATTTCATACACAGCACAATCACTATAACAGGCTTTAAAGGAACAGGATCTTTATTTACTTTTTGGGAATAACAAACGTTTTAATGGTGCCAAAATACGCAAAAAAAATGTTGTTATAAAAACATCTTTATTGGAGTCCAAAGTAACACATGTATAGCAATGGAAATGGATATTGATTAGAGGTCACCCCCCCTCCCCTTGCCCCCATAGAGGCTGGGTGTTTAATAATAAGAAACAGAAGCACTGCAGATTACTCCCCCGCACATGAAAATTAAGAATCAGTTTCCTTTCTGACTCCATTAATTTTAGTGGGTCGGCATAACTGCCAGGCAACCAGAATTTTTATAGGAAGGGACTCACCATTAGTGATCCCTGTGTCCCTGTCAGGTCTGGTTTATTTATTGTCCCTGGCATTGTAATTTTGAACTTTTCTCTGTCTAATTTGATGTATAAAAATATATATATATATATATATATATATATATATATATATATATATATATATATATATATATATATAAAATGTAGGTGAAAGTGCTAAACCTGATTATTCTTTTTTTATTGCAGATGTACGCAGTATTTACTGCAGAGACAGCTCACAAGGCAGGACTGCCCTAGTGAGCGAGACAGAATATGAACGCTACATGGAGGCTTCACCAGCAACTGACGTTCACGCGGAGGCTTTACCAGCAAATGACGTTCATGAGGAGGCTTCACCAGCATGTGACGTTCACGAGGAGGCTTCACCAGCATGTGACGTTCCTGAGGAGGCTTCACCAGCATGTGACTGTGACGTTCACGAGGAGGCTTCACCAGCATGCAACGTTCATGAGGAGACTTCACCAGCATGTGACGTTCCCGAGGAGGCTTCACCAGCATGTGACTGTGACGTTCATGAGGAGGCTTTACCAGCATGCAACGTTCACGAGGAGACTTCACCAGCATGTGAGGTTCAAACGGAGACTTCACCAGCATGTGAGGTTCAAAAGGAGACTTCACCAGCATGTGAGGTTCAAAAGGAGACTTCACCAGCATGTGAGGTTCAAACAGAGACTTCACCAGCATGTGAGGTTCAAACGGAGACTTCACCAGCATGTGAGGTTCAAACGGAGACTTCACCAGCATGTGAGGTTCAAGCGGAGACTTTACCAGCATGTGAGGTTCAAACGGAGACTTCACCAGCATGTGAGGTTCAAACGGAGACTTCACCAGCATGTGATGTTCACATGGAGACACCACCTGAATGTTACATTCATGTTGAGACTCCAGCACAATGTGACGTACATGTTGAGAGCACATCCAAACAACAGGACAGCCATGGGAATATCTCCTCCCATGAAGATGAGGGCAAGCTTACAGAAAAGGATAGGCAGATCCTGGTGGTAGGGGATTCTGTCATTAGAGGGACAGAAAGGGCAATCTGTCAGAATGACGGTGATCAACGAACAGTATATTGTTTCCCGGTCGCACGAGTTCGGGACATAGCAGATCGGATGGATGGATTGTTGGATGCGGCTGGGGACGACCCAGCTGTCATGGTACATATTGGAACCAACGACAACATTAGAAGAAAATGGAGCTCCCTACAAAATGATTTCAGGGACTTAGGAGCTATACTGAAGAAAAGAACCTCCAAAGCAGTATTTTCAGAAATACTGCCTGTACCTCGAGCCACACCAAGGAGGCAGCAGGAGTTTAGGGAGCTTAGCAGGTGGCTGAAGAACTGGTGCAGGAAGGAGGGGTTTGGCTTCATGGAGACCTAGACTGACTTTTCAATTGGTTTCTTGCTCTACAGCAGGGATGGACTGCACTTAAATGAACAGGGTGCCACTCTGTTGGCAAAAAAAATAGCCCAAAAGTTGGGAATTTCTTTAAATCAACCATGTGTCATTCACATGAAGACTCCTTCAGCATGCAACGATTCTGTTGAGACTCGGGCAAAACGTAACTTTCCCACCAAGACTCCAGCAGATTGTAGCGTTACCACGGAGGCTTCACCGGCATGTGACGGCCACACGGAGGCTTCACCGGCATGTGACGGCCACACGGAGGCTTCACCGGCATGTGACGGCCACACAGAGGCTTCACCGGCATGTGACGGCCACACGGAGGCTTCACCGGCATGTGACGGCCACACGGAGGCTTCACCTGCATGTGACGTCCACACGCAGGCTTCACCAGCATGTGACGGCCACACGCAGGCTTCACCAGCATGTGAAGGCCATACGGAGGCTTCACCAGCATGTGATGACAAGGTTACCAGAAAGGATAGGCACATTCTAGTGGTAGGGGATTCAGTTATTGGAAGAATACAGAGGGCAATCCGTCACAAAGACCATTAATCGCCAAACAGTATGTTGTTTACCGGGCGCTCGGGTTCGGAACATTGCAGATTGCATGGACAGATTATTGGATGGTGCTGGAAAGGACCCAATTGTCATGGTATATATCGGTACCAATGACAAAGTTAGAGAAGAATGGAGCGCCCTACAAAATGATTTCAGGGACTTGGGGGCCATATTGAAAAAAAGGTCCGCCAAGGCAATATTTTCTGAAATACTGCCTGCACCTCGAGTCACACCACAGAGGCAGCAAGATTGGTGCTTAACAAGTGGCTGAGGAACTGGTGCAGGCAGGAGGGGTTTGGCTTCATGGCGAACTGGACCGACTTTTCAGGCCGTTACCATCATTATAGTAGTGACGGATTGCATTTAAATGAGAGGGGTGCAGCTTTCTTGGGAAGGAAGATGGCCAAAATGTTGAAAGAAAATTTAAACTAGGCGATGAGAAGAGGACGATTTGCTAGTGAATATGAGAGAGAGGATCTTCATTTCAAGCCATCATGACAGGAATCTACTACGTCATCAATCTCCTAAAAGATTCTCATAAGCAGCTTCTGAATCACCAACTATCAACGTACCTGGACAAACAAACTGTTCCTAGAAGAAGATTCAACAAAAAGTTTGAGTGACCCTCCCAGGAGCCAGGTACGGCTGTACCAACACAGGTCCCTACACTGGTGGCGACTGCCACTCCAGTAACCGGAGGGTCTTCCCATCAGCCCTCTATTTACCTTCCTGTAGCTTCTGCAGAAGCTTTAAAGCGGAGTTCCACCCAAAATTGGAACTTCCGCTTATTCCACTCCTCACCCCCTTACATGCCACATTTGGCATGTAATTTTTTTTGGGGGGAGTGGGGGCTTCATGAGGAGTGGGACTTCCTGTCCCACTTCCTCCTTCCGCCGAGGGGCTGGTTAGGCGATTAAGCTAAGTGCCGTTCGCGCATGCGCAGTGGGTGCCCGGCCGTGAAGCCGAAAGCTGTCACGGCCGGGTGCCCACAGTATCAATGAGGATGCCGGCCGGGGAGGGGGGGGAGAGGAGCGGAGCCCCGGCCGGCGTGTCAATGGAACGCTGGAGCAGGTAAGTGTCTGTTTATTAAAAGCCAGCAGCTACACTTTTTGTAGCTGCTGACTTTTAATAAACATACATTTTGGCTGGAACACCCCTTTAAGGGTCGACAATACATCGCCCAAACATAATCACCTGTAAAAAAAAGTGTCTGAGGTGTTGGTGGTAAACAGCCTGCTAGGCCCGAGGGGAACCGAACCAAGCCCTCCAAAAATTGCCAAGAGTGTAAATGTAGACATTAAGCTTCAAGGTTAATCAAAAATATAACACAAAGGGGGAGTATGGAAGAGGGAGAGAGGGAGGAAAGGGGGGGAGAAGGGAAGGTTATGGGAAGAAGAAGGGGGTGAGGGTTTGGGGGGACCCCCACACCTTCCCTACCCGCAACCTTTTATCCCCCCTATTTGCCTCCCTCTCTGCCCCTTCCATTTCCCTTCCCCCCCCCCCTGTTCTACCTTTCCCTTTAGAATGTGATATTTTTGATTAACCTTAAAGCATAATGTCTACATTTACACTCTTGGCAACTTTTGAATATGAGGCGTATGTTGGACTGGCTATAAGAGGAGGTTGGAGGCCAGTATGTTTTTGAGGCGTGTGTTGGTCTGGCTATAAGTGGAGGTTGGAACTCTTTTTGTCTTCAGAGGTCGGAGAAGTCTTTCCAGCTTTCTTTAGGCTTTCTTTGCTGGAGAAATGAGAACTCTTCCCACCAGTGAGGTCCTTCATGGAGAAGTCCGAGGCCTCACTCACACGGGGTGTATGAATCTGTACCCAGTGTGGGGGCTGCGTTAACCCCAAAAAGGACATCCATGTGGGTGCAGCTGTGCGGACGCACCCTGGGTGCGTTCGGGGCCGTGCAACGGCACCCACACTGATGTCACATTGGGTACAGTCACTGCACCCCAGTTGACAGCAATGGGACTGCCTACACGGGATGCTGGGAACACCTGTGCATCCCCATTCGGGTAAACACGGCCCTCCCATGGGGTACGGATTCATACCCCCTTGTGAATGAGGCCTAAGGGTAAATGGAGTATTCAGCTCCATTGTGTTGCTAATTTGGGGAACACTGAACCCCTCTTTGTTATTTGGGGTGTTTTATTACAGGAGTGTTATAGATTGTAGTTTAGGAGAAGTTTGGATTTCTTCTGAAGGCACTTTAAGTAAACATAAGTGATTTACCCCCGCTCAGCGGGGGGGGCCTTAGAGAACAGAGGCCACATATGGGAAGCACAGAGGCTTAGTGGTAAGCCTTGCAGCACTGGGGTCCTTGTTTTCAGATTCTGACCAGGACACTATCTGCATGGAGTTTGCATGTTCTCCCTGTGCTTTTGTGGGTTTCCTCCGGGTACTCCGGTTTCCTCCCACATTACAAAGACATGCTACTTTTGCATTGGTGGTGTAGTGGTAAGCATAGCTGCCTTCCAAGCAGCTGACCCGGGTTCGATTCCCGGCCAATGCCATCTCCAATACTTGGAGTCCTCAGAGACAAAAGCGATATACAAGGTCAATGCGGAGTATAGATTAGCGGTGGAATAAAGAATGAAGAGAACGTGTGGAATGTTTGAGGAAGAAAACGTTCCCCCAGAATCTATAGACGGAGAACCCAGCAACTGATAGAAGACGCTTAGCTTTGGCTGCGATCACACCTAGGTTTTCTAATTACCGCAATTTCCTGAATTGCCGCAAAAAGCGACACACTTGTGATCCCGTTACTTTCTATGGTCCCCCAATCATGGGACAATATTGACACCTGACAAATCATACAAAATGATTGGATGCCCGTTTCCCAAAAGCAGTCCTGCGATTTGTCAGGCGACAATGGCGGCAAAAATCTCCCCTTCGATTGGGGCGATATTGAAAGTAAGGGGATCGCATACTCCACCCAGCGGAAATTGTACACCCCCCCCCCCCCAACTGTCTAGATTTACATTAAAATTTCAAAAACCAAAAAATCATTCATGCGGGAGATCACATACAGCATGTCACAAAAGTAAGTACAACCCTTCACCCCCCGCGATCTCCAGGCTGGGTGACCCACGATTTTCAGGTGCGGCCATAGGAAAGTCCCCGGCTTCGGCCTAGCTCCGGAGCGGCGGCCATCTTGGTACACCCGGCGGCTGTCACGTCAGGAAAGTGACGTTTTATCGCCGCCATCTTGCTCCACCCCACACTCCCCACTAACATTACTGTGCAGAAGTGGGCAAGCGCCTGTAACATCATCAGCCCGTGCCTTTCTGACTCTCAAAGCCAATCCAATCAGACTACTGTATGTAGCCTGCTCGTTTTAGCAGAGGTTGTTACTCCAATCCAAGCAGGCTCTGTATTCCTTAATAGAATAAATCGCTTGCCGGGATTGGCTCAGCAGTGTATACTGTATGTAGCCAAAGCTACATACAGTATTAACGCACATCTGGCGGGCTGACATACAGCCGACTACATTTGATACCTGGCATACAAGACTACTTTTTGGGTGTTTTTTTTAGGTGTAAAAGGTTGTCTTATATGCCTGAAAATATGACAGGTTGTGGGCCCACATGGTGCCCAAGGTTGTAATGCCACACAATAAAAACTTGCAGTTTTGTGCAACAAAAAAGGCAGGCTTCATCCACCCACAGGCTTTTTGGCAATTTGGGGCAATTTGTAGGCATTTTGCAATGGCACCCCTGAAGAACCCAGACAGCACTCCGGGATGCCTGGGCACTCCAGTTGAAAAGCTGATCTAAAGTTCCACTACAGAAGTCTAATGTGCAATTTACAATGACCTTTGTGGCATTCTTCTCTATATATCCTGCTAGGAAAAGCTGGCTATCTGTAATGCTACCTGCACCTTTAGGCACAGCACTCTGCTCAGCATTGGTTCATTTTCAGTAATAGTTGTGTTGCACACAGATGGTTTTTTACCTTCATTCATAGAATGCATAAAGGTAAAAAACCTGGAGCCTTTAAAACCACTTTAAGCACATGTCTAAATGAAATGTGCCACATCTCTAATCATATTCTTTAATCCTTTGAAGTAAAAAAGTGAACTTCCATTTTTTTTTTAAATAAGTCTGAACTACAAGCCAAGTAATCACATCCAGCGAGTCCTCCTTTACAAATTTTCTCAGCTGTGACATTACTTATTAGACTTGATTCTAGTCTCTGAAAACATATGTTCCCTTCTTGCGGTAACTTTGTTATAATGACTCTAACAACCTCTTAAACCCATTTTGTGAGACCAGTTGTTAAGAAACAGGATGTGCCTGACTTTAAGTGTCTTCATCTAGAAAAGCAGAACTGTTTTTGCTTTTTCAGTAATTGTAATGTTCTATTTCTATAATGCAGGTTACAAGAACGTTGGGAAACCAAGTGACTTTAGTAGACTAATGTGTTAATATAGCAAGTTCCATGTTGAAGTTCTGTAAACTACCCATCCCTTAACCACTTAACCCCCGGACCATATTGCTGGTCAGAGCACTTTTTGTGATTCGGCACTGCGTCTCTTTAACTGACAATTGCGCGGTCGTGCGATGTGGCTCCCAAACAAAATTGGCGTCCTTTTTTCCCCATAAATATAGCTTTCTTTTGGTGGTATTTGATCATCTCTGCGGTTTTTATTTTTTGCGCTATAAACAAAAATAAAGCGACTATTTTGAAAAAAATGCAATATTTTTTACATTTTGCTATAATAAATATCCCCAAAAAATATATAAAAAAAATAAATTTTCCTCAGTTTAGGCCGATACGTATTCTTCTACATATTTTTCGTAAAAAAAAAAAAATCGCAATTACCGTTTTTTGATTGGTTTGCGCAAAATTTATAGCGTTTACAAAAAAGGGGGTAGTTTTATGGCATTTTTATTAATATTTTTTTACTAGTAATGGCGGCGATCAGCGTTTTTTTTCGGTACTGCGATATTATGACAGACACATCGGACACTTTTGACACATTTTTGGGACCATTGACATTTTTATAGCGATCAATGCTATAAAAATGCATTGGATTACTATAAAAATGCCTTTGGCAGTGAAGGGGTTAACACTAGGGGGCAGGGAAGGGGTTAAGTGTGTTCCTGCTTGTGTTCTAACTGTATGGGGGGGCGGACTCACTAGGGGAAATCACTGATCTTCTGTTCATATATTGTATGAACAGAAGATCAGCATTTCCCCCGCTGACACACATAGCTCCCGTTTCCCGCTCTGTAACGAACGAGCGCGCGTGCCCGGCGGCGATCGCGCCCACCACGCACGCGGGACTCGGGGGACGAGCACGCGCCCCCTAGCGGCCGCTAAAGGTAGGACTTAGAGCTACGTGCTCTCGCCCAGCAGTGCCACCGTCCCGCCGAAGCTAGTGGAGATCACTGTTGAAGCAGTGCAGACAACAGTGATTTCCTGCTTCTAGAGGGATCCCACAGGTTATGTATATGCATAGTTACATTGGTCCAATGTAACACAGAATTCTTCTTTAATGTATGCCTAAATGAAAAACTTGTTAATACAAACTTTTGGATAGAGTAGGGAAGGTTATATCCCTGCCAGGTTTTCTTTTCTGCCTATATCCCATTGTGGAGATTCACCCTTACTTGCTTTTTCACAGACACAATAGGAAGTAAATAACACAGTCTAGGGGTGTCTTTTTAGTATTGATTGCTTGAAGACACTTTAACAGGGGAGGGGTTTGGGTTCACTGAGTATTCTAAAACAATCAACAGCAATAATGGGAGGACAAACGTCTTACTAATGGTCCTTCAACAGCCTTTCCTAGGGGTAACAGGGAGTGACCACCAGTATATCTAGGCCTCAATGCGAGCAGATCCAATCCATGTAGTAACGTCAGCCACTTTGATCTCTTCTAGAACAAGCACACCCTAAGGTCTTTACTCACAATGTCATTGGAGCTGTCTGCCACCCAGCCTCCCCAGGAAGATTCTCAATGAGGGAGATAAAAAGATTCTTTTCTAGACCAAGTATTTCAAAACAGAGCCCTCCAAAAAATACTCCATCAGCGGTCTTCCCTGGGCCCTCGGCCCAGCTCCTGCTGAAACCCAGATTGCAATCTCCTGTTTCAGAAACTCTCTCCCAGGGGCAGTATCCTCCAGGAGACCAAAACTTTTCCTGACGTGGAAAGACCTTCAACCAATGCTTCCCAAACATTTATCACCTTTCCAGCCACCATCTGGATGACTCCTTCCTTTTTTTTTTGGTTGAACTACATGGACTTGTGTCTTTTTTCAACCTGACTAACTATGCAACTAATGGATTGGCTGGGGCATGATAAATATTTATACTGGTCATCTGCATCTCACTGCCCTATAATCTGGAAGCTTCTTACAAAGACAGGTGGTAGAAATCAAATACTTAGCTTAGGAAACCCTGAACAGTTAAAAAGGATCAATCTCTGGTCCATAGACTACAGTGAAGCCAAAAACTAAATTTGCCTAGCAGCCTAACTAGGAGGGTGCTACAAATGTGTGCCATGCCCTCCTTTATGCAGATAATATACATGTAACCATTAAAGACTCCACTGTGACAATTAAATAGTGGTTATCTCTAGTGAAATTTTGTTATAGTTATTAACAAGCAGGGTTATCAAGTTTAATTCTGAACTGTTAAGGCCAAAGGGCCATTTTGTTGCTATGATGGCTAAAGAGGTGGAAGTGAAGCACATTAAACCTAGGAATTTATATTTCCAGAAACCTTTTAAATTGTACAAAGTTAACTTCCCTAACGTAATTATTTAATTATAGATTCTCTTAAAAACGATGGACGTTTCCTTTTAATCACTCCGGCAGAATCATACTTTTAAAAACTGATTTAATGCCCAAATTAACATCCTGTTTTAAATTTCCCTTATCCTATTAAAAGAAAAGTTTTTCAACTAAGTTACTCAAATCTTTTAGATGCATCTGGGGGGAAAAAAATCAAGGAATTAAAAAAAAAAAAAAACGTTATCATTTGTTTTTTCTCTGCTAATTATTAAAAAAAAATTAACATAGATGATATATGCAAAGTTATTGAAGAAGCTTTGGGGGCATATGGAGTCTGTTTCCCATGAGTTCTCTCTTGATTGGGAGCATGGTACTGTACAAGCTTGACACACCAAAAACAAGGAATTAACAATAACTATATGGGGGAAAACACTCTTTAGGGATACCAAGAGCCTGGAGAATTTACATATTAGATTGGGCTATGTAAATAAACATATTAAATCGCACCCATTTTCATTACATCATGGTTATGCTTGTCACTATATAAGAATGGTTCCTCACCTAATGCATTCAAGAATAGACATAATTGAAATTGGCCAATCTCATCTAGCCAAACTTTTGCCAAAATGTACCAATTTGTATGTGAAATTTTCCCTATAGGCTAAATGCATTGGAGTAAATGTGGAAGGAGAAATAACAGTGGTGTAAGGTGATTTTGAGTGTTTTTTTAGGCTTTAGGGGCATTTTCTTAGGAATTTCACATTACTCATTACATATATTATGTAAATGTTTTAAGGGATTTTTTGCAAAAAAATTGTGAATAGCATATTTTATTTTTGCATTTATTGCTTTTTATTTTGCTTTTATTCGGTTTATTTCATTGTTATTTAATAGTTTGTACAATATAACATCAAATGCCAGAGAAAAAAAAAATGTTAAATAATATACTTTTATTACTCTTTTTTTTTGGGGGGGGGGGCAGGGTAATGAGATAAAACGTTTTATTATTATTTTTGTATTTTATTTACATTTTTTTTAGCACTTTTGGCATACTTGTGTTATTGTCTCTTTAACCCCTTCCATACAGGGCATTTTCACCCCCTTCCTGCCCAGACCAATTTTTAGTTTTTACTTTTTTATGTAATACATATCACAATTTTTTTTAAAAAAAAACGATTTTTTCCTCAGTTTAGACCGATACGTATTCTTCTACGTATTTTTGGTAAAAAAACCTCATTCATATATTGATTGGTTTGCGCAAAAGTTATAGCGTCTACAAAATAGGAGATAGATTTATGGCATTTTTTTTTTTTTTTTTACTAGTAATGGCGGCGATCTGCGTTTTTTTTTTTTTGACCGTGACATTGCGGCGGACATATCGGACACTTTTAACACGTTTTTGGGACCATTCACATTTACACAGCGATTAGTGCTATAAAACTGCACTGATTACAGTGTAAATGTGACTGGCAGGGAAGGGGTTAACACTAGAGGGCGCTGAAGGGGTTAAAATGTTCCCTAAAGTATGCTCTAACTGTAGGGGGAGGGGGACTCACAGGGGGAGAAGACCGGTGTGTGTTCCTCTGTACTGGGAACACACATCCGTCTCCTCACCGCTAACAGGAGGTGGATCTGTGTGTTTACACACACAGATCCATACTCCTGCCGTGATCAGCGGTAATCGCGGGTGCCCGGCGGCAATCGCGGCCGTCGGGCACGTGCGCGGGATCGCGAGTGGTGCTGCGGGTGGGCACGCGCGCGCGCCCTAGAACGCCATGAAGAAAGGACATTGTGTGACATCCACTCTCAACGGCGAGGGGTTGCTACAGACGTAAATCCCCTATGGCCCAGTATTGAAGTGGTTAAAGAGTAAATCCACTTTTGTTGGGAAAGAAACATTCCCCTCTGGGTGATCTATGTACATTACAAGGATTTTAACAAACTTTGTTGCAGATTCCTACCTTTTGTTATTCTGTAACAATTCTGTGTTTGTATGTGACCATGTGGAAAGTGAATCTAATAGGAGTGTTTTCATAATTATCAATCAGCTGCTCCACTTGCTGGGCTCTAATGAGTAAAATTGAAGGGTCTGCATCCCTTAAGATGGGTTTTCTTTTAGAAATATCTCACAAAAAAATGCATTTTTGTTGCAGAGGATGCCTGAAATATGACTTGTATCTTAGGCAGACTTCTGGGAAAATCAGTGAGCCAATCACACAAGCAGGACATTATGTTTCTGTGGGGCATTCTGTACACATTCTGTGTACAGAACACCTTCAGGTAGCCATACTGCATTGTATTTTACAGAAAATTACAGAACTGTAGTTTGAAAAGGAAAGGTCATTTTTAATAACATTCAATTACAATATGGCTTGTGTCGCAACTGTATATGTTATATTATTATTTATTTATTTATTTGCTATGGTTTTTTTTCCACGAAAGTGGAGTGACCCTTTAAATTTGAAGATTTTCTTTTTAGACCCCGTACTCAAAAACAATTCATACCAGTAAGTTGCCCATAATGACATTGTTTTATTCCAAAATTAAAATTCAGAAAAATGGAGCCATAAGGCAAACCGATACTGGTGTGCTATCCCTTTAGCAAACCCATAGCTCTGGTAATTTATTTGCCTTGTTTTTACAAATAATTTAAAAATATTCATAACACGCATTCAAAAATCTTTAACCCTAAAAAAAAAATTGACCCAGAATAATTAAGTGAACAAAAAAAGGGGGGAGCGGGACTTTAATTGAAGCACGCAGTCAACAGTGAGGGGTCAGGACAGGGTACATTTATTACTTACCATACAAATTCATATAAATCAATAAATAATGTCACGGTATAATTCATCTATATACAATAGGAACATGATAATACATTACAGTGGAAAGGGATTGAGCCCACACAACCTCAGAACTTCCCATTGCCTCAGAATTATTTAAAACATGTGATCATATAAAATTGTGCATATGAATCATATTAATAACATAGTCGGTTTAAACATTGCATATACAAAATCTCTACGTGTTTCGTGAAGAATTTATATCAACTCTTCAGGAGCAGCAATGTCAATATCTAAAATTAAACATACGAGTTTCTAGGTCACTGCCATGGAAAAAGGACCAAACATGAAAAATATTAATAAAAAAAGAGTATAAATGCAAAATACACCCTTGTCTAGATAATACTCACGACGGCCATGTGAAAGTGCAAGATTGAGGGCTGGAGACTCCCCTGAAGGCATCTTTTCCAGGAGTTGTGGCAGCATAGAGCATGAAAAGGGCCCCCACATGGCCTCACCTAAAGCCCCCCATAAAAAAAGAGTATAGATGGAAAATACACCCTTGTCTAGATAATACTCACGTATACACAAAAAATCACTGGCGCTAAATGTGGATACAGATAACCCTGATATAGTTTGTATGTGGGGTATAAGGTGGATAGTCCAGAGCTGCAGGATTTACAGTACCCGGAAGTTTTTTCTAGATAATACTCACGCTAGTGTACATCCATCTGCGGCTCCCATCCACTGTGGCTGCAGCATAGGGCATGGAAAAGGGCCCCCACATGGCCTCACCAGGGGAGAACACATAACTGTGAAGTGGTGGTATCTTAAGTATAGTTGTAGGTAATAAATAGAGACATCTTGAGGGATTTCTATAGGAATGCAAATATGTGTAATTAGCATTTAAGCCTTTAAGTATTCTGTGCTTGATTGAGAGCAGAAAACTAGGACTATGATCATGTCCCTTTGAGCGCCGTCACGCCGCTAGTGTACATCTATCTGCTGCTCTTGGGGTGATTTTTGGTGCCAAACATTGTGCGGCTCCCCGTCATTATGCACGTCAATGTGACGTTTGGCAGCATTATTGGCGTGTGGGCCCTTATAGGTCGCATTTGGGGCAGTTCATCCATTGCTTTGGGCCTTCCTCACATCATGGCCAAGCACTCTCTACCTTACATCATGGCTCAACACGGCCAATTACCAGGTCTAACAATTGGTTACATGATCAAAGTCTCAGTTTTCTGCTCTCAATCAAGCACAGAATACTTGGCTTAAATGCTAATTACACATATTTGCATTCCTATAGAAATCCCTCGAGATGTCTCTATTTATTACCTACAACTATACTTGAGAGACCACCACTCCACAGTTCTGTGTTCTCCCCTGGTGAGGCCATGTGGGGGCCCTTTTCCATGCCCTATGCTGCAGCCACAGTGGATGGGAGCCGCAGATGGATGTACACTGACGGTGCTCAAAAGGACACCGCACGCACTCTGCATATGACGTGACGTTGATGCACAGCGCAAAAGTGCCCACCCGCTCCCTGCAGGAAGAGTGGAGACCTCACAGTGTGCACCGCTCTCAATCTTGCACTTTCACATGGCGGTTGTGAGTATTATCTAGACAAGGGTGTATTTTCCATCTATACTCTTTTTTATGGGGGGCTTTAGGTGACGCCATGTGGGGGGCCTTTTCCACGCCCTATGCTTTCACAACTCCTGGAAAAGATGCCCTCAGGGGAGTCTCCAGCTCTCAATCTTGCACTTTCACATGGCGGTTGTGAGTATTATCCAGACAAGGATATATTTTCCATCTATACTTTTTTTTTATATTTTTCATGGCAGTGACATAGAAACTCATATGTTTCATTTCAGATATTGACATTGCTGCTCCTGAAGAGTGGATATAAGTACTTCACGAAACGCGTAGAGATTTTGTATATGCAATGTTTACACCGACTATGTTATTAATATAATTCATATGCACAATTTTATATGATCACATAATTAAGTGGAACTAAAGTGGAACTAAACCCATTGATTTAACTGTTTTTCAAAACAGTTACATTCATGGCATGTCATGAATAATATAACATTTTCACATTTGAATGTGCTCTCAACTGTACTGTCAAGCCATCAAATGGATAGTGTCATAACTGATGACATGTGCAGCACTATTTTAACTGCAGATCAAACAGAGGCTAAGATGGCAGATTATTTTGCTGTAAAGGACAAAGGGGGTTTATTTCTGCTTTGGAGAAGACCAGCTGCCAATCATTTGTTCTTATAGGATATAGGATACAAGGTTGGCCATCATAAAAAAATCAAGCCTTATATTACCCCTTTTCCTCCTCGGAAATACAAGCCCAATGTTTCTTTGAAGCAGCAGAAAGCAGGTTTAATATAATAACTCCTTTTCATAAAATGTTAACAAATGTTTAATTTCTTCAAGCAGCAGATGATCATAATGTGAGCTTCTGGAAAATATATTAATAATTTCCCAATATTTACAAATGATAAACTAAAGTGGAAGGCAAGTCAAATTACCACTGCCTCCTGTACTATGCCCTCCTGTGACCCACCCACACTGTGCCCTTCTTGTGTTGATTAGTCTTTGATTTATGGAATGATTTCTTATTGTTTAAAATACATTTTATTGATAGTACTAATAATATATACAGTATCTCACAAAAGTGAGTACATCCCTTACATTTCTGTAAATATTTTATTATATCTTTTCATGTGACAACACTGAAGAAATGACACTTTGCTACAATGTAAAGTAGTGAGTGTACAGCTTGTATAACAGTGTAAATTTGCTGTCCCCTCAAAATAACTCAACACACAGCCATTAATGTCTAAACCGCTGGCAACAAAAGTGAGTACACCCATAAGCAAAAATGTCCAAAATGGGCCTAATTAGTAATTTTTCCTCCCCGGTGTCATGTGACTCATAACGTTACAAGGTCTCAGGTGTAAATATGGAACAGGTGTGTTAAATTTGGTGTTGTCGCTCTCACTCTCTCATACTGGTCACTGGAAGTTCATCATGGCACCTCATGGCAAAGAACTCTGAGGATCTAAAAAAAAGCATTGTTGCTCTACATAAAGATGTCCTAGACTATAAGAAGATTGCCAAGGCCCTGAAACTGAGCTGCAGGAACAGGACGGGTTCCTCTCAGAAGAGACCTCGCCATGGTCAACCATGGAAGTTGAATGCATGTGTTCAGCGTCATATTGTCAGGTCATCTGGAGCCAGGTGACAGATGCATGCTATTGGGATCAGGAGTGCACCGCTAAGGTAGTGAACCTTACAGCCGACTGCCACGGATGGGGCTCTGGGTAGTTCAGGAAAGCAGGCCCTCTGGAGCACCAACACAAATTACAATGGGAAGACACAATTAAAATACAATGTAGGCGCACACAAAAAAACAGTTCATAGATTATTCAAAGCAAAAAAGTCCTATAGGCTGTAAAAAGCCTTATTCGTGAGTAGCAGTTTATGCATCCAGGGCAGCCTTGAGAAGGGAGCTGAAGCAGGGCTCCAATGACATGTAACAGAAAAACAACAAGAAAGGCGCCGCTTAGTAAACTGCTAGACTTTAATGAAAAAATACATAAAAGCACTTACATGGTAAAGTGGAAAAAACAGGCATGATGATGGGGTCCTGTGAGTCGTCCGACCCAGCCGAGTTGTGTATGTGTCCCTTGAATCTCTTTACAGTGTTCAGACTGTGCTGGAGAAACGGACCGCTGTTAATCAGATCTGGTATGCTGATACTGTGCAGGAGGGGAGACTGGAGCGCACGCTGGAACGCACGCCGGGACGCTACAGCATGGGGAGGAGCAATGACGTCATCACGGGGGACCTCCAATCCTACGACGCGTTTCAGTGCAAGGGCCGTGGTTGGATGTTACAGAACACACGGCGCGCACCTTTCTCAAGCTCAAATTACAATGGGAGCTAGAGCATGAGGTTCCCCAGAGTCTAAGAGCCAGCAGGTGTTCACCAGAGCCCCTATTGGTGGGGATTGACTTTGCTGCAACTGGCAACGGGCCTGTGATGTTATTAAGATGGCCCTGGTAGAGAGAATAGGCTTAAAATAGCAATGGGAGTAGATTTAAGCTTAGTTAGATTTTGACTTGCCTTCCACTTTTACGTTTATCTAAAGCTGTTTTTTTTTTTTTGAGAGAGAGAGTAAGGAAGAGTTATGTTTTGTACACACGATCGGTTCGACTGATGAAAATGATCCGATGGACCATTTTCATCGGACGAACCGATCGTGTGTGGGCCCCATCGTTTTTTTTCCCCATCGGTGAAAAAAAAGAACCTCTTTTAACATTTTCTGATGGTTAAAAAAACGAAATCCATGCATGCTCAGAATCAAGTCGACGCTGAACATTGAACTTTTTTCTCTGATCCTGGTCGTGTTTTATGTCACCGCGTCACCGATCGGATTTTTAACTGATGGTGTGTAGGCAAGACTGGTGAAAGTCAGCTTCATTGGATATCTGATGAAAAAATCCATCGGTCCGTTTTCATCAGATGAACTGATCGTGTGTACGTGGCATTAAGCCTACCATCAGGTTTTTTTTTGCAGTCACATTGGGAAAATGTTCCTTTACATCCTGTCTTATAGACACAATGGGAAGTGAGAGAAAATCTCCCAGGCGTAAGAGGGCTCACTGAAACAAATGTTGCAATTGGACTACTGTCACCTTTGCCTACTGTATCCAAAACTGTATCTGTATCCAAAACTGTTTGCTCTTTATTTCCTTTTGTTTTGCTTTTAGGTCTGGTCTGTTTTGCATGGCACTTCAGTTGGTATATGTAACGGGATGACCCGTGATGCTCAGAGACTTTTGAGGGATGGGGGATACTCCTGTGCCAGCGGCCCTACGGACTCTTGGGTCTAAGTTCACCCTGTGCCCCCTTTGGGCATAGGGTGGCTAATAAATCATAATTCATGTTTGCAGGATATACTGGAATATTACAAGTGGTTTATGTTGACCTGACCAGGTCAACAAGACAGTGACTCATTCCTCTGTGTAACAGGCTGTTGAAATGCTAAGTGAGGCTGGCTCCTGAAAGACAGTTCATTGTGTGATAACACGGTTTAAAGCCTATTGATGCCCAGGTGTGACTACCTTTCTGTCGCAGACAGCCCGTCTGTCTAAAGATGTGGATTGAAGGGCAACTCATTGTGTGATTAGGGGGGGTGGAGATTTCATTGTCCCTTTGATTACTGTCACATGCTTGTAATTGCATAAAAAGCTGAGAAGAAACCATTAAAGCATTCATTCATTTTGAAACCAGAGGATAGAGCTGTCAGTCTCATTTTCTGGGGAATTGATATGGATCGTGTCTGCTGGTTTGTTGGTGTGTCGTATAAGCTGTCGTGGGTGGATGGAAGGTCGTAAACGGTGGTGACCGTTACAGTATATATTGTACAGTTTCTCTTTTTTATGTCATTAAAAAAAAAGTAAAAAAAATGACCCAAGACCAGAGCACATTCAGAATAAACAATAAAGACCACCAAGTAGATGAGATGCACTAATTGTGTTAATCAGATAGATGGGCTGGATGGAGATGGTACTTCTTAATTCTAAAAAAGGCACACCTAAAAATAACTCAATATGTTCCTGAAAACTGGCAAAACACGAGGTATACTCATGCTTTTGGATCACATGCTTCATTTCTCCTTAGCCAAAATGCAGATTATTATTCTTTTGGAATCATTTTCTGAACTGATAAGAATCCATGGATTCATGTGCCCCATTCTCCAGAGATGTCTGAGTCAGTACCAGATTTTCTGAATTATTTGTAATTAAATAAACCACCTTGTGTGTAAAAAGTCCAAATCAGGACTGCAAATCAAGACACTATGGCCCAGATTCACAAGCACTTACGCCAACGTAAGTGCAAATTTGCGCCGGTAAGCGCAAATCTGCGCCGGCGTATCTGTGCACCAGACCCACAAACCAACATACGCCTAAAAACTGGCCACCCTATGCCGACGTAGCTTACATACGCCGGCGTAGCGTGGGCGCACTTTTCGTCTGCTCCCAATGATTAGGCATTTAAACGCATGCTACGCGAGGTGCGCGTACGTTGTACGTCCAGTGCAAAGTTATTCCCCATAGATGAGGCGCAACCCGGCAACAGACATGCAAAGGTCTGCATCAGAAAACACAGGCCGGCGTATTGGACCTATGTTACGTTCACGGCGTACGTGGTGATCCGGCGTAGCTTAGGCATTTGTGCCGGCGTGGTTGTGAGCATGCGCATAAGGGTGCTGTTTCATGCGTCCACGTCACTGTAAGGTCACGGCACATGCACAGTTCATGATACGCCAGGCGCAAAAAACACTGCACCATGCTCGGACCATCATTTGCATGGGGTCACTCCCACTTCCACCTACGCCGGCCTGCGCCTTCGAAACCTACGCCACGCCGGCGCAGCGTTGGGAGCAATAGCTTGCTGAATGCAGTGCTTGCCTCTCTGCGATGCGTCGGCGTAGCGTACAGCGTTTGTGCTACGGCGGCGTAATGTGCGCCCACTCTCTGTGAATATGGGCCTATATTCTCAGTGATCTGCCACTATATCCCACCGAAGCAGTAATCTCCCGGTGCTGTGGGAATTCATCTCACCAGCTGTAATAAGCACTCATCAAAAGTGCCAACGTGTGTACATCAGCCTGTGTGACAGAAGCCGGCTAAACAGCCTGTTTCCATTGAAGGGGCATGCTGAAAAAACTGTATAAAATAATCGGCAACTGATCAGCACTGGCAGCCAATCGGTGTCCATGGGGGGGGGGGGTGCGTGGAACAGTCCCCCTTTCAGAACACAATGGCTCAGTGTGGAGGTTGCTGTAGTAACATTGCATAGTTAGTCAGGGCCGTAAAAAAAATGATAGTTTGTACTAGACTAAAGCCCCGTACACACGATCAGATTTTCCGCAGACAAAGCCTCCAACTTTTGTACGAAGGGCGTTGGCCAACAACTTTTCTTGCATACAAACGGCACACAAATGTCGGCCAACAAACACAATCGTAGTTAGCGCCACTCTTTGGGCACCTTCTGCTAATGTTGTGTTTGGTGAGCATTGCTTCCAAGCATGCATATTTGTACTTTGGACTTTTGTCCGACGGACTTGTGTTCACACCATCGGAGAATCCGACAACAGACTGTTGTCCATGGAAAATTTTAAAGCCTGCCATCCAAAATCCAACAACAATTGTCTGATAGAGCGTACAAACAGTCAAATTTTTCACCAACAGGCTGTCAACACAATTCCAATCGGAAAATCCGATCGAGTGTACGAGGCTTAATTAGTCTCTGATGCAGAATCTCTAAAACAGTTTAAAAAAAAAAAAGATTCCACTAAACTCAGCTTTACCTAAACCAGTGGTTCCCAACCTCATGCCGCGTACACACGACCGTTTTTCAAAAATTTCATTTTTTTTATGTCCTTAAAAACGATTGTGTGTGGGCTCCAGAGCATTTTTCGTGACATGAAAAATGGCCATTAACAATTTAGAACATGCTCCAAATTTTCGCATTGTGTTTCACGTTGAGAAAAATGATCGTGTGTAGGCTTTAAGGACGGGAAAAAAACACGCATGCTCAGAAGCAAGTTATGAGACAGAAGCACTCGTTCTGGTAATGGAGATAGCACATTCATCACGCTGTAACAGACTGAAAAGCACAAAGACTGAAAAACATGAATCGTCTCTCACCAAACTTTTACTAACACGAAACCAGCAAAAGCAGCCCAAAGGGTGGCGCCATCTGAATGGAACTTTATAGTGCCGTCGTACGTGTTGTACATCAACGCGCTTTGCTCCGCCATTTTTTTTTCACGATCGTGTGTAGGCAAGGCAGGCTTGATAAGAATCACGGTGAAAACTTTGAAAAAATGGTCGTGTGTGCGCCGCATCAGTCCTCTTGTGCTCTCAGCAGATAGTGTTTTCAGGATTTCCTTCACCTAGGACTTGTGCTTCAAAACAATGTCAATGGCTGGGTATTTATCTATGAGAGCTTTTTTATCTAAGGAACATTCCCAGAATATGGCTTATTGGGGTACTTGAGGACTGAGGTTAGGAACCACTGAACTAGATCCTCAAATTTCATAGTTGTTGGTATACAGTATGTTGCTGTTCAGACAGATGCAAATGAGTTCCACCCATTTTTGAGAGGTGATCTTAACCTCCCTGGCGGTATGATTCTTTCAGATTTTAGGTGCTGAAAGCGGTACCATTATTTGCAAGGGAATTTGGCGTTTTATACTGTAGGCTTGTAATTCTTAGGAATAACTCACTGAAATCTATCCAAACAAGAGTCTAATAGGCATCCCGGGTATGATTTTTTTTTTTTTTTTTTTTATTAAAAATTATAATATAATAAATAATTATAAAAAATTATAACAAATAATAATATAATTATAGTAAAAAATATTCAATAATGTAATCAAATCAAAATCACTGAAATTTGCTCAGTTGCAGAATTTTTGCTGTCATTATTTTTTTTTTTTTTATGACGAATTTCCCCACAAATCGCTATCGCTAAATTCTGCAAGTGATTCTGATTTATTATCGCAGTTTTTTAGCTGCTCTAAAACAATTTTTGCCATAAAGGGACACTTTTGGTTGCTATGGGCAATCTACAGTTTGCAGGGAGAAAGAACAGTTTTTATTATATAAAAGGACATGTAGTGTACAGGGCAGACCACTAGGGACATGGGGGGTGTGTATTTTTTACATACAGTACTGTAATCTATAAGATTACAGTGTACTGTATGTATAGTGTTTGTTTACATTTTTGAATTTGGCGCCGTTCCCCCCCCTACGTCGCGACGCTCGCAGGGAAGGGAATCGGAGGTACACACAGCATCAGGCGGACATCCGGCCGCCGTGTACTGCGGGGATTCATCGCTGGATCGCAGAGAAAAGGTAAGAAAACTCTTTTCTGCATCCAGCGAGGCAAGTCCGTGTGTGGCACGGGGTTACCGATCGTAGCTTGAAAATCTCACCCCGTGCCACACACGGGAATACCGCCAGGGAGGTTAAACTAAAGACCACCTCTCAAAACCTAGTTTTTGGATATTATATTTTTTTTCTTCTTTTTCTTACTTACCTTTTTTGGAAGTAACGAATGTACTTCCAATCCAGCCGCGCCGCAGCCCGTGACGTCACGTCCACTTCTATGGCGAGCTCCCCCGTTCTCTTTTGGGACATGTGTGTGTCCCAGAAGATAAACTGGCCATTCACAAAGCACTGAGCGACTCGCGCACACGCAGTAGGAAACTGGTGGTGAAGCTGCAAGGCTCCACTGCTGGTTTCCCTTAGTTGGAATGGCAGCGTCGGCACCTGATCCGATGAACGGATCGTCCTCGGGGGGCCGACATTGCAGGCTCCCTGGACAGGTACGTGTCCTTATTAAAAGTCAGCAGCTACAGTGTTTGTAGCTGCTGACTTTAAAAAAAAAATTTGGCTGAGACACCGCTTTAAGACGACCATGCACGACCACACGAGAACTTTTTGCCTGGCCACACACAGAAGGAATTTTGTCTGTTTCAGAAGAAACTAAATGAATTGGATGAAATGTAATCAATGCATGGTCAGTTTTACTGGCAGGATAAACTGGTAATAAAACTGGTACAGGCGTGGGAGTAACTGCTGTGTTACTGCTAGCGACAGGTTGCAAAATGTATGACATACAGTAAAACCTTGGTTTGCGAGCATAATTCGTTCCAGAAACATGCTTGTAATCCAAAGCACTTTTTTTACAGGGTATAAAAGAGAAGAGAGGCACCTCCAAGTGTAGCAATAAGTTGCTAAATGTTGTACCTTCATTAAATGTAACCATATTGCTACACTTAGGCCTCGTACACACGAGGGGATATGTCCGCTGAAAACGGTCCGATGGACCGTTTCAGCAGACATCTCCGATCGTGTGTATGGGCTAGCGGACAGATTTCTCCACCCGACAGATTTCAAAGCAAGCTTTGAAATCTATCCGGTGGGAATCTGTCCGCCCGACATGTCTGCTGGTTAGTACACTTACCAGCAGACATGTCGTCCCGCACCGCCGCCGCGCCGCCGCCGAATGTATTCGGCGCATGCGCGGAAGTGTTTTACTTCCTGGTGCGGTGACGTAGCGGTGACGTGGCGGCGTCAACGTCACCGCCGCGTCACCGCCACGTCACCGCGCCGTCCGGCAGCGGGGAATTTGATCCGATGGTGTGTACACGCCATCGGATCAAACTCCCGATCGGACATATCCGATGGAAATGGTCCGCGGACCGTTTTCATCGGATAAGTCCGATGGTGTGTACGAGGCCTTAGAGGCTCCTCTCTTCTCTTTTATACTCTGTTGTGACATGACGCTACTCTTATATCAAGACATCGCTTGTATATCAAGGCAAAATGTATTAAAACATTTAGCTTGTCTTGCAAAACGCTCTCAAACCAAGTTACTCTCAAACCAAGGTTCTACTGTAAGTGGATTGATGGGGTCAAGGTAGTCTTCTAGAATTTTCATACCGCACACTTGCAGCATCAGGCATTTGCTGAAACATAAAAGGAGATGTCACAAACGAGAGGCAACATAATGTGAAATCAGCTAGACAGGACTACTAGTTCTGGCTCCACACTGCAAGGGAACTTTCTCATATTCTGCTGTTCCTATGGAGATAAGACTGTCATTCTCAGCTGTACTTTTTAACAACAGCTTCCTATCTGTGAAGTTAACCATTAGAAGGATCTCGCCTTCAGTTTTTTTTTTTTTTTTTTTACTGTAAAATAAAAAGGAGTGTCTGAGCATCAAAAGGGAATCAAAAGGAAATGGAGTTAATGAAACCCTAACTGAATAAAATTGAGTTTGCAAGCATGGGGTTTTCTTTTTATTTAATAATCATACTTACCTAAGTGGATGTAGCATCGATCGGGTCTAACAGCGCAGCTCGCTCGGTTCTCACAGGTCTCTGCTATGCCCCCTCTAGGGTGACCAAATTTTTAAACTACAATTCAGGGACACCCCCCCTCAGGGACACCCCCCCAGGGACACCCTCCCTCCCCCTTCTCAAATATCAGCTTGTTCTGTAACGAATCAGAGCACAGTGATTGGACACAAAAGGTAGGATTTATGATTTCTCCAATCACAAGCAGAGGGTGGGGACTGTGCTCCTCCAGGCATTCCCAGACAGGACAAGTACTGTCGGTGAGTAAAGCGGTGATGTGGCGGCCTATTTTGGGGGCATCAGATTGGCCCGGGGGAGGGGGGGTGGCTGTGTCAGTTTCATTCCGGGACACTGTATTGTGCTGGAATGAAGGTGCCTGGGACAGACCTGCAAAATGCAGAACTGGACATGTGGTCACCTTACCTCTCTCTCTCTCTCTCTCTCTCTCTCTCTAACACCTCTCTCTCCCTGACCCCTCCCTGACCTCTCTCCCCTCTCTCTCTCTGACCCCCTTCTTAGGAGAGACTGTGTTACTCCAGCGGCGGCCCAAGCAAAATACAAAAACATGCAAAAAAATAATGTCTTTTTTTTTAGGGGGGGGGCACATGGTGGGGCACAGCATGATGTTGGGGGGGCCAGGGTCCCCTCTGCCTCCCCTAGGGACGCCATTGGCTGTCAATGAAACCCAATAACGCAGGCGCCAGAGCCGAGTCATACACTCAGCGTCTATAGACACAGGAGCGCACCCGCAAGGTAACCCCCTCGGGAGAGAGCTTCACAGAGGGGGTTATCTAATGCGGGGAGGAGCTTCGAGAGCCACTGTGGGACCCCAGAACAGGTGGAACAGGTGGATCGGGGCCACTCTGTGCAAAACGAACTGCACAGTGGAGATAAGTATGACATGTTTGTTATTTTTTTTAAAAAGGGAACCTTTAGTGTCACTTTAAGCACTGTGTATGATAGATACGGTTTTGTTTTATAATTGTTTTTTATAAAACATATCTTGCATCGTAGTGCTGATATCCTACATTGAGCCAGCTGCTCCCGCCCCCTCCCCAGCCCAGAGTCTTAGTGGGCACTGGAGGGGTAGAGCAGAGAGCCTTTGCTCAGTAAAGAACTGAGTGATCAGAGGTCACGTGATCACTCAGTTCTCAGGCTTAGAGCCGCGAGGAGACAGCTTGCAGCATTGGTCATATGCTGCAGCAGGTAGGTAGCTGTATTTTGTTTGTTTTTTAATTCTCTCACTTCTCCTTTAACCACTTGCCTACTAAGCACGTTTACCCCCTTCCTGCCCAGGCCAATTTTCAGCTTTCAGGGCTATTGCGAGGACCGTTTTCATCGCACGTGTCTCCTCTGGATTTTCGTCCGGCAGGGTGTACACACCATCGGATCAAAATCCCCACTGGCAGACATCGCGGTGATGTGGCGGTGACATTGACGCCGCCACGTCACTGAACCAGGAAGAAAAATACTTCCGCGCATGCGTCGAATCCATTCGACGCATGTGCGGGAAGATATGTCTGCTGGTGAGTGTACTCACCAGAGGACATATCCGACGGACATAACTCCGGCGGACAAATTTTAAAGCATGTTTTAAAATTTGTCCACTGGCCAAATATGTCCGCTAGCCCGTACACATGATCGGAGATGTCTGCTGAAACGGTCCGACAGACCAGTTTCAGCGGACAAATTCGATCGTGTGTACGTGGCCTTAAAGGATCTTTGTACCTGAACCCTAATTCTAGGGATGTCCTAACTAAAGGTGCGGTATGGGAAGCTAAAAGGTCCTTCAGTCTTAAAACCCCTTCCACTGGCCAGTTTACCATTAAACTATGGGATACAAAGTTCCTGAGTTGTAACGCTCAGATTTAAATGGATCCCAATGTATAGGGCATAAATACCCAATTGCATCCCAAAGCCCCTTAGGCCGCGTACACACGAGGGGATATGTCCGCTGAAAACGGTCCGATGGACCGTTTCAGCAGACATCTCCGCTCGTGTGTATGGGCTAGCGGACAGATTTCTCCACCCGACAGATTTCAAAGCAAGCTTTGAAATCTATCCGGTGGGAATCTGTCCGCCCGACATGTCTGCTGGTTAGTACACTTACCAGCAGACATGTCGGCTCCCACCACCGCCGCGCCGCTGCCGAATGGATTCGGCGCATGCGCGGAAGTGTTTTACTTCCTGGTGCGGTGACGTGGCGGTGACGCGGCAGCGTCAACGTCACCGCCGCGTCACCACTACGTCACCGCGCCGTCCGGCGGCGGGGAATTTGATCCGATGGTGTGTACACGCCATCGGATCAAACTCCCGATCGGACATATCCGATGGAAATGGTCCGCGGACCGTTTTCATCGGATATATCCGATCGTGTGTATGGGGCCTTAAAGAAGTGGTTAAGTAGCCTCTGTGTAATTTGTAATTAAGCCTCCCCTGCTCTCTTGTTTCAGGAACCGGTTACGTTGGTGGAAACTCAAGACCCTCCAACTCACTGGATCTCTCCAACGGCTGTGCCCCCCACCCCCATGCACATATGACAACGCAGTCTCTCTCAGACACCACAGCGAACACTCATGACAGGCAGCTCTTTACCTCAGCAGCCCAGTCTGGTCCTACCTTCTCTAGCACTGTAGCTTCTGGGCCTTGTAGTCTCACACACAGCTACAACACTCCAGTCTCTCTGGAGAGAGACCAGTCTCTCTGGGGACTACCTCCCCCACAAGTCTTTGCTCCTCCAAGTAACCCTCAGACAACAAGGGGTGTGGTCATTCCATCCCAGGATGCACTGCAGTCAATCCCAGTGTCTACTGTTGCCCCAAGCAGTAGGCGGGGCTCTCTATTGGCTGACTCTGTCTCTGTAGAGTCTGCAGCTGCAGTGTGTCAGTGTATGGTTGCAGTATTCCAAATAAGAGCCTGTTCCATGCAGAGGAGAGAGTGCTGTGGATTGGGGGCTACAATTATTATAATTATTTAGTCAATGGGTTTACAAATACTTTTTTTTTTTAACAACAAGGTTGGTCTTTATTGGAGAAAAACATGGCAGTTCACAAGGCAGGCATTAAACATCCATCTACAAATCAGGGAAATTGGATACATTAGCACCAGAAAGGAAAAAAATAAACAGACAAAAATTTCACAGTAAATCTCAGTACAGTTAGTTTAACCCCTTCCATACTGGGCATTTTCACCTTCCTGCCCAGACCAATTTTTAGTTTTCAGCGCTGTTGCACTTTGAATGACAATTGCGCGGTCATGCAACACTGTACCCAAATTAAATCGTTATGTTTTTTTCCCCACACAAATAGAGCTTTCTTTTAATGGTATTTGATCATCTCTGCGGTTTTTATTTTTTGCGCTATAAACAAAAGAAGAAGAGCGACAATTTAAAAAAAACACAATATTTTTTACTTTTTTATTTAATACATATCACAATTTTTTTTTTTTACTTTTTTTTTCTCAGTTTAGACCGATACGTATTCTTGTACGTATTTTTGGTAAAAACGCAATAATCGTATATTGATTGGTTTGCGCAAAAGTTATAGCGTCTACAAAATAGGTGATAGATTTATGGCATTTTTATTTTATCTTTTTACTAGTAATGGCGGCGATCTGCGTTTTTTTTTTTGTCACCGTGACATTGCGGCGGACATATCGGACACTTTTGACATGTTTTTGGGACCATTCACATTTACACAGCGATTAGTGCTATAAAACTGCACTGATTACTGTGTAAATGTGACTGGCAGGGAAGGGGTTAACAATAGGGGGCGCTGAAGGGTTCTAACTGTAGGGGGAGGGGGACTCTCAGGGGGAGGAGACCGATGTGTGTTTCTCTATACTGGGAACACACATCAGTCTCCTCACCGCTGACAGGAGGTGGATCTGTGTGTTTACACACACAGATCCACACTTCTGCCGTAAACAGCGGTAATCGCGGATGCCCGACGGCAATCGCGGGCGTTGGGCACGGGATCGCGAGTGGTGCCGCGGGTGCGTGCGCAAGCCGCCGGCGGCGCGCGCCCTAGAACGCCGTGGAGACAGAACGTTCTGTGACAGCCAGTCTCATCGGCGAGGGGTTGTTCAAGACGTAAATCCCCTATGGCCCGGTATTGAAGGGGTTAAAAGAGGTCAAGCGCAAGGGTTTACATATACTTTAAGGCCGGATTCACACCTATGCGAATTGGTTGCGGCTTAAACTGCATCTAATACGCAGAACATTTCTAAATACATTGTTTTCAATGAGGCTGGTTCACATATGTGCGATGCATTCGCACTGCGCATTGCAATAAAAACGTGTGCGGATTTTATGTCTTGCGGTGCGGCTCAGGTGCGAATGCAGTCTCATTATCTTCTATGGGTACGCAGCTGATTCGCAGATGTGTTCATTTCTCTTCAGGAATTTCTCTCGTTCAGCCCAATACACTTCTCCCCCACTCTCCTCTCCCCTGTAACTTCTCCCAGGTCTCCAAATTCGCAGCTAAAAAGCAATGGATCTGCTGAACACTTCCCTTATCTATCTACAGAGTTTACAGAGCTGAAATTCGCACTGCACAAGTGTGATTCCTGCCTCAAGGTTTTTCACATCCTATGAGCTAGCCATGATATTCCTGTTAGGGATAATGCCTTGCCAATTACACTTATTGAAGCAAGAGAACGGACATAGTTGTTGGGAATCTATGGTATTAAAGGGATACTACAATTTGCCTATATATATAGGATTATTACACATGCTAGTGTCTAAACATACATGGACAGGGATCAACCGCTGTATGCACGGCAGACCATTCTGATTCAAACAAAATAACATCAAAAGCCCTAATCAACCATAAACAATTGTGAAATACTACAGCTGTGCTCAATTAATCACAAATCTCTCTTGCTGTCTGGTTTAGAACATAAGTATCCACTGCCTCCATGAGAGCAATTATCAGTAGCAAATCAAATTTAGAATTAGTTTACATTTGCAAAAGGGGGTGGGGGGGATTGTTCATTGAGCAACATTTTACCACACACAACCACCCCCCCCCCCTTTTCCTTAAAGGGGAATTCAATTCTAGCATTAAAGTTTTACTAAACCCAGTTCCCTTCACTGCAAACAAGGGTCCAGGCCCAACCCATGAAAGAACACCCCACATCATAATCCCCCCTCCACCAAATGATATTGTTAATTAAAAAGTGTTAAGAGTGTTAACTCCTCTAGCTTAAAAGTGCCATAGAACACCTTAAAAATAAATTATTTGCCGATTCGGTGTGTCATAAAGACTTCCAGAAATGTTAATTTTGCCTAAACTGTGCCCTGAAAAACCAACCTTTGTGTTCTAAAAAATAGCAGTACACTTCCTAGTAAGTGAGGGTTAGGGATGAGCCAAACACCCCCCGTTCTGTTCGCACCAGAACCTTTGAATGGACCGAACGTTCGCGTGAACATTTAGAACCCCATTAACGTCTATGGGACTCGTACATTCGAATTCAAAAGTTCTAATTTTAAAGCCTAATATGCAAGTTATTGTCGTAAAGCGTCTTTGGGAACCTGGGTCTTGCCCCAGGGAATAGGTATCAATGGAAAAAAAGTTTTAAAAACGGTCGTTTTTTTCAGCACTCTTGAAAAAACTACCGTTTTAAAAACTTTTTTTCCATTGATACCTATTCCCTGGGGCAAGACCCGGGTTCTCAAAGATGTTTTCGCAGGCAAACTATAGACACCCAGCAGGTACAATATTTAAAGTATTTTTTATTTTATTTAAGCATCATTAAAATCACTGCTCCTGGAGCAGTGATTTTAATGATGCTTAAATAAAAATAAAAATGAAAATTCCTTTAAATATTGTACCTGCTGGGTGTCTATAGTATGCCTGTGAAAACGTCGTTAAATAGCACAATCACCTGCCTGCCAGTAAATTAGGAAGAACTAATCTAGCTAAACTATATAGTGTATAAATATTTGTACAACACCTGGGATGTATATATATCCTCTACACACTAACATTAACTGATTAGCCTGCCTTCTCTATCTACCTGCAAAAAATGACACTCTCTCTGTTCTCTCTAACCACCACCGCAACACACTACACAAAGCCTTTGGCCAATTATGGCTCTCCGTAACTCGAATTTGGCACGAACGACCCGTTTTGTTCGTATTTCGACGAACGATCGAACATATGATGTTCGAGTCAAACATGAGTTCGACTCGAATACGAAGCTCATCCCTAGTGAGGGTGCCTAGGTCCTAGGACCTCTTGTGCATACAGCCTCATACTATATGTCTGTAGTATGAGATCATCTAAGGCACTGTTGCGCCATCAACTGTTCTGCTACATAAAGAAGTAAAGCTCTGCTTCTACCAAGATGGCCTCTTCCACACAGAGACATAGTACAGAACAAGACTGTTGTGGAAATTTTATGAAGATGTATTTAATATGTATTGTCATAGTGTCGCCCAGTGTTAATACTCCTGCAGCCCGCTCTAAAGAGCTGACTGGGGCAGACTGACGCTGGTTGAGTCCCGTCTGGTAGTGCAAAGCTTCCTGTGATTGGACAGAGGTGTTTGCAGCATGGGGGTATGTCCACCAGCGAAATGGCCCCTGTGCATTGCACAGACGATCATCTGAGGGGATATGATCGCTCTGCAAGGACATTATCGGTTATAGGCAGATGTACGCTCTTGTGTCTGCTGTGTCTAATCAACACGTGACGAGACTCATAGCGTACACCTGCAGATAGCCTTCCATCCACAGGGAACGGTAGTATAATCCGGGTATGCGTTGTTCTCTGGAACAACGCAGAATAAGGATTCCTATTAGCGGAAATACGGAAGTCTTTGAGTTGTTATGGTCAGAGACGGAGTCCATGTTTGAATGCCATGTGGCTTCTTTTGTTTAGCTTTCAGGTACAAGGGACAGGAAAAACATGCATGCACCCTGTCTCTGCTTAGACACGCCCATAGGACTCCTTTAGCTATTATTCATTGATTGTTTGTTTGTATTAACTCATGCTGTAGGAAGGATTTCCTGTTAGGTCATATCCTGTGATGTCACTTCCCATGGAGGAAGCTATGGTGATGTCTGTTTACTTGGGGATATACAGGAAATAGAGTGTGCTAATAATGTGTGCTTATTAGCACAGGAGATATGGTATGCGCATAGCGTACAGCCTAATTTCCCAGACAAGACAAAGTAAGCCATTAATGAGGTAGAAAGCCCAATTGCAGGGGACCACAGGCAATAATTGTGATTAATTCTTTGCCCTCTGCTTGTCTTTTTTGGCCACAGCTTCCAGAGTTCAGATCACTTTATGAATGCAATCAAAGCCTCCTCCTCTTTTCCAAATTATGTGGCCAAACCCACCTTCTCTGGTAGCACAATCAGGGCTCAAGTCCTGCGGGAACGCGTGGGAATGGAATTCCTGCACTTTTTTCACAGGAACTCAATTTCCTTTGCAGGACTAGAGCAGCCGAGAGCAGTTGAGCCGCCCAAGCCAATCCTTCACTAAGCGGCGATGCCCAGCTCGAGTCACTGTCAGGGGCAGGCGAACCTTAGTAATCCTTTATGTTACTGGCCGCTTCCTGTATATGGATTCATTGGGTAGTGTGCGGGTATTCCGTCACTTTCTCAATGCCGCAATGTCTCCTGGGAGGTTTTGTCATTGTTCCCAGGAGACATTGCGGAGGTCTGCCGCGAGTTATCGCGGGTAGGGTTGTCCCGATACTGATACTAGTATCGGTATCGGGACCGATACCGAGTATTTGCGCTAGCACTTGTACTCGCGCAAATACTCCCAATGCCTAAATAGAATACCTTTTTATTTTATTGTTTTCGAGTGCGGGTGGAGAGGGGGTGGAGTGCGGGTGGAGAGGGGGCGGAGAGCGGAGCAGAGCAGTCCTCGTATGGGGGAGAGGAGAGCTGCTGCCGCCTTAGACAAAAACAAGTCAATACCCCCCCTCCTCCCACCGCTGCTGTCATCTACTTACTATGCGCTGGGGGAACACAACAGCTGTTATTTGCATTTGAATAGCTGTGTTTCCCCGCCGCGCTGACATGTATAGCCCCTCCCCCTTGCCCTAGCACTTTGATACACAGATCACCCGTCGGCAGGAGGAGGGGGGGGGATTGAGGAGGGGGGGATTGACTTGTTTTTGTCTTAGGGGACCATGGCTAAACTCAGGGGGACCATGGCTGAACCTAGAGGGACATGGCTGAACAGAGGGACATGGCTGAACAGAGGGACATGGCTGAACAGAGGGACATGACTGAACTTAGAGGGACATGACTGAACTTAGAGGGACATGACTGAACTTAGAGGGACATGACTGAACTTAGAGGGACCATGGCTGAACTTAGAGGGACCATGGCTGAACTTAGAGGGACCATGGCTGAACTTAGAGGGACCATGGCTGAACTTAGAGGGACCATGGCTGAACTTAGAGGGACCATGGCTGAACTTAGAGGGACCATGGCTGAACTTAAAGGGACATGGCTAATCAGAGGGACGTGGCTGAACAGAGGGACGTGGCTGAACAGAGGGACATGGCTAATCAGAGGGACATGGCTAATCAGAGGGACATGGCTAATCAGAGGGACATGGCTGAACTTTGGGACAAGGCTGCATTTGGGGACACAAGGCTGCATTTGGGGACACAAGGCTGCATTTAAAAAAAAGTATCGGTATTTGGTATCGGCGAGTACATGAAAAAAAGTATCGGTACTTGTACTCGGTCCTAAAAAAATGGTATCGGGACAACCCTAATCGCGGGATTTAGAAAGAACTTGCTCCTTTCTAAATCCTGCAATAACTCGCGGCAGACTTCTGCAATGTCTCCTGGGAACAATGACAAAAGCTCCCAGGAGACATTGCGGCATCGAGGAAGTGACGGAATACCCGCACACTACCTGATGAATCCATATACAGGAAGCAACCAGTAACAAAGGATTACTAAGGTGGATCGGAAAAAAAACATGCGGTTTAGTAATTATGCATATGAGCATATCATTTTTTTATTTTATTTTTTGATGGGGGAGTGGATCTTGGGTGGGAGTTCCCACACTTTTTCCCCCAGGAATTGACCCCTGAGCACAATGCAACCAAACCCACTGACTTCTGAATCATGATGCAAAACCCACGTTTTTGTTTCTCTTCCAAACTATATAACCACCTTATAGAATCTCATCCCATTAAAGTTATATTGCTATTTGATTTACCATTTTTTTTTATACATTTTGTGCATTTACTATACAAAATAATATAGAAAATAACTGTGAAGGAGAAAGATACAGTGCATTGAAAAAGTATTCATACCCTTTGAAACTTTCCACTTTTGGTCATGTTACAACCAAAAACGTAAGTGTATTTTATTGGAATTTTATGTGATATTCCAACACAATAAATAGATAAATACATAATAGATTAAAAGCAAATAATATTAAAATATAGTTAAAGTGGAGTTTCCATCCCAAAAAGTTTTTTTTCATTATTGTGCTCATTAGACCTAAAAAAAGAAAAAAAAGTTTTTTTTACTCATCTGGAAAATGCCTGTTGCTATGCGGTCCCACCAAATCTGCCCTTGGAATCACCTAGGATTCTGACATCATCTCCCTTTAATGCTCCTGGGAAATGTGTGTCATCATTTCCCAGGATACAGTGCACTCCCCATCCAAGACTATCAGGAAGTAAGTGCTTGTATGCTTCACAATGCCCACAAGCAAAATGACAACCGTGTGGACCTAGTTTTATAAACTATCTTTTTTGAATAACTGCGGAGCAGCGGCGGATTGTAAAATAGTAAGTGACTGGATTTATATTATAAAAACGCATTATAAAGGACATACATTTAAAAAATGCTAATTGTGGTTGGAACCCCGCTTTAACATAAAAGCTAGCTAAAAGATATAAAGCAGACAAAAAAAAAAAAAAAAGATAAATTATAAATACATGATAGATAGATAGATAGATAGATAGATAGATAGATAGATAGATAGATAGATAGATAGATAGATAGATAGATAGATAGATAGATAGATAGATATTGATTATGTAGGTGTCCTAAAGTATTTGAGTAGATTTTTGAATTTCATCTGCTTATGTCAGTGTTTATTGTTCCTGGAAGTATTGCGGCATTATTATTTCACATTACCTAATTATCCTTCCATCAAGCTTTTCCCAAGTCAAGGTAATGCTTTGATCACTTTCCAGGCTCAGTGAGATCACACATGCTTACAAATGCTATTAAAATATTTAGATGATAATAGTGGGATGACATTATACATGGTGTAGGCAAAATAAGTTCATGTACACACTTAAAAATATTTTCCAACTATGTGTAAATCTAGGGAAACAAAGGGGGGTTAGAACTGCGCCATAGCACCCGGACTTAGTGTGATCAAATAGTCCACAAATATAATATTGGTCCTCTACAGGAACTGTGTTAATGAAGAAAAGTCTATAGTACTTGTAGCTTAGGAATAGATCTGCTATGAATGGAATACTTCAATCACCAGCGTGGTTCCACAGCACACTTCACTCTTCAGTGAGAGCCCACCACCAATTAAGTCAAGCAGCTTACCAGATGGGCTACAGCAGTTGGCTATAGCCCAGCCGCGGCCTTTGGGGAGAGATCTCACTCCCTGGATCGGAATCTACACCTTGGCTCCAGCAAACGCCACAGAACACCACCGCACGATCATGCATAGAAATGGCAGATAGCAGATATAGTGTAATTCCGCAAGGGACTTTTATTAAAACATGCAATAGAAAATTACTCACATTTTAAAAGAATACACGAGCATCTAAAAATTGTTGCCGGCCGGTGAACACATAAACGGAGCCCTTCCTTGTGAACGCGATGACGTCACTGCACGTCCTCCCAGACGCGTTTAGTCATTGGACGTTGTTAATGAGATGGGGCATTGCAGTGAATCATCCATTATATGGGCTCAGACCTCGCCGTGAAGTGTGAGCAAGATACTGAGGATAGCCAACTGCTGTATACTATAGCCCATCTGGTAAGCTGCTTGACTTAATTGGTGGTGGGCTTTCACTGAAGAGTGAAATGTGCTGTGGAACCACGCTGGTGATTGAAGTATTCCATTCATAGCAGATCTATTCCTAAGCTGAAAGTACTATAGACTTTCCTTTATTAACACAGTTCCTGTAGAGCAGTGGTCATCAACCTTGTCTTGCAGGGCCCACTAACAGGCCAGGTTTGCAAGATAACTGAAATACATCACAGGTGATATCATTTGCTGCTCTAGTGATTGCATCTCCCCAAGGTAATACATAAAACCTGGCCTGTTAGTGGGCCCTGCAGGAATGGTTGATGACCACTGCTGTAGAGGATCAATATTATATTTGTGGACTATTTGATCACACTAAGTCCGGGTGCTATGGCGCAGTTCTAACCCCCCTTTGTTTCCCTGTATCTCTTTAGTGCATTTGCACAAGAGCTGCTGCCTCCCTGTTTTTATCTGTGTCTAGGTGATATGATATTTTATTACCATTGACAGCCATTGTGATAAGCGCAATTTTTTCTGTTATTATGTGTAAATCTGTCTCTACCCACTCAGGAAAGTCCTAGTCCAGTACAGAACCAATTCATCAGACATGGGATGATCCAATTGATTGTAAACACTAATGCCGCGTATACACGACCGTTTTTCAGGTTGTAAAAAATTACGTATTTTTTTAATGTAATTAAAAACTATTGTGTGTGGGCTCCAGAGTGTTTTTCACGATGTAAAAAATGGGCATTAAATTTTTTTTTTTAGACCATTAATAATTACATTTTTTACAACCCAAAAAACGGTTGTGTGTACGCCGCAAAATAGTTTTTTCAGTTTTGGACATATTGTGGAGGGGGTAGGACCCCTGTAAAGTGTTTATCGCTGTGTCCCCCTGAGGGGATCCCCCTGTATGTGTCCCGGTGACCATTTCCACCAAAACAGAAATTTAGGGTAAATCTGAAAGAGGTGAGGGTGCGTGTTCCAATGGTGACAACTGTTGTGGTGACAGCTGTAGGGGAAATTCCCTCTCCTTTGGGTGATATCCTCTGACTTCCTCTGATTTCCTGTATATCTCCAGGACAGGAAGTGAAGAGAAATATCCCAGGAGGACATAGATAATAAAAAAAAAACATGTTTTCCTTTTCAATATTTTATTTGATTTTCAAAAATTATAACAAGCCATTGTTTGCCCACGCAGGGGCGACATAGAACAAAAAAAAAATAAGAAATAGCGCATTAACACATAATAAACACCAAGACAAAATTATAACCCAGGCCATGGAGGACCAGGTTGAAAATTAGGCCTATGTCATAGACACAAATGTCCTTCTGTACCCAGGAGTACAGCAGCTTACATTGTTGGCCTTCGTATCGAAAAGCAATGACAGGGAAAGCAAACAGAGAAAAAAGAGAAAACGTAAGAAAAAGAGTAGAGAAAAAGAGGAGCCCCAGAAGAGGGCAAGTATCACGGACACAGGACCCGCCGAAGCAAGATTTCTTAAAGCTGACCATAACTGGTCGGGGCAGGGATGGAAAGGAATAACTTATGTATGGTTTCCAGACTTTCAAAAATTTTGCATGCGAATCCTTCAATATACTGGTCATCTGCTCATCAATCATCATAGCCATCATTCTGGATCTCACCCCCTGGAAAGCAACAGACGGAGTCTTCCAGGCCTGGGCAATGGTCATCTTGGCAGAAATAAAAAGATACGTGGCCAATTTCTGTTGGGGCGCAAATAGGCCAGGTATCAGGCATTACAAGAGAGCCAGTCGGGCATCCCTACGGATTGTCACATGAAATAATGTCTGTAATAAGCCAAAGACCCTTGACCAAAAGCAGATCAAGCGTGGGCATGACCACCATATATGTAAGACCTCCCCACGTTGACCACAATTATGAAAGCATCTATCACTGCTGCGAGGATAAGTGTGGGCTAGCCTAGCTGGGACTCAGTACCACTGCAGGAGTACTTTATAAGCAGCCTCTATGGTGGAAGTGTTAAATGAACATTTCGCAATTGACGTCCAAGGTTTGCTCCAGTGCCCTCCCTTAATACTAGAACCAAGGTCTTGCTCCCATTGTGTCACATAGGAAAGGGTTGATAAAGATGACCTACTATTAAGAGATACATAAAGCAATGAAATAAGACCTGGGGACCCTGGAGAATGTAAACAAGTGTGTTCAAAAGAAGTTGTTCGAAAAGGAAAAGTAGAGGTACGACGAAGAGATAGAATCCAATTGCGCGATTGCAAATAATGAAAATGCTCTTGTCTGGAAATCTCGTGTGTCTCCTCAAGGGCTTCCCATGATGGGAACGAACGCGCGGATAAAAAGTGTTTCACTCTGGAGAAGCCATGAGTGGTCCACCAGGAGAAACGGGGTTGTTCCAACCCTGGAAGAAAAAGAGGGTTGTTGACAATTGGTAGGAGAGGTAGGAAGGGGGACATCAAGTTCCTGGAATATCTAATAGAATCCCACAGCTTCAAGCTATGAAGCATTAAAGGGCTTAGCATAGTGGGACGCAATTTATGGGGAAGCCAGAGCAGCGCTTCTAAAGAAATCTGGACACAATTAGGCAGTTCCAAAAGTACCCATAATGGGATGTCAGAAGTAGCGTGTAACATGGACAGTTGAGAGATCTGAGCCGCCAAATAATACTTGGCCAGGTTAGGAACTCCCAAGCCGCCTTGTGATCTATGAGTGTAGAAAGTCGATCTGGGAACTCTGGGATGTTTGTGAGCCCATATAAACCAAAGAATTCTATTCTGCAAAAGACGTAGGAAGAAGGAGGGGACTTGTATGGGCAAGGTCCGAAAGAAATAGAGGGCCTTGGGGAGTATCGTCATTTTAGCCGCATGGATCCGGCCTATCCAAGAAAGGGAGGGAAATTGCCAGGAGAGAAGGAGAAGAGATGTCAGGGAGCGCAGCAGAGGATAATAGTTGGCTAAGAAGTGGAGTACGAGGAAGTAAGTTTAACCCCCAAATAATCAATGGAATGAGATGCCCAGCAATAAGGATATTGGGACTGTAGATGCAGGACTAGGTCGTCAGGAAGGGTTATATTCAATGCCGTGGTCTTAGAAAGATTGATACGAGGACCCCCAGATAGCGGAAAAGTTATCCAGCGCCACCTGAAGGTTGGGAAGAGTAATGATAGGATTGGTAAGAACCAGGAGAGCATTGTCTGCATAAAAGTTTGCCTTGTAATGGGTACCCGCATAAGGAACACCAGAGATATCAGGGTTTTCATTAGGGGGGCCATGGCCACAGGCTCCAGCGCAAGAATAAAAAGCGCTGGTGACAGTGGACAGCCCTGCCTTTTGCCCCGGAAAATTGGGAAAGGTGATGAAAAACACCCAGCATATTTAACTGATGCTGCAGGGGACGAGTATAGGGCTTTAATCCAAGCCAGGAAATACCCACCAAAGCCCCACCGCCGCGTGAGCACAAATTCTAGGTAATCCCAAGAAAGCGAATCCAATGCTTTGTATATATCGAGAGACAATAAAAAGCCTGGTATTTTACGTTGGTGTAAAATATGAATTAAGTGTATGACCTTGCGGATATTATCACTCGCCTGCCTGCCTGCTTGGGACGAAACCCACCTGGTCCCTATGTATAAAACCTTCATATCCACGTCTGACTCTGAACGCCTGAGGCTCATTGACCTCATCCGATGTTTTAGGAATCATGGTAATATAAGCTTTAAGGGATTCTGGAGAAGGCAGAGAACCCTGTTTCAATGAGTTAAAATAAGTGGCAAGATGGGGGGTCAAGAGGGTGGCAAATTTCTTATAATAAATTCCCGAGAACCCGTCCGGGCCAGGGGTCTTCGAGGGTTTTAGTGACTTAATAGCCCTGCCAACTTCCTCCTCCGAGATATCTGCGTTCAAAGTGCCGCGGGCCATGGTAGATAAAGAGGGGAGGTGGAGATTTTGAAAAAAGCTTACTGCGCGCTCTGAATCAAATGAACCTGTTTTTTTTTTATACAGGTTAGACAAGAAGGTGGCAAACTCTGCTGTGATCTTCGTTGGGTCGGAGGTGAGACCACCACCCCTAGCACGTAACTAGATAGCTTTGTGTACGGCCCACTGAATTGAGTTTCTGGGCCAACATGGGTCCAAGTTTGTTAGCACTAGTATAGAATCTATGTCTGGCCCAACGTAAGGCTTTTTCAGCCTGCTCACTGGTAAGGAGATCCAGCTCGGTAGCCAGGATATCACAGGCCTTACGTGTAGCCACAATTGGCCGAGCCTTCCATGCTGCATCAGCCTGAGCCAGGCGAGAAGTCAGCTCCCGCACCCTCCTCTACCTATCCCATTTTCTAGAGGTGGCAATTTGGATCAGGTGACCCCTAAAAGTGACCTTATGCGCCTCCCAGAGGGATACCGCTGAGGTTACTGAACCCCGGTTCTCTAAAAAATATGAGATATATATGTGATTTTATTTGGATGAAGGAGGCCTAAATGGTGAGCAGGGACAAAAAAAAACATGTTTTAACCATTTCCTATATGTAATCATCTCAAAAACATTATGTTGGACTTTACTAGCATGACAAAGAGCAAACAATATATACATAAAAAAAATGTTTTATTACAAATCTTGTTACATTAAAACATTAAACCACTACATGGGTTAATAAGAACAATATTGTGCTACTTGCACGACATAAATATGTGAAAAGTGTGGCGTGTATTTGTATGCAGCCCCCCCTGAGTCAATACTTTGTAGAATCACCTTTTGTTGCAATTACAGCTGCAAGTCTTTTTGGGGACGTCTCTACCAGCTTTGCACATCTAGAGAGTGAAGTTTTTGCCCATTCTTCTTTGCAAAATAGCTCAAGCTCTGCCAAATTGGATGGAGAGTGTCTATGAACAGAAATTTTCAAGTCTCGCCACAGATTTTCAATTGGATTTAGGTCTTGACTTTGACGGAGCCATTCTAACACATGAATATGCTTTGATCAAAACCATCCCGTTGTAGCTCTGGCTGTATGTTTAGGTTTGTTGTCCTGCTGGAAGGTGACCCTCCTCCCCAGTCTAAATTATTTTTGAGACTCTAATGCCACGTACACACGGTCAGAATTTCTGACAACAAATGTTCAATGTAAGCTTGTTCATCGGACATTTGCTGTCGGAAATTCCGACAACAAATGTTTGACAGCTGGTTCTCAATTTTTCCGACAACAAATGTTCTTGTCGGAAATTCCGATCATGTGTAGCCAATTCTAATGCACAAAAATCCACACATGCTCGGAATCAAGCAGAAGAATCACACTGCCTATTAAACTTTATTTTTCTCGGCTCGTCGTACGTGTTGTACGTCACTGCGTACTTGACGTTCAGAATTTCCTACAACATTTGTGTGTATGCAACACAAGTTTGAGCCAACATTCCGTCGAAAAAAAATCCACAGTTTTGCTGTCGGAATATCCGATCGTGTGTACGCAGCGTAACAGGTTTTCTTCTAAAATTGCCCTGTACTTGGCTCCATCCATCTTCCCATCAACTCTGAAGCCCCGTACACATGGCCGAGGTTCTCGGCAGAAACCAGCGAGAACCTCGCTGGGAGCCGCATTCTGCTGAGAACCTCGGCCGTGTGTACGCTCTCGGCGAGCCCCGCCCGTCGGGAAACCCGTCGAGCAAATAGAGAGCAGGTTCTCTATTTGCTCGACGGCCCGTCGGGATGAATGGCTGGTTGCCTTTCCTGATGGGCGGGTCGCCGATTCTGACGGTTCTTCAGCAGGGACAGTTTCCCTGTCCCTGCTGAAGAAAAGCATCCCAGCTACATGATGCTGCCACCACCATGTTTAACAGTGGGGATGGTGTGTTCAGTGTGATGTGCAGTGTTCGTTTTCTGCCACACATAGTGTTTTGCTTTTAGGCCAAAAAGTTCAAAGTTGGTCTCACCTGACCAGAGCATCTTCTTCAACATGTTTCCTGTGTCCGCCACATGGCTTCTCACAAACGGGATTTCTTCAAAGGCTTTCTTCTTACCACTATTCCATAAAGGCCAGATTTGTGGAGTGCGCAACTAATAGTTCTCCCACCTGAGCTGTGGATCTCTGCAGCTCCTCCAGAGTTACCATGGGCCTCTTGGCTGCTTCTCTGATTAATGCTCTCCTTGCCCAGCCTGTCAGTTTAGGTGGACAGCCTTCATGATGCTGTTTGATTACTAAGGTTCTCTAAAAAATCTCTGAGGGCTTCACAGAACAGCTATATTTATACTGATATTAAATTACACACATGTGGACTCTATTTACTAATTAGGGGACTTCTGAAGGCAATTGTTTCTACTAGACTTCAGTTAGGGGTATCAGAGTAAAGGGGACTGAATACAAATACACGCTACACTTTTCACATATTTTTTTATTTTTTAAATGTTGAAAACTATTTATAATTTTTCTTCTGCTTTATGTGGTGTAACACATAAAATCCCAATAGAATACATTTACATTTTTGGTTGTAACATGATAAAATGTGAAAAAGTTCAAGGGGTATGAATACTTTTTCAAGGCACTGTATCTACCTATTATTGGTTAGTGCATAAGTACTCTATTCTCTATATTGCTGTTCATAACCATAGCCAGAGGTTAAATCAGGACCTATTGCACCTAGTTAGGTTGTACTATTACCTTCTTTATATCATGCCCTGTCCTCCACCATTTAAATTCATAACATGTGTGTCTGTGTTCTTTGGTCCAGGTAAGTGTGTGCCATCACAGGTGCAGGACAGAGGGACTGAGGTTCTACATGTTACAAAGACTACAGTTTTATTTTAAAAGTAGTTTTCTTCCAATAACTTTTTCGCATCTAAAGTAACAGTTTGGACAATTACATTGAGTACTGTGCATTCTTTTAAATTTTGTTTTTTTATCTATACCTGGACAATTGCACATGAAGTGTACCATCATTAATATGAGCACCACTATGAACTGGTCGAGATGACTTTGCTCTATTACTCTGAGTTCCCTTGTGAAATGCTGTCCTTACTGGAAAATATTTACTGAGGGCATCCTAACCTTCAGGTCCTAATTCCTTAAGGAGAGAATCTTTGGATTTATAATTGAATTACATTCTGCTGCTTTCATGCCATAATCATGAATTACATGGTGAAAAGAAGGGTTTGCTTGCTGAAGGAGATGCATGATGGCTACAACTGAAAATTTCAACCTTGATTAAGTTTAACTGCTTGCCGACCGCCGTACACACTTATACGTCGACAGAATGGCACTCCTGGGCAGAAGGACATATATATATCCTCTTTTAAGGAAGCCGCATTGTGGACGCGTGCGCTGTGGGTCCCGCGGACTCGATCGCTGCGAGGATACCCATGATCGTCTCACGGTGAGGAAGAACGGGGAGATGCTGATGCAAGCAAGCATCTCCCCGCTCTGCCTAGTGACAATTAGCTAGATTCAGAAGGGTTTACGCCAGCGTATCTCGAGATACGCCGACGTAAGTACAAATGTGCGCCGTCGCATCTTTACGTCGATTAAAAAAACAAGATACGCCGAAAAACATGGCTTCAGCCATCCAACGTAACTTGCCTACGCCGGCGTATCGTGGGCGCATAGTTACGCTGGACGCATTCGGCGTTCCCATGTTAAATATGCAAATGAGCAAGATACGCCAATTCACGAACGTACGTACGCCCGTCACAGTAAGCTATGCCGTTCACGTAAGGCGTTTTTCAGGCGTAAAGATAAACCACTAAAAAAATGGTGCAGCCAATGTTAAGTATGGACGTCGGAACAGCTGTCGAATTTTATGTTGTTTGCATAGGCCGATTAAGAATAGGGCTGGGCGTAGGTTACGTTCACGTCTAAAGCATTGACTATTTGCGACGTGATTTTGAGCATGCGCACTGGGATACGTCCACGGCCAGCGCTTGCGCTGTTCGTTCGGCACGTCATTTACATGTATCACGCTCACCTTCCACCTACTTTGAATTACGCGGACTCACGCTGGCCCATCTACGCTACGCCGCCGTAACTTAGGGAGCAAGTGCTTTGTGAATACAGCACTTGCCTCTTTAACTTGAGAGGGCATAGCGTATATTCGATAAGCTACGCCCGCTTACAAATACGCCGCCCTACCTGAATCTAGCTAAATTACACTAATCACCACTTCCTGTAATCAGAAGCAGTGATCACTGTCTTGTCACACACAGCCCACCCCCCCTACAGTAAGAATCACTCAATAGGGCACACTTAACCCCTACAGCGCCACCTGGTGGTTAACCCTTTCAATGCCAGTGTCATTTTCACAGTTATCAGTGCATTTTTATAGCACTGATCGCTGTAAAAATTACAATGGTCCCAAAAATGTGTCAAAAGTCTCTGATGTGTCCACCATCATGTCGCAGTCACGATAAAAATCGCTGATCGCCGCCATACTAGCAAAAAAAAAAAAAAGAATATAAAAAAAATGCCATAAAACTATCCCCTATTTTGTGGACACTATAACCTTTGTGCAAACCGATCAATAAACGCTTATTGCGATTTTTTTATTTTTTTAACCAAAAATATGTAGAAGAATATGTATCGGCCTAAACTGAGGGAAAATTTTTTTTTTTATATATATTTTTGGAGATATTCATTATAGAAAAAAGTAGAAAATATTGATTTTTTTTTCAAAATTGTGTCAGTTTCATTCCGGGACACTGTATTGTCCTAGATTTAATGTGCCCGGAACAGACCTGCAAAATGCGGGACTGTCCCGGGCAATCCGGGACATGTGGTCACCCTATTCTGCCATAGGTCGGGGCAGGAACCGGTTTTAGTTCATTTAAGGGCCCATTCACACCAGTCAGCCATGCAGAACGCCACACAGCATCGCAACATGCCACGCTGAAAAAAATGTGTACTTTTTTACAGCACACACCACTGTAATGCAATACCGTGAAATTACTGCAGAAAATAAGGCAATTTGCCTGTGCATTAGGACTGTGCTGAGCAGGGCCGATCCGCCCTATAGGCTCACTATGCAAGCCGCTTAGGGCCCCACAAAGCTGCGAAGGGCCCCCCAAATTACTAGAGACCCCGCCTGGTGAGAAGGCATTTTCAGCCCCTCACCCCTCTTCTCAACTGGCTGCATAGGAGAAGAGGTAAGAAGCCAGTACCCCCAGCTTTTCACTTTAATGATGTAAGATGTCATTTCCGACAGAAGAACACCCCCTCCCCCCAGTTCTCAACTTTAATCTTCAATGTGAAATGTCAATATCGTAAGCGCACCCCGCGCTTCTCAACTTTAATGTGACATGTCATATTCAGCAGCCCCCCCCCCCCCCCAATTCTCAACTTTAATGTGACATGTAATTTTGCTTAGGGCCCCAGGGAGGTCAGGATCGGCAATGGTGCTGAGTAACACAACCCAGCTCAGCCCAACACAAATGGTGTCAGGCCCTAAAATTACATGTGCATCTAAAACTACCAGTGTTGTCACTCTGGTAAAGAAAAGGGTAAAAGTGGAAAAATAATGGATTAAATAAACACAAACTGCAATGGGAATGCTGTGACAGACCAGGGTTGATTTACTAAAACTGGAGAGTTCAAAAACTGGTGCAGCTGTGCAGAGAAACCGATCGGCTTCTAGGTTTTTTGTCAATGCTTAATTGAACAAGCTGCGGATAGAAGCTGACTGGGTAACGTGCGCAGCTACACCAGATTTGCATTTTCATGTTTTAGTAAATCAACCCCACTCATATATTACATTTTTTATTTTACTAGCATAATCTACTGTAAGGATGCAAAATAATAAAGCTTGCCCACGTTGCTCAAGTTTATCCCGTTAAAGTCTACATCAGGGGTGGCCAACCAGTGGCCCGGGGGCCACATGTGGCCCGCGGAGCCTTCTGATGTGGCCCGCGACCTCCTGCTCTGAAATGTTGGGTTGGCAAGCCCAGTTCACAGGTTGCCGACCCTCCATACCACAGAATCAGTGTTGTGAATGAAGCTGGTGGTAGAGGAAGAAAGCGGCTGCAGAGCAGAGCCCCATAAGCCGATGCTTTCACTACAGCGCCAGCTTTGGCCACAGGTGGAGTCTATGGCAAATTTCAGCTAACCCGCAGAATAGAGACAGGTGCACTGCGCTGCACCCACGGTGTGGGTAAACTGCAGCACATCAGTGTGAAAGGAGTCTTGGGCCCTTTTCACACAATCAGCCCAACCAAATGGGACCCTCAATTTGCCTCTATAGAGCGACAGATGTCTGTTTACGCCCACCTACCTCCAATCCGAAAAACAGAAATGAGTTTGTCCCCTTTCATCTGGGCGGATCAGAGGCCTATACAGTAGCTGTGACCGTCATTCGCCCGCTCTGCTCATTGTGGCCCTCGACTGGTTACCAAGTTGCTTAAGTGGCCCTCGCTCTTCAAAAGGTTGGGCACCCCTGCTCTACATCATGGTCCAACCCTTCATGCTAGTTAAATAAAGTAAACTTTCAAAAACTTTCTTATTCTTGAACTTCTGCACTTGCACATCCTTTAGTATTTTATTATAGGAATAAGATAATAATATGAATTATAATCAATTTTTTTGTTTTAGTTATTCTTTCTTACGCTACCCATCAGTTGCCTGTCGGGGGCCTGAAATATTAATGAAATGTGATGACCTCTTTATCTTCATTTTCTAAATGAAACCATGGGCCTAAGAAATACAGAAAGCCGATTTTTTTTTTTCTTTTTATTAATGTTGGAAGTTTTCTTTTCTGTGAAATGCAATCATTTTTGGAATGTTTTTACATTCTATGCAGTGCTTTCTCTTATATGTTACAGTTCAAGGTTCATTTAAAGTGTTACTAAACCAAGAAGCCTGCATTCACTATACAGTGGAACCTCGGATTACGAGCATAATCCGTTCCAGGAGAATGCTCGTAATCCAAAGTACTCGCTTATCAAAGTGAGTTTTCCCATTGAAGTCAATGGAAACTAAAATAATTTGTTTCGCATTGACTTCAATGGGAAGCAATACCGCATGCGGCCAGAGGCGTGGGGGTGATGGAGAGCCGCGAAAATGGCTGAAAAGGCCAGAGGACACTTCGACTGACCTCTGCAAACCTCGGAAAAACTTCCTACCCAAGATTTGTCAAGGTCAGCCGTGCTGTCCTCAGGCCTTTCCATGCATTTCTGAACGGCGCCGATCAACTGTAACCGACCGCGTTTGGATCTGCTCAGCTCCGGCGCCCCTCCACCTCAGGCCAAAAGCGGTACTGCACACCGCTTCGGCCTGAATCATGTTCATTTTGGGAGACTACACTCGCAAACCGAGTCACATTTTTAAAAAAAACAGTGTTCGTATTGCAAAACACTCGTTAACCGCGTTACTAGCAATCAGAGGTTCCACTGTATCTGGTTTCCCACAGTACACAGAACATGGAAATTACATTATTTTAGTAAATATATACTGCTAAAAATCTTTTCTCATCAGCAGAAAATCGCAGTCTTATAACTTCCATTAGTTCCTGATTAAAGCGGAGTTCCACCCTTAAAAACACATTTTTTCATTACATCCAGCATACTGGCGTCAGCGCCAGTATGCTGTTTTTTTTTTTTTTTAATGCTCGTACTTACTGTATATCACAACATTGAATTCCAGGCGCACCGCGGAGTGTCGCCGCTATAAGGCGTCACGCCTTCCGGAAACAGCCGATTAGCATTCGGCGCCTGCACATAGACCCAGGAGCTGACTGCGCAGGCGCCGAAAATAGCCGGTCCTAGTTCGGGTTTTTTCGGAGGGCGTGACGCGCTATATACGGCGCCTGCGCAGTCAGCTCCTGGGGCTGTGTGCAGGCTCTGAGTAAAAGCCAAATGCTAATCGGCTGTTTCCGGAAGGCGTGATGCCTTATAGCGGCGACACTCCACGGTGCGCCTGGAATTCAATGTTGTGATATACAGTAAGTACGAGCATTAAAAAAAAAAAAAAACAGCATACTGGCGCTGACGCCAGTATGCTGGATGTAATGAAAAAAGTGATTTTAAGGGTGGAACTCCGTTTTAAGCTTGTAGGAGGAGTTTTCATACTGCACTGAGTTATCCTATCAGAATGCATGCCCCCTGAGCCTGTGTCTGGAAAGTGCTGATTGTCCCTGTGCTTATCTAATGCACCCTCCCAAGCAAAATAAATAAATCTATCTAGCAATGAACACCAAACTGAGCATGTGCAGCCTGACTCCAAAGGCTCTGTCTTATCTGGACTTGTTCTGGAGGCAATGGAAGAAGAGGAGAATCTGTGCATACAGGATCAAACAGCCTTTTTGCACAATGCAGAGGGTTAACCACTTAGGCTCTGTAGTGAGTATAACAAGCATGCTTTACTGCATATACAGACTGATGTTACTGTTATGGATTTAGTAACATTTTAAATTAGGAGGATTGGAATATGTACGTTTGAGACATAACTCCCATTGCTTCCCTATTGCATATATATTGACCACTACAAATCTTAGAATTGCCAGACCTAAACACTGTCATGTGGGGAGGGTGGGCATATCATCAACCTTGTCTAAGCTCTGATACCATCCAACACAAGGCTAACACATAGTGTTCTGCAGTGCTTGTATTGGTCCAGCAACACACCAACACCTTTGCAGCCATTGTGCTATATGCTGGGTGATTGGTGTGCTCCTGCACCTTCATGGAGGGGTGGCTCACCTGCCCCTATCTATCCATTAGAATGCATGTGCCTCCATTGCGAGGACGCTCACTGTTTAGTGTTAGGACCACAGATTACAGGGTGCCTTGGCACGGCTCTGTGGCTCACGCATGCGTTTGCAAATGCGTGCGGACAAAACCCCTGTTTTTAACGCATACTGTTAGACAGGTTAATTAGTTGTTCTGCGAACTGGTAGGCTTGTTTATTCCGTGGGCATTCCCCAGGTTTTTTTGTTATTTTTTTTTTTTTTTTTTCACTTCAGTCTTAACCGTAGCTTGAGACCTGCTCATGGTTACTTTCAATGATTATGTCTCGACTTTGGTTTTGCATCATAAGTGGGAATATGTATATAATTATTTATTTCCTTTTTTTTTTTTTTTTTTTTTCCCCCCTTCCTTTCTTTCCACCCTCTCATCCCCCCTCCCCCTCCTTCCCCCCCCCCCCCAGCCTCCCACCCATCCTCCCCCTGGGCCTCTATCGTCTCTTCTATTTTATATTTAATAATTCCCTCTCTTCTTTATTACTTAAACTTCCATCATTTCGGCGTATTCCAACTTAACTTTATATTTTTTCCAGACATCCCATTTTTCTTCAAATTCATCCCAGGTTTCTTCCTCTCTATGTCTTAAGTATTCGTTGTAATAAATTTCGTCCACCTTTTTCCCCCATTCTCTTAATGTAGGACTTTTTTCTTGTTTCCAGTTACTCGAGATCTGGCTTTTTGCGGCGTTGAGAAAGTCTGGGATTAGGGTCTTTAGATATTTCTTAGTTGGCATTCGAGCCCCATGTAACACGCAAACCCAAAAGTCCTCCGGTATATTTGCGTTTATTATTTCTTTAATTTTTTGTCTTATTTTTAACCAAAAATTTTTTATTTTTGGGCAAGACCACCAGATGTGTATCATTGTGCCTACCTCTCTACAACCTCTCCAACATAAGCGTGAATTATTTCCTAGAGCTGAATGTAATTTGTCTGGTGTAAGGTACCATCTTACCAGACATTTATAATTCTGTTCCATTATTTTGTTATTTATAGAGGTGACATGAACCCTATTTATTATCTGGCTGGTTTCAAATTCATTTATTAATGTGCCTGTTTCTTCTTCCCATTTTTTGATGAATGGGGGTACGCTCTGTTTTTTTAAGGCATTCAAAGTTTCGTATATCATCGAGATTGTTCCCTTATCAAATTTCTTTGTACAAAGTCTCTCAAATGGCCTCAAGTTTGTTTCGGATCTTATAGGCTGTGAGAGACCTTCAAAGAAGTGTCTTAATTGAGCGTATCTCCATTCGTCTATCACCACTGTGTCTCTCTTTTCTTCCATCTCCTGCAATGTTAATAATCTATTTTGTTCCATGAAATCTTTTAGTTGAGTGTCCTCTTTCTTGATCCAATTACCAAACATTAAAGTTTCTCCTGGAGGGAAACATTTTGTGTTTTTTAGGGGTATAAATGGTGAGTTAAAGCTCCATCCTTCTTTCCTGTGAATCTGGTCCCATAGTGCTAAAGCGTGTTTTGTGATATCTTGGGCTTCATGGCTTAGTCCTCTATATTGTGGTGGGATCCAGATCATTTTCCCTAGTGCAGATTTACTTAATTTATTTTCCATAACTACCCATCTTTTTTCTACGTTATTTTTTGCCCAATCTATAATTCGTGATAGAATAATTGAATAATAATAATTTTTAAAATCCGGTGCTCCCAGCCCCCCTTGTGTCTTATCTTTTGTTAAAAGTGTTAACTTAATTCGTGGTTTTTTCCCCCTCCATATAAATTTAAGGAACATTGCTTGCAGTTTTTTGAAGAATGCTTGCGGGATTCGTATTGGGAGCATCTGAATTTTGTAAATAATTTTTGGTAATATTATCATTTTAAAAATATTTATCCTCCCTGTCCATGTTAATTGTCCTGGTGCTATTCTATTAAGATCTTCTTTAATATTATTCAATAATGGTATAAAATTGGATTTGTACAGGGTCTCTTTAAAATTTCCTAGTCTAATCCCCAGGTAGTTTAACTCTTTTTTCCAACAAAATGGGAAATCTTTCTGCAAGGCCTTCTCCTCTTTTTTAGAAAAATTGATGTTCAATATTTCAGATTTAGTTGGGTTCATCTTAAAGTTAGACAGCATACCGTATTCTTTTATTGTTTTAATTATGCTCGGCAAGCTTGTCCTAGGGTTTGATATATAGAATAGGATGTCGTCGGCGTATGCTGCTACTTTATGTATCTCTCCTCCCACCATTATCCCCTTGATATCCGGGTTTCGCCTTATTATATTCAGAAGGGGTTCTAATACCAGCGTAAACAGCAACGGCGACAGTGGGCAACCCTGTCGAGTCCCATTCCTTAGTTCAAAAGGATCTGATATCTTCCCATTGATTTTAATCCTTGCCGTCGGTTTATTATACAGGGCTCCTATCCACTGCCTCATTCTAAGGCCAATTCCTAGTTTTTCTAAAGTGTTCTGTGTAAATCCCCAGTCCACTCGATCAAAGGCCTTTTCTGCGTCTACAGACATTAACAGACCTGGAATTCCCCTTCTTTTGGTTTCTTCTATAATCATAAGCGAACGGATTCCGTTGTCTCTCCCTTCCCTTCCTGTAATAAACCCCACCTGATCTATATGTATTACATCTGGCATGATATTTTTCATCCTGTTGGCGAGAATTTTTGAAAAGATTTTTAGGTCTATGTTGAGGAGCGAGATCGGTCTATAGCTGGAGCATAGGCTATTATCTTTACCTTCTTTAGGTATTACAGTTATTAAAGATTCTAAGCTCTCCTTCCTCATTTCCCATTTATTTCCTATTCCATTGTAATAGCTGCATAATTTTGGAGTCAATACGTCAGACAATATTTTAAAATATAAGGTTGTAAATCCATCCGGACCGGGGCTTTTATCACTGGGCATTTCCCTGATTATTTTTATAATTTCGTCTTCTGTTATGGGCATTTCTAAGATCTTAAGTTTATGTTCTGGTATGCTGTTTAACTCTAACTTCTCCAAATATATTTTAATTTGTTCATCTCTTAACTTTATTTCCTCTTTAGTGTTATCTTTATTGATTGAGTAGAGTTCTTTATAAAATTCTTGAAAGTTATCTATAATCTCTGAGGTTTTAAATCTTATTTCTCCCGTTTTCGTTTTTATTTTTTCTATAAAATTCATGGCTTTTTTCTTTTTTAGGAGACTCGCTAAATATTTCCCCGTCTTATTCCCCCATTGATATCGTTCTTTCTTGATTATATTAAATTCTGCCCGAGTTTGCTGTTCTATGAGTTCTCTGAACTCTTCCCTTTTTCTATAAAGTTTCTGGAGTATATCTCTTTGGCCTATTCCTTTATGGAGCTGTTCAAGTTCTGATATTTCTTTAGTTAGATTGTTTCTTATATCGATATATTTTTTTTTTTTCTAGACCCTTCTTTTATAAAAATTCCTCTAACAAAAACCTTATGGGTCTCCCATATTATAGCTTCCGACATACCCTCAGTACTATTCTCTCTAAAAAATTGTTGCAGCTCGTGCCTTATTTTCTTTTCAATTTCCTTATCTAATAACAATTCCTCATTTAATCGCCAGTTTGATTTTCGATTATCTTGTTCTCCCATTCTAAGTTGAAGGGAGATAGGGGCATGATCTGAAAAAGTTATAATTTCAATCTTTGTATCCTCCACCTGCTCAAGCATCCTATGTTCTACCAGAAAGTAATCAATTCTGGTGTACGTCCCATGCACGGGCGAGAAAAATGTATAGTCTCTTTGGTTTATGTGCTTTGTTCGCCATACATCTACCAGCTGATGTTGATACATCTTCTTTTTTAGTCTGTTTCTCTGACTCATCTCGCTCATCCGCGCATGGGACGTACTATCTACTTTGGGATCCAGGCAGAGATTCAAATCTCCTCCTATCACAACCTTCCCTTTCTTAAAGCTCATAAAATCTTCTATTATTCTTGTCAAGTATTGAGCTGGTTTCTTATTCGGGCAGTAGATGTTCGCCAGGGAAATCTCATGTCCATTCAGACTTCCATTTAAAAATAAAAAGCGTCCCTCTGGATCTACTTTTCTTTCAGTGACAACGAACCGAGTGCCCCTGGCAAACCCTACCGCCACTCCTTTAGCTCTTGGGGTGGGGGAGTCAGCGTAGATCCATAACGGAAACTCGTCTGAGTTAATTCTGCGACATGTGTTCAGAGTCAGATGGGTCTCCTGTAGGAATACAATTTCTGTTTTACGGGAAGCCAACTCTCTAAATATATTAGCAGTTTTGATGGGATCGTTTATACCCCGAACATTGTAGGAAATTAATTTAACTTTTGCCATCGAGTACTGTTGAATATTTTAAGACTTTATTGTTAGAGGCCTTCTCTTCCTGTACCTCCCCCTCCCCTCCCCCTCTACCTATTCCCCCTCCCCTCCCTCCCCCCTCCCCTCCACATCCCCCCCCCCCATCCCATCCCAACCCTCCCCTTCTCCATCCTCTCTTCCAACCTCTCCCCCATATTCTTCCCCTTCACCTTCCCCCCTACAATTGGGGCTAATGGCCTCCCATAGGCCTATAGATCCGTGGCCCTCCTCCATCTGGCCCTACGGTTCTGTCCCCTTGAGGTTGGGGTCAGTATGGGTAGTTGGTGAGAAACCAGTCCCCTTACGGGGGGTTCCCATGCCCGTAGCATCCCTCTCCTAACGTCTCATCGTCTCTTCCCCCCACCCCCCCCAACCCCCCCCAATCCCCCCAATCCCCACCATACCATCCGTCCCCCAGCCCCCTTCCCTCCCTTTATCTCATTACATATTCATTTTTTCCTTGTTATCTGTTGCCACGGGTGTTGTGCTGTTGTAACATTTTCCTCAGCTCTTCCCCCCCAGCCCGGTATCTCTATCTCTGGAATATTTAACTTTTTAAAGAAATTTGATGTGTCTTCGGGAAATCTTAGGGTGGCAGATCGTCCGTCTTTTCTTCCAACTAAGCATGATGGGAAACCCCAGAAATATTGGATATCATGTCGTTTTAGCTGTTCCGTTAGTGGTTTTAGTAATCTTTTCCTAGCTAGCGTCTCCACTGCCAAATCCGGAAAGATCTGCAGCGTAGATTCCTCCAGTTTGGCAGGGCCCTTTGCTTTCAGATAGATTCGAATTAGCTCCTTATCCTGGAAGTTATGAAATCGCACGATTACGTCTCTTGGGAGAGTCTCTGATATTCCTGCAGGTTTTCTTATCCTATGAACTCGTTCTAACTTAATTTTCTCCGTTTCAGTTTTGCCTAACATCTGCCCGAATATTTTATCTATTTTTCCTTGGAGGTCCTCTACTTGTTCCTCCGGGAGACCTCTAATCTTCAAGTTCTTCCGTCTATTTCGGTTTTCCTGGTCTTCCATCTTGTATTTCAAATCTCTTTGTTCTCTTAGTAACACTTTCATCTGTTCTTTTATTTCATTAACTTCTGCCGCTTGTGAATTTATTTTTTCTTCCGTTTCTTCTACTCTTCTTAAGATATGATTCATATCTTCGTGTACTGATTCTAATTCTCCTTTTAAAGACGTTTCCATTTTGTTCATAACTGACTCCAGTCTGGCAAACATTTTAGCAATTTCTCCCTTCGTAGGGAGTTGGTCTTCTTCCAATTCGTCCGGCTCTTCATCCTCTTCGTCTGCTATTGTTAAAGTCCCAGCTCTTTCTAACGGTTCTGATTGTCTTCTTACTCCTGTTTTCTGAACCTTTTCCGCACATTTTCTCCTTGTTGTTGCCATTTTATCTGGGCTTTCTTTCACTTGTTTTTTTATCAAGTATTTTTTTATTGTGCTCGGACTATCACTTATTCTTGATGGATTTGCGGCTGCACCTCTTTGTGTCCTGCCTCTCATGCTTGTCTGGCGTCCAAATTTCCTGTGATTGTTCTTTGCTACACCCAGTTTTTAGACACCCACTGGTGGTTAAGAGCTTTTACAGTTCCCAATTTGCAGCAGTTAATATATACCTTAGATGTTGTATATTAAATTAATTGCTTCTGCATTTTTACATACATCCTGTTAACCTCCAAACAGCGTATTTAAGATTCTTCCTTTTTACTAATCTGCGGTCGATTACCAGTGTTTTGAAACAGTTTTCAGTTCACAATTTACAATTTACCACATTTAGAGCCTATGATTTCTGAGCGATCATCCACTGTTTAACCTTAGACCAATCCTAAACTGGACCATCCAGTCTACAGTACGCTGGGTTTGCTAGGTTTTGTCGTTCAGAGTTCAGAGTTCAGAGTTCTAAAAATGTAAATGGATTGGCATACAAGTAAAATTTAAGTACTCTGTGTATCAGTACACGTGTGATCCTTGCTTTTCTACGCGCCTGCATGCGATCCTGTTTTCACCATAGCAGACTACCAACACACACAGATTTTTTGGAGCCTTTTGGGGCGTTTCCTAGTTCAGCGAGCACAGATATTTTTAGGGCGTTTTGGGGCGTTTTCCAGTTCGTAATTTACAATATTTAAAACATATAACCACCATACAGTTATCTGGTTTTTGCCTAGTTCTTTCTTCAACAATTCTTTAGTTCCAACTTCTACCACACCACGGCTACTCACCCAACCATGGAAACATTATTTTTAGTTTTACTCACGGTTCCCCTAGTAGCGTTTCTTGAAGGGCTGTATAAGAAGACTGTGTAGATTATCCCTCGTGGCTCCCGTTTTTGCCAGAAAAATCTGACTACGGCTCCTGCTGTTTAAGAAACTGTAATGTAGCGGTGATGTGGCTGTAGGGGCTGTAAGGGCTGTTAAAGCAATTATTAGATTCAAAGTTCAGATAAAGGTCCGGTAAACAAATGGTGAACTTATGGCCCCCCCTTCAACTCCTCAAGTGGATAGATGGGTGAATACACCAAGACCTTCACTAACCGATCAGGCCAAGCAACCGCTCAGGCTTCCGCACAGTGGAGCGCCATGGAACAGTGGGACGCAGTGCAATTCGATTGGACACAGTAGAATACAGTAGAATACAATGGGATGCAATGGGATGCAAAGGAATACGGAGGAATACGGAGGAATACTGATTAATTGTGGAGGCATGCAATATGCAAAAGTCAGTATTTAACAGTGCTCAACTGTGTGTTTCTTTTAGTAACTGTTCAGTGTTCATTGACTGTTCCTTAGCTGTGATTTCAACTACAGTTGTTACAATTGCTGCCTTCCAGATTACAGATTCAGATTAAATTCAAATCAGCTTCCTCTTCTGGCAGCTATCCATGCTATCCCACACTGCCTCACTTTCTCACTCTCACACTGTTCTGAGGGAGCTCGTCCACTTGTTTATACAGTGACTGGAGGCTATGACTGGGGTCACCGTGAAGGGGTCACTGTGGTGGGGTCATCTTGATTAAAGGAATTCCCGGGTGCTTGAAGGCATGTAAGGTATGAAGTATGAGGTATTGTATGAGAAGCAAGAGGGGCACGAGGGAGGAGACCGGGACACGGAGAAGCAGAGAGGGGGAGACGCACAAGGGAGACGAGGGGGGGCGGAGGGGGAGAGGAGCGGACGGGAAGACAGGCTGCAGCTCGAGCTCTAGGCTGGTCAGGCTCGTCAGACTCTCAGGCTAGTGACCCATTCTTTCTGAAGGTCTGTAGGCTGTTGAGCGAAGGAGCGAAGGAGCGAAGGCAGCCTCTACTGCAGCAGCCGCGGCCAGCAATAACAGACAGTAGCTTTCAGGGAGAGAAACAGCGCGCTGTCTGCAGACAGGCTGCGGGTACAACACCCGCCATACTCACGCTCGCTCGCTCTCCACGCTCCACGCTCCACGCTCACCGCTCCTACGGACCCAGTCCACACGCTTAGCCTCCGTCTCCGCAGCTGATACCAGCTGATACGCCCATCTGATACGCCAGCCTCCGGATCCGAGGGACCCACGAGCACGGGAACGCTGGCCGGCTACTCACACACACCTCCCATTAGCTGCCCCTGCAGCTAATGTTATCTGCCAGAGTGTGAGAGTCTCCTTAATCATCCAACTGTACCCGCTGAGGGTATCCCCCACCTATGTAAAGCAAGTAAGCCAATCGGGAGGGGAATGAGCTGGTTACAGAAGGGGCTGCACAACTTAAAACATGGCAAAGGGGGCTGCTAATACCATGCAAAGTGTGCCTGTATGCAGAATAACAAAAATGGACATGAAAGGAGAAGAGAGCAAGCTGTTTCCTAGCTTTGAACGAGCAGGGCCCATTTATACATAGCTGGCAAGTCTTCTGGGAAACTTGGAGGACATTCGCTGAATCTGATCTCCTGAGGTAGGTAGTATCGATCCTGTAAGTGACAGTGCTGTAGGTCCCTTCTTCAGCATTCCTGTTAGTTTATGTGATATATTGACATGTTATCAGCCAATAAAGAGTTCCCTAAATTTAGAGTGCTCACTTTGTATGCAGTATGCTACCTCCTCCTTCAGACTTTGCTTCAGACTTTGCTTCCCCAATGGTGGCACCAGCTTATTACTCCTCACCCCAAAATACAACAGTAGCCAATAAGCTACAACTTACTACTGTGAGCTAGTGAGGTGTTATTGCCAGCATCCCAGCACATCCCACAGCTTAGGTATGGTAGTGGCTTTACTGTTACCATACCACTAAACTTTCTGCACTGCCTGGGTGTGTAACCTCCTCCTTCTGGCTGACTATGATAGTCTGTTGTGCTGCTTCTCCATCTAATGGGATGTTTAGGTGTCAACTTAGCTAAAATTTGGCACATTTTATGTAAGGGATAATAAACAGTACAGCACTCAAATAAGTGAGAAAGGATCTAAATGAATTGATCTTAAAATTGTGATATCAAAAAAATACTGAGAAATGGTTCTCCCAAGTACAAAAAGTGCCTTGTGAGAAACCAGTTTGAGTGACAAAAAAAAAAAAACATGAAGAAAAACATGTGCATAAAGTCCCACTACATTGAACAAATGAAACACAAGGAAAAAACAGTCCTTGAAGAGTTAATCTGTATTGGTGCCTGAAAGGAAAGTAAGAATAAAGCAAACTTCATCCACCAGGAAGGCACCCAGAAGTGGTAATGTAGTCTCCTTACCCTCACTGTATGACCACCATTTTGGTCTCCCTCCAGACCCTCTGTGAAGTATCTGGGATGGTATCTGTTAACTGGAATGGTCAGAGAAAAGAGGACCATAGCATGATACCGTAAAGTATAGATTTATTTAACCAAGTAATTATGCACTTACAAGACCACGAAGATGTAATCACAATGTATAACAAATCTGATGAGAGCACGGCGGCTTCTCCTACTTCTCCTATCTGTTTGTGCTCCATGCTTCCTCGTCTGGAGAGGCGTGATGACGTTGAATCTGCAAGCCACACCTACACGTTTCGTCGCCACGGACGTCACCTGGGATTGGCTAACCATTCGAGTTAACAGATACCATCGCAGATACTTTACAGAGGGTGTCTGCTGAGACCGCTGTAATGGTGGTCATACAGTGAGGGTAAGGAGACTACATTACCACTTCTGGGTGCCTTCCTGGTGGATGAAGTTTGCTCTATTTTTACTTTCCCTTCAGGCACCAATACAGATTAACCCTTCAAGGACTGTTTTTTCCTTGGGTTTCATTTGTCTCTTCAATGTAGTGGAACTTTATACACATGTTTTCCTTCATATGTTTTTTTTTGTCACTCAAACTGGTTTCTCACAAGGCACTTTTTGTAACTGGGAGAACCATTTCTCAGTATTTTTTTTGATATCACAATGTTAAGATCAATTCATTTAGATCCTTTCTCACTTATTTGAGTGCTGTACTGTTTATTATTCATGTTTTGGAATTTTTTTGTATCACAAATTTTGGTACTGGCAGCTATTTATTTAATTCATCACATAATGGTGTTTTAATTTCACATTTATATCTAGCGCAGTGTTTTCCTTTTGGAATTTTTTTAAGTACATTTTATTTTGGGGTTAGAGTTGCCCTTTTGCAGCTGGGGCAATGCCTCAGTAGTTGAATATTGGTCCCAAAGATTGGTCTTGCACTGGGGTCCCTTGGTGAATCTATCCACCACTGACCAGAAATGGTAACCAACTACTGTACATGTATCTACCCAAATAAACAGACCAGTAAAGCCTGGTACACACAATGAGATTATTAGATTAATGATTTTTTTGTTAGAAAATTACTCAGAACCCCCAAACATTATATATGTTTTTTTTAGCAGACACCCTAGGGAATAAAATGCTGGCCATTGCAACTTTTTATCTCGCACAGTATTTGCGCAATCATTTTTCAAACGCTTTTTTTTGGGGAAAAAACGGTTTTGTGAATTAAAAAATAACAAAACAGTAAAGTTAGCCCCATTTTTTGTATAATGTGAAAGATGAAGTTACGCCAAGTAAATAGGTACCCAACATGTCACGCTTTAAAATTCTGCACACTCATGGAATGGCGCCAAACATCAGTACTTAAAAATCTCCATAGGTGACGCTTATTTTTTTTTACAAGTTACAATTTTAGACTTACAGAGGAGGTCTAGTGCTAGAATTGTTGCTGGCACTCTAACGCACCTGGCGATACCTCACATGTGTGGTTTGAACAGCGTTTACATATGTGAGCAGGACTTACGTGTGTGTTCGCTTCTGAGCGCGAGCTATCGGGGATAGGGACATTTAAAAAAAATTATTATTATTTTATTTTTTATTTTACTCAATTTCATTTATTTTTACACTTTTTTTGACATTTTTTTTTTGATCACTTTTATTCCTATTACAAGGAATGTAAACATCCCTTGTAATAGGAATGGTTCGTGACAGGTCCTCTTTATGGAGAGATGTGGGGTAAAAAAGACCTCACATCTCTCCTCCAGGCTGGAAAGCATTAGATCGTGAAAAAAAATTCACAGATCTAATGCTTTCAGCCACGATTGCGGCTGTGTTTACATTCCAGGACCCGGGCGTGACGTCATAACATCGCACCCGGGCCTCCGACGATCATAGAGATGACTGGTGACCATCTACTCTATGGTTTCCATCCGACACCGGCAGGTCGTTTCTCCGGGTCTCCGATGGCAAAGGAGAGCCCGGAGAAGCACCGGATGGCGGCGGGGGGGGGGGCGTCCCCTCCCGCTGCCTATAAGAACGATCAAGCGGCGGAACCACCGCTATGATTGTTCTTATGGTGCACAGAATCGCCGGCTGAAGAGATGGATATCTGAATGATGCCTGTGGCTGCAGGCATCATTCAGATATCCTCACTGAAACCCAGGACGTCATTTCACAATGGGCCAGTATTGAAGTGGTTATTAAAGTTACGAAAATTTTCATAGGCTGGAAAATATTAAGCAGTGATGATGATTTTTTTTCTATAGTATTTTAGGACGAAAGCTGTACTCATTAAACTCATTACGATCTGGTATCGTACAAAAAACTGTTCATTCTTGACCCATCGGATAATTTCACACAACCTGTCCTGATCAGCTCTCGAAAGCTGTGTACTAACGATCAGCTTATCGTGCGGGTGCCTAGAAAGTGGTATATTTGTAGGATTTTCTGATTGTGTGTACTAGGCTTAAGAGTTTAAAAAAGGATGTTATTGCTATTCTTTACTGCAGGTAGATAATGTCACTTTAGATGATATGAACAGCAGTGAGTTTATACAGTATAGATGATTTCCTCAATGGAGATCAAGTGCTGCAGCCTGCAAAGGCCATTACACAATACAATATTGATTAGATAAATACAGCAAAACAGTTTAATAGCAGCTCAACAGCACAAATAGAACCGATAAGGGAAGAACAGCCCAAAAAAAAGCAAACAATGGCTGGCTTAGTGAAAACGTGTCTTAACAAAAAAACAAAATCAAAAAAGGCTGCATGGGGTCCAGGACTCTATTAGGACAGGCATGGATGGAATAAGATTCAGTGTACCCCCCAGGAAGGCATTAATCACCTGGTTGATGCCTTTTTGGGGGGTACACTGAATCATACATCTTTTTAATCTTTCCTACTTTATTTGTTTGTAAATGATTCATTGTTAATAAAATATATATATATATATTTTATTATACTCTCGTCTAGTGTTGCTCACGAATATTCGTATTGCGAATATTCGGCTCGAATATGGCATATTCGAGTATTCGCGATATATTCCGAATTTCGCGGTGAATATTCGCTATTTAGAATATTCGTATTTTTTCAATTTTTTTTTAGAACAGATCACATCCTAGAGATCCCCATCGACGTCTAAAAGCATTGCTGGTATGATTAGAGACCTTGGGCCGAGTAGCTGCAGCGATCATTTTATATTCCCGAAAAATCGCAATGCGATTATTCGGCAATAGCGATATCGCGCGATTATTTTCGAGAAATTCGCAATATTGTTTTTAGCTAAAATAACACATATATTCGATTTCAGAGTGTTACTGTCGAAATTCCGCAATCAATTTCTCATTCGCATTTTTGCGAAATTACGATAAAATATCAAGAATATTCTGAGCCAATCAGAGTGCTCCTTCTGCATTTGCCGAATATTCGCAATTATTTTGTATTGTAATATATCACGAATATTCTGAGCCAATCAGAGTGCTCCATTCCGCATTTCTCGAAATTTCGCAATTATTTTGTATTATAAAATATCATGAATATTCTGAGCCAATCAGAGTGCTCCATTCCGCATTTCTCGAAATTTCGCAATTATTTTGTATTATAAAATATCACGAATATTCTGAGCCAATCAGAGTGCTCCTTCCGCATTTGCCGAATATTCGCAATTATTTTGTATTGTAATATATCACGAATATTCTGAGCCAATCAGAGTGCTCCATTCCGCATTTCTCGAAATTTCGCAATTATTTTGTATTATAAAATATCACGAATATTCTGAGCCAATCAGAGTGCTCCTTCCGCATTTGCCGAATATTCGCAATTATTTTGTATTGTAATATATCACGAATATTCTGAGCCAATCAGAGTGCTCCATTCCGCATTTCTCGAAATTTCGCAATTATTTTGTATTATAAAATATCACGAATATTCTGAGCCAATCAGAGTGCTCCTTCCGCATTTCTCGAAATTTAATTTGCATTCGCAATTCGCATTCGCATTCGCAATAGCGAAATTTCGCAATCATTTCATTTCCAAAAAATATCACGAATATTCGCATTTAACGAATATATCTCGAATATTTGACTATATATTCGAGATATATCGCGAAATCGAATATGGCATATTCTGCTCAACACTACTCTCGTCCATCTTGCCTACAAAGTCCGATTTAGAGCCTTTTGACTCTAAATTTTTTCCAAACGGATGTGGCTTCATGAGTGTTGTTCTATTTTTTGCATGTCCTAAAACTTCCTCACCCCGTATGAATAAATATAAGATGCCTGTATTTATCTCATGATAACTAGTGATGAGCGGAATACGCCATATTCGATTTCGCGATATTTCGCGAATATATAGAAGAATATTCGCGAATATTCTTTAATATAGAATATTCATGATATTTTATCAAAAAAAAAAAAATTGCGAAATTTCGCTAGTGCGAATGCGAAATTGATTGCGAAATTCTCGTCAACACGCGAAAACGGAGATCATTTCCTGGATTACTAAACTAATAGGCACTAAACACTAACTCTACTTACACAAACTTATATGACTAAACTAAAGCTAATTTTATTTTTTTTTATACACAAAACACAGAAGGGCAGAGAACGCATTCGCGAATATTCGTAATACGAATATTCGCATTGCGAATATTCGGCAACATAAAAGAATCGCATCAGCTACTCAGCCCAGGGTCTCTAATCATACCAGCAATGCTTTTAGACGTCGATGGAGATCACTAGGATGTGATCTGTTTTAAAAATAAATTTGAAAAAATGTGAATATTCACCGCGATATTCGATTTATTTGCGAATACTCGAATATGCAATATTCGTAACGAATATTCGCAATGCGAATATTCGTGAGCAACACTAATGATAACTCCTAAATCAGTCTGAGATCTTCTGTCATTTGGAATCCATGTAATACATGTAATGAAAACTTTATATTCGTAATTCATTCCTAACATAATATATTATTGAAATGTAAAAGATAAATATGCAAAAATAAAATAAATGTTATTATCATTCCTGCTCAACCCTGAATTGCAATTTAGTCCCAGAGAAATTAATTGTGATGCTTTCTAGAAATAAGAAATTTGCAATTTAATAGAGTAAATCGCCCAGAAGCAAACCACAGTGTGCCTACTCAATTCTGCCCACATATATAACTTATACAGAAAAATAAATATCACGCTGACATATTTTAATTATCTCCTAAGTATACAGAGGCAGAAATTTCTGGAGAAGTCTTAGTGCAGAAATAGCAATGCAGGAAAAATAAAAATTTGTAGGAAGGGGGTCTCCTAGTGTCCAGGTTGTTAAGCAAGTTCCTCAACTTAAGGCAGGGTCTTCCCTACATCGACAGCTTTGCCAGTGTTGCAAGGTCCCAGGCCTCCTTTGATATAACGAGAACCTCCGGGGCCAGGGACATCCTTCTGTATGTAGTGGGTTGTGAGGCATGGTGGGTTTATAGTTGTTAAAGTTATTGGGCGCCAGACACTTCTTGGATGCAGAAGAAAGTTTATTTCTCATAACAAACTTTTTTTTGGGGGGGAGAGAGGGTTAGGGCCAGGACACTCTTAGGTAGTTGCAAGATTAATTGTCAGACTCTGAGACTTTAATAGGAGGACAGCCATGCAGTGAAAGGCATCCAGCAGGACGCCACATCTGCATGTGTTGGAATGCTGTCTCCTATGGCAACAGTCTCTCAGGTCCAACACAAGGCTTAACAGTGCCTTTGCTTTCACTACAACCACTGAATCCCTTCAGCTCCTTCAATCTTTACAGTGGTATCTTCCCCAAGTGTCATCCCTGCTTCTCTGCTGGGTCCCTAGCTTGGCACTCTACATACCGCTCAAGCTTCACCCCCGCTGGCCTGCTCGGTCCCTGGCTTGACACACAAGGCTGCTCTGCAAACACCACCTCCGCTGGTTGTTTCCAGATTCTTCACCATCCCCGGTTGGTGAGAATGCTGCTCCCGTACTTGCTTCAGTTACTCACTGTGGTCCCAGATAATAATGCGGATAGTGTCTTACTGGCTCCAGCTTCCCACTAACTTTGACCACGACAGATTCTCCGGCTGGCAGAACCGTCACTTTTGGTTGGCCGGCAAGCTGCAGTCCCAAACCTGCTCTGCTCTCTTGCTTTTGGATAGACCCTCAGACAGCCTAGCAGCCAGATGTGTCTGGGAGAGGACCAAACTCCAGCCTAGCAGCCCGGGCAATACAACACACTTTACCCAGACAGCCATCCAGATGGCACAGAGCACGGATCACTTGACACTTGAATATCTAGGCCCAGATTCACAAAGCACTTACGCTGACGTATATCACATACGCCTAAAAACTGGCCGCCCTACGCCGACGTAGCTTGCACACGCCGGCGTAGCGTGGGCGCACATATGGGCTGGACGCATGTTGCTGCTCCTATTGATTAGGCATTCAAACATGCAAATGAGGGAAATACGGTGATTCACGAACGTGCGTGCGCCCAACGCATGCTACGCGAGGTGCGCGTAAGTTGTACGTCCGGCGTAAAGATATTCCCCATAGATGAGGTGCAACCCAGCAACAGACATGCAAAGGTTTGCACCAGGGAACACAAGCCGGCGAATTGTGCGTTTAACGTGTGTTTGGCTAGGCGTACGTTAAGTTCACAGCGTACGTGGTGATCCGGCGTAGCTTAGTCAGTTGTGCCAGCGTGGTTGTGAGCAGGCGCATAAGGGTGCTGTTCATGAGTCTACGTCACGGCAACGTCACGGCGCATGCGCAGTTCGCGATACGCCGGGCATAAAACACTGCACCATGCTCGGACCATCATTTGCATGGGGTCACGACCACTTCCACCTACGCCGGCCTGCGCCTTCGAAACCTACGCCACGCTGACGCAGCGTTGGGAGCAATAGCTTGCTAAACGCAATGCTTGCCTCTCCGCGCTACGTTTTCGTGGTGTTCGGCGTTTGCGCTACGGCGGCGTAATGTGCGCCCACACTCTGTGAATCTGGGCTCTTGTCTCTCCCAGCAGGCCAAGGGATCCAAGAAAACCCCCGCCCATTGGCTGAGATACCCCATATACCCATAACCTGACCTTGTGCCGCCCTTCTTGTATCTATTACCACCTAGTAAGTATGATTCTGGAAAACAAATAACAATTCTCTTTGAAAGAAGGAACCAGCTGTCAGCGCACATGTTGGACTGAAGCTTGCATCTGCTTGTATCCCCTAAACACAGCATTGCTGTTGAGAACTACTTATCGCGAACTAAAGCCGTTGTATTTCTGTATATTTTATATACTGATTATATGTACTGTATCTGTATTTGTTTTTTTCTCAATATTTTTACCCCACCCTCTTTTGTTAATAAAATAAAGCTTCAAGATTACACTCAGTCTTGCTTATTGCAGAATAGGAGGGTTTAGCTGCATGTCGAGCTACACAAAGGGAAACATGTGGCGGGGACATAACAATAGTCCAAGGGCTATGATGGCATGAGAAGATTGAGGATTGGTGCCGATTGGTGTCAATCCACTGGGATAATTCCACAGTCTGTTTATGACCTCTTATGACTTAAAGATCCTTGAATGAGGGTGAGCTTACATTGATTTGCACAGTATGGGGGGGGGGGGGGGAGATCACATTGTAAAAAGTCTCATCACAACGCATGAGTGGATTTGTTTCAGTCAGAGATTGAAAAAAAGTCACTATTGTTTTTTGTGGACTGTAACTGGACTGTTGTAGAGTTTTTTTTCATTTAAAAGTTACATGTGGCTGTTTGTTTCATGTACATGTAACAACCTCTACCTTAGGTAGGTGCTAGATGTAGGGGTTTGTGTTAGCTGCCAGTGCAGGTATATTTGGGCAGGCCTATGCTGCGAGTTAGGCATGTTTGTTTTTGATCTGGGGGCAGGGGAGTGTAGTAGGTGATTGACATGTGCTTCAGCTCTTGGGCACCTCCCCTGTTTCCAGTGGAGTATGTTCTGGAAAAGTGGCAGGGCTGAGTGCTGGAGTGACATGGGGTACATGTGAGGAGCTCTGACCAATCCCCATCTAGGATTGTCAGAGGCCTGTTGGAGGAGGAGGGGCACCAACATCTGGGGGGGGGGGTGTAACTCCGGCGGAGGAGCTCAGGAGATGGGAGGGAGCCTCTCCTTATACGGTCATGGAGAGGTGTCCTGGAACAGGAGCTAGGAGAGGCAGTTGGTCCGCACATTCGGAGTAAGTCCTTCAGGATGGATTCAGGGCAGGTATCGGTGAGTGGAAGCACAGTAAGAGATCTGGAAGAGGCATACCAGGGGAGCTGGGTGCAGAGCCAGAGGGAGAGGCTGTGGAGTTTGTGTCAAATTGATGCAGCCATGAGGGTGGGCAGGATTTGCAAGTCAGATCGCTGGAATCAGTAGTCCACCACCATAAAATCTACTGCCATGTGGGGGTACTGCAGGCCCCAGGCCTTCAACGGTTTCATCTTCTACTTATACTGGGACTTATTCAGAGTAAGGCCTAGCCATATCTAATGGTGTGACAGGAATACTTATGCTGCGTACACACGGTCGTTTTTTTGCGATGAAAAAAAAAAGGTTTTTTTAAAACGTCATTTAAATTGATCGTGCGTGGGCAAAACGTTGTTTTTTGTCTTAAAAAAAACGACCAAAAAAAAATTCCAACATGCTTGAATTTTTTGTGTCGTTTTTCAAAACGTCGTTTTTTGTTTCACAAAAAGTCACCGTGTGTAGCAAAAACGTTGTTTAAAACGACGTTTTTCAACCCGCGCATGCCCAGAAGCTAGTTATGAAGCGAGCTTCAATGGAAAAGAGTGGTGAACGTAACCTCGCTTTTTGTGAAAAAAACGATGGTGTGTATGCAACATCGTCTTTGAAAAGTGACGTTTCAAAAACGTCGTTTTTTACTTCACAGAAAACGTTGTTTTTTACTTCACAGAAAACGTCGTTTTTTTTCATCACAAAAAATTATCGTGTGTACGCGGCATAAGACTGTGACAGGAGATGTTCTGAGGTAAACATCTGTCAAGCTTAGTGTCAGCCATCTTGTCCTATTTCATAAGTTTGACGCACTCATTTCTATATCCTATCTGAAGAAGAGTAACGCATCTGTTGCTACAACATTTCAACTATTCATTGTTCTATTGGCATCCCATGTCCCTTCCCCAAACAACTCCCCAAAGCGAAGTTCCACCCAAAAGTGGAACTTCCGCTTAATCCACTCCTCGCTCCCTTACATGCCACATTTGGCATGTGATTTTTTTGGAGGGGAGTGGGGGCTTCAGGAGGAGTGGGACTTCCTGTCCCACTTCCTCCTTCCGCCGAGGGGCCGCTAAGGTGTTACGTCATATCGCCTTTTGGCGGCCCCTCCCTGTAGGCTATCGCCTGGGACACGTGACAGGTCCCAGGTGATCGCCTGTCCAATCAGAAAGCGCAGCGCCGCTTGCGCATGCGCAGTGAGTGCCCGGCCGTGAAGCCAAAAGCTGTCACGGGCAGGTGCCCACAGTAGCAATGAGGACGCCGGCCGGAGAGGGTGGGAGAGAAGCGGAGCTCCGGCCGGCTCGTCGCTAGAACGTGGAGCAGGTGAGTGCATGTTTATTAAAAGCCAGCAGCTACACTTTTTGTAGCTGCTGACTTTTAATAAACATAAAAAATGCCTGGAACACCCCTTTAATAAAATAACAAAAAAAAAGAAAAGAAAAAGACTGTTCATTGACTTCCCGGCGGCAAGTTCCTGCTGTGGTCAGACACAGCAGGAGCCAATCAGCGGGTCCAACATGTCTGCCGGGACCCATCAATCGTTCCCAAGAGAGACTGAGGGGTGGTATGCCTATGTAAGCAAGGCAGATTTCTGTTCTGCTAGAAGGGAAGACAGGGATCCTGTGTTTCTGCTAAACAGGAAAAAGGATCTCTGTCTTTTTACAGCCAAAGCATCCCCATACAGTTAGAAAGCACTCCCTAGAAGCACCTTTGATTGCCCCTGATGTTAACCTCTTCCCTGCCAGTGTCATTAAAACAGTGACAGTGCATTTTTCTAGCACTGATCACTGTATTGGTGTCACTGGTCCCCAAAAAGTGTCACTTAGTGTTATATTTGTCCGCCACAATGTCGCAGTCCCGCTAAAAATTACTAGTAAAAAGAATAAAAATATCACATAGTTTGCAGATGCTATAACTTTTGCGCAAACCAATCAGTATAGGGTTATTGGATTTTCTTTTTACCAAAAACATGTAGCAGAATACTTATTGGCCTAAATTAATGAAGAAGTTTTATTTTGTACATTTTTTATTGGATATGTTTTAGAGCAGAAAGTTAAAAATATATATTTTTTTCAAAATCGTGGTTCTTTTTTTGTTTATAGTGGACTGGATCAGTAAAGCAGTATAATCATTAGAGGATAGTTTAAATAATGGGGAACATTAAACTGAACTCTTCTCTGAATATGGAGTCTGCATGTCTTTTCCATCACATTCAATCAAATACAATCACGAAGCTGAGAGTAAACAATTATAATCAAAGCTTGCATGTCTGGGAAGGAAAAAAATCAGGTACTTGCGTAACCCAGATTAAACATTAATGACTCCGTAAGGAATGATAATAACGTTACTATGAACACAAGACTCGTAGATACGGCACACCGCCGTCATACAACTTGTGGATTACCGATCATTATATTGGATCATTTTCTGTCATCCTAATATGACCAATAAAGGAAATATTAACCGCTTGACCTCTGGAAGATTTACCCTCCCCCTTTCATAACCAGGCCATTTTTTGCGATAAGGCACTGTGTTACAATTGTGCGATCTGTACACAAATTAAAGTTATACATTTTGTTTCCCACAAATGGAGTTTACTTTTGGTGGTATTTGATAAGCCCTGTGTTTTTATTTATTGTGCTATAAGCAACCCAATACTGATTTTTTTTATATTATATATACACACACAGTGGGGATCGAAAGTTTGGGCACCCTAGGTAAATATTTGTAATAATGTGCATAGCGAAGCCAAGGAAAGATGGAAAAATCTCCAAAAGGCATCAAATTACAGATTAGACCAGGGATGGACTGGCCATTGGGACTACAGGGAGTTTTCCAGTGGGCCGGCTTCAGTGACAGCGGACCGCTGCCCCCCCTCCGCTCCTCTGTCTCTCCCTTCCCGCAGTGCTCACCTGGGGGAACAAAGAAGCAGGGGGAAGACTAGAGAAGCAGGGGGATGACAGAGGAGCATGGGGGAGGGGACAGAAAGCTGACTCAACAGCTATGGCCTGGGAATTTCTCACTTCTGCCTAATCTTGTCCCATATGGTGGGGGGGGCACCAAACTGATTCTTTGCCCCGGATGAAATAATGTCTAGCTTCCCCACTGGTACTGCCTATTAAAGTACCAGTCCCAGCCGTTCCACTCTAATAAAGTAGAACTTCCAAGTGGCTAGTGAAGGGGGATAGGGGGCTTGGGTGGCCAGGGTGGGAGCGGGGGGGCAGGAGTTGTCCGGCCGCCATGGGAGAGACCTTTTCAAAGTGGGCAAGTCTGGATGAAGTCCAGGGCCAAATTTTTGTCCCAGTCGAGCCCTGGATTAGACATTCTTATAATAGAGGGATCTTCAAACTACGGCCCTCCAGTTGTTCAGGAACTACAATTCCCATCATGCCTAGTCATGTCTGTGAATGTCAGAGGTTTACAATGCCTCATGGGATGTGTAGTTCCGCAACAGCTGGAGGGTCGTACTTTGAGGATCCCTGTTATAATATGTCAAAAAAAGTTAGATTTTATTTCCATCATTTACACTTTCAAAATTACAGAAAACAAAAAAATGGCATCTGCAAAAGTTTGGGCACCCTGCAGAGTTTATATCTTGTACTGTCCCCTTTGGCAAGTATCACAGCTTGTAAACGCTTTTTGTAGCCAGCCAAGAGTCTTTCAATTCTTGTTTGAGGTATCTTTGCCCGTTCTTCCTTACAAAAGTCTTCCAGTTCTTTGAGATTTCTGGGCTGTCTGTCACGCCCACTGACACCAGTACATTTTCTACTCCCACTGGCCACAGTCTGGCCCCCCTAAAGATTGAAGAACAGTAAGCTGGCCCTTTGTTTAGAAAGGAGACCCGTGTTCTAAACCAACAAGCAACTGAGCTATGAGATCCTTTGCAACACAACTTTCTAAAGCTAGCCGTGCAAGCAAAGATTCCTCTGTGCTCTTCAGCATGGATGACTATTGTGTTTAGCACACAGTGAGGCCCATGGCTGCGGAATACCCAAACAGTGACTGCATCTGATTAGATGCAATCACTGTTTGGCCAACAATCTCCCACCTGGCTCCTTGGGCAAAAATCAGTTAAATAATGTAATTTTGTTGAGCCAGTCCATTTAGCCAGAATCGGATGAAAATCAGCCTTGTCTGCCCTGTACTGGTGTGAGTGGGCGTAAACAATGTCCCATCATTGGTATTAGGGGGAGGAATAGTGACCCACCTAAACCTGAGGCATTTTCCTCTTAATGACCCATAACGCTGGAGCATTTTTTTTTCTCTTACTGACCCCTATCCCTAGGGCATTTTTCCACTTACTGACCCCTAACTCTGGGGCATTTTTACACTTACTAACACCTATCCCTGTAGCATTTTCCTTTTACTGACCCCTAACCCTGGGGCATTTTCCTCTTACTAACCCCAATCTCTGGGGCATTTTTACACTTACTGACCCCCTATTCCTGGAATATTTTTCCTCTTACTGACTCCTATCTCTGGATATTTTTGCCAGTGTTAGCTGTTGGTGGTGTATTTAATGTCCCTATAGATCATGTTTCCTCTCGCTAAACCCTGGAGGCATATTTCCTCTACCATGACCTCTAACCCGGTGCATTTTTCCTCTTACTGACCTTTATCTCTGGGGAAATTTCCCTCTTACTGACACCTAAACCTGAGGCATTTTCCTCTTAATGACCCCTAACGCTGGAGCATTTTTTTTCTCTTACTGACACCTATCCCTAGGGCATTTTCCTCTTACTGACCCCAAACCCTGGGGCATTTTTACACTTACTAACACCTAACCCTGTAGAATTTTCCTCTTACTGACCCCTAACCATGTAGCATTTTCCTCTTACTGACCCCTAATGCTGAAAAAAAAAAGTGGATCCCTGGGGCATTTTTACACTTACTGACCCCTATTCCTGGAATAGTTTTCCTCTTACTGATCCAATCTCTGGATATTTTTACCAGTGACCACACTTTGAGGACTGTAATCTAAAGCAGGGAAAACAAGGCTGATTTTCATCCGATTCTGGCTAAAAGGACAGAAATTTGAGCCATGGGTGGCCCTGTTGGTACCAACTGGCTCAACAAAATGACATTATTCAACTGATTTTTGCCCGAGGAGCCAGGTGGGAGATTGTTGGCCAAACAGTGATTGCATCCAATCAGATGCAGTCACTGTTTGGGTATTCCGCAGCCATGGGCCTCACTGTAAAAACACAATAGTCATCCATGCTGAAGAGCACAGAGGAATCTTTGCTTGCACGGCTAGCTTTAGAAAGTTGTGTTGCAAAGGATCTCATAGCTCAGTTGCTTGTTGGTTTAGATTTAGAACACGGGTCTCCTTTCTAAACAAAGGGTCAGCTTACTGTTCTTCAATCTTTAGGGGGGGCCAGACTGTGGCCAGTGGGAGTAGAAAACGTACTGGTGTCAGTGGGCGTCAACAATGTCCCATCATTGGTATTAGGGGGAGGAATAGAGACCCACCATTGGTATCAGTGGGAGGAGTAGTGTCCTATTGTTGGTGTCAGTGGGAAGAATAGTAACCCACCATTAGTATCAGTGGGAGGAGTAGTGTCCCATTGTTGGTGTCAGTGGGAAGAATAGTAACCCACCATTGGTATCAGTGGTAGGAGCAGTGTCCCATTGTTGGTGTCAATGGGAGGAATAGTGACCCACCATTGGTATCAGTGGGAGGAGTAGTGTCCCATTGTTGGTGTCAATGGGAGGAATAGTGACCCACCACTGGTATCAGTGGGAGAAGTAGTGTTCCATTGTTGGTGTCAGTGGGAACAATAGTAACCCACTATTGGTATCAGTGGGAGGAGTAGTGTCCTATTATTGGTGTCAGTGGGAGGAATAGTGCTCCATCATTGGTATCAGTGGGAGGAGTAGTGTCCCATTGTTGGTGTCAATGGGAGGAATAGTGACCCACCACTGGTATCAGTGGGAGGAGTAGTGTCCCATTGTTGGTGTCAGTGGGAACAATAGTAACCCACTATTGGTATCAGTGGGAGGATTAGTGTCCTATTGTTGGTGTCAGTGGGAGAAGTACTGTCCTATTGTTGGTGTCAGTGGGAAGAATAGTAACCCACCATTGGTATCAGTGGTAGGAGCAGTGTCCCATTGTTGGTGTCAATGGGAGGAATAGTGACCCACCATTGGTATCAGTGGGAGGAGTAGTGTCCCATTGTGTGTGTCAATGGGAGGAACAGTGACCCACCACTGGTATCAGTGGGAGGAGTAGTGTCCCATTGTTGGTGTCAGTGGGAACAATAGTAACCCACTATTGGTATCAGTGGGAAGAGTAGTGTCCTATTGTTGGTGTCAGTGGGAGGAGTACTGTCCTATTGTTGGTGTCAGTGGGAAGAATAGTAACCCACTATTGGTATCAGTGGGAGGAGTAGTGTCCTATTGTTGGTGTCAGTGGGAGGAACAGTGCTCCATCATTGGTTTCAATGGGAGCAATCAGAGATCAATCAGGAGATGAGTCAATAAGTTGCTATGCTCTTAAATTATATTTAAGAGCTTTTTAATTTCTAGAATAAAAGCTGCTTATGTACTTTGTAATGTGTGTGTATGAGGATGGGCAGTGTGCATAGTGTATGTTTACAGAGTCATACTTCAGTTGTTATGGGGATGATACACTTTGTTACCACACCCGGTGTGTGTGTGTGTTCAGGAATCAGACTGCTTTCACCTGCAATTAATATAAGTTGTCTTGGACAAGAGGAATTTCATTTGGTTTGTTTTGTTTTTTTGTTTTATAGAAAATGTCTCCAGGACAGGGTGAGTGATAAGAAACGACATTTGCACTTTACAGGAAAGTCAGTGTAAATGCTAAAACTTAACTGATGTGTGTTAGATTCGTTTTTTGCTGTGTGCATCTTTGTTTTGTATAAGATTATTTATTTTGCCTTTTAAAGTTTTTTTTTTTTTTTTTTTTTTTAGATGTGTATGTTGCTGGCTTAAAAGTTCTGTATAACCAAAATGGATACTTATTTTTTACATAGTTGCTCATAAATCAAATGACATGATATCTTGATATACCTTTTGCTTACTAAGACCTCTGCTACATAATAGTAAGCTGAACCCAAGGAAAACAGCTAAATATGCAGATAAATCACAAATATGGGAGCTGTTTATAGCACTTTATTTGTCTGAATTTATTTTTAAATAAATCGAATTTGCGTATAGTGTGAGCACATGGGCAGTTAAAAAATAGCACAGTGCCTAATAGCAAAAAATGCCCTGGTCATGAATAGGGATGAGCCGAGCACCACCCCCCCCCCCTTCCCGTTTGGTTCGCACCAGAACCATCGAACGGACCGAACGTTTGCGCAAACTTTTCAAACATTTAGAACACCATTGACGTCTATGGGACTTGAACGTTCGAAAACGACCGTTTTTAAAACTGTTTAAAATGTTCCCTCGGGCAAGACCCGGGTTCTCAAAGACGTTTTCACAGGCAAACTATAGACACCCAGCAGGTACAAAATTTAAAGGAATTTTTATTTTATTTTTAATTTAAGCATCATTAAAATCATCATTAAAATCACTGCTTCTGCATCAAAAAATGAAAAATTCCTTTAAATATTGTACCTGCTGGGTGTCTATACGTGTGATAACGTCTTTAAATAGCACAATCACCTGCCTGCCAGTAAATTAGGAAGAACTGATCTAGCTAAGCTATACAGTGTAAAAATATATGTACAACACCTGGGATGTATATATATCCTCTACACACTGTAACATTAACTGACTAGCCTGCCTGCCTGCTCTATCTACCTGAAAACAATGACAGTCTCTCTGTCTCTCTCTGTTCTCTGTTAACTGCCGCAACACACTACACAAGGCCGCCCTGCAGGCGGCCTTTTATAGTGTGGGGCGTGTACTAAACCCCCTGAGCCATAATTGGCCAAAGCCATCCTGGCTTTGGCCAATTATGGGTCTCTGTTTTTTGCGCGCTGTGATTGGCCAAGCATGCGGGTCATAGTGCATGCTTGGCCAATAATCAGCGCGCGGGAACATTACAGCTTTCATTTGAATAGCTGTGTGTTCCCCCCCGCACTGCATATAGACACTCCCCCTTGCTCGGGCACTTTGATAGACAGATCACCCGTCCAATCCTGGGGACGGGTGATCTGTCTATCAAAGTGCCTGAGCAAGGGGGAGTGTCTATACGCGGCGCGGCGGGGAACACACAGCTATTCAAACGAAAGGTGTAATGTTCCCCGCGCTGATTAACTAGGCGGCGGCGGTGTTGCGGTATGCGTTATGCGGCGGTGTTGCGGCCGATGCTGCGGCGGCGGTGGGCGGGTAGTATCGGATCTGGCATCGGGGGCATTTGCGGGAGTATCGGTTTTGAGACAACCCTAATATGTATGATACACTCTTTCACAGGGGTATATTTATTTATTTTTGTTCAGTCACTGAACTTAGCGCTGCTATTTTGTCCACTCAGAATTATGTTACATCACTATTTATTTATTTAACGTAGCTGCTTTAGGGTTTACTTTTTGCTATAATAAATATCCCACTTTTTTTTTTATATATATATTTTCCTCAGTTTAGGTCGACGTGTATGCTTATACATATTTTTGGTTTAAAAAAATAAGCCTATATTGATTGGTTTGCGCAAAAGTCATAGCGTGTACAAAATAGGGGATAGATTTATGGCATTTTTTTATAATTTTTTTTTTACTAGTAATGGCGTTGATCAGTGATTTTTATCAGGACTGCAATATTATGGCAGACGCATCGAACACTTTTGACACATTTTTGGGACCATTGACAATTTTACAGCGATTAGTGGTATAAAAATGCACCAATTACTGTAAAAATGTCACTGGCATGGAAGGTTTTAACACTAGAGGGCAATCAAGGGGTTAAAGAGAAAGTAAACCGTGATGGGTTTTACTTCCTCTTTAGCTCGCTGCTGCAGCCTGCAAATGAGAAGCATAATGGGCTAGTATGCATCGCATACTAGCCTATTATGTGTCATTTACCAGCAAAAGAATCCAGTGATATCCTCAGAGTAGGCAGCGTCCATCTTCTGTCTTCTCTTCTTTCCGGGACACAGACTCCGGCTCTGCGATTCACCGGAGCCGCGTGACGTCACTCCCGCAATGCGCACGGGAACCGCAATTCACGGCACAGGTTGGGGAAGAAACGGCACTTAGTTTTGTTTCTTCCCCGCGCATGTGCAGTGAAGAATTTCGGCAGACTACAAGTGATATATCTATTAAGCGGCGCATGTTTAGGAGATATTTCCACTACCTTTAGGTAAGCCTTATTCTAGGCTTACCTATAGGTAGAAGTAGTCCACCAGGGTTTACATCCACTTTAACTGCGTTCCCTCTGCATGTTCTTACTGAAGGGGGGTGGGACTTACTAGGGGAAATGACACATCGCTCTTCATGCAAAGTATGAACAGACGATTAGTCATTTCTCCCCTGAGGCCCCGTACACACGATCAAACCGGTCCGATGAAACTGGTCTGCAGACAGATTCGATGGTTAGTACGCAAAAGTATCGGACCAAAAACCCGGGCATGCTCAGAATCAAGTCGATGCATGCTTGGAAGCATTGAACTTCGTTTTTTCAGCACGTCATTGTGTTCTACGTCACCGCGTTCTGGTCTGAACGGATTTTTGGTCCGATGGTGTGTACACACATCAGACCATCAGACACTTCAGCCTGGTCCGATGAAAACGGTCCGTCGGACCAGTCTCATCGGACCGGTCTGATCGTGTGTACGTGGCCTGAGAGAACCAGGATACACACACAGATCCCGGTTCTCGCTGTGTCACGAGCTATCGCGGGTGTCGCGCCCGCCGCGCACTCACATCGGCTCTGTGGCTGAGCAGCGGGCGCGTGCCCCTAGTGGCCACAGGGCGAAGTGACGTAACATAACGTCATTTCACCCAGCCGAGCCATGCTGCCGCAGTAAAACTGCGGCAGCTGGTTGGCAAGTGGTTAAGTTCTGCTGAACTGTTATAATGATTGCAAAGGTAAGTTATAGTGCCAGGGAACTCAGAACAGCAGTGCACATTTAAAACTAAAATATCAATCTGTTGGGGTGGGCTCCTTGTTAGCATGGGGAACCAACATGCCACGTCCCTATTTTAGACTTCCCAGTGTTTGCATAATGTCACCATACAATGTGCGAGTTATCGCCCTCTCATGGCTGGAGGCCAAACTATTATACCGAGCCTCACACCAGAAGGATAATGTCACTGCATCAGTGAATTGCATTTGTTTACAATGTTCCTTGACATATGTGTAAAGATGTGACTAGGCTGCAGAGAATTATTTTTAACAATGCATAAATCATGCTCACTTGAATTTTTAAAATTGCATGATGTATATGGAAATATTAATATCAAAGATTACTGAATGAATTTTAGTAATTCCATCATCACTATAGATCACAAAATTGCTTGCTCAGTGTGGATGGATAAGATTCCTGCGAAGGGCCTGCAACTTGGATTCATGTTCTTTGGTTTAGCTACAAAAGAGTTAATATTTTTTTAATCTATGTTGATTCTGTATTACATTTCGTTACAAATTAGCTATTAACTCCCAAGTCAGGTCCACAGATGTACAATTAACACTTCTTCTAAGGTTTATGATTTATTAATGAAAAAGTAAATTGACACTCATGCACATCCACATCAATATCTGACTTGCTAAATACATAAAACGCATCAATTTATCCATATGTCTAATGGAAATGCACTTTGAGAAGCGGATAATCTACAAATGCAGGCGCCAAACCTCATTTTAAATATTATATTTTTTTTATTAATTCCTGAGTGATGTAGAAAAGTATTTAGAGCGCAGCTGGAATGATAGATAGAAAGAAAGCACTGGGTCAGCAGAAGACTGCATGTATTGCTCTTTTCAGCAACATAGTCTAGAAAAGATACTAAATTCAGAAGTTATTCCAAAATACTGTGACAGTTGTCTTAAAGCAGAACTGAAGGCATTTTACAAAAACTTGCAAGCATTAAAATTATAAAAAACAGCAATACTTACCTTCTGTTCAGGTACCACAGTAATTACTCTCCACCACTAGATGTCCTGAGTGCTCCAGGTTGAATGATAGGCAGTGCCATTTAACTCTATCCCCCTGAGCCCTAGGCTATCAAGGACCTGCCCCTGGGGGGGGGGGGGGGGGCAGCATAGTCTCAGAGTATAGCTGCACTGAGTGGTGCTCACACATCATTATGTGGTTGCCATTTGGTGCAGTAGTAAAGACTGCCCCCTGCCAGAAGAGAAGAGGAATGAACTATGACATCATAATACCAGACAGAAGACCCGTCACATACCTGGTGGAGATCGAGCCGTAGAGGGACTTCTCTTGTACCTCCTGTCCAACACCCCTGGTAGTGGTGACAGGGAGTGGAGGACACAGAGTGGCACAATGGCTCTGGCTGGGTCTTTGCAGGAACCAGGTGACTGGAGAGCACTGGGTCAGAACTGAGAACAGGAGCTCCATGTCGCTGAATCAGCAGCTGAGCTGGAGGCGTAGCAGGGACGTGAGCCGGACAGAGCAGGTACCGAGACGTGCGGCAGAGGCAAAGACGGGACACAGGCCATGTTCGGAACACTTTTGGGCAATGAGGCAGAGAAACATCAGGCAGAAACGGAGTCAAGCACAAGCCGGGGTCACAAGTAGAACAAGCGGAGGTCAACAGGAAGGTTCAGGCAAGCCAGTTCAGGATACAGGAAACTGGTACATATCGGGTAAACAGGCACTAGCTCTCACGTAAGCGCCACTACCTGTCCTTTCTTGTGCATCTCTTAGAATGTTCACACCTGTGCACCAGTGCGTGCTTGTTACCCAGGTTTCTCTTACAAGACACTAATGCCTTCAAATTCCCCAAACAGACTGCTAAACAGATATCACTAAACAGATAATCCCATGTGATGGATTAGGGTAAAATTCCTATTTTTGTGTTATGAATAGAGTTGGAGTTGAATGGAGTTGCTCAAATGTTGATGGAGTTATTATATATGGGTATATGCTATGATATTGTTGATTTGTTTTTGTTTTTTATATTATCCTTACATGAAGAAATAGATATTAAGTTGTAAAAGTTACCATTTGAAATGGAGATACAAAGGATTAAGTGAAGACAGATGTGTCATCCCCCCATTCACTCCTGATTCTCCGACCCCTCCTTTCTACTACACTCCTAGACTCCTCATTCCAAAGAACAAATATGGACTTGCAAGAGGAAGTTGCCCCTCCCCCTACTGCATTCTAAAGTGGACCTCAACCTTCCCTCCCCCTCCTTCTCCCTCTTCTTGTTTCACTGGAAGACTCAAACATGGCGATTGTGAAAGGAACTTTTCTATGCCTGAATGACACGTGGACTTGCAAGGAAGGGTGTGTGCAGCCTTCCCAGGAATAGACTTGTAGGAGGAAACCATCCCTATATGACATGACCAATGAGGGCTCCATGCCAAGTACAGACGTCACAGGGGGCGTATAATAAGGGGGCTGGGATGTGTGGATTGAACCAATCAAATGCATGTATTTGTGATTTCATGTGGTTAATAAAAGAGCTGGCTAGACGCCAGCAAGCTCTCTGTGCGGGCTGAGAAGGTGAGATGTAGATCTATTGTCTGGTCCATATTTTTCACCTTATAATTTGAAATCAAGCGGCAGAAATGGAGTTCGCCCTGAGAAATTGTGTCAGGGTCAATTAATCTCTTTCACCCAGATATCACCGCATAATTAGTCTTAGAGTCCTATTAGTAGAGTGTGTCAATGCCCTCCTAAGGAGCCTTTTCGATTTAACAGGCTCTCCTATATTTACATATTTGGTGAGGTTGAAAAGATACAAGTCCATTAAGTCCAACCTGATAGGTCATCTGGCTTACTGCTGCCAGACCCACCAATGGTGACTAAACGACAGCCATCTCTCTGTCAGTCTTTTTCTGCACATTTTATTGACTGTGTGTTTAGTAAGGGAGAGAGAAATTGGAGTACAGAATTCCCCAAAACAGCTACAAAATCCCTTAGTTCAATACTAGTATCTTGTAATATCTTTGATTCTTCCAAGGGTTAATGTAGAACTGAGTAAGCCAGGAGGACATCTACTTTGAAATATCAGGCCCCTCATAGGATAGTAGTGGATATTTAAAGGAATATTTAAAGGTATGGAGTAGGGATGAGCTTCGCGTTCGATACGAACGTATGTTCGACTTGAACATTGTCTGTTCGTACGTTCGACGAAATTCGAACAAAAGCGGTCGTTCGCGCCAAATTCGAGTGACGCAAAATGGCCCATAATTCACTGCGGCATTGCACGCTGATGATTGGCCAAGCATGCTGTATGTCCCGCATGCTTGGCCAATCACAGCGCGCAAAAAACGAAGAGCCATAATTCGCCAAAGCCTGGGTGGCTTTGGCCAATTATGGCTCAGGGCTTTAGCACACGCCCCACACTATACAAGGCCGACTGCTGGGCGGCCTTGTGTAGTGTGTTCCGGCTTGTTAATGAGAGCAGTCAGAGGGACAGAGAGATTGTCTTTTTATATAGCTAGATAGAGCAGGCTAGTCAGTTTAGCTTAATTTACAGTGTATAGAGAATATATATACATCCTTAGGAGTTGTACATATTTTTAGACACTGTATAGCTTAGATAGATCAGTTCTTCCTAATTTACTGGTAGGCAGGTGATTGTGCTATTTAACCACTTAAGACCCGGACCAATACGCTGGTAAATGACCCAAGGTGTTTTTGCGATTCGGCTCTGCGTCGCTTTAACAGACAATTGCGCGGTCGTGCGACGTGGCTCCCAAACAAAATTTGCGTCCTTTTCTTCACACAAATAGAGCTTTCTTTTGGTGGTATTTGATCACCTCTGTGATTCTTATTTTTTGCGCTATATACAAAAATAGAGCGACATTTTTGAAAAAAAAACACTATTTTTTACTTTTTGTTAAAAAAAAATCAAATAAACTAAATTTTAGTCAAACATTTAGGCCAAAATGTATTTAGCCACATGTCTTTAGTAAAAAAAAAATCGCAATAAAAAAAAATAGCTACCTAGCAGGAACAGCGACACTAATACAGCGATCAGAAAAATGATCGCTTAGTGACGCTGGCAATAGGGAGTGAAAGGGTTAACTAGGGCGGTGATCAGGGGGTTAAAACTTTTATAGGGGGGGTGGGGGGGCTATCCTGAACCTAACACTAACTGATTTTACACTGCCTGTCACACTGACACTAAATGCAGTGATTAGATCACTGCATTCAGTGACACTGTGACAGGGGGGGGTGGGGGGGCAGATCGCAAGGGGTTAAGTATGCCTATGTGAGTGTGTGTCAGTGTAATGTTGGTGCACACTTACTGTTAGGTGGGACCCCCGAACCGCACTTAGGCGGGGACGTAAATTTACGCCCTTGTGCCTGTACGAGCCATTCTGTGGCCGTATATGTGCGTGCGGGTGTCCTTAAGTGGTTAAAGACGTTATCACAGGTATAGACACCCAGCAGGTACAATATTTAAAGGAATTTTTTATTTTTTATTTTTTATTTAAGCATCATTAAAATCACTGCTCCTGGAGTAGTGATTTTAATAATGTTTAAATAAAAAAAAAATGAAAGATTCCTTTAAATATTGTACCTGCTGTGTGTCTATAGTTTGCCTGTGAAAACGTCTTTGAGAACCCGGGTCTTGCCTGAGGGAACATGTATCAATGGAAAAAAGTTTTAAAAATTGTATTTTTTTCAGGACTCCTGCTCCTGAAAAAAACAACCGTTTTTTAAATTTGTTTCCATTGATACATGTTCCCTGGGGCAAGACCCGGGTTTTCCAACAATAACTTGAATATTGGTCTTTAAAATGAGCGTTTTTGAATTTGAACGTTCGAGTCCCATAGACTTCAATAGGGTTCTAAATGTTCGCGCGGTCGGTCTGTTCGACGGTTCTGGTGCGAACCGAACGCGGGTATGTTCGGCTCATCCCTAGTATGGAGTATGTAAAAAATAAAATAAACATACATACTTACCTTTCATGCATCAGCATTGTTCTGATACTGCAGCTCTGCCCTGCTGGCTCTAAGCCAGAGAACAGAGCAATAGCATGATCACTGATCACTCATTTCTCTGACAGCTCTGAGAAAAGAGCAGTGACTATCAGTCACCGGCTTTCTGCTCTACCCCTCCAGCACTGGAGCCAGGGCCGTCTTTAATATGGTTTGGGCCCTGGGCAAACATTTTTTTTGGGCCCCCCTTCAGCTTATTTTGGGCCTGGCTGGTTCACATGTATGTGTTTTGGCGGCGCTCATTTGTGCAGGCACAGCAGCCCATTGATTTGAATGGGCTGCCATGCCTTTGTTTCCTGCAGAAAAAAGGTGCATTCAGCATTTTAAAAATCAGTTGCCTTGAAATCCATTCTGCTTTTGCACCATGCTACTTCCCTGCAGTTCTTGCACACACAAACGCACTGTGTTTTTAAAAGCGTGACCTAAACGTCTAAAAATGCAGCAAGTTTGACAGTGCAGGAACTGCAGATAAGTCACAGCAGACAGCAGAATGGACAGACAGTGCTGTATTTCATTGCTTGATGGGCATAGGTGTGCCGTGTGCGCAGCCTATTACATGAGGCATCAAATGAATGGGCTGCTGTGCCTGCACAAATGTAGGCCGCCAAAACACATACATGTGAACCAGCCAGGCCCAAAATAAGCCCATCAAGCAGTTAAATACAGACAGTAATGCCATGTGCTCTGAGGCCTCACTCAGCCTGGACTGCAGGTCTGGTCTGTGACTTAAAGAGTTCCTCTATTTTACACATGGCATGGCCTGGGGTCCCATGGTGCTAAAGCAGAATGGACAGACGGTGCTGTGACCCCATGCCATGCCATGTGTAAAATACAGGAACTTTTTAAAACACTGACCAGACCTGCAGTGAATCATCAAATATTATAAAGACTTTGGGCACACTCTACAGAAAACTTCTATTTACAATATAGCAAACAGTGACATACCTTGAGGAGCAGGACATGAAGAAGTCAGCCTCGGGAAGAGCAAACTGGGGATGTTATAAAATCACATTCTAATTCACTTTTATATACAAGCAGCACCCAGTGGCAGGAAGGGAGAAGTGCACGTCTAACGGGAAGGCAGGGGTTCTGTACATTTTAAAACACTGGGAAGGGAAGCAGTACTGTCACCTGGCTGCGTGCCGCTGATGATTTTCAGCCTGATTTGTGGGCAGCACAGGGGCTTAATGGGCGGCAGGGCAGCCATCAGGAATTATGGGGCCCCTTACACAGCTTCAGGCATGGGCACCCTGGAGCAGAGAACGGGGGGGTGTTGCCCCCTTAAATTGAGACGCGGGGGGGCGGGGCTGCTGCGAATTTAGAAGCGGGAGACCCTTTACAAAAAAAAGATTTAATAAAGAAAAATATATATAAAAAAGGGGTGTAGCCATCCGGGGCCCTGGGGACCTCTGGGCCCTTTAATTAAAAAAAAAAATGAAATATATATAAAAAATATATATATTTTTTTAAAAAGGGAGTTGCCATCTGGGGACCTCTGGGCCCATTAATAATTTTTTTTTTTATATATAAAAATAAATTACAAAAAAAGGGGGGTTGCCATCTTATAAAAAAAAGTGGGGTTGCCATCCAGGGCCCTGGGGACCTCTGGGCCCTTTAATAAAAAAAATATATAAACAAAAATAAAAAAATAAACATTTATAAAAAAAATTAAAAAGGGTGTTTGCCACATGGGGCCCTGTGGACCTCTTAGCCCTTTAATTATTTTTTTATATATATATATATATATATATATATATATATATATATATATATATATATAAAGAAAGAAAAAGAAAAAAAAGAAAGAAAATATAAAAAAAATATAAAAAAAGGGGGGTTGCCACCCAGGGCCCTGGGGACCTCTGGGTCCTTTAATAATAATAATAATTATATTATATAATATGTGTATATATATATATATATATATATATATATATATATATATATATATATATATATATATATATATATATATATATATATTAAAAGAAATATATAAAAAAAATATGTTTTCTTTATAAAACAAGTTTTTTTTTTATAAAAAAGGGGGGTTGTCATCCGGGCCCCTGGGGACCTCCAGACCTCTAAAAAAAAAATTGGCCCTTTAATAAAAAATAAAATTAAAATATATAAAATAAATATATATTTTTATTTAAAAATAAATAAAAAAGGGGGTTGTCATCTGGGGCCCTGGGGGCCTCCGGGTCCCTGGGAACCCCTAAAAAAAATGGCCCTTTAATAAAAAATAAAAATATATTTTAAAAAAAAATGGCCCTTTAATAAAAAATAAAATAAAAATATATAAAATAAATATATTTTTTTATTTAAAAATAAATAAAAAAAGGGGGGGGGTTGCCATCTTGGGCCCTGGGGGCCTCCGGGCCCCTGGGGACCTCCGGACCCCTAAAAAAAAAAAAAAAAAAAAAGATTTTTTTTTTTTTCAAAGGGGGTTGCTTTGGGCCCCCAACAGTGACAGGGCCCTGGGCAGCTTCCCCTGTTTGCCCTATGGTAGAGACGGCCCTGACTGGAGCGCTGGGCTGGGAAGGGGGCAGGAGTGACTGGTTTAGGCTTTTAGCTGCGCACTGAGCCAGCTGCCGATCAGGCATCTTGGTGGATGTTAATATGGTCAGCGGCTCTGTGACGTCAGCTGATAGTAGGCTTTGGCCAAACAATAAAGAATATATAAGTAAAAAAAAAAAAAAGGACAGACATTTTATTTGGGTACAGAGTTGCAAACCCGCACAATTGTGAGTTAAAGCGACGCAGTGCTGTATCGCAAAAAATGGCCTGGTCAGGAAGTGGGTAAACTCTTCCGGAGCTCAAATGGTTAAACCTTTTTATTCTTTGGTAAAATTCAGTGTGAATGATCTCCTCCAGGCTCTTACAGTCTCTTACTGCCTACATGTACTTTTTTTCAGCATCAGCTGCACATCATTGATCTGAACCGGCTTCCTAATATTGTCTGGAGTTGAGTTTAAAGACCCCCCCTCAGAAATCCTAAGGACATTGCAAGGAAATGCCTGCAATTTGAATTCAAGCTCTGTGCAGGCTTTTTTGAAAAACAGCGAGACAATCAGGCAAGCAGCAAATGAAACTGCCAGGGTGGTTCAATACACAGAGTATGGAATACCAAGCGTGCCTGTAATTAAAAAATATTCAAGGTTGCACTCCTGTGCAAATCGCCATAGCTGTACAGCAGGTGCTTTAAGGTTTATAGGGGGTGTGTGCCAGCCGTGTCCCTAAGGAGCCGATCCCCTTGCCGGGCATCCGCGATCGCTCCTGACAAAGCGAGGACCAGGATTTATGTGTGTGTAAACACACAAATCCATGTCCTACCAGGGGAGAGGAGACAGATCGTGTGTTCATAGTATATAGGAGCAACGATAAGTCTCCTCCCCAAGTCAGTCCCATCCCCCCACAGTTAGAACACACAGTAAGGGAACACATTTAACCCTTTGATCGCCCCCTACTGTTAACCCCCTCCCTGCCAGTGACATTTATACAGTAATCGGTGCATTTTTATAGCACTGAAGGCTGTATAACTGTCAATGGTCCCAAAAATTTTCCTAAAATGATCGCTCTTTTTTTTGTTTATAGCACAAAAAATAAAAATCGCTGATCAAATACCACCAAAAGAAAGCACTATTTGTGGTTAAAAAAAAAAAAAAGGACATACATTTTGTTTAGGTACGACGTTGCAAGACTGCGCAATTGTCAATTAAAGCGATGCAGTTCTGTATCACAAAAAAAATGCCTGGTCAGGAAGGGAGTAAATCCTTACGGGGCTGAAGTGGTTAAAAAAAAACAAGGCAACCTCAGACTGAAATGACTAGGAAATAGTTCTGAAGATGAAATAAAAAATACTTGCTTAACCACTTAAAGTGGTTGTAAACCCCCAATTTTTTTTTTTTTTTTAATGTCACAATGTAGAGTATAAGATTTCCTATCATCTGTGCCCAGTCTTGCCACACAGAGTTAATCCAGCGCTGAGTAATCCTCTTTTAAAGTTCAGTGCAAATTAACAGAATTTCAGATAAAAACCTGCCAAATTAGGTTAAGTCCGTTTCTCTGTTATTGCTTTCAGTAACAGGTTATTTAGAAAAAAAATTTTTTTGGGGTTTACAACCACTTTAAGGACCCCTTCACGCCGATATACGATATCGGCAGAATGGCACGGCTGGGCACATCCACGTACCTGTACGTGGCCCTTTAAGCCCAGCCATGGGGTCACGTGCACGCGACCCGGTCCAAAGCTCTGTGCCCGGGACCGCAGGACTCGTGGACCCGATCGCTGCTGGAGTCCCATGATCGGTCACCGGAGCCGAAGAACGGGGAGAGCCGCGTGTAAACACAGCTTCCTCGTTCTTCACTGTGGCGCCCACATTGATTGTGTGTTCCCTTACATAGTGTGGCAGGCGCAGCACTATGAAGTGCCTCATGCGCTGTGGCATTAGAAGAATTGTGATATCTCTGACTTTTCAGTCCAACAAGACTGTCTAGTAATCTGAAAATTCCTCTAGCGCCGTTCTATGGAAGCAGTAGGTTTAAAGAGCACACCAAATGCTTAAAATAACTTCTTTATTAACTTCACTTTTCTTCATTTAAGATACTGCTGCTTTGCAGCAGACAGTCCATGTACAAAAACACGTGATGAATAAAGTATAACAGAAAATGGTGGTTCAAATATTCAATCTTGTCATTTAACATAAGATGGTGGATATATTTCTTTCTTCAGTATTTACTCTCTCTTTCTCTGTAAGTATTAAAGCATTCTCTGATTTCTCTGAAAGGTATAACTGTGGTTTGCAACTTGGTTTGCAGGGTTGCTTTTGCAGGGTTAGCTTAGTTGGGTTTGGTTTGTTTGAAGGTATGATATGGTATGATTCGGTTTGAAGGTATGAAGGTATGATGAGTGATGAGTGGTGGAACTACAAGTGAACACACAGCTAGATCAGTATTCAGTTCTAATCACACTATTTACAATAAGAACACATATATAACTGTGTACCATACCTAATTTGCCCTGTTGCTTCCATAAAACTGCTCTGTATGTCTGCTCTGCTCTGCTCTGCTGTCTGCATGTGGAAAAGAATTTGCAGACCATGTGCTGGCAGCATAGAATGCAAAGCTGGCTGTGATTGGTCAAAACTCTACTCAATGTGAGATTGGCTGTGATTGGACCAAGGCTTATGATGAGTCACAAAAGCTTAACGCTATGCTTTCTGGCATGCATTTTACTGTGAATTGCCGACCTACTGCTGCCATACAAACAAATTACTCTTAAAGGCATATTTTTTCTTTTGCTTCTGTGAACACAACATACAACTGTTATACAACATCCAAGCATGAAAATCACAGTGAATAACTCTGCCTTTGTCTCTCACATATAAAAATGTGCACTACATTAGGTTCTTAGCAGGTTTAGCTGTATATACATGTAGGTTATATAAGCTACCTAGGACAGGTTCTAGCTGGCCAGCTACACATAGGGAATCACAATCAATGATGTCACACCTACAGCCACACCTCCCTACAGTTAGTAACACAAATGAGGTCACACATAACCCCTTCAGCACTCCCCAGTGGTTAACTCCTAAACTGCAATTGTAATTTTCCCAATAAACAATGCATTTCAAATGCATTTTTTGCTGTGAAAATGACAATGGTCCCAAAAATGTGTCAAAATTGTCTAATGTGTCCGCCATAATGTCGCAGTCACAAAAAAAATCGCTGATCGCCGCCATTAGTAGTAAAAAAAAAATATAATAAAAATGCAATAAAACTATCCCCTATTTTGTAAAAGCTATACATTTTGTGCAAAAAATAGGTAGAATAATACGTATCGGCCTAAACTGAGAAAAAAAAATTATATATTTTTGGGGATATTTATTATAGCAAAAAGTAAAAATATTGCATTTTTTTCAAAATTGTCACTCTATTTTTGTTTATAGCGCAAAAAATAAAAACCGCAGAGGTGATCAAATATCACAAAAAGAAAGCTCTATTTGTGGGGAAAAAAAGGACGCCAATTTTGTTTGGGAGCCACGTCGCACGACCACGCAATTGTCAGTTAAAGTGACGCAGTGCCGAATCGCAAAAACTGGCCGGGTCCTTTAGCTGCCTAAAGATCCGGGTCTTAAGGGGTTGTAAAGGTTAATTTTTTATTTTCTAAATAGGTTCCTTTAAGCTAATTTCTCACTTCCTGTTTCTCCTCAGTAAGCTTGCCCCCATTGCTGGCTGGGGGTTAGTCAGCCAGAACAGCTTCCCGAGGAGGAACAGGAAGTGAGAAATTCAGACAAAGAAAAACAAACATTTAGAAGGGAAATCGAAGGAAAGGGTAAGTGAACCAACAATGCACTAGCTTAAAGGGACCTATTTAGAAAATAAAAACAAACCATTACAACCCCTTTAATAGTCATATAGATGATGTTATGTTTATTAGTGAAGGCGGAGTTTCCCTTTAAACAGTGCAATGAGGCTTTTCTAGTGAGGTGAGAAGTCAACTTCAGTTGACAAATTCATGTCCTATTTTTTAATGGCTGCCAGCTACAGCACAGATGTGTTTCACTCCGTCATGAAAATGCTCAAATTTAAATGTATAGCTGGCGGTCTTTGCTAAAACAGGCACAAATAGCTGCTGCTGCGCAGTCTTCATTAGCCTCCCTATCTATTATAAATGAATCCATTCTCTCAGTCAGCTGTTTGTTAGGGAGCTTGTCAGGGGATGGCGCTGGTGAAGTGCGCTGTGTGAGGGTGCGCTGACCTACTTGAATCTATTTTTTTACCCCAGTGTGGCGCACTTGCTTGAATCCTGTTTATCGTTATTTTTACTCCAGGAAAATGTATTTCCAGCTAAAGAAAGAGCCACTCTGGTGTCACCAAAGGCTTAAAGGCAAACTACAGGCCGATAAAAATAAAAAATCTTTAATCCAGTCACCTATTCATAAAAAAAACTGCTAAATGTACTTTTAATATATAACTGTATACTTAAAGCTGGCCATTAGTTAGGAAAATTTCAATTTTCTGTCTCAAATATTTTATTGAATTTTATAATTATCAACAAAATTACATTCACAGAGCATGTACAACAGAGTATAACAGAGTCATTTTGAACAACTATTTTGAACATTTTGAACTATTTTGAACAAATAACAGAGTAGTTTGCATTACATTCAAAATGCTAACAACTACCTACAAAGCCACCCACAACTCTGCCCCAGCTACATCACTGACCTAGTCTCTAAATACCAACCTAAGTTAGGGTGACCAGACATCCCCAGTTTCAGGGGACAGTCCCCAGATTGAGGGCACTGTCCCCGGTTTTGTCCCTGGAGTGGATTTGAACAGGGGCTGGGGCAATTTCAAAGACAGTCAGTGCAGAATTTAAAAAGTCTGAATTACACGCCCCCCCCCCCCCCCGCTCTACAGCTTCCACTAGCTATGGGGGGAGTATTTTTTTTCCATTATCTGTGCCCCTTTCTGATGATCATGTGCTGGTTGGAGCGGAGGGAATATTTCTACAGTTTCCGACGCATGCCCATTCAGCTCGCATGTTCTTTTGCCTTGGCTCAAGTCCCGGCCAGCTGCCTGCCTGTTTATCTCCTTGTCTTCCCCGGCGGAGTGATCTTCCTCCGCTCCCCACCCAGTAGTATCCCGGGGGGTAAGACGTGACAGGCTGTGAGGCGGGGCCGGCGACGAGCAGAGAGAAGATGATTGCCACCATTACTAGTAAAAAAAAGTCCCCAGATTTCATTTTAAAAATCTGGTCACCTTAACCTAAGTTGAATTTTAGTCTCATCAGACTAGAGCACCTTCCTCCATACGTTTTGGGAGTCTCCCACATGCCTTTTTGCAAAACTCAAAACGTGTCATTTTGTTTTTTGCTGAAAGTAATGTCTTTCTTCTGGCCACGCCATAAAGACCAACTCTATGGAGCATATGACTTAGTGCCGTCCTATGTACAGATACTCCAGTCTCTGCTGTGGAACTCTCCAGCTCCTCCAGGGTTACCTTAGGTCTCTCGGCAGGTTTGCTGTTGTACCATGTTCTTTCCATTTGGTTATGGTAGATTTGATGGTGCTCCTAGGGATCTTCAAAAATGTGTATATTTTTTATAGCCTAACCCTGACTTCTCAACAGGGCCGATCCACCCTATAGGCTCACTATGCAAGCTGCTTAGGGCCCCCGAGAAGCTGCGGAGGGCCCCCCAAATTACTAGAGGCCCCGTCTGGTGAGCAGTCATTTTCGGCCCCTCACCCAGCTTCTCAACTCGCTGGCTGCATGGGAGAAGAGGTAAGAAGTCACCCCCCACTTCTCACTTTAATGTAAGATGTAATTTCCGACAGCCCCCCCCTCTCAACTTTAATGTGACATATCATTTTGCTTAGGGCCCCAGGGGGGTCATGATCAGCACTGCTTCTCAACAACATTTTCCTTACATTTTTGGAGAGTTCCTTGGTGTTCATGGCAGCGTTTGGTTAGTGGTGCCCAGGGGCGGACTGACAACTCATGGGGCCCCTGGGCAATAGAAGAGATTATGGGGCCCCTGGGCTTACAGATGGCCACCACGCCAGGAGGCAATGCAGAGGCGGGGCAGCTAAAATCTCGGGATTTTCACATCAAAAGCATGTCGGTTTCAGACATATCAGGGACAGATGTAAAAAAACACAGATTTTTACATACTGTTGCTGGTTTTACTGAGTCTGGCAACCCTGATGGAGCCCCCTAATGGCATGGGGCCCTCGGACAGTGCCTGAGTGCCTCAATGGTCAGTCCGCCCCTGGTGGTGCCTCTTGCTTAGGTGTTGCAGCTTCTGGGGTCTTTCAAAAAGGTGTGTATATGTAATGACAGATCATGTGACACTTAGATTGCACACAGGTGGACATCATTTCACTAATTATGTAACTTCTGAATGTAATTGGTTGCACCAGAACTTTTTATGCTTTATAACAAAGGGGGTGCACATACGCACATGCCTATTTTAATTTGTTTTATTTCTGAAAAATTGTTTTATGTATATATTTTTCTAAATTTACTTCATCAACTTAGACTATTGTGTTCTGATCCATCACATATAATTCAGATTAAATAAACATTAAATAAACATTGAACTAAAGACTGTAATGTAACATATTCGGTAAAAAGCCAAGGGGGGGGGTGAATACTTTTGCAAGGCGAGAGAGAGAGAGAGAGAGAGAGAGAGAGAGAGAGGTTCTGCTTTAACAACTTTAGAGAAGTTTTGAAAGCAAAGTTTGCCTGTGTCAATTAAAGTAATCAATGCTGGTTAATAAAACAAACTCCAACAATGTGTAATGAAACTCTCCGCAATGTGTAAATGCATTAGTCACCTAGTTTATCACTGCATTTCTGACTGACTTAAAAGGATAAGTTCACCTTTCTAAAAAAAAATCTTCAATGCACATTTTTTGCAGGTTAAAAAAAAGTAAATTTACTGTTTTTAGTGGGGCCTAGGAGTATTGCATTTGCGATCAGGGCCGCTGATATGGGGGTACCACTGGCCTTCCTGTACCAGGCTCAGGAACAGGGGGGACCCGGGCAGCGTTATGTTACATTGTAGAATGCAGGCAGCTTTCAAAACTTCAAAGCAGCTCCTATATTGATCTATAATTAAATAGCATTTCCCACGGCCCTATCCTTTCATTGGTGGGACCCAGGAGGCAGTAGCAGAGAAGGAACTGTTTTGTTTTTTGTTTTTTGCTGCAGAGGCGGCAAGCGCCGCATTTGCCGACAATAAGTATATGGTTTCCGACTCCCAGCCTGTCTATCCTTGGCAGCAGGGCTCGACTAAATCCAGGCACCCGGTCGCGATTGCGACAAGAAATTGTGACCTGGCGCCCGCACCAGCCAGTAATTGAGGCTGCGGCGTTGCGGCCTTAACACAAGGAAGCTTGAGCTGCAAACCGCGGCCTCAATTATCGGCCGGCGAGGGCCCGCCGCGATCGCGCGGCGGGGGAGGTGGGGGCACACAGAGACACAGGATTCTGTTTTATCACTGCCATCTCCTTCCCTCTAATTAGAACCCCCAAACATTATACATATATTTTATTCTAACACCCAAAAGAGAATAAAATGGCAGTCATTGCAATACTTTCTGCCACACCTTATTTGCGCAGCGGTCTTACAAGCGCACTTTTTTGGGGAAAAATACAGTTTTTTTAATAAAAAAATAAGACGACAGTAAAGTTAGTCCAATTTTTTTTATATTGTAAAAGATAATGTTACGCCGAATAAATTGATACCCAACATGTCACGCTTCGAAATTGCGTCCGCTCGTGGAATGGCAACAAACTTTTACCCTTTAAAATCTCCATAGGCGACGTTTAAAAAATTCTACAGGTTGCATGTTTTGCGTTACAGAGGAAGTCTAGGGCTAGAATTATTGCTCTCGTTCTAACGATCGCGGCGATGCCTCACATGTGTGTTTTGAATAGCGTTTACATATGCGAGCGCTACTCACATATGTGTTCGCATCTGCACGCAAGCTTGGCGGGACAGGGCGCGTTTTCTGGCTCCTAACTTTTTTAGCTGGCTCCTAAATTCCAAGCAAAATTGTCAAACCCTGCCTGGCAGAGTGATATGGAGGAGATGACTGACAAAGAGGTCAAAGGGCAGCGGTGACTATTGTGAGTGATTAGTCTCGGTAGCGGGTGTGTGTGACCCCCTGGATGGGTTCACTACAAGCTGAACTGTACAAAAAGGCCGTTAAGGATGATTGAAAACAAATGATATGGTTTATTTTTCCATATTGCTGGATACACGTGCAAGCATCAAAACAGCATAAACAAAACAAAACATAAAATAAACCCTTGCCACTTGAGACGTCTACCTTCCCAACACAGGAACCTACCTATGGAGTCTGGCACAGCCTACTGCTGGGCAGACACTGCTGGTCCTACAGCAGAAAAAAACAAAAAAAGTCTCTTTGATATTTCTCACACAGAAATATCCATCAGCACCTCACCTCTTCAGTAGAGTTTGTGACTGCTCCTTCACTCACACAGCCTCAGGATGCAGCAATCAGTCGTCATCCTTAGGCTATCTTTATAGGGTCTTTAATTGCTTAATTCTGAACAGCTGAAGCCTTCCAACGCCCTAAAGCTCTCTGGCCATTTTCTGCAGCCGACGCCCAATAGTAATTAGTGTACTGTCTAAACAAGGCAGAAAAGTTTCTCCCGTCTGTGACAACACACACAGATTTACCTGACTTCCTGTCACACTATGTAATAAATATTTTTTGCTGGAGATGAGAGTATTTGTAATAGGAGGGGGAGCCCTCATGGAACCCCCTGTCGGTGGCACTGGTGTCTGGGTCTCAGGCAGAGAGAAACCTGGGGTCATCATTCAAATCTCGCACTGTCCAGGTCAAAACCACAGGCTCCTGCAGATTGTCTGTGTAGCTGTCTGCCCATACCACGTACGGACTGAAATTCAGTTTTGATATTTAGAGATGAACAATAGGATAAAGTATGATTGGGGAGATTTCCCTTAATTTCCGGTCCTGTAGCCAAAACAGGAATTGGAAGGAAATCCCTCTGTTGCCAGGGTCACTGGACCTAGTGTCCCCATTGAAAGATTGCCCCTCGATACCTGTTCAGGTTGCCTAACCCTGCTTTAAAGGGTTCTGAACATCTGGAGATCGGGAAGGATCAGCGATCATGTGACCACTGTGATTAGCTGTAGAAGTGGTCACATGATCGAGCGCCAATCCCACTGGCTACAGATTGTTAGTGGGGACCGGAAACGGTCTTTGCCAGGTCGGTCTTCTGACTGGGAGCATACATGAAAAAATTGACAAGGTTATACTTTACTTTCACAGCCCCTACCAGACAAAACTGGAAAGATTTGAAAAGTTTTTAAGAGATCTACTCTCTCTTCCAGTTTTCCAGTTTACACTCTAATGCTGCGAACACACAGTAGGAATTTACTAAACAAATGTTCGATGTGAGCTTGTTGCTCCATCGGACATTTGCTATCGGAATTTCTAACAAATGTTTGAAAGCTAGTTCTCTATTTTTCCGACAACAAAAGTTGTCGGAAATTACGATCGTGTATGCTCTGAATCAAGTACGAGATGGAATCGCTCGTTCTGGTAAAAGTAGCGTTTGTAAAGGAGATAGCACATTCGTCACGCTGTAACTGACTGAAAAGCACGAGGCTGTAAAGCGCTAATCGTCTCTTGACAAACTTCTAGTAACACGACTGGTATTGAACTTCCCTTTAGTAGTGCCGTCGTATGTCTTGTACGTCACCGCGGTTTTGGCATTCGGAAGTTCTGACAACATTTGTGCAATGGTTTTGTTGACTGAATGTCCGATCGTGTGTACACAGCATTTTGACTACTAATGAATATTTAATCTTGTCATTGTATGCTGTTTATAGAGCTTGGTTATCAGGTATAAGTATAAGTGATTATTACAGCCTGGTCACATGGGTGGTAGTAAAGTTGAGGTATATAAAAGGCTTTTATTATATTGATTTAACAGTTTGGAAAGATTAAAAGTACATGTTGTACATAATATATAAATGTCTTCTCTTTCAGATACCCCAGCAGTGCTGATTCCCAAGTATTCTATGATAGGACCATTCAAGGGACACCGGAGCATAAAAAGTACACGTAAGTGCAAAGAGAACTGTCCACAACCAAATTTCTCTTTTTTGCAACCCTGGTAACAGCATCCAGTTTGCAGACATTTTTTTTTTAAATTCTTATCCCTTTGTCCCACAACTGCCATTCCTAAAATTGCAGCCTATAGGAAACTTATCACATTATTGCCCCAGTTAGTGTCACTTTTGCCCAAATATGCATTCCAAATAATAACCTTCCAGAAATGTATCTAACTTCAAATATCGCATTGAAAATTGACTTTTATGGTATCATACCTTTTCACTGTCAATTATTTTTTTTGGAAGATTTTAAAGAAGATTTTAAAGAATATCAAACAATGTGAAATATTGGGGGTTATTTACGAAAGGCAAATCCACTTTGCACTACAAGTGCAAACTACAAGTGCAAAGTGCACTTGAAATTGTACTGAAAGTGCACTTGCAAGTCGCTGTAAATCGAATGCCGCGTAAATCGAATACACACGATCACTGTTTTTTCTGTGAAGTTAAAAAACAACGTTTTTGAAACTTCAATTTTCAAAAACGACGTTGCCTACACACCATCGTTGTTTCACAATGCTCTAGCAAAGCGAGGTAACGCTCACCACTCTTTTCCATTGAAGTTTGCTTCATAACTAGCTTTTGGGCATGCGCGGGTTGAAAAACGTAGTTTTAAACAACGTTTTTTGCTACACACACTGTTAGATTTTAAATGTATAAGATTTTATGTGATAAACGTTTCTGAATCATTTGGTTTAAACATGGCCATTTTGAGGTAGCTTGAGGACAAGGTCAGTGATAGGACACTACATCTGTGTAGCCTGTAGGTTACAGGTATTTTTGGAGTTCTACGTCAAGAAGGTGGGCGGAGAAGTATTGCTTAATATACACAAGGGGGTGTTACATTTGAGGCAGAAACATGTCACCTTTCTTGGAGCTATTCCAAAAAGAAATTGTGCTGAGCATGGCTTAAAAACAGTATAAGAACACATGTGATGTGCATAGCTAGGTGGGAAGCTCTGGGGCCTTAGGGTCACCGGCCAGAGAGATGAGGGACCTCAGGGTCACCCGACCCGACAGGGGAAGGGGCTCTATCCAGCAGAGAAGATGTACCATCTAATTCCTGTTTCTGAAGTACCATCCTGCCATGTTTTACCAGCTGCCAAATATGTAAGCATTGACTGTTTGCTGTCCTGTCTTGAAGAATAAGAATAAAACATCGTATTATGAAGAAATCCTAAGTCTGTATATTGGGAACCAAAGCGCCTGTGGGAGAAGGAGAGTTTTTGACATATCGCATGACACGTGTTAGAGGAAATGTCCCCTCTGTCTCTGTTATCAAAATATCTTCTCCTGGCCCCCCACCAACATTTTACACACACACACACACACGGTGATTTTTTGTGAAACAAAAAACGACGTTTTGAAAAACGACACAAAAAGCATGCTTCTAATTTTTTTTGTCGTTTTTCACAAGAAAACTTTTTCCCGCACACACGGTCGTTTAAATTGACGTTTTTAAAAACGTCGTTTTTTTTCATCACATAAAGTGATGGTGTGTACGCGGCATAAGGGGTAGATCTGAAATGAGGGGAAGCCAGTTACAAAATAAATTTAGACTAATGGAATGATTGTGGTCCCTCTCAAAAGGACAAAAAGGCAGTACCTTTTTTGGGTGGAACTTCGCTTTAACAATAAACACATAACAAACCCCACTTCAAACTGTCTAGCAGTCTCAAAAGGTGGAATTATTGATCTCCATACATTTCCTGAGGGATATTGTTCATAAATATCACTAACCCAAGTGAAATAGCCCCTTCTTGCTTTTATCATAAACCACACATACAGAACCCAGGCTAACAGGGGTAAAATGAAATGCTGAGTATGGTGTGGTTGCACTGGGAGTCTGGTTAGGACAGACCCGGTTCTCGGTCACCCTGTGCCCGTAATAGACACAAGCTGACTTACATATAAGAGGGGCTGGGGGAGCTGGACAAGGAGTTTCCCAACCTCTCTAAGGTAAGTTGGGTTCCACAAGCCCCCCGCCAGAAGTGACTACTGTCACACTTTGTATTTGCCCCTTGCGACACCTCCCAGCTGCCTTTTAAGTGGGTCTTAATGCTGGGAGGCAGAAGCAGAGGCAGAGTACCTGAACATGTGATCACTGAACTGAACAAGTTATTTTTAACAAAAACAAATTTACAAAAAGAATTATGAAAAATATGTTTAACATTCTTTTGGTAACAAACTATAAATTACCTTGCTAGTACACCTCAAACGACAGACATGAGAAGAGAGATCTCCTTTTATTTACCATGACCATGCTTCCTCTGAGTTAAGGCTCGGGTCCCTTGATGATTGGCCGATGTAATTAAAAACGTGATTCGTGATACGGGGTTACTGCAGTCCTTTGAAAAGCAGTATAATTATTCCTGACAGGTTACATATACAGCCCAGATCTGTCATTATAAAATAATGAATGCTGCAACCCAGTGTATAAATAATCTCAGTGAACATATCATATTTTTTCAAAGCTTAAATAAAAATAGATTATGTTTGTAGCTTACCAGAATTCATCCCAGCAAGCACAGTTCATAAGGAAATGTGGTTTAGATGGGCAGGTTTTTCAAATTTGGCAATAAGTCAAGCCGGCTATTGGCAAAGTCCCTGAGAGATTCAACTACACCCGTTTGTTCCCCAAATTGTATCCCCACAGGGCCATAGGCCAGCTAAATCAGTTGATCTTGCGGCCTGTTTCAAAGAGTTCTACCCAGCAATCTATAATCTGGTAGACCCCTTAGCCTCCACCACACTTGAAAATAGGGACATTTTGATACAATGCTACCGTACTGAATCCCGACTCCCAAAACGAGTGCCGAGCGTAACAAATTCAATCTCCCCGTCAGAGGAAGAATTTGGCCAAGCCCTTAAGTCAATATGCCCTGGTGTAAGGTTCCCGGCCCATTCTATTATAAGAATATTCAACAACCCCTTGTCCCAAAGCACTTAACTCTATTTTTCAGGAACGCAAAGATAGTACCCCTTACCCAAAGATGGCACACCTTACCCAAAGATGTCATGTGATCACAGATATGTGGTTCCAAAACCTGACAAGGATCTTTCAACATGCTCTAGATACAGGTCCATTTTTTTTCTAAATACTGACCTTAAAGTGGTTGTAAGGGCTGAAGGTTTTTTCACCATCATGCATTCCCCTAATACTCACCTGAGCCCCATCACGATCCAATGATGTGCACAGGAGCCTCAGCTCTCTCTCTCTTTCTCTCTCTCTCTCTCTCTCTCTCTCTCTCTCTCTCTCCTCATTGGCTGAGACAGCAGCAGGACCCATTGGCTCCCACTGCAGTTAAAGTGGTTGTAATTCCACAGGAAAAAATAAAAAACTGCAAGACAAAGAAATAATGAGCTTGATTTAAGCCCCTCGGCACACCGATGTGGCCAGCGACATGTTTCCCGGAGTTATCTCCAAGTATCGCGGGCTCCGACAATGTGATTGGCCGGAGCCCCGATTACGCCACTCTCGTCGGTAGTGGCACAGCACTTTTCTAATTCATGGTTTGGAAGGGATCACATTTTGTAAATGAATGTACTACCCCATTTGTTGTAGCTTCTGCAAACTCTCCCGATTTCTAACCCACAGTCCTTTCTACTCTCGGTCGAACGAAAATTCTTCAAATATCTTTGGGTGGACTGTGCCCCCAGAACATAAGGGGGAGCTAAATATAGGGTTTTTTTCTGACCCATTAGTTATGGAAAGGAGGAATGGTGGGGAATTTGGGGGGAAAGGAGGATGTGTTTTGAGGAGAGAATTTGCGCTGGGGAAGGGGTAGGGGGTGAAGAGAAATGTTCACATTTTTTAATATCGGTGTATTATGACAATGTCTAAGAATACAATTTCTCGGCAGGAGAATTTCCTCCACCCACCAACAGACTCCTGCCCTGTATACACTATATTTTACACTACATACGTCTGACCAAAGTATTTATTGTCTCAGCAGTTGCTTGCTGCTAGTCTCTGACTATTTAATAAAGTTCTTCTTTAACCACTTCAAAACCGTACGCCGTCATATGACGTTGTAACGGTCACCACCGTTTACGATATCCATTCCATCGCCCCAACCATGACAGCTTAGCCGACAGTCCGACAACCCATGTAGATACGATCCATTCCCCAGAATTAAGACGAGACAAGCTCCGTTCTCTCTGAGTCAAATGTATGAATGTTTTAATGGCCAACTCAGCTGGTTCTTATACAGTTAAAAACACTTCACAGTTAGCAAAGAAACAATGAAACTCTCCACCCCCCTCATCACACATTGGGGCTTCAATCACATTATTTTAGATAATAACATTCAGGTGTGTTAATTATCCCCCAGACGTCCCGACTCTCAATAAGTGTTTCACCAGCAGAATATACATTCCTATGCCAGACGTTCTGTCTCCGACAAAAGGTATTCACACCTGATCATCAATAGGCTTTAAACAGTGTTATCATCACTCAATGAAAGGTCTTTCAGAAGCAGACTCAATTAGCATCTCAACAGCATGTGTCCCCACCTTGAATGAAACATTGACCTTTACAGCTTGTAATATGTCCAGATCTCCTGCAAAACATGAATTATCATTTATCAGTCACCCTAGACCCAAGAGTCTATAGTGACACTGGCACAGGAGTACCCCCATCCCTCAAAAGTCTCTGGGCGTCACGGGTCATTCCGTTACAGACGTCCAAAAAGGGGATCTGTTATCCCGGGTGGAGAGGACATCCCCCCCTCCCACCGCCATCCAGTGCTTCTCCGGGCTCTCCGGTCCAATCGGGGGGCCAGAGAGATGATCGCCGTCCGCCGGATGTGCAGCATAAAGATGACTGGTGACCAGATGGTCACTAGTCATCTCTATGACCGTCGGAGGCCCGGGCGCGATGTGAAGACGTCACGCCGGGGTACCCGTAAGTAAACAAACCGCAATTGCGGCTAGTAAGAATGAGATCTGTGAATTTTTTTTTACAATCTCATTCTTTCCAGCCTGGAAGAGAGATGTGGGGTCTTATTGACCCCGCATCTCTCCTTAAAGAGGACCTGTCACACACTATTCCTATTACAAGGGATGTTTAGATTCCTTGCAATAGGAATAAAAGTGATCGGAAAAAATAGTGTAAAATATATATAAATAAGTAGAAAAAAAATTTAAAATTAAAACCCCCCTGTCCCTGGTAGCTCGCGCTCAAAAGCGAACACACAAGTCCCCGCCCACGTATGTAAACGTCGTTCAAACCACACATGTGAGGTGTCGCCACGTGCGTTAGAGCGTTATGACATCATGCACAGCTCTCTCTCACTCTTGTGAGAGTTTGCCAGGAAGGGAGGGGGGGTGAGCCATAAGAGGACTAATGAGAGCTGGAGGTGTATCTGTGTAAATCCACAAAGTGAACAGGCAGCAGCTTCAGCTTCCCACAGTTAACATGGCTGCAGCCAGACTCAGTGGAGGGAGATTTCTACAGCATATTTTACAAGTACAGAATCACAGTATATATAAAATAATATGCAAAGTGGTTGGAGGAAAGCTTCAGAATGGCCAAGGTATTTTTATTACAAATTATGTGAGCAGACTGCAGTTCCTTTAAAGGGGTTGTAAAGGAAAAAAAAATGTCATAATAAGTATCCTTTACCTACATTCCTCTTTTCACTTCCTCATTGTTCGTTTTTGCTCAGAAGTTGCTCTATTTCTTCTCTGTTCTGTTCGCTTGCTGATTGTTACTCACCACCGTGAAGGGAGGCTTTACTGCGGTGGTCAGTGAGGTCCTCGCCCCCTCCTGGGAACTACATCTGTGTGGCAGGACGCTCTCTACGTGTTAGGCCACGTACACACCATCGGACATATCCGATGAAAACGGTCCGCGGACCATTTCCATCGGATATGTCCGATCGGGAGTTTGATCCGATGGCGTGTACACACCATCGGATCAAATTCCCCGCCGCCGGACGGCGCGGTGACGCGGCGGTGACGTTGACGCCGCCGCGTCACCGCCACGTCACCGCACCAGAAAGTAAAACACTTCCGCGCATGCGCTGAATCCATTCGGCGGCGGCGCGGCAGCGGTGGGGGACGACATGTCTGCTGGTAAGTGTACTAACCAGCAGACATGTCGGGCGGACAGATTCCCACCGGATGGATTTCAAAGCATGCTTTGAAATCTGTCGGGTGGAGAAATCTGTCCGCTAGCCCATACACACGAGCGGAGATGTCTGCTGAAACGGTCCATCGGACCGTTTTCAGCGGACATATCCCCTCGTGTGTACGCGGCCTTAGAGACTTCAAGGAGGTGTGAATTACTGGGCGTGCCGCAATGCATACTGGGAAATGTAGTTCTTACATGAACGAGCGCCGCAAACCAGGAAGTGAATGAGAGCATAAACTAGAACGCCGGAGGTGATATAGATGAAGGAATTTAATAGGTATTTACTAGTTTTTTAACAGAAACATTACATTATTCTGTCTGTCTACCTTGCAGACATTAATTTTAGGCAAAACTTTTTTTTCCTTTACAACTCCTTTAAGCTCTGTGTGACAGTGAGTGTCACAGACGGTTCCTGAACATCAGAATTGCTACATTAGATACTGTGAACGGTGTGTGCTTCCATAGGGCACATAAGATGGCAGCTATGGTTTGTGTGTGTAAAGGATTACCTACGGAGTTCCAAGTGAAAATTACTCTCAGTCCTGTGGCACTTGGATTGTTTTCTCACAAGCTGAAACATCTTTGTAAAGGTTGAGGCTAAGCAGGACCAGCACAAGGGGTGGGCAGGAGGGAAAGCTGCCCTGGGCACTGTGGTATCAGGTGGGGGGGTGCCACAAGCAGATTGGGGGGGGTTGTGTTGGTAGGATGAAAATGGGGGGAGCACAGGGTAGATATTGTTCCAGGAGGAAAAACAGGATTTATGTAGAGAGGAAAAGAAGATTTGTGCTAGGAGGGGGAGATTTGAAGTGGAGGAGAAGATGTGTACTAGGGAGGGAAATCTTAGGGGTAGAGGATTTGTGCTAGGAATGGTGATTTTTTTTTTGGGGGGGGGACTTTTGAACTGGGGGATTTGGGGAATGGGGAGCAAAGATTTGTGCTGAGAGGGGGGGGATTTCAGCAGGGGGTAGATTTGTACTGGGAGGAGGGAGAATTTATGCTTAGGGGTAAGCATTCAGATTAGTGTTCTTTTGCTGGTACATAATGCACATACATCTTGGGGGGGGGGGGCGCAGTTTGGCATGTTCGCTCTAGGCTTTAGATGACCTTGTCCTAGCACTGAAGCTAGGAGTGCCATTATCGCAATCCTTACCTCCACTCAACATCATTGGGAGGAGTATACTACACTACCAGGGTTGCCACCTTTTCTTCAAGTCAAACCCGAACACTTTAGCAACACACAGCAATTTTTTCTTTTGTAGTATAAACTATAGATATATTTTGCTGTTAAATAACATTTCTAATCATATAAGGTTAATAACAAGAGTCCCCTTTACATCAGAGTCCACAGAGTTCCCCATTATATCTGAACTCGCAGAGTTCCCTTTACCTGTAAGGGCGGACTCTGCAGAATCAGCTGTAAGGGAGAACTCTGGGGACTTTAACATAAGGGATGCTCTGGAAACTCTGATTTAAGGAGGAACACTGAGAACTCTGATGTACGGAAAAGACTCTGATGTAAAGGGGAAACACTGTGGCTGTGGCAGGTGCAGCACTATGAAGTGCCTCATGCGCTGTGGCATTAGAAGAATTGTGATATCTCTGACTTTTCAGTCCAACAAGACTGTCTATTACTCTGAAATTCCTCTATTGCCGTTCTATGGAAGCAGTAGGTTTAAAGAGCACACCAAATGCTTAAAATAACTTCTTTAATAACTTCACTTTTCTTCATATAAAATACTGCTGCTTTGCAGCAGACAGTCCATGTACAAAAACACGTGATGAATAAGTATAACAGAAAATGGTGCTTCAAATATTCAATCTTGTCATTAAACATAAGATGGTGGATATATTTCTTTCTTCAGTATTTACTCTCTCTCTCTCTCTCTGTAAGTTATCAAAGCATTCTCTGATTTCTCTGAAAGGTATAACTGTGGTTTGCAACTTGGTTTGCAGGGTTAGCTTAGTTTGGTTTGAAGGTATGTGAATTAGTTCGGTGACTTAGTTGTTCGGTTAGGAGGCATGAAGGTATGTTATGATGAGTGGTTCGGTATGGTGGAACTACAAGTGAACACACAGCTAGATCAGTATTCAGTTCTAATCACACTATTTACAACAAGAACATATATATAGAACTGTATAAATACCTATTTTGCCCATTGCTTCCATAAAACTGATCTCTGTATGTCTGTTCTGCTTTGCTCTGTCTCCATGTGGCTCTGTCTCTGTGTGGAATAATGTAGCACATGTGCTGAGGAACCTCCCAGACAGCATGGATGTAAAGGTGGCTGACATTGGTCAAAACTCTGCTCAATGTGAGATTGGCTGTGATTGGGCCAAGGCTTCTGATGAGTCACAAAAGCTTAACTCTATGCTTTCTGGCATGAATTCAACTGTCATTGCTTACCTGCTGCTGCCATACAAACAAATGATTCTTAAAGGCATAAGTTTTCACAACATACAACTGTTATATAACATCCAAACACAAAATCATAGTGAATAACTCTGCCTTTGTCTCTCACATATAAACATGTGCTCTACATTAGGTTCTTAGCAGGTTTAGCTGTATATACATGTAGGTTATATTAGCTACCTAGGACAGGTTCTAGCTGGCCAGCTACAGTGGCGTCTGGTGTAAAGGGGGACTCTGATGTAAGGGGTGCTCTGAGAACTCTGATTTACCTTAGTGTACTTACTCAGAAGCAGGAGAGAAAAGGGGGAGACTTCAGTCACAGACAGGGATGGGTGGTGAGCTCACTCACCCCTTGGCAGTCAGCACCTCTTATCCAGATGTATGTGACCCTGCTGGACTTCAAATTTCCAGCCCCCACTTTTCTTTCCTGAGGCATAGCACTGGAGATTGGATTGTGGGCAGAAATAGAGGGGTAGGGGTGGGAGGATGAGGTGCAGATCGAGCCCTCTCTCCTCTCCCGTCTTTGTGTTTGGGGGGGGGGGGGTAATTGCTGGCTTTGAAAAGAGTGAAACGGACACTCTCAGCTTATACAACTGCAGCCAGCAACCCTGTTGGGAAACTATAGTGCAATCTGAATAATGTGTCAGGGTTTCAGGCAGTCTGAAACCCGGATGCATGATGCCAAACCTGAACTGTCCGGGTTAATCCTGGACCATAGGTGTGTGCCAGGTGTGCCTGGGCACACCCTAATCACCTAGTGCACATTAGCTTGATCACATTGTGTAGCACCAGGGAGATGGGAAAGATCTCCATTTCACCAGTTTTGCCATAAGTGAAGTGCTTACGCACTTTTCTTTCACTGTGTCGGCAGAGAGATCAATGGGCCAGAGCCATATATATATAGACAGGCACAAACACACAAACACGTGTGTGTTCGAGCTTTGGGGTGCACACCCTAATGCAATAGGTTGTGCACACCTATGTCCTGGACAGGTGGCAACCATATGTACTACATGACAGGTGTACTTTAAAACTGTATTCACCCTTTGCATATGAAAAGAAACATATTATAAACGTTATTCCAGTAAGGGCACATCCTGTATATAAGGCTATAAAAAATAAAATAAAAACACATTATAACAAATATAACTGATATCTGACAGATGAAGGTTTTGGAGCAAGCTGAAGTATTATACCCCTAGGGAATTCTTACACACATATTTTCTGCTTATCCTCAAATAGCGGGTGGCCTTAAAAGAAGAATAGGAGCACATGCTGGAGGCTCAGAATACAGAATCGGGAAGTAATCCTTCAAAAGTTTTAAAATAGTATGGAAATTGAATTTCATGTTTTATAGAAACAGAATAATATTAGGCTAAAGCATGTTTGCCACAGTAGAAAAAGTATATAGAAGAGCCAACTAGATTTATGACATCATAAGGGCACCACTAATGTGAATATTATTGTGTTCTGTGTCAGGTTAATACATATAATCATGATATTCAGTATATTGGTTTTAGATTTCACATTTACATGCAGAAAAAGATGATTAGTGAGGGTGACAGTGACATGGTGTTGGGACAAACCATAAGGGCCCATTCACACAGGTTATCCGATCAGGTCCACCTGTCAGTTATTCAGGAGGACCTGATCGGACCCTGCGTCTCCTCTGTGGAGCAGCGGATGTCCACTGACACCCGCCACCATCTGTCTGCTGTGCACAGTGAGCGGACGCGGACCTCTCATCCGCCTGCTTAACTGCGATCAGCAGAGAGCTTCCCCGCTGAGTAAGCAGAATCCTAACCCTTGTTAGGCCCATGTGAATGGGGCCTAACAAGGGTGACCATATTTCCAAACTACCATTCAGGAACACCCCCTTCCCAAAAATCAGCTTGTGGTGTAATGAATCACAGCACAGTGATTGGACACAAAAGGGAGGATTTATGATTTCTCCGATCACAAGCAGGGGGCGGGATTGTGCTCCTCCAGGCATTCCCGGCCAGGACAAGTACTGTCAGTGAGTAAAGCGGTGATGTGGTGGCCTTTTTTGGGGGCATCAGATTGGCCCAGGGGGTGGCTGTGTCAGTTTCATTCCGGGACACTGTATGGTCCTGGAATGAGGGTGCCCGGGACAGACCTGCAAAATGCGGGACTGTCCCAGGCAATCCAGGACACGTGGTCACCCTAGGCCTAACAATGCCAGGGGCATTGGGCAGCTTGAGCAACCATTAAGGCCCCTTCCGTGGCCGGTTGTGATGCTCCACCACACATGCATTACTGCGCTGTACTTTATGCATTAATGTGCATTGAATCAAAACAGCCCATTCATAAGGCCATGCACACTAGATTTTTTGATAAGTTAAAAAAGAAAGCTAGAAAAAAAACACTGGATGAAAAATGCTGATAATAGCATTTTTGTGCCAGCTTCTAGTAGCATTTTAGTAGCTTTTAGGCTGCATTCACACCTAGGCGTTTTTACGCCCTACGCCCGACGCTCGTGCCGCTGGAGGGGTGATTTTACATTGTTGTCTATGGAGATGGTTCACATCTCCACGCCGAAACGCCGTACGCCTGAAGCTCAAAACAAGTCCCGGACCCTTTTTTCAGGCGGCTTTCGGCATTCGGCATAGACAACAATGTTATGTAAAAAAAAAAGGTTAAAACGACCCGTTTTGTCGCGGCAAATCGCAGTACAATACACCGCAATTTGTCGCAGCAAAATACGCGCGTTATAGTGTGAATGCAGCCTTCGGCTCCATGCACAGTAGCATTTTTTTAAGCTCCTAGAAGCTAAATAGCATTATCCTATGTGTCCATGCACACTACTTTAGGCTATTAACATTTTTTTTTAAATGTTAGCATCTGGGTGCAGAAAAAAATAATGTTCTTAGAGTATTTTGAACCGTTTTGTTTCAGCAGAAAATAATGCTAAACGCTCCTAAATGCTCCCAACTGCTTATTAATGCTACTAAAATGTTCCTAACAGCCGTTTTGGGCTTTTTTTTAATGTACTGCAAAAACGCTAATAAAATGTTGATGCTCCCAAATGCTTCTAAAAGATACTAAAATGCTATTAGAAGCTGGCACAAAAATGCTAAAAAAAAAGTTAGTAACATTTAGGAGCATTCAGCATTTTTTTATGCTGGAAAACGCTCCAAAAAAAATTAAAAATCTGCTCCTAGATGCTGAAGCTCAAAAAATGCTAATAGCCTAAAGTAGTGTACATGGACACTTATGCCGCGTACACATGATCATTTTTCGGCATGAAAAAACGTTGTTTTAAAAAAATGTCATTTAAAATGATCGTGTGTGGGCTTCACATCATTTTTCGGGTTCTAAAAAACTACACATTTTTATTTCGAACATGCTGCATTTTTTAACAACGTTTTAAGGCTAAAAAACAGATGGCTTGCTTTAAAATTCAACCGATGGACGGCTAACCGATGGGTCAAAACCGATCGTTAGTATGCAAAAGCATCGGTTAAAGGGCCACGCATGCTCAGAATCAAGTCGACGCATGCTTGGAAGCATTGAACTTATTTTTCTTCAGCACGTCGTTGTGTTTAAGTCACTGCGTAAATGATGGTGTGTGGGCAACGTAGTTTTAATGATGACGTTGGGAAAAACGTTGTTTTTTCTACATGCCGAAAAACGTTGTTTTTTTTCATGCCGAAGAATGATCGGCAATAGAATAACACTAGTTAGCTTCCAGAAATAAAAAAATGCCAATGCACTGCAATGGACATAAAACTGGATCTGCAGTATTTTTGTAATGCAGTACACCACATACAACTTGTATTTTGGTGTTCTTCATCATAGGTACATTGAAGGCTACCATACTTGTTTTTTAGGGTGCCATTATACATGAATGGCACCACAATGCACTGCACATCATGTTGTCCATTAGGGATGAGCCGAACACCCCTGCGTTCGGTTCGCACCAGAACCGTCGAACAGACCGACCGTTCGCGCGAACATTTAGAACCCCATTGAAGTCTATGGGACTCGAACGTTCGAATTCAAAAACAATCATTTTAAAGACCAATATTCAAATTATTGTTGGAAAATGTCTTTGAGAACCCGGGTCTTGCCCGACGGAACATGTATCAATGGAAAAAAGTTAAAAAAAACTTGTTTTTTTAGGAGCAGGGCTCCTAAAAAAAAGACAGTTTTTAAAACTTTTTTCCATTGATACATGTTCCGTCGGGCAAGACCCGGGTTCTCAAAGACATTTTCACAGGCAAACTATAGACACCCAGCTGGTACAATATTTAAAATAATTTTTTCATTTTTTTTTTTTTTTTTATTTAAACATTATTAAAATCACTGATCCAGGAGCAGTGATTTTAATGATGCTTAACCACTTAAGGACCGCCTACTGCACATTTACGTCGGCAGAATGGCACGGCTGGGCACATCAACGTATATATACGTTGATTTTAGTACCCAGCCGTGGGTCGACCCGGTCCGAAGCTCCGGGACCGGGACCGCGGGATTCGCGGACCCGATCGCCGCTGGAGTGCGGCGATCCATCCCTGGAGTAGAAGAACGGGGAGAGCCGTGTGTACACACGGCTTCCCCGTGCTTCTCTGTGGCCGCAGCATCGATCGCGTCATCCCTGTAATAGGGGGACGCGATCGATGACGTCACACCTACAGCCACACCCCCCTACAGTTGTAAACAAACACACTAGGTCTCACATCCCCTACAGCGCCACCTGTGGTTAACTCCCAAACTGCAGCTGTCATTTCCACAGTAAACAATGCAATTTAAATGCATTTTTTGCTGTGAAAATGACAATTGTCCCAAAAATGTGTCAAAATTGTCCGAAGTGTCCGCCATATTGTCGCAGTCACGAAAAAAATCGCTGATCGCCGCTATTAGTAGTAAAAAAAAAATAATTAATAAAAATGCAATAAAACTATCCCTTATTTTGTAAACGCTATAAATTTTGCGAAAACCGACCGATAAACGCTTATTGCGATTTTTTTTTACCAAAAATGCGTAGAAGAATACGTATCGGCCTAAACTGAGGAAACAAAATGTTTTTTTTATATATTTTTGGGGGATATTTATTATAGCAAAAAGTAAAAAATATTGCATTTTTTTTTAAATTGTCGCTCTATTTTTGTTAATAGCGCAAAAAATAAAAACCGCAGATCAAATACCACCAAAAGAAAGCTCTATTTGTGGGGAAAAAAGGACGCCAATTTTGTTTGGGAGCCACGTCGCACGACCGCGCAATTGTCAGTTAAAACGAAGCAGTGCCGAATCGCAAAAAGGGGCAAGGTCCTTTACCTACATTTTGGTCCGGGTCTTAAGTGGTTAAATAAAAAATAAAAAAATGAAAAATTCCTTTAAATATTGTACCTGCTAGGTGTCTATACCTGTGATAACGTCTTTAAATAACACAATCACCTGCCTGCCAGTAAATTCCCTTAAGGTTAGCAGTCACCATCAGCCTTGTGACAGAAGCAACTGTAAAGGAACCTCAGGGCACCCCAGGGTTGAAAAAGGCTGCTCTAGATGTACTGTAGCTCTATCCCAGCTCTATCCCAGCCTCTGTACACGGAGAATGTGCCAGGACATCCCCATGTCATTAAGCGCTTAAGGACCGCCACACGCAGATATATGTCTGCAGATGTAACGTCTCACCGCTAACCTTCCTTGAGTACAGTTGTATGTACTTCTTTCCCAGTTACTCTCACCCGTTACTTCCTTCCCAAACCTTCTTCCTGAAGAGTCTCTCACTTGGAGTTCAGCTAGTTACTTGCTGATTAGCCTGTGACTTCCTGTTAAGTGGCTGCGCGGCCTATTTAAACCGGCCAGGCTGTCAGTGTGGTGTTGCTCTATTGCGTGGGGACGCCCCACTGTCGGCTGGTTCCTCCAGCACCACCGGCCTGTCACCCCAGGGACCTGACCAGCATCACCCTGCAGCACCAACCAGGACACCACAATCCTACAAGTCCCAGCAACCCGGATCCTGGACTCTGCCAGCCAGTTCTTCAGTATCGCAAGTACCCTGATCTATGCAATGTGTTGCTGCCCTGTGAACTGTGCTACTGTGTATGCTATACTGTGTCAGGAATTGCTGCAGCCATAGCCTTTCTGTGTTTATGCCTCAAGGGGACTTTTCCATGATTTCTGCATCCTTGATATTACCAATTTTATGGGAAGTCCTTTCATGTTCACGTATCTCCTTACCAGAGTTTGGTCCGTAATCTCTGCATACCTACTATAACATCCCTGTCCGCCATTCCCTCAATGTTGCTGCGATGTATTCGTCCACCACTATTGAGGCATATGGCGTTAGCTCTATATACCTTGCTATGAAGTATTGTGTTTTATGTCCAGTGCTCTAGTAGCCGTATCCCCGATCGGGATCACGCCAACTATTGTATCTAGAGTAACCTTAACTTGCCTTGGACCTAGCGTCCGGTATCTTCCTTAAATCGCATAGGCGCCTATGAAGGAATATGCGCCATACTGCGTGACTGAGACTGTGATGCTAGGATACCAAACTCTGCACAAAAGAGAGTAAAACCTGGGTCCGAACCTGAGAAGTCTCCGCAGTTGAGATCCGTATTCCTAAACTTATTGGGCGTAGCCTTACAGCAGAATGGCACGGCTGGGCACAAGGGTGTACATGTACGTCCCCTTTAAGAGCCCAAACGTTTGTCGCTTGCGACCCGGTCCTGAGCTCCGTGACAGTCCGCCGCCAGTGTATTGCGATCGGGTCACAGAGAGGAAGAACAGGGAGAGGTAAGTGTAAACAAACCTCTCCCCGTGCTTCCTAGTGAGACTGAGTAAATGAGTGAGTGAAAAACTTATAGAGCGCAACGCTTGCGAACTGAATCACCTCTGGGCGCTGTTTGCATTCCTTGCATAAAGGAAGGCTTTGCCTCAGAAGAGATGAGTTTTAATCATTCTCCTGAAGGCCAAGTGGTCCAACTCCAGTCGGATGGTAGTTGGTAGTGCATTCCACAGTCGCGGTCCTTGGACAGCAAATCTCCGATCTCCTTTGGATTTGTATCTTGCCTTTGGTATGTGCAGGAGATTTTGATTTGTGGATCGCAGAATGCGATTGGGGTTATGGGCTTTTATTTTTTCGCATAGATATTGGGGAGCGTTTCCTTGAATACACTTGTGTGTAAGGCAGAGTGCCCTAAAAGTGATTCTGTCTTTCACTGGCAGCCAGTGAAGAGATCTAAGTGAAAGGGAGATTGACTCCCATGGTTTTTTACCAGTCACTAATCGAGCAGCCGTATTTTGAACGACTTGCAGATGAGTGATTTGGTATTTGGGAAGACCTAAATAGAGGGCATTTGCATAGTCGAGTCTGGAATTGACGATTGTTCCCACCACGACTGCAATGTCCTCTTTAGGAATAAAAGGGGTGAGTCGGCGTAACTGGTGCAGCAGATGATGGGATCCGCTGACTACCGCCCCTATTTGTGCATCCATTGTCATGTAGGAGTCAAAAATGACTCCGAGACTTTTGACTTTGGCTCGGGGCGATAACTTTTCCCAGGATGGGCGGTGGGGTCCAAGTTGAGGTGGGGTGACTTTTCCTGTTTGCGTGAAACAAGAGAAGCTCAGTTTTTGAACCATTGAGTTTAAGACATCAGCAAACCAAGACATTTTGGACAATTTCATGCTCCACAACTTTGTGGGAACAGTTTGGGGGTGGCTCTTCCTGTTTCAACATGACTGCGCACCAGTGCACAAAGCAAGGTTCATAAAGACATGGATGAGCGAGTTTGGGGTGGAGGATCTGATATATAGTGGACATCTAGTGGTGAAAAGGAATGGGGGGGGGGGGGCAGCTGCAGAGAGATGGAGCCTAAAGTTGTGTTTTTTTTTTTCTTTTAAAGAACATGTTAATCCAACATTTCATATTCCCGATATGTGCCTGCATTCCTTTAATTACGTGAAATCCCTGGTTTTCCTGCTAGTCCCTCTGCTTTCCTTTAAAGACGGACCACACTGCGTGTGGTCAGTTTTCTAACTGTCCTATTATCCCAGCCTGCTCTCCTACAATGATCAGGCTTGTGCCAACATGCCCCCTCTGCAAAGCCACTTACTAAGAAGACCAGTGTGATGCTGTTTCTCATCCCCCAGCTCTCTGAGCTCCTTATGTAGCTAAGAATCGAGAATATGTGATCCCTTTAAAAAAATGGGGGGAAAAAAAGTCAGTGTGTGTGTTTGTGTGTTTATGTGTGTGTGTGTGTGTGTGTATATGTATGTGTATGTGTATATATATATATATATATATATATAAAAATTATTTATACACAAATGTTTTGCCTTTCATTTATATTTTAAGCTTAAAGCGGAGCTTCACCCTAAAGGGGAATTCCCACCGATCGGATCCAACCCCCCCCCCTCTGGTGTCACATTTGACACCTTTTCAGGGGGAGGGGGGTCCAGATACCTGTCTAAAGATAAGTATTTGCACCCACTTCCGGCCACACTCTGTGGGCAGACTGCGGGCAGGACGTCACCCCCCCCCCCCCCCCCCCGTTGTGTTCTGGGAACACTCGGCTCACAGAGCACAGCTGGAGACATTCAGCAGGTGCAGCGCGACTCACGCATGCGCCGTAGTTAACTGGGCAGTGAAGCCGGACCACTTCACTTTCTGGTTCCCTCATTGAGGATGGCGGGGGGGGGGCAGCAGAGTGATGAGTGATTGCTCATCCTCTGCTGCGGACGGCTCTGGACTCCAGGACAGGTAAGTGTGCCGATATTAAAAGTCAGCAGCTGCAGTATTTGTAGCTGCTGACTTTTAATATTTTTTTTTTTTCAGCGGACATCCGCTTTTATGGGTTGCCTTACAAGGTGGGGTTTCACATATACTTTAAATAATAATTAAAAAGAAGCTCTGGACAGGTTTCCATCGGACAGGTTTTAAAACATGTTTTAAAACTTTGGTCCGATGAAAAATGGTTCGATAGGCCGTACACACGATCGAACATGTCCGCTGAAACCGGCCTGCACACCGGTTTCATCGGACCAGTTCGATCGTGTATACGGCCTATCGAACCATTTTTCATCGGACCAAAGTTTTAAAACATGTTTTAAAACCTGTCCGATGGAAACCTGTCCATTGGACAGATTTGATGGTTAGTACATAAAAGCATCTGACCAAATACCCGCGCATGCTCAGAATCAAGTCGACGCATGCTTGGAAACATTGAACTTCATTTTTTCATCACGTCATTGCGTTCTACGTCACAGCGTTCTGGTCTGATCGGGTTTTGGTCCGATGGTGTGTACGTACATCAGACCATTAGACAAGTTCAGAGTTGTCTGATGAAAACGGTCCGTCGGACAAGTCTCATCAGACATGTCTGATCGTGTGTACAGGGCCTAAGAATATGTAGTGTCCACATATGATGCCACAAGTGGTACTGCCTTCTTTACTAGTAATGGCGGTGATCTGCGATTTTAATTGGGATTGCAGCAGTCGGATCGGACACTTTTTGGGGACCATTGACATTTATACAGCGATCAGAGCTAAAAATAGGCACTGATTACTGTGTAAATGTCACTGGCAGGGCAGGGGTTAAACACTAGGGGGCGATTAAGGGGTTAACTGTGTTCCCTATGAGTGTTTCTAACTGTGGGGGGGGGGGGGGTTAACAACTTTCAGTAAATTTACAATCAGTATGGAAAATGGGTACTTTTTGCATTTTTCCTTGAATGTCCATTGCGGACATATAGGCTGCATATCTGTATCGTGGACAAATGCAACAGTTATGGATTTTACACACTGTTTGTAAATGTACTGAAAGTTGGCAACCCTGGTGGGGGGGAGGGGGTTGGGCTTACTGGGACATGACAGAGATCACTGTTCCTGACCACTGGGAACAGTAGATCCCTATCATGTCACCAGTCAGAATGAGGAAATGCCTTGTTTACATAGCGAGCGAGTGCACGCCCGCCCGCCCGCCCGCAACGGAGCCTGCGGGAGCCGTCCTACAGCTACAATGATTCACGCAGGAGAGCCATTGTGCTGTTGTCAAATGTCGACTGCTGGTCTTAAAGCGGTGAAGATTTAATGACACTGCTGTGTGCCTGCAATAGGAATGTTTTTTGTGCGTTGCATGCGTTTCTTTCCACATTCCCACAGTGCACAAATGTGAACCCGGCTTTAGACAACTTCACTGCTTCTATAGAAAACCCTATAGTGAGGATAAATTGCCCCACATCAGCTGGTAGTTATTTACTGCTTGTTGGGAATATTAAAGAATATCTAAACCTAGAAGAAAACATTTTATATTTTGCAACTTAAAGTGGTTATAAAGGCAGAAGGTTTTATACCTTAATGTATTCTCTGACCCCCCCCCCCCCCCACCCCTTTAATCTCTGCAGCCATACTGGCAGCACTCATATGTCTATTTCCCAAAGACAACTTCTGGACACGACGCTGAGCATGTGCACTCAACTCTTTTGGTCGACCATAGCGAGGCCTGTTCTGAGTGGAACCTGTCCTGTTATACCTCTGTATGGTCTTGGCCACCGTGCTGCAGCTCAGTTTCAGGATCTTGGCAATCTTCTTATAGCCTAGACCATCTTTATATAGCGCAACAATTATTTTTTTCTTATCCTCAGAGTTCTTTGCCATGAGGTGCCCTGTGGAGAGAGTGAGAGCGATAACACCAAATTTAACACACCTTCTCCCCATTCACACCTGAGTCCTTGTAACACTAACGATTCACATGACACCGGGGAGGGAAAATGGCTAATTGGGCCTAATTTGGACATTTTCATTTAGGGGTGTACTCACTTTTGTTGCCAGCGGTTTAGACATTAATGGCTGTGTGTTGAGTTATTTTGAGGGGACAGCAAATGTACACTGTTATACAAGCTGTACACTCACTACTTTAAATTGTAGCAAAGTGTCACTTCTTCAGTGTTGTCACATGAAAAGATAGAATAAAATATTTACAAAATCTTCTTTTGTGAGCCACTGTGTGTGTATATATATATATATATATATATATATATATATATATATATATATATATATATATAATCTATGACAACAGGTGGTAAAAGGGGTGTGACCACATGTTAACATTGAACATTCTAAATGGACACTCTTACACTGCTATACATCCTTTCTAATACACTTTGCATAAAAACAAGGATTTTTGGTTCACACACACATTGCTGTGCATGTTTAAGCTGGCCAACTGCATCAAAGTAATCCCTCTATGGCCAGTCCCTACTCTAATCTAATCATTCACACTACCCTATAAAACATGTCTTTGGGTGTAGGAGGAAACCGGAGTGCCCGGTGAAAAAAAACTCAGGCACAGGGAGAACATGCAAACGCCATGCAGATAACATCCTGGTTGGAATATGAAAACCAAGGACCCAGTGCTGCAAGGCATGAGTGCTAATCACTATGCCACTGTGCTTCCCATATTTAATAAGTACTTTACATACACAGCAAACATACAATGCCCTATAAAACATGTCTTTGGGTGTAGGAGGAAACCAGAGTACCCGGTGGAAAACCCCCTCAGGTACAGGGAGAACATACAAACTCCATGCAGATAACTGGTTGGAATATGAAACCAAGGACCCAGTGCTGCAAGACATGAGTGCTAATCACTATGCCACTGTGCTTCCTGTATTTAATGAGGACTGAATGATGATCATCTGTCCACAATTCAGCAGCTGTGTGTTCCGGGCTTTTCTTTCTAATACACTTTGCATAAAAACAGGGATTTTTCGTTCACACACACATTTCTGTGCATGTTTAAGCTGGCCAACTACGTCAAAGTAATCCCTCTCTGGCCAGTTGGAGGAAACCGGAGTGCCCGGGGGAAAACCTCCTTACTTAACTTAACAACAACAAACTAACACAACAAACACACTATCTATCTATAAAAAGGGTGATGATAATCATCTGTCCATAGTTCAGCAGCTGTATCTGTGGGAAGAGAAGAAACATGTATTAAGGGTTTCATAAAAGAAGTTATCCAGCAAACAAAAATGTTCTAAATAATTCTACCAGCTAACAAAGCAATCACTGTCACCCAACAATGGTCAAGGTGGCTTTTTTGGGAGAAAAGACAAATCAGAATTAGCCAAGTCACCCTCAGCCGGTGTTCTATAGAATAGTGACCTCCGGTGGGTCTATGCATGCGCGGTAGGGAACGTCGCTCCAGCTGATATGGTGATCAGCTGGCAGGACCTGAACATAGCGCATGCCATATAGTCTGCAGCATTATCCAACCCTATGCAAACAGCGGAGGGGGAATATAATTGTCAGATTATGTGTGTTGCAGGGCGTCTTCAGTGTGTTGAACGGCGGGTTTTGTGTGTGTTGCAAAACAACCTTAGACACAGGCAAATCCCACCAATCAACACACTAAAGCTGCCCTGCAACACACACAAAACACATAATCTGACAATTACATTCCCCCTCTGCTGTTTGCATAGTGTCGGATAATGCCTCCTACGATCTGCACATGCATCTACACGCCATCACAACAGCTGATCGTGAAATCAGCTGCAGTTCCGTTCTGTACTGCGCAGCCCGGCGGAGGCATTTTTTGACGGAGGGCACTATTGTATAGAACACTGGAAACGGTGGACAGGTTCTTGTCTCTTGCATCCATCTCCCGATTTAGCCACAGCAGCTAATGAATCGCCCAATAAAATATTTTGCAGTTTTGTTTTCCATAGAGCAGGGAAAGCTTAGAGCCACTGTTGGGTTCTACTCATGTCCTTCTCGGTGATACCAGGAGCTTCACTCGTACCTCCACCATATACCAGCAATTGAGGTATCAAATATTAGTGAATTATCCCTGTAAGAGCTATAAAGCCTTTGGCATCTGAGCAGACAATCCAAATCAGTTAGTGGACATAATTCTGAGCAAATACAAAGCTAATGTTCATTTTGTAACGACCCAAACTTCCTTCACAGAGCAGAAGGCTTTATTTATCTGATTCACCAATTTATTATAATATTTTATCCATCTAATTGCTCTGTAACAAGGATCTGCATTATAGCAAACCTCATAGATTACATTTACTATAGCAGGATCAATAGGCTCTATTCACAAAGCTATCAGGATAAGGATCCCTATTTTCCAATAAGTGACCATTTTGCTAGTTGAGAAGAATAATAGTGTAATGGGGGAAATGTATCATCCTATCAGGATTGGCTTACCTGTTGCTGCTGAAATTGTTCCTTTATTCATCTCTGGTGGGTGTATGAATTCGTAAAGTTAGCGCTTCACGATCGTAGTCCATCCTAACTGGTGGCTGTAGAGATGATAATAGTCCAGGGATGATAACGACCATCCGTCCATAATTTGGTACATCAAACACAGACTGTAGGTGAGAGAAGAAAAGTTAGATCTTTCAAAGGGTTTCTTAAAGGAAATGTTCTTGATGAACAAAATAATTTCTAAATGATTTTGCCAAAGATTTAAAAACAATCACTTGTACTCTGAAATAGTAAAAGTGATAGAAAATACTAACAGATGTAGGACACTTACCCATATATGATGATTGACCCCGGCGCGGCAGTATGGACATGTTCTGCTCTGCTCCATCCATCTGGTGATGCATTCATCGTGGAATTGGTGAGAACAGGGAAGTCTGGAGCTTTTGTCTTCCTTTTCTATTTCCAGTAAACAGACGCTGCATTCAGGCAGCTCATCGCTCTCCTGGTTAGAAGGTGGAGTCTGGACACTCTCCGGTTCTGCCTGGTTCTGGTCAGGCGTAGATCCGTTTCTGTCAGGGTTCTCATCGCTTCTGGAACTCTGGAGCGGTTCTTCTTCAGGCTCACGGGCCCATATTAAAGTCCTGGATTCTCTGATATGAGGTATGGGAGAATCTTGGCCTGCAAAAATAATAAAGTTTAGTAAATTGGAGATACTTTCCTCCTGTCTAATGCTAAAGACACATTCCAAATGTTATTTCTTAAGTTTACTTTTCATTTGTATAAAGTCACAGCAGTGACCTTGAGACATTGTCCTCAGTAGCAGTAGAATGTCCTTCTATTGTATTCTGTATGGTATTAAATATATTTATTATCCAATATGTAGAATACACCCCCCCCTCTGTTACCGCTGCTACAGATGTGTAGAGCAAAGAACTCCAGGGCAGGGCAAATGCAGGAATTTTTTTTGCATTTCTAACCTAATTTTCATAATAAATATGATCATCAGCAGATGATATACTCATTTGTATATCTATATAGAGCAGGGATATGCAATTAGCGGACCTCCAGATGTTGCAAAACTACAAGTCCCATCATGCCTCTGCCTTTGGGTGTCATGCTTGTGGCTGTCAGAGTCTTGCCATGCCTCATGGGACTTGTAGTTCTGCAACAGCTGGGGGTCCGCTAATTGCATATCCCGGATATAGAGTATAAATTGATCTCCATGTGTGTGCCGTTTTTTTTGCCTTCTGGGGGACCATTAGGGAGATTTATTTTCACTCCTCTTCACCTAGATATCACTTTTTTGGTGGACTGACCCTTTAAGAGCTGATTCTTATGTCTGGTATACACTGCAATTTTTTCCCATTCAACTCAACAGCTTGAAAAAAAAAAACTGACAGATTGCCGTACCAACAAGCAAGGTTGGTGCAACGACCTCCCCTGCTGTGCTAATGTTTTATGACATGGGGACTCCACCCCTCCATCAACATTCCTTCTAACGATTGGCTTCTGTGGGACAGACTGCTGTACACACTGATCGAATGTCGGCCAGTTCCTGTTGAATGGTTATACAGCTATTCTTCATTTTGTAACCAACCCAAGATTCCTTTACACAGCAGAAGGCTTTTTTGTCCCGCTAACGCAACAGAAATTGTATTAATATTTTACCTGGAAATACTTGTAAAGTTGGCTCTCCATTGTCAAAGCCGATGGAAAATGAGGCGCGGCTGGCCCAGAGTGATCCAGGGACCATTATATTCAGGGTTCCGTAGTTCTCTACGACAATTGTACGCTATATGTGAAAAGAGAGAAAATACATTTATTAAGAGTTTTCCAAAAGTAAAAAGTCTGAATCGACTAAAGTTTATATAATTTTCTCCAGCTAATAAAAACAATCACCTTTACTAAGTATTGAAAATGTGGGAGAAAAAAACAGGTATAAGACACTTACCGTCATATACCAAGGGAACCTTTCCTGGCAGATGGGACAGGTGGAATCCCTCTCCTGTGCCCATTTAGTGAGGCAAGTGGCATGAAACTGGTGGGAGCAGGGTAGTCTGCGGATATCTGCTCCCTCTTCCAATTGTTGGTGGCATACTCTGCAAGCAGGATGCTCTTCTTTCTGCTGATCATGAAGATGGGGGCTCTGGATGCCCTCCGGATCTGGCTGGTTCCGATCGTCCTCAGGAGGCGCGAACACCATTGGAACGTCAGGGTCCCAATGTCTCTGGCGCAGCTGATGGGGGCTCTGGAAGCTCCCCAGAGCTGGCTGGTTCAGATCAACCTCAGGAGGCGTGAATATCATTGGAACGTCAGGGTCCTGATGTCTCTCGCGCAGCTGAGTTCCGTATCTCTGGGAGATGTCGTGGTGGTGACGTCTCCAGTGAAACTGATTTTCAGTTTCTCTCTCCCGCAGTGGGGATCTTGATCTTCTCCTTTGTGGTATTGGAGAATTTTGCCCTGCAATAACAGTAAACAAGATAAAAATTAAAAGACAAATTACAAATATTTCTTTAAGTTTCATTTTCTTTTCATAAATATTAAATCAGAACAATGACCATCATAAATACGATTGCCAGTAAAATATATAATAGGAAGCTCTATCTATATGAGAGGTATGTTAGGAGGATGTGTTTATCTGTATTGTTAGCAGAGGTTCCTCGAGACCTTAACATTATTTCAAGGCTTCCTTGGGAACAAAAATGTTAAGAATTACTGATTTATATAATAATTTATTATTTCAGCTGTGTGATTGCTCTGTAATAAGGATATGCATAATATCTTCTATGAAAGATTATATCCATAATACGTGGCTCCATTAGCCATAGGCTTCATTCACAAAGCTAACACACCAGGATGTTTTCCAAGGATTGGCAGTTATTTTCTGCTGAGCCACCCAGTGAGATTTGAAAACAAAAACCGTTACATTCTGAAAATGGAATGTCTAAAAATAGATCGCCTTCCGCTTGTGTTAAAGCCGAGGGAAATGAGCCTTTGAAGAAATCCATTCTTCCCACTAGTTTTACAGATATAAACTCCTCCTTTTTCCTATAAATTACATCTGATTGGAAACTCATTACTGACTTTCATCAGAATAACTATTTTCATATTGGAAATCATCAAATCTAAAAACTACTATTAGAAAATGAAAAACACATTTTGATAAGTGAAAATGATAATATTGAAATGGATCACATGACTTACCATATGGAAATGGGTATCTCTCCGTTTCTGATGGCCTTTCACGGTTGTAGAATCGTGAATAGCTTCTATTTGCTCTTGACATCTTGGTAATATTAGATGTTAGATGCCTATTAGATGTTAATTTATATATAAATGTGAATAATTTCACTACAGACAACAACAATCTGAAAAACGCAGGAGAAACACGTCAGCAATGCTTTCAGTGTGGCTCCAACTAGGCATCTGCTGAGCAGTCCTCTGGCAGGGGTATTTATTGCTGCAGGTGATGACATCACTCACAGTGGGCGTTTCCAACTGACGTTTTTTTTTTTTTTCAACCAACTTTACGAAACTGTAAACATTTTAGTTTTGAACAGGCTCAGTTCACACCACAAACACATTATTTTAGCACAAACTTTTTTTTATTTTTTTATTCTTTATTTGTTTCTTTATTTGTTCTTTGGATTACGAGCATTCTTCTGGAACTGATTATGCTCGTAATCCGAGGTTCAACTGTACTTGTAGAAACTGTACTCTTGGTTGCAACCATCAATGTGGAAAAGCTGTCTAGTTTGGAAAGCCAATAACTTTCTGCTCCTACCTAATCCAAAGGCAGTATGAATACCAGAACCATCTGTCTCTCCTTTCCCGCCTTCTGCCTACGCCACCCAGGAGGGGTGATATCTTTTCCCTTATGAAATTGTTTGCGAATGTAGAGTAATTGAAAAAGATGTGCTGCAGCATGAGCTCTGGAGTCTTGCCTTGGGACCTCGTTGGCTTATACATTTATGTCACAGTGTAAGGAATGTTGCCCGATGCCTGCGTCATACAGTTTTGGGTAGATGCTTCCCCCCCCCCCCCCCCCCTATATTTAGACGTTTCTCCTTTAATACTAGGTCCACATATAATATATTGTCAAAAGTATTAGGACACCTGCCTTTACACATGCATGAACTTTAATGGCATCCCAGTCTTAGTCTGTAGGGTTCAATATTGAGTCGGCCCACCCTTTGCAGTTATAACAGCTTCAACTCTTCTGGAAAGACTGTCCACCAGGTTTAGGAGTGTGTCTATGGGAATGTTTGACCATTCTTCCAGAAGCGCATTTGTGAGGTCAGGCAGTGATGTTAGACGAGAAAGCCTGGCCCACAGTCTCCGCTCTATATCATCCCAAAGGTGTTCTATTTGGTTGAGGTCAGGACTCTGTGCAGGCCAGTCCAGTTCCTCCACCGCAAGTTCAGTCATCCACGTCTTTATAGGCCTTGCTTTGTGCACTGATCCTAATCATTTGGTGGAGGGGGAATTATGGTGTGGGATTGTTTTTCAGGTGTTGCGCTTGGCCCCTTAGTTCCAGTGAAGGGAACTCCTTAAAGGGGTGTTCCAGCCAAAATTACACTTTTAATTTCAATATTCTTTATTGAGTTATGTCATAAAGCAAAAACAGACAAAGGACAAAGACAGCGCATATGTAGACAACATCTGCCAAAAACACAGGGATAAACAATTGAGGAACATTGACAGATGACGGTAACAATATAATGAATGTTGGGAAGTACGTTGTTAAAGTACCATGTACAGGAGCTATCCGCTCCCACCTAGGCACCCCGATGGGATCAAACTGTTCCCAGGAGGGGGGACCGCACACACCAGATAACATCAGTATTCCCTACATAGTGAATTAAAACAATGCAGATATAGCACAGCAGATATAACAAACAAAACAAGGTCAAGGGGGGAGGGGAGGGGAGGGCAGAGCCAAAAAAAAGAGAAAATAGGGGGGGAGGGAGGTCACCATGTATCGATCAGACTATATCGAACTAGGGCTATACAGAAACACACGGTTCACATCATCAACTCAGCTGAGATCTAGTAATCAATCTTTAACTGTACATCTTTGATTTGATAACCAGCTTTCCCATTTAATCCTAAAGTGTTTGGTTGTAAGATCCGATATTGCTAACAATTTCTCCATTTCGCACTGGTAGTTCAGAGTAATTATGGCATCGTTGGGAGATGGGCACTTAGCCGTACTCCACAATCTGGTAATAGTTAGTTTGGCCGCTAACAAAAGTTGTATGATCACCACTCTTAATTTAGAAGGAAATTCGTCTATTGAGAGATGCAGTAGCGCAAGTTCAGGGGTGGGATCTATGGGTCGCTTACATATATCTGAGATCATGGAAAATATCTTATTCCAGAAGGAGCGCACCGATTTACAAGCCCATAGAATATGGTATAATGTACCTACGTCTCCACATTTCCGCCAGCATAAGGCCGAGCAGTCAGGATAGTATTTAGATAATTTGTAGGGTGTGAGATACCAGGAGTGTACTACCTTTTGAAAAAGTTCCCAGTGGTTTATACATTTGGAGGAAGTGTAGGTGGCGGAGAACGATACTTTCCATTGGTTATCAGGGAAGATTTTACCCAGGATTTTCTCCCATTTAGTGATGGTGGTCAGTTTGAAAGGGGAGTCTTGGTTATTATAAATATTGTAGAACAACGAAATTCCCTTAACGGGGATAGTAGGGTCCTGGAGGAACGATGCAATTGGGGGTGAGATTTCCAAGTGATCGGGTAAAGGGTGTTTTTTCAAAAAGGAGGAAATTTGTAAATAGGAAAAGTGAGCCGAGGGAGGGAGGTGAAATCGAGAGGCCAAATATTCGAAGGTGTGAAGGGAAGAATCACAATATAAATCTTTTAAGAGATTAGGCCCCTAGAGATCCAAGTTTTCAGGTTAAGGTCAGGTATAAAATGCTGGAGAGCCAAAAGTGGTGTAGAAACCCTACAAAGTGATCCGTTAATTGGGGAAGAAGTAGCGAGTGTAGACAATGTTTTGGTAGTTACCTGCACTGTGGGGATAGGAGAAGCGGGGACAAGGGCCCCCAGCTTTATGGCAATGAGAATTGATTTAAGATCTTTGTGTGGGATGCTGCCGGCCTCCAGAAGTGTCCACGTTTTGTGGGTAGAGGGGGTCCACCAATGTTTAAGTTGATCTATAACACATGCTTTATAATAGGCCGTCACGTTGGGGGCCCCCATCCCACCCAGTTTTCTATGCTTCATCATAATAAGGAGAGAGCATCTAGGCGGTTTTCTGTTCCATATATACTGATTGAAATTTTTTTGCACCGAGGAAAGGAAGGCGCGTGGTAAAGGGATTATAATTGTGCGAAACAAATAGAGGAGCTTGGGTAGTATTATCATTTTCAATGCTGCTATCCTCCCGGCTGTTGACAGGTCTTGGGTATGTAATTGGTTCAGTTGTTGGGGTAAAACTTCCAAAAAGGATTTAAAATTATACCTGTACAGTAGCGAGGTCTGTCGGGTCAGTTGGGTTCATAGGAAGGGTAATGAGTGAGGGGACCAGATAAAAGGGAAATTTTTGCAAAGAAGTAGAAATATTTATGCCTAGCATTTGGGATTTGGTTGCATTTAATTTGTAGTATGACACGGCACTAAATTCACTTAGTAAGTTTTGTGTTTCGGTCAGGGATTCTTGGGGGTTGGAGAGTATGAGCATGACGTCGTCAGCAAATAGACTTATCTTATGCTCTTTACCATCTATAGTTAGGCCTGCAATCTTATGATGGGCTCTAATGTTTTCCGCCAACGGTTCCATGAGGAGTGTAAAGATTATTGGCGACAAAGGGCATCCTTGCCGATTCCAATTAGTTATATGTGTATCGGTTTGGAGGTAATACCTGAGGTAAGTACAATGGCCGAGGGATTGGAGTAAAGGGATAAGATAGCAGTTTGTATCCACCCTGTTATTCCAAAGGTAGTAAGTACCGTCTTTAAGTAACACCAGTGGACCCTGTCGAACGGCTTCTCTGCATCCAAGGATAGGAGCAGAGAAGGCGTCCGAGAGGTCTCAGCTTGGGAGATCAGATTGATAAGTCGCCTGGTGCCATCTGGGGCTTGGCGTCCGGGTACAAAACCCACCTGGTCTGAGTGGATGAGAAGGGGTAAGATCTTCTGTAGTCTAATAGTTAGCAGCTTGGCAAACAATTTAACGTCAGTGTTAAGGAAAGATATGGGTCTATAGTTGGTAGGGCTAGTAGGGTCTTTATTAGGTTTGGGCAAGGTCACTATCACTGCTTTCAACATCTCAGGTGGAAAGGTCCCTGAGGACGAAGCCAGGTCGAAGACCGTTTGCAAATATGGAGCAATTTCTTTAGAGAAGTGTTTGTAGTACTCATTTGAAAAACCGTCATCGCCCGGGGATTTTCGGTTGGGTAGTTTGGAGATAGCTAAGCAAATTTCTTGGGTCGTGAATGGCTGGGATATGGAGGCAAGTTGGTCCTTAGCAAGGGTAGGGAGTTGTATTTTACTAAGAAATGCATTGATAAGCGCCGGTGAGGGTTGAGGGGTAGAGGCATCAGTACGAAGGTCATATAGGGACTGGTAGTAGTCAGCAAAGGTGTTGGCTATGTCTTTAGGGTTAATGACTGTGTTATGAGTAAATGGATGTTTGATGGAAGCTATTCTTTGTTTGATCTGTTTAGCCTTTACCTTCCTAGCTAGCCAAGCCCCGGCCTTATTATGCAAACCATAGTAGTTTGCCTTGAGAAATTTTAGATGATTCACATGTTTGTAGAGGAGCAGTGTCCTCAACTGTTGCCTGTTTGTAAGAATGTGTTGCGTAAGTTGGGGATTTGGTTTAAGCTTGTTTTCCTGTTCCATTAACATTATGGAATTTAGCAAGTCAGTGATCTGCTTCGACCTTTGCTGTTTAACATTTGAGGCCAATTTAATCAATATCCCCCTCATGTAGGCCTTGTAAGCATTCCATAAGATAAATCTGTTGACATCAGGAGTATCATTACAATCAAAGAAATTTTGATGTTCCTGAGCGATCGTTTGGCACAATATCTTGTCTTCCAAAAGAGAGGTGTTCAGCCTCCAAAGTGGGGGGGACGATTTGCGAAGTTTGTCATCAAATTCTACAGTGAGTGGGGCATGGTCTGACTAAGACATTGCACCAATGTCCGCGCCCAGAACATTCTGAAGAGGTCTCTTGCCTGTAAAAAAAAAGTCAATGCGAGAATAAGAGCAATGAGCAGCTGACAAAAATGTATAGTCCTTCTCTGAGCCATGGAAGCACCTCCATATGTCGTACAGTTCGTATTTCTCAAGTAGGGGGACAATAGATTGCGTAGGCCTCCTGGCTTGGGTAGTGGAATCCATAGAGGAGTCCAGGATAGAGTTGAAATCCCCCCCCCAAGATGAGAGTACCTTGTGACACTTCCGAAATTGTGGCGAGTAAAGGGGCCAGAAACTTACGCTGTTTAGTGTTAGGGACAAGTGTAAAGGCAATTTGGTTCAATTCGCAGATAAGGATTACAAACCTTCCTTGGGGGTCCTGAACGGAGCGAATGTGACGGAATATAACTGAGTCTTTAATAGCTATTAACACACCACATGCTTTTTTGGGGCCATTAGACATATACAATTGGGAGAAGTTTTGAAAGTTCAATCTAGGACATTTGTGTGCAGCAAAGTGGGTTTCCTGGGCGAAGATAATGTCAGCCTTGAGAGAGCGGCCCTCTTTCATCAACGCAGCACGCTTGAAGGGGCTATTGAGCCCCTTTGTGTTAATAGACATACATTTCAAAGGCATGGCATAGGACAGTTATTAGCTAATGTAAGGCTATGCATGGTTACACTGTCAGCCCAGAGGTGAGGAGGGGAGTACCTGAGCAAACAATATACAAGGATCCACGAAGACTTCAGTGTGCAGTAAAGGATAGTAGAGTAGAGCACAGTCAGTACGCTGGGTAGCTGGTGTACGATGTTGGTAATCCAAGTTAGCAGATCAGAGACAAGGTCAAGTTCGACTGAGGATAGAGTTAAGTCATATTTGGCGACCAGTAGGGTAGAGGGTACTAAAAAACAAAAAACAAAAGACAAGGAGACATAGGTAACACAAGTAAAAAGGAACCTGATAAATACAGGTACAATAGGCAGCTCGGGCTGCTACAATAGCTCAGAGGGGGGTGAGAGTCAATAGTGCAATGCACTAGAAACTGAAAGAAGAACACTTCAAACTAGTGAGCTCCATGCCTCACACCTCAAAAAAAACCAAAAAACTTTGACGGTGAGGAGAGGCTCCGCGAGTGGAACAGAGAGTAGGTTATGACCATTCTGTATCCAGGCGCTCTGGGGTAGGTTGAGCGGAAGGTTGAGCATCCGGAGGGATCAGATTCCACTTTTTGAAGAGCTCTATACCTTTTTCTACACTGTATATGGGAAATAGCTTGCCATTCCATGTGACTAGAAGCTTTGTGGGAAACCCCCAGCGGTAGATCACCCCATTGTTGCGAAAAACTTTTGTAAGTGGGTTGAGCTTTTTTCTGTTCAACGCGGTTTGTTGCGATATATCTGTATACAAAGAGATACCATTGAATTCGTCAGTCACTGCTGGATCTTGTTTGGCCGCCGCCATAACACGCTCTTTTGCATGGTAGTAGTGAATGCATGCTAAGGTATCTCTGGGTGCAGTGTCAGGGAGAAATTTTGGCTTGGGTATACGATGAGCCCTGTCAACGCACAATTCAATATCATTCAGGGACGGAACAAGGGCCTTCATAAGGCACTGAACAAAGACGGTAAGATCAGCCGGTGGGATCGACTCCGGAATCCCCCTAAACTTATTGTTGTTCCGCCTTGAGCAGTCTTCCAAGTCCGCCATTTTGTTTTGGAGGCGTTGAAGCTCCATTTCCTGATCAGCATAAGCGTCATTGTGAGCGGTGTATAGATCCGCCATTTTGGATTCTAGGTGATGGATCTGACTGCTGCGAGCTGTAACAGTGTTATTCAGTGAAGCAAACATATCAGAAAAGTCATTAAACAGGGTTCTTCTGACGGACAGGAGCATGTTTTTCATAGTGCTCTCTGAGATTGCTTGGTCTGTGGCTGGAAAAACATCAATAGAAGGCTCTGCTTGCGTGGCCTGTGAGGAGAGCTGCATAGTGACATGCTGCAGCCCAGAGGAGGACTCATCTCCCTCCCTACGTAGCCTGGTCTTAGCTGGGCTACGGGTAGTGGGTGTAGAGGGGGGTGGCGAATCTCCCAGCTCCGCTGCCGTTGGATGACTCATCGCAGTGTAGCCTCCGGGATGAGAGCTGGTCCCTCTGTAGGAGCCGGAGCCGGCGCCATCTTGGGAGTTCGGCGGGATCGCCGGGAAGAAGTCTGTGAGGCGCTGGGGCTGCCTGTCTTTCTTCCTCCGCTTGTACATGGCTGCACGGAGCCGCCGCCGATACAGGAGGTGATGTGTGGGTTCAGCGGGACCTCTCCCCTTCGTTGCTGTGCCGTTGCTGTGGTATGAAGTAGCGGGAGCTCACAACTATGCGGCCATCTACAACGCCGGCCGGACACGCCCCCCCAAAATTACACTTTTTAAATAAAAATACCCCAATAATACACAAACCTAATGTATTCTAGTAAAGTTAGTCTGTAAACTAAGATCTGTTTTTTTAGGTTATTACAGCATTTTGAAAGTTTATAAACTAGCATTAGGCCGTGGCCATCCTAAGTGTGGGCATCCATGAAGCCAGACTGTATGACTTCCTGGATTTCAGCTTTGCAGATCTCGCACATGCGCAGTGCTGCACAAGGTTTCAGGTCAGCTTTCCATAGCAACGGGAGTGTCAAAGGAAGTTGCCGCCCCTTATCTATGCAAACCTCTCCTCCTCTCCTCCCTCCAGAAACCAGTAAATATACAAAATCATTTGTTTCTCTGCAGATATATCTACATAACAAGATTTTGGATATATATCTATCTTTATATATATATATATATATATGTATCTCTCTCTCTCTCTCTATATATATATATATATATATATATATATATATATATATATATATATATATATATATATATATATATATATATATATATATATAGATACTAGATGTGCACCGTCAATAAATTCATTTTGTTTCTTTTCTGTTTCGCATTAGCTGTTATTTTGTAACCGAAACTCAATTCGGATTCGTACGAAATATGAATTTTCGTTAGATTCGTTCACTTTTCCTAACAATTACCAACATTTGTTATGATGAATTTAAAATGCTGGACACTTAAAGAGGACTAATAGTATCGGCAGTGTTCATTATGAGGGGTTCCCACCATCCCTGTGCTGACTTCCTGGGTTTGTACACCTGCTGTGCTCATTATGAGGGGTTTCCACCATCCCTGTGCTGTGCTGACTTCCTGGGCTTGTACCCCTGCTGTGTTCATTATGAGGGGTTCCCACCATCCCTGTGCTGACTTCCTGAGTTTGTACACCTGCTGTGCTCATTATGAGGGGTTCCCACCATTCCTGTGCTGTGCTGACTTCCTGGGTTTGTACACCTGCTGTGTTCATTATGAGGGGTTCCCACCATCCCTGTGCTGAGTTCCTGGGTTTGTACACCTGCTGTGCTCATTAAGAGGGGTTCCCACCATCCCTGTGCTGAGTTCCTGGGTTTGTACCCTTGCTGTGCTTATTATGAGGGGTTCCCACCATCCCTGTGCTGACTTCCTGGATTTGTACACCTGCTGTGCTCATTATGAGGGGTTCCCACCATCCCTGTGCTGTGCTGACTTCCTGGGTTTGTACCCCTGCTGTGTTCATTATGAGGGGTTCCCACCATCCCTGTGCTGACTTCCTGGGTTTGTACACCTGCTGTGCTCATTATGAGGGGTTTCCACCATCCCTGTGCTGTGCTGACTTCCTGGGCTTGTACCCCTGCTGTGTTCATTATGAGGGGTTCCCACCATCCCTGTGCTGACTTCCTGAGTTTGTACACCTGCTGTGCTCATTATGATGGGTTCCCACCATTCCTGTGCTGTGCTGACTTCCTGGGTTTGTACACCTGCTGTGTTCATTATGAGGGGTTCCCACCATCCCTGTGCTGAGTTCCTGGGTTTGTACACCTGCTGTGCTCATTAAGAGGGGTTCCCACCATCCCTGTGCTGAGTTCCTGGGTTTGTACCCCTGCTGTGCTCATTATGAGAGGTTCCCACCATCCCTGTGCTGACTTCCTGGATTTGTACACCTGCTGTGCTCATTATGAGGGGTTCCCACCATCCCTGTGCTGTGCTGACTTCCTGGGTTTGTACCCCTGCTGTGTTCATTATGAGGGGTTCCCACCATCCCTGTGCGGACTTCCTGGGTTTGTACACCTGCTGTGCTCATTATGAGGGGGTCCCACCATCCCTGTGCTGTGCTGACTTCCTGGGCTTGTACCCCTCCTGTGTTCATTATGAGGGGTTTCCACCATCCCTGTGCTGACTTCCTGAGTTTGTACACCTGCTGTGCTCATTATGAGGGGTTCCCACCATCCCTGTGCTGTGCTGACTTCCTGGGTTTGTACCCCCGCTGTGTTCATTATGAGGGGTTCCCACCATCCCTGTGCTGACTTCCTGGGTTTGTACACCTGCTGTGCTCATTATGAGGGGTTCACACCATCCCTGTGCTGACTTCCTGGGTTTGTACCCCTGCTGTGCTCATTATGAGGGGTTCCCACTATGCCTGTGCCGACTTCCTGGGATTGTACACCTGCTGTGCTCATTATGAGGGGTTCCCACCATCCCTGTGCTGTGCTGACTTCCTGGATTTGTACCCCTGCTGTGTTCATTATGAGGGGTTCCCACCATCCCTGTGCTGACGTTCCTGGGTTTGTACACCTGCTGTGCTCATTTTGAGGGCTTCCCACCGTCCCTGTGCTGAGTTCCTGGGTTTGTACACCTGCTGTGCTCATTATGAGGGGTTCCCACCGTCCCTGTGCTGACTTCCAGGGTTTGTACACCTGCTGTGCTCATTATGAGGGGTTCCCACCATCCCTGTGCTGAGTTCCCGGGTCTGTACACCTGCTGTGCCCATTATGAGGGGTTCACACCATCCCTGTGCTGACATCCTGGGTTTGTACTTCTGCTGTGCTCTTTATGTGGGGTTCCCACCATCCCTGTGCTGTGCTGACTTCCTGGGTTTGTACAGGGGAAAGCCATGTACAGAGGAGGGCACTGTGTACATGGCTGTGCCCTCCTGTGTGTGTATATATATATATATATATATATATATATATGTACCCGGTACCTGGCTGTGCTCTGTGTAGGCAGTTGTAGGCCTCTGTACACGGCTGTGCCGTCATGTGTAGGTAGGTACCGTCCTGTAGACACACACAGAATGTGACTTGTCCCTCACACCATCTCCCTGCAGTGCATGCCTTCGGCTCAGGCCTCCTCTCAGTAGCAGGGCTGCCATGGTAACCAATGATTAGCAGCGCTGTGTCCTCTCTCTATGTCGCTCCATTTCCTTCTAACAAGCGGCTCTCGCTCCACCTCCATCAACTCATTGGTAGCCAAGTAGTCCAATAATGCCTCCGATTGGATAATGCATCTGACGAACCACGCATGCACAGTCATGGCAGTGTACAATATGAGATGGCATTGTACGGCATGCAATGACACTGTATGGCATTGAACATGCCATGGCACTGGTGAGGAGTATGTCCGCTCACAGTGTGCATATTGTATATTCTGCCCTCTCCCTGCAAAACTCCTTTACGTGTGTGAGGTGAAATGTTGCTGCAGTTTATTGCAGATTTAACTTCTGATTAAAGTGGAATATTAGGCTATAATGTGACCCCCAAGACTCCCCCCCCCCCCTTTAGGGCTTACTTACACAGGCGTGGACAGAGCAAGGCACAATATAACTGTTGGGTTTTGCCTCGGCGCTATGTAGACAGGCAAATAATGCCTTCCATTGTATGAGTCCGACGATCCACGCGGTACGTAACGTCACTCTAGCTGATCTCCCGATCAGCTGTAGCTACGTCATCACTGCACATGCGCAGTGCGTCGGTTGCTCTTCTAGACAGGAGGCATCATTTGACAGGACACCGATTTACAATGCTGTTCTGGCCGACATTGGAAGTGATTCGCACCACACTGCAGTGCAAATCAAATGTGACATCCGTGCAATGCAGACTCGACCATACAGATTGTATGGCTGAATTTGCATTTGGACCAAACTCGCACAGGACCCCTTTTTTTGGTCCGCACCAGAATCAAATCGCATGCGTATTCACACCCATGCAATTCAATTCCTGTCCAAAGATACAGTTTGCACGGCAATATGTGAACTGATTTGGGGGTGTCATTAGCTTTCTATTGACACTCCCAACAGTTCGCATATGGCAATGTAAACTGCCTACGAGTTGTATGCGATGTGGGAACCCACATTGGATTCTCAGGTTTCCCACATCGCTGCAGTGTAAACCGGCCCTTAGAATGATTTAAGGGTTGCCAGTGTTTAGTGTACAGATTGTGCTGCTGTTAGTCATAGAAACCTTGTGACACACTGCAGATTTCCCTCATCGCACCTGACTCGCAGGCAATTCACCTCACACTGCACTATGCCAACCACCGGGAGTGTCAATACAAAGTTTATGACACCCCCAGATCGGTTCGCATATCGCAGTGCCAACTGTCAATTCGGACAGCAATCCGATGGCATGGGTGTGAATGATTCTGGTGCAGATAAAAAAAAGGGGGTTCTGCTCACCTTTGGTCCAAATGTGATGTGATTTCAGCCATGCAATCCGTATGGCTGAAGCAATGTTTACATTGGTGCAATGCGAGAACCAGCGCAAATACAGTGCCGGTTCCCACATTGCATCTCTCCTACAGACAGTTCACACTGCCCTCTGTGAACTGCTGTGGGTGTCAATACAATGTTAATGACACCCCTAGATTGATTCACAGATTGCAGTGTAAACTGTGGATTTCAACAGAAAATCGGATCGCATAGGTGAGAACACCCATGCGATCTGATTTCAGAGCGGGAAAAACAAGTCTCTGCACCTTTTTCTGTGCAAATTCAATGTGGATTCAGCCATACAACTGTATTGCTGAACTCACATTGCTCAGACATTGCCAGTGCCAATCACATGCAATATATGATCAAAGCACAAGACGCACAGCGCACCAATGTGTACCGAACCTTAATAGGTGGATTGTAGTCCCTGCTTTGCTTCCACCTGTCTGAATGGGGATCTGCCTAGTTTACATTGGCAGATCCCTTTTTGGTATGGTTTACAGAGGATAGGCACCGTATCACATCTAGTGCCCGACACCCGCATATCAGATTTTCCAATTCTGTTAACTGAATCGCAGATGTAAAGGCTGAAATGCCAAAGCAGTGGGTATCGGGAACAAAAGTAAACTCCTTTTAAAATAAATTGAATTTAAATAAATTAAATATTTATTAAAAAAGCAAATGTTAAATAAATGTTGTAAAATACACTTTTAAAAAAAAAATATTGCCACGTGGAAATATACATTATTGTTCTAATAAAGTTTTTCTTAGGTTAAATCCAAGTTGTTCAATTATACCTAAAAGAAAACAAAAAAATTATAAAATGAACAGGGTGTACAAAGCAAAATCCAAAGCAATACAGAGATTGAGTAGAAAGTAAACAAAAAAAAAAAAAGAAAAGGAGGAAGACAGCGATACATAAACAAGAGAAAGAAAATAGAGCACAAGAAAGAGCAAGAGAAAGAAAAAGAAGGCAAGTGTGAGCATCATATGGATATCCCTGATCCGGCTCTTCCAGGTAGTGGATGCGCACGCTGCCGGTGGCTTGCTCCCGCAGTGTTCAAAGAAAGCGGGAGCCCAGAGCGATCATCAAGCAGGGAGACGACCCCTCCTAGCAGGGTCCCCCAGAGAGCACCCCCTCCTCCTCCTCACATCAGGGTTCCCCCCCAGAGAGCACCCCCCTCCTCTTATCAGGGTCCCCTAGAGAGCACCCCCCTCCTCCTATCATGGTTCCCAAAAGAGCACCCCTCTCCTCCTAGCATGGTCCCCCAGAGAGCAACCCCCTCCTCCTAGCATGGTCCCCCAGAGAGCACCCCCCTCCTCCTAGCATGGTCCCCCAGAGAGCACCCCTCTCCTCCTAGCAAGGTCCCCCAGAGAGAACCCCCCTCCTCCTAGCATGGTCCCCCAGAGAGCACCCCCTCCTCCTAGCATGGTTCCCAAAAGAGCACCCCTCTCCTCCTAGCATGGTCCCCCAGAGAGCACCCCCCTCCTCCTAGCATGGTTCCTAAAAGAGCACCCCTCTCCTAGCATGGTCCCCCAGAGAGCACCCCCCTCCTCCTAGCATGGTTCCCAAAAGAGCACCCCTCTTCTCCTAGCATGGTCCCCCAGAGAGCACCCCCCTCCTCCTAGCATGGTCCCCCAGAGAGCACCCCCCTCCTCCTAACATGGTCCCCCAGAGAGCACCCCCCTCCTCCTAGCATGGTTCCCAAAAGAGCACCCCTCTCCTCCTAGCATGGTCCCCCAGAGAGCACCCCCCTCCTCCTAGCATGGTCCCCCAAAGAGCACCCTCCCTCCTCACATCAGGGTCCCACAGAGAGCACCATCCCTCCTAGCAGGGTCCCCCAGAGAGCAACCTCCCTCCTCCTAGCATGGTCCCCCAGAGAGCACTCCCCTCCTCCTAGCATTGTCCCCCAAAGAGCACCTTCCCTCCTCACATCAGGGTCCCCCAGAGAGCACCCCCTCCTCCTATTAGGGTCCCCCAGAGAGCACCCTCCCTCCTCACATCAGGGTCACACAGAGAGTGCCCCCCTCCTCCTATTAGGGTCCCCCAGAGAGCACCCTCCCTCCTCACATCAGGGTCCCCCAGAGAGCACCCCCCTCCTCCTATTAGGGTCCCCCAGAGAGCACCCTCCCTCCTCACATCAGGGTCCCCCAGAAAGCATCTCCCCTCCTCCTATTAGGATCCCCTAGAAAGCACCCTCCTATTAGGGTCCCCCCAGAAGGCACCCCCTTCTATTGGGGTCCCCCAGAGTAAGGTGACCAGATTTTTTTAAAGGAAATCCGGGGACATTTTTTTTTTTTTTATTGGCAAATGGTAAATTATTTTATAAGCATATTTTCCTAAATGATATATGCAGTGCATGGATGTGTGATTATGTATGATATGCATGTTATTTCTCACACTTCCTCCATGAGATAAAAGAAAAGATACTTTTTTGGGATATGACTACCAAATGTTAAGAAGAAAAGATAGAGAAAAACCTTGGGCAGGGGCAGCCAGTGGCGTCTCCAGCGTTTAGATTTAGGGGGGGGGGGGGACAGGGTCAAAAGAAGGGGGGCCAACTATAAATGTTTCATGCTACATCCAAAAACAAATGTATTTTATTGGGATTTATGTGATAGACCAACACAAAGTGTCACATAAATGTGAAGTGGAAGGAAAATGATAAACGGTTTTCAAAATTGGCACCTGGGGCGGATCCAATATCTGGCACCCCTCCCCCCAGGTGGACAGGCAGCGCACTGTACGTCGACGTCAAGTGATGTTAGGGTAGTATACTGGCAGATTGGGGTGATATAGTGCCAAGTTAGGGTGATAATGCCAAGGTAGGTGATATACAATAGTGGCAGTACCAGGTTAGGTGGTATATAGTAGTGGTAGGTTAGGTGGTAGTGCCAGGCTATGTGATATACAGTAATGCCAGGTTAGCTAGTAGTAGCAGGTTAGGTGATTTACAATAGTGCCAGGTTAGGTAGTAGTGGCAGACTAGGTTGTAGTGGCAGTGCCAGGTTAGGTGGTATACAGTAGTGACAGGTTAGGTAGTAGTGGCAGGCTAGGTTGTAGTGGCAGTGCCAGGTTAGGTGGTATACAGCAGTGACAGGTTAGGTGGTAGTGGCAGGCTAGGTGATATGATATACAGTAGTGTCAGGTAAGGGTAGTAGTGCCAGGTTAGCGTGGTAGCACCAGACTAAATACATGACATGAATAGATAAGAGTCCTGTTCCCCATTTCCATCAGGTGCACTAAAAGCATGAATCTATGACTGTCCAGTGCCAGGTTAGTACCTGTATACTAAAGCTCCCCCTCTCTCTGTATATTAAAGCTCCCCCTCTCTCTGTATACTAAAGCTCCCCCTCTCTCTCTGTATACTAAAGCTCCCCCCTCTCTCTGTATACTAAAGCTCCCCCTCTCTCTGTATACTAAAGCTCCCCCCTCTCTCTGTATACTAAAGCTCCCCCTCTCTCTGTATACTAAAGCCCCCCCTCTCTCTGTATACTAAAGCCCCCCCCTCTCTCTGTATACTAAAGCCCCCCCTCTCTCTGTATACTAAAGCTCCCCTCCCTCTCTCTGTATACTAAAGCTCCCCTCCTTCTCTCTGTATACTAAAGCCCCCCCTCTCTCTGTATACTAAAGCTCCCCCCTCTCTCTGTATACTAAAGCTCCCCCCTCTCTCTATATACTAAAGCTCCCCCCTCTCTCTATATACTACAGCTCCCCCCTCTCTCTATATACTAAAGCTCCCCCCTCTCTCTCTGTATACTAAAGCTCCCCCCTCTCTCTGTATACTAAAGCTCCCATTCAGCAGAGCGTGTCTGTGTGCAATCAGCTGTGCATTGCTCGGGAAGGAGGGGGGGGGGTTACCGTACCCCAGAGAGCACCCCAGGGATGGACTGGCCATTGGGACTACAGGGAGTTTCCCGGTGGGCCGATGGCTCAGTGGGCTGGCTTCAGTAACAGCGGACGGCCCCTCTCCTCTGCTCCTCTGTCTCTTCCTCCCCGCAGCGCTCACCTCCTCTCCCTCCCCGCAGCACTCACCTCCTCTCCCTCCCCGCAGCGCTCACCTCCTCTCCCTCCCCGCAGCGCTCACCTCCTCTCCCTCCCCGCAGCGCTCACCTCCTCTCCCTCCCCGCAGCGCTCACCTCCTCTCCCTCCCCGCATCGCTCACCTCCTCTCCCTCCTTGCAGCGCTCACCTCCTCTCCCTCCCTGCAGCGCTCACCTCCTCTCCCTCCCTGCACCGCTCACCTGGGGGGAACAGAGGAGCAGGGGGAGGAAAAGATGAGCAGGGGGGGACGACAGAGGAGCATGGGGGGACCAGAAGGAGCACAGGGGAGAGGGGTCAGACAGCTGGCTCAACAGCTATGGCTTGGGAGTTTTTCACTTCTGCCTAATCTTGTCCCATAAGGGGGGGGGGGGCACCGAACTAATTCTGTGCCCCGGGTGAAATAATGTCTAGCTTCCCCACTGGTACTGCCTATAAGAGTACCAGTACCAGCCGTTCTACTCTAATAAAGTAGAACGGCTAGTGGCTAGGGATGGGGGAGAGGGGGTTTGGGTGGCCGGGGGGGCGCGGAAGTTGTCTGGTCGCCATGGGAGAGGCCTGTCAAAGTGGGCTAGTCTGGATGAAGTCCAGGGCCAAATTTTTGTACCAGTCCAGCCCTGGAGCACCCCCCCCCCTCCTCCTCACATCAGGATCCCCAGAGAGAGGGCAGGCAGCAGAGAGATGATAAAATCTCTCTGCTGCCAGCAGCTTTGCATAGTAAGGGCGGAAAAGCAGGGAGATGTCCCCATGGCACTGTGAGGGCGGGCGGTGAGAGGTGTTCTCTCTCTGCTCGCTCTCCCACCCGCTCTCTTCTCTCTTCGGTTCTCCATGCTGCCCGCTCGATCTCTGGTGTCATGCGCCTGGCTGCAGAGACTTGGGGCCGGCTCCCGTCCTACTGCAAACCCCGTGGCACTGCCTAAATAGCCAGGCCACATACTCACATTTGGAGGAGATGTTTACTTCCTCCCGGGTGATCAGTAGCTCCTCCCACTCGCGTCACTTGCAAAAAAACCGAACCCTTGCGAATCACCATGTGACTTATTCGCCTAGGCGATTAGGGGCGGGGCAAATGAAAAAAACGTATTTAGAGACATCAAAATAAATAAATAATTGCCATTGTGAGAAGTATAAGTTAAGGGCATGCAGCCCAGACAAAGTTCGAAAAATGGGTGGAACTCCGCTTTAAGATAGCTGGATGTCATCCAGCAATTTATTAGGGTGAGAGTTCTCTCTAATCCGGGGGAGTGATCCTTTCCGTTGCTGACGCGGAGATACAGTTGAGTGTCGTCTGCGTAGGAATGGTAAAGTAGCTTCTGGTTGCTGATGATCTCAAAGAGGGGACAGAGATAGATATTGAACAGTACCGGTGACAAGGGAGATCCCTGAGGGACACTGCATGATACCGTACGCATTTCTGACGTGAAAGATCCCAATTTCACTGTTTGTGATCTGTTTTCCAAGAAAGAAGAGAACCTCTTCCGCGACTTTGGCCACTTCAGCTAGCCTAGCAAGTAGTAGTCCGTGGTCTACCGTGTCAAAGGCCGCACTGAGGTCCAACAGGATCAGGAGAGAAGATTCTCCTTCATCTGCGGCCTCTAGAATATCATCCCATATTTTTACCAGAGCTGTTTCTGTTCCGTGCCCTGCAGAGGCGACTCTAGGGGGGGCCAGAGGGGGCCCTGACCCCCCAACATTATGCTGTGCCCCACAATGTGGGCCGCCCCTGGAGTAACAGTCTCTCCTGAGAGGAAGAGCGTCCCCAGTCAGCTCTGTGGGGCATTTCTCCCCCTACCTCTGCTCGCTGACACTGCATAATGCAAGAGTTCACACAACCACAGCCCCTGATCTGCTCCTTCCCCTGCATCCTCATTGGCAGGGAGAAGAGTGAGTTGCAGAAAGGACTCCATGAGCACTGTGGGGGAGGGGGGCCCAAGCCTTCATCTCAGTTACTGAAAAAACAGACTGATTTCTCCCGTCCTTAGGACAGGAGAACCAGCCTGTAAATTCCGAGAGTGGTGACTGCAAGCTAGGCCGACTGTCAGTCTATGACACTCTTTTACAGCCCAGCGAGTCCAGCCACCTCCCCCCCACTCTTCTCACATATGAGCATGGAGGAATACAGCTCCTCCTCCTTTCAGTCCCGCCCACACTATCTCGGTGTGCTGTATCTGAAGAGAGGGGATGTGTGTTCAGGAAATATGAAAATCAGCAGCATGTGTGTGAATGATGCCTGAGATTCTAGCCTGGACCGTGGGTAAGTGTGTGCACTGCAGACTGCAGTACACTGTAATCATTGAACTGCATTATCTCCATCCCTTCTCTCCCCTTCTGTCTCCCTCCCCTCTCCTGTTCTTTCAAGACATTCACAATTTACTTTCTGTAACGATCACCACCGTTTACGATATTCCATTCCATCGCCCCACGACAATTTATCTGACAGTCCGACAGACATCAGACACGACCCATTTAATTTCCCAAAATAACCGAGACAACACAAGCTCTGGTACTGGTTCCAAAATGAATGAATGAATCCTTTAATGGTAACTTAGCTTTCTTATATACAGTACAAGCATGTTACAGTTAATCACAGGGACAAAGACACACTCCACCCACACATCACACAATGGGGGGGGGGCTTCATACACATTCTTTTAGATAATGGCATTCCGATGAGTTAATTACTACTCATTACCCAGACGGTCTGGCTCCGCATTTAGAGAGGTTAATTACTACAGCTTAACAAGTCACATTCCACATCTTAACAGTGTCATTAGCATACACAATAAACAGGTCTTAGGAGCAGACCTTATTAGCACAATGGACACAAAACAGTATTAGCATCACGCAGTGGAATGTCTAGGAGCAGACTCAATTAACACCTCAAAAGCATAAAGCATGTGTCCCCACATTGAATGAAAACACTCTATTAACCTGTCGGAGTCAGACTTTAACAACTTGTAATATTTAAAGATATCCTGCAAAACATGAATTATCATGTCCCATCCCATGTAATTTATCATTATCATTTCTCAGTCACCCTATGCCCAAAAGGGGCACAGGATGACCCTAGACCCAAGAGTCATTAGTGATGCTGGCACTCGAGTACCCCCCCATCCTTCAAAAGTCTCTGGGTGTCACAGGCCATTCTGTTACACTTTAACTTTCAGTTAGGCAGGTAATATACAGTGCAAATTTCTTTCCTACATCCACAGATTGCAGGAAAGAAACTTGCATGATTCCCCCATCGACACAGACAGTGCTGATGGGAATATCCCTCCTGCCCAGCAATTGTATTCTCCCGACAAACAGTGATTCTCACTAGTGGCTATACAGCAACCACTAGTGATAATGATAAGAGAATCTGCTCATTATTGGTTCAAATCTCAGCCAGTTCCTGCTGAACCAGCTGAGATTTAAACTGTCTATGGCTGGTCTTAGCTCTTAGGCAGCCCATACATTGATCACTTTTTTCATTCAACTATTAGGTTGAATAAAAAAAAAAAAAAAGAAATCATCCAATTCCCCCATCTACACATTATAGGTGGATGGGGGGAATCCTCCCAGTGTGGACCAGTGCTGGAATAACCAGAGTTGCTGTCCTGTCCCGGCTATTCACAGCGCTGGTCTCTGTCTCCTTGGCAGCGGCGGCAGCACATTGGAACCCAGTGCTGGTTACTCTATGGGGCTAATGTACAGGGGGGCCAGCACAATTTGTTGTTAGAGAAGGCTGGGCATGTTAAAAAATCCACATGCCATAGCCTGCCAGGAAGCCCACAGTGCACAGCGCTAATCACAGGCAGTGAGAGATTTCCCGGTCCGCAGCTCTGCAACAGATCAGGAAATGTCTCGCTGCCTGTGATTAGCACTGTGGAGTGTTGGCTTCCTGGCGGGATTGGGCATGTGGGATTTCAAACACACCCGAGCCCATCTCTATTGGTTGTAGACCGTTGAGCTCCCTACAGGTTGCTTAGCAGCAGTGGAGCCTTCTCTGACATGCTGATCGTGATGTAATCCACGTGATGCTCCCAGTAAAATCCTAGTGTTAAATATCAGAGATTTTATTGATCAAAGCCCACACTTTACAGGCATAGAGCCCACACTTTACAGGCATAGAGCCCACACTTTACAGGCATAGAGCCCACACTTTACAGGCATAAAGCCCACACGGCTGCGGAACATACATTTGAATATATATTTATATATATATATATATATATATATATTGTGACGGTATGCGAGGTGAGATACTTGACCATAGATATATTTCACCGCGCATACGTTCTATTTTGAGAAGCTGAACCGGAATCCGGGCCGGGTTTTACGGCCTCTGGTGTTCCGGTCCGGATATTTGGGTCCACTGGAGTTCAATGTCAGGTGGACCTTAAAAACAACCAGGAAGAGATCAGAAGGGAGCTCTCTGGTTTTGGGACACTGAGGAGCTCTCTAAAGACATTGCAAGAAAAAGGTTTGCGTTGTTGTTTATTTTGTGGGTGGTGGGGACCAGCCCCACACTGTATAGATAGGAGACCCTGATGTTTAGTTTAGCGCCGGACGGCAAGGATTTAAGTTTACTGTTTTGTTTATTTTAACCTGCAAACCTTTTGTGAAATAAACCTGGCAGCTGCCAGACTTAAAAAGAAAGTGCCTGTTTACAGACTGTGTTTCAGAAAAGTGATCCCCACGAGCTAATCTCCCACAATATATATATATATATATATATATGTGGTTGTACTCTTGATGCTAATAAATGCTGTATTTATTAGATCTAACTGGGAGCATTACCTGGATCACATCCCAATTAGCATGTCAACAGAGAAGGTTATACAGCATTACTGCTGCTAGGTGACCAGCTGGGGGCTCAGCTCTCTATAACCAATAGTGCCAGCCTTCCCCTGCATGCACCCATAATGTCACCAGCACTAGGTCCTAATAGACTGCCGCTGCTGCCAAGGAGACAGATACCAGACCAGCGCTGTCAATAGTAGGGACAGGACAGCTGGGGAACCCCACAGTGGCAGAACACCAGGGCTCGGTGGCAAGACAACCTTTGCAACCCTGAAAGTTCTCCCACTGCTTTGGACCCTTATATTTTCTTGGTGTGCTGGTGACATATATCTCTTGTTTTCTGCCACCCTGGGGAGCCCCAGTATAGTAGGAAGGGAGCTCACTGCGGGATCGTAGTAAAGGGCCCCAGGATATATATATATATATATATATATATATATATATATATATAAAAAATTGCATTTTATAGTTGGCCCCCCTACTTTTGTCCCTGTCCCCCCATGTGCCCCCCCTAAATATGAAAGCTGGAGACGCCACTGGTGCCCTGGCCGGAAGCCTGATTGAAAGGTTTCAAGTAATTTTTGGGTTTCTAAATGCTGTTGTAACTGTTGTACAAACAGACTAACACTGATCGCCTGTTCCCTGTCATAGGGAACGACTATCAGTGACGTCACACACCCAGCCACGCCCCCTCCACAGTAAGAACACTTATTTATTTTTTTCCAAGAAATTTTTATTGGGTGTTCAAAAGTTTCACACAGCATTTGCAAGTAGCAGTCCATAAAACAAACAGATGCAAATAACATACAATGAACAGATAGCGTTGCATTGGTGATGTAACATACATGAGGGTGGAGGGGAGCTCCCCTCTCCAGATAGGTATACCTGCCTAAACTAAAAACCTGAAACAGTATCGTTAAACCAGTCTGGGGAGGCCGGGGGAAGGGGGGGGGGTATGGGGAAGGGGTACGGATCAACATGCAACATAACAGGGAGCACTCGGACCAGTGGGGCTCTACCCAGCGTCTGCCCACCCCTAAAGGGGACACACTGTGGGCGGGAGGGCACTTCAGTAGGAATTGAGGATTGTAGAGTCAAGCTTGGTCCAGTGTGGCTCGTACTACAAGAGGTAAGGCGGGTGAAGGGTCACAGACGGGGTGAGAACCCTCAGTTCATGGGTTTAGTCAGTGCTCGTCTCAGTCAGCTGAGGAGGGGAGGTTGGGGGTGTACCAGGGGCCGTAAGTTGTAGAGACTCTCTATAGTGCGTCCAGCATGACCAGGTAAGTCTAAATTTATCATGCATAATCCTTTCCATGTCTTCGATTCTTGAAACTCTAGCTTGCCATTCCCTTACTGTGGGGGGGGGGGGTAGTTGCTCTCCAGTGGATAGGGATGCATTGAGTGGCTGCATTGATAAGGTGCAGCATCAGGGATTTCCGGTATGTAGATAGAGGGATGGGAGTGTGATGGAGCAGGTATTGAGCCGGAGAGAAGTCAGGTGTGTATGTAGTGATGTGGGAAATGAGTGAATGAACCTCTTTCCAGAACGGTTGGATAGCTGGGCAATCCCACCATATGTGAAGGAAGGATCCTTCTTCTAAGTTACATCTCCAACACGTGGAGGGGGTGTTCGGGAAAATTTTATGTAGCCTATCGGGGGTCCTGTACCACCTTGAGTACATTTTAAACCTGTTCTCTTGCGTAGAGACATTAATAGAGCCCTTGTGAATGTGTAGGAACTTAGGGCACAATTAACCCCTACAGCGCCCCCTCCTGGTTAACGGCTTCACTGCCAGTGGAATTTTTACAGTAATCAGTGCATTTTTTTTTACCACTGTTCGCTGTAAAAATGACAATGGTCCCAAAATAGTGTCAAAAGTGTCCGATGTGTCCGCCATAATAAAACAAAAAAAATAAAAATTGCTGATCGCCGCAATTACTAGAAAAAATAAAAATAAAAATGCAATAAAACTATCCCCTATTTGGTAGACGCTACAAATTTTGGGCAAACCAATCAATAAACGCTTATTGCAATTATTTTTTTTACCAAAAATATGTAAAACAATACGTATCGGCCTAAACTGAGGGGAAAAAAAAAATCTATATCTTTTTTGGGGGTATTTATTATAGCAAAAAGTAAAAAAATTGCAGTTTTTCAAAATTAACGCTCTATTTTTGTTTATAGCGCAAAAAATAAAAACTGCAGAGGTAATCAAATGGCACCAGAAGAAAGCTCTATTTGTGGGGAAAAAGGACACCAGTTTTGTTTAGGAGCCACGTCGCATTACCACACAATTGTCAGTTAAAGCGACGCAGTGCCGAATCGCAAAAAGGGGCCTGGTCATTTACCTGCATAATGGTCTGGGGCTTAAGTGGTTAAACTACAAGTTGACACAACATGCACCAAAATATTTTTGGGGAAATTATAACTTTCAATTTCACTAATCACTTCATAAAATATGCTGATAATCCAGGAGTAAAATAAGCTCTTAATCAAATGGAGATGTCCTCATTGGGGTTCAAAACTGCTGAGTGACTTACCCACCAACCTACACATACAGTATGTGACTAGTCTTAGGATGACTTACAGTTTGGCTAGAGAGTAAAATATATAAACTGTATCAATGTTACTGAAGAACAGGCAGCATTGCCTGAATTTTTCCTGTAAGGAAGTGATCCTTCGTACTCGGAGCCTCCAGGTAGTGCTTGCCCTGTTCTCACACATCACATTTATTAGTTCAGACAACTTTTCTTGCTGTGGAAAAACAAGGTGCCTCTTTGCAGCACTTCCTTTTGGATTCTGTCTCACAAAACAGTATTGTTAATGTTGGCCTATCATACCGGAGAGTGATCAGTAAAAACAATTTCTCTAGTAAAAGTTGGCTGCAAAGAGCAAAGTGATCATTAAAACCTAGCTCCAACCAAAACGTAATTTTTCATTTTAACATGAGAGTGGAGAAAGGTTAGAACCCCTTATGCTGCATACGCGCGACCATTTTTCATGTCATGGGAAAAAACGTAATTTTTCTCAACTTGATTCCTCTCAAGCCTGCCTTGCATACACAATCGTGATAAAAAATGCTGGAGCAAAGCGCGGTGACGTACAACACGTAAGACGGCACTATAAAGGGGAAGTTCCAATCGTATTGCACTACTCTTTGGGCTAATTATGCTAATTTCCCATCTCATAACTTGCTTCTGAGCATGCATGTTTTTTTCCCCGTCGTTAAAGCCTACACACGACCGTTTTTCACGACAAAAAAAAAGAGCAGGTTCTAAATTTTTAATGCCCATTTTTTTCGTTGAGAAAAATGCTTTGGAGCCTACACACGATCGTTTTGAATGACCAATTTAAAAAATTGCATTTTTCTCGTCATAAAAAATGCGGCATTACAGGTTTTTTTTTTTTTTTATCGCTGTCCCCACCATAAGTAGGACAGATCATTAAAATTATTAAAAGGCCCAAAAAAATTAACATAGGATAGAGAGGGGAAGGGTTAAAATCCCTGACAGTTTTTTTTCTAGTTGAGGAGTTTTCTTTTAACTTCCCATATTACAAAAAACAAAAGAGAAGAAGGGGAGCACGGGACTTTTAAGCCTCTCAATAATTATATGTAGCGGGGTCATCCTGTCAGGAACTAACGACAGGCCTTTCTTCACGCTTGAAAATATGTTGGAATACTTTTAAGAAGCAATGCATTGTGGGTCCAGAAGTGCCAGGAGATATGGACTCCACTAACACTCAGTAGAAACAGACTACACTTTCCACAATGCTGTGCCCAATTGGAACATGTGACACCTCCGCAGAGACTTATGGGGGAGGTTACTTAACCACTTGCCTACTGTGCACCTACACCCCGTTCCTGCTCAGACAAAATTTTAGCTTCCGGCACTGTGTTGCTTTAACTTAATTGCGCGGTCGTGTGACATGGCTCCCAAACAAAATTGAAGTCCTTTTTTCCCCCACAAATAGAGCTTTCTTTTGGTGGTATTTGATCGCCCGTGCGGTTTTTATTTTTTGCGCTATAAACAAAAAGAGAGCGACAATTTTGAAAAAAGACACAATATTTTTTTGGTTTTTGCTATAATAAATATCACATTTTAAAAAAAAAACATTTTTTATCTCAGTTTAGGCCGATACGTATTCTTCTACATATTTTTGGTAAAAAAAAAATTAAAATAAAATCGCAATAACCGTATAGTGACTGGCTTGCGCAAAAGTTATATTGCCTACAAAATAGGGGACATAATCATGATTTTTTTTTTTTTTACTAGAAATGGCGGCGATCTGCAGGTTTTTTTCGGGACTGGGACATTATAGCGGACACATCGGACACTTTTGACAAATTTTTGGGACCATTTACATTTATACAGTGAACAATGCTATAAATATGCATTGATTGCTGTATAAATGTAACTGGCAGGGAAGGGGTTAACCACTAGGGGGCAGGGAAGGGGTTAAATGTGTATCCTAGGTGTGTTCTAACTGTAGGGGGGGTGATTGGGGGAGGTGACCGATTGTGTCCCTATGTAAAAGGGACACAATCGGTCTCCTTTCTCCCTGACAGGGACTCTTACACACAGAGCTCCACGTCCCAGCTCAATTGTAGACAATCGCGTCGGGCACACGCACAGTGTCCTAAGTGACGCGACAGGTGCGCGCGCATGCCGCCGGCTGCGCGCGCGCGCCCCCCTAGCATCTTAAAGTGACAGGACTACATATGACATCCTGTCAGGATCATAGGGTATCCCGCCCGCCATCATTTGACGGTGGGTGTGTATCAAGTGGTTAAGGACAGGGAGGGGCTGTTTTTCAGCCTCTTGGGACCTGCATCTTTTCCTCTGCGGAGCTGTGCAGAACAGCACAGCCATGCTGTTAGGCCTGACCCTCAGCCTGGAGTCGCCAGGAGGCCAGCCTGCTGGAGAGAAGCAAGACCACCATACCCAGCTCATGTTCCAGGACATCGGTGAAGCCATCCAGCTGACAGCTGAAACAGTGGAGAGCCTGATACCGGAGACCTTGTGCTACGGGACAGGGACTGACCAGCGCGCTTTGGAGAAGAATCCAGGCGGATCGGCCTGGTTGGGTGAGAGAGCATCTGCTCATTCTTTAGCTCTTCCCTTTGGTAGAGACAATCTAGTGCCACCCCTTAAGCCAGAGACACGTGTTGGCCTCTGACTAAGCTTTAAGGCCTTCTAAGTTGAGAGTTGTTATACACAGTGACTGACGCAGCGGTCAGTTCACCAATGTTACCATTTATATTACCCTGTTTTGACTAACTTCATCTCATCGTTTATCCCTTCTGGATTACAAATTCTAAAGTGCACCAACGGCCGCAACGTGGACTTTGGTCTCGAGACACTTCTTTAACTGTTTGCAGGACTGCCCGCTAGGGGAAGCTCGCGAGCATAGACTGTACATTTACATTAGTTTAACTGAATGGTACCATTCTTTAGGTTAAATTTCCTTTTTGTTTCCTCCTAACATTAATTACTGATTCCGGCAAGGGCCCTTGCAGAATCACTGTGTGTCATTACATAACTGTTGTTGATTTCAATTTAAACCTATGTCTGTTTCCTAGTCTACATCAAGTAAACTCATTCTCTTAAGTTTAAATATATCAACTGTGTGAAGTGTGTTTTTCTCATCTAAAGAGACGCCCAGGAGCAGGTAATACTGTTATTCTCTTATCATTTCATGTTTCATGCCTGCTATTGTAAACCCGGTCAAACAGAGGTCGCAATAAGTTTACTGAGTCACAAAAAGAGAGTAGATCCCAAATCAATCAGCAGCCCCTGAGGGGGTATAGCTACATATACATAATTTGAGATGAGAAGAGCCTCGAGAGAAGAGGTGAAAAAAAAAATCACAATAGGACATAAACAGCAAAAAATAAAAAAATAATTTAAAAAATATATCGTTTTGGCTTTAGATACACTTTTATATTGGGTAACACATTTCAGATCAGGGTATAGAAAGGATGGGAAAAATTAAACAAAAAGATTAAGACTCCCTTGAAGACACTTGTTATTATTGGGACCGGTTTTACAAATTACCTCTGATTAAACGTCTTGAAGTAAATTATATAAAGATGAACTGAAAAGATAACACGTCAAGTGAACTGTTTTAATAGCCAAACACAACATATTTCTGTAAAATAAAGTCTGTGCATGGCACGCAAGGGAGATGTTTTTCTGTTTGAATGCTGGATTTTTTTTAAAGTGAAGGCCAGCTTCAAAGGCTACAAGAGGTTCAACCAGTAAGATATACTGGCCTTCCTTTTAATCCTTTGTGGTTCAGCTGAAGAGAAGGCATACCCAGTACTTCCCAGTATAGTGGACCATGTGACTCAATTTCCTTCTAAAGGACAGTGTGGTGCTTGCTGATTGGCCAATTACTGTTACATGGAGGTAGGGTTAAAGTTGTTAGCACTGTGCAATTTCCTAGTTACTTACATTTACACTAAAGCCCTGTACACACGATCGGTCAAACCGATGAGAACAGTCTGATGGATTTTTCCATCGGTTAACCGATTAAGCTGACTGATGGTCAGTCGTGCCTACACACCATCGGTTAAAAAACTGATCGTGTCAGAACGCGGTGACGTAAAACACAACGACGTGCTGAAAAAAGTGAAATTCAATGCTTCCAAACATGCGTCGACTTGATTCTGAGCATGCGTGGATTTTTAACCGATGGTCGTCGCTACTAACGATCGTTTTTTTGCTATCGGTTAGGTATCCATCGGTTAAATTTAAAACAAGTTTGCTTTTTTTTAACCGATGGATAAATAACCAATGGCGCCCACACACGATCGGTTTGGTCTGATGAAAACGGTCCATCAGACCGTTCTCATCGGTTTGAGCGATCGTGTGTACGCGGCATTACACTCTTTGCTGGGAAGAAAGCTGTATATTGGGACCTGTACAGGAGCAGACTGACAAATCATGGATCCCCCGGGCAATAGAAGATTATTGGGCCCCCTAGCTTACAGATGGCCACCATGCCAGGAGGCACTGCAGAGGCGGGGCAAAAAATTACAATTTTGTACTTTTTTAGAAGTGAAGATGTGTTATTGGGACTTTGGAGAGGCTGAAAACCAAAGTTTGCACCTTGTACATTTTGCTGTGAGCTTATTGATTGCAGTCCAGTACAAAATAACAGAAACAGAGTCCGCATTGACCTGAATGGAAAAAAAAAAAGATTTTCCTCTACTATACCAACATGAAAGATGTAAAAGTTCCTACTGTAGCGCTCTAGAGGCACGATCATTAGAGTTTTTTCTTCGGAAATTTCCGGTGAATTCATTTGGAGTTTAGATATAGAACATGCTCTATATTTTCCATCTGAATTCTGATGTGATTTGGCAAGGCAAAAGCCTGATCGTGTGTACCCGGCATTAGGCTGGATTTACACCTATGCAGTTTAAGGGCCAGATTCAGGTAGAGTTGCGCTGGAGTATTTCGATATGCGCCGCGTAACTGTGAAGATGCGCCGTCGTTTCTATGTGGCCGTACCCACCAAACTAGATGCGCCCAATAACGAGCCATTTCCGACCGGCGGAACGTTCCGACGCCAGAGTATCGTCAGCGCTTAATTGCGCTTGGCGCATCAGTCGCGCCTATTGATTTCCTCTGCAAATATGCAAATGAGGGATTTTTCCGAATTCACGAACGGATTAGCACCATACGCTGGCTACATGCGCCGCGCGTATCTCGTCCGTCCGGCGCAAAGTTATTTCTACAAAAGGCTGCTTTATCTTTACTCCAGACGGCCACAGGTCAGCAGGAGAGCAGCTACAGCAGCGTTACCGACGATAATAGCTAGCTGAGCACCCCCACTTGCAGGACAACACCTCTGTCCATGCTTGTCTGTCAAATTTTACAGCCATGGAGGAAGACATCATAGGTCTCCATAGCCGAGATGACGGCTGTCAGCTCCTGGCCATTAAAGTTCAGCTTTCTCCTGTGTGTTTGCGGGGAATGGGAGCAGCCATCTCAGAACAAAAGTAACATCACTGCGGGGAGAGGGAGCAGGATATACTTTAGTGCCGGAATGGCGCATCTACGGGCGCATTTAAACGCCCAACGGAAGGCATTGCGCTGACGTTTCCCGTGAAGTGGTGCCGACGGAAGTTGTGAGCATGCGCACAAAGGGGGCGAGTGGAGCCTCACTCACTGCGCATGCTCCGTGGTTGATGCGCTGAACGTAAGCCTCTGCGCTGGGCTCCGCCCATCATTTACATATGATCACACCCACTTCCCCTTGCGTCGGGTTACGCCAGCGCATTATCGTTACTCTGGCGCAAGTTTACACGCAACTGCTATGTGAATAACAGTACTTGCGCCGAAAGGGTCTTCAGAGTAACGTTAATGAGAAGTGTTACTCCAGAGGAAAGATACTCCCATCTACCTGAATCTGGCCCTTAGGCGGCGTACACACGATCGGATATATCCGATGAAAACGGTCCGCGGACCATTTCCATCGGATATGTCCGATCGGGAGTTTGATCCGATGGCGTGTACACACCATCGGATCAAATTCCCCGCCGCCGGAAGGCGCGGTGACGTGGCGGTGACGCGGCGGTGACGTTGACGCCGCCGCGTCACCGCCACGTCACCGCACCAGGAAGTAAAACACTTCCGCGCATGCGCCGAATCCATTCGGCAGCGGCGCGGCGGCGGTGGGGGCCGACATGTCTGCTGGTAAGTGTACTAACCAGCAGACATGTCGGGCGGACAGATTCCCACCGGATAGATTTCAAAGCATGCTTTGAAATCTGTCGGGTGGAGAAATCTGTCCGCTAGCCCATACACACGAGCGGAGATGTCTGCTGAAACGGTCCATCGGACCGTTTTCAGCGGACATATCCCCTCGTGTGTACGAGGCCTTAGTGTTTTTTGCATTTTGCAGATTTGTACTACAGACCATTTACCATGGTTTCCTATGGAACACGTTCTGTGGTGCAAACCTGCAAAATGCAAAAAGCACAAGAAATGCCTGAATCAAGCCTAAAGGCAAACTTTATTTGTTTTTGTTTTGGTCAGCGTGGAGATGGATTATAGCACCTGACAATTCTTATTGCCATTTCTTAGGCATTAGGAAGACGCACCCTCTCTATTTGTCCTGTTTACCATTATCAATTAAACCGGGATCCTACCCGCAATTTTTATTTTTATTTTAAAGTCAGCAGCTACTAACACTGTAGCTTCTGACTTTTAATAAGGACACTTACTTGTCCTACTCACCTGCGCTGATGGCCCCCCCGATGCCTATTCCTCGATCATTGCAGGTCCTGTGCCGCCATCCACACTAAGGGAAACAGGCAGTGAAGCCTTACGGCTTTACTGCTCCTTTTTCTACTGCGCATGCGCGAGTCTCGCACCGACATGTGAATGGGCGGCTGCTCTCTGGGATTACACACAGTTCCCAGAAAGCAGCGCGTCCCATTCACTAGAAGACCCCCCAGCAGTACAGACCCCCAGAAGACAGACCACGGTTACGGAAGAGGCAGATTACGGACTTCCGCATTGCAACAGGTATTTCGGGTGAGTATATATATAAAAAAAATGCTATTTTTTTTTAGTTTTTCTTTTTTGTGAAAAAAAAAATCTTGGGTGAAACTCCACTTTAGGGTGAAAGTAAAAAATAAATAACAATTTGGGTTTTCCCTGGAAAAGTAATACAGGGGAAATGTTTCATATACAATATATATTTTATCTGTGTATTTACCTGCTGGACTGAAGTTAAGTATAACTAAAGGCATTGAAAGTGAAAGTCCCCAGAAAAGTAATAGAGGGGGAATCTTCCAATGGGGACACTAGTTCTGTTGACCTGGGGGCCATAAGGGTTTCCCTTAATTTGCAAGGACTTCACTTGCACTTCTACCTTCGCTTCATGTCCTATAGTCAAAACAGAAAGTGATAGTGATCACTCCAATGGGGCACAGATGGCAAAAAATGAACCAACAGGGGTTATACCCCCCCCCCCCCCTTACTCTATCCAAAAAAAAAAAATAGAATTAACTATAGTTCTTTTTTATATGTTTTGGTTGACAGGTCAGTATATTGGACAGCAAAGCTGCACAAATACAGTTTGCATGAAAGGAAGTTACTGTTTTCACCCATCTGCCATTTAGCATTTCATCTGCATGGGTACTGTAGTATGCCAAACGAAAGTGAATGAAGCATTGCAGAGCGCACAGCAGTAGCCTGTTATGTGGGTAATCTCTTACATTTTTGATGAGACTTTTAAAAAACATTATTTCAAATTGAAAGTCATGTTGAAACATCTATAAAAACAGACGTTGAATTCAATGCAGAAAATTACATATTACAGACAAATCCACAGTAAATTACAGCAATTTTACACACAAAGCAACCACCCTGATGAATAAATACCTGGCCAAATACAGTTCACATCTTGCCAATGTCTTATCATCTCTGGGATTAAAAAAAATAATCTTTACTGGGAAATTTGCAGATAATATTGCATGTGAGAGAATAAAACAACTCTGGTAAAACTGAACTATTAGCACGCTACAACAATTTTTTGCAAGGCAATTTCATCTAAAGAAAGCATTTTCTCTTAAAAAAAACAAGATTTATGTCTTACTTTGTTACCTTAAGAAATTACTGTTTGCAAAGTCAGTAGGTTAAAAGCAAAAATGTAATGTCGCGTGCACACGATCATTTTTCGGGTTGTAAAAAATTACGTTCTTTTATAATGTCATTAAAATCCACTGGGTTCCAGGTTCCATTGAAATGGATCTCAGGCTGAGTGCCGCACTAATCGGGGATCTGGTGACCTGGATGGTACAGGTACGCATTACTGTCTCCCGGTGACCCTGGCTGGAGTCCATTGGAAGGATTCGCCCCTATATTTATCCATTACGGACCGCTGTTACTAAGGGCTGGATTGCCCATTCACAGTAGTGAAGGTGAAAAAACAATGGTGTGGTTTATTTACACTATTTACAATGGTCAAAAACAGCAAAACAAAAAGAACCATGAAAATAAATCCTTGCCAACTTGGCCACCTACTAAGGTTATCAGCTAGGTGTAGCCTTGTGCTGCCCCCAGCACTTATCTCCTTGTTAAAGAGGCTTGTAGTGATACCGGTGATATCAACACCTGTGTGGTGTTGTCTCACCATACACACGGTTTCACGCTCCCCCGTCTCAATAGGCACAAAACTGGTTCCAGGAAGGACCATCTCCTTTTGCATGCTGGGAGTTTTTGTAGAGGCCTTAATGAGCCAACCTCATTCAACTGGGCTTATTACGTCTACTTCTGCAGAACTCTCAGCACTTCCCCCTAGTGGTACAAATCGGCATATAGCCTGAATCTGGAACAGACATATTTTCTATCCTGGATTCAACCAGGCATTCTAGCCTGCTGTCACACAATGCATGACTGCGCAATCGCCAGTTAAAGTAATGCAGTGCTGAATAGCAAAAAATGGCCTGGTCATGAAGGGGGTAAAGGCTTCCGGAGCTTAAGTGGTTAAAAAACAGTACACATTTGTTGCACAAAATGTGTATTGTCCTTTAAGAAACAGAAAAAAAAAGTGGTGGGGTCAAAAATAGCATAGGGACCCCTACAGAATCCAAATCAGACACCTATGCAATAGATACAGGTCTGGTATGAATTTTGAAGGGGATTTCAAACAATTTTTTTTGTAAGCAAAACAAAATCAACCAGGAAATGTCATTTAGCAGCAATTGTTTTCTTTCTTTCTAAATGTCACTTTTGCTAGAGTACATTCTAGAGATATGCAGCATCATTTGCAGATTTAAGGCATCCCCCAAGTACGTTTTTTAAAGGACCCCTGTATTTTTTATATATTTCCGGGAGGTGACCAGGCGGATCGGCCTGCCGGGTGAGAGAGCACACGCTCAGCCTTCAATTCTTTTTCCAGACAGATACTTTAGCGCCATCTCACAGGCCTCCCGTTGCCCTGTTGATTTTCGCCCTGAATTTATACCCCTTTCTTATTTGCCTATAGTGGCCGTCCAGAAGTGACTGACCCTGGCTAGCGATCAGCTCACCGCCATTGGTGCTGACCATACTTTGATGGATTAACTTCCCCTTACTTTTCCTCGTTTGTGGATTACAAATTTTAACATGCACCATCCGGCCGCAACGTGACTGACGCTGTTTGCAGGATCACACTATAGGGGAAAGCTCGCGACCACAGACTGTCCACCAGTTAGCTGAATGGTACCATTCTTCAGTATAGATTATATAGTAATATTAAATGCAATTTTTTTTGTGATTCCCACAAGGGCCCTTGTGTAATCACACTGTGTTATTGCCTAGTACCTGTTTGTTTGATGAGAATTACTGTGTGTGTTTCTTTGAGTATTAATCGAGTAAACTCACTCTTTTTTAATTCAAATATACCATTGTGTGAGGTGTATTCTTAAAGTCTGAGTGTCCATCCACTTCTCAGGTAATATCCTTAACGCGGTCATTGAATATTGTATGCCTGTCATTGTGCCTTCGCTCAGCAGGGGTCACAATACATCCCTCAGACTTCTAGTGTGTCAAGGGAGGGTTCGAGCAAGTTAATAGGGGTGTGTTCAATCAATAAAGAGAAAGAGAGTAGATCCCATCTTCAAACCAGTGGCCCTTTCGGGGGTGACGTTACACTAGGTGTAAACAAATGAAGACATGTAGAAGGCCCACAAAAGTGTCTGAATGAATAATATTTGTGTCACCCAAGGCGAGGAGTTCATGTTGCTATGTTTATATGGGTGTGTGGAGTAGTGGTCAAGGAAGCCAGGTAGTCTCTTTCACCTCCTAATTGCCTTTTTTCTTATCGTGCTTCCAACATTTGTCTTTAATCACATCCTCCTTGGCTCCTGCTCTAGTAAACTCCAACGCCCGCTCGCTCATGTTTTCAAAACTGATAAAGTTTTCATCGAGTCTAATAGAAATGGATGACAAGATATGAAATCATCACAATATGTGCCTGATACAGGGTGGGTCACACAACTGTTCAGTTTTTTTTCCTTCCAGGGGTGAAGAGTACATTGACTGTCTCAGAGTGACTCTAACCAGAAAAGAGACCCTGTGTACAAGCAATATAATGGACAGTGCTTACACATACAATCTATTCTTTATTTTCTTTAAATATGTTTTTAGTAGTCTCAACTCTGCCTCCCACACAAGTGTGACCCCATCTAAACTTCTAGTTTGTCACAAGACCCGCCTCTTCTAGCACATTAAATCTGGGGCTCTGAGCATTGGCCCCTGCTGTTTGCCAGTCTGTCCAGGACTTATACCATTGTGGCGTCTGGCAGGCAGCGTGGTGCTCCTCCCCTCCTCCTAGGCATCCAATAGGAACGCCTGTCCTCTCAGCCAATCGGATGACCGTTGTCAAAACTCACTTTCTGACTGGCCGGGAGGAGGATCAGCGTTACAATCGTGAATATTGATTCGCTGTGGTAACAAACCTGGGTGGGATCAGAGCACACTCTCTGCGACCCAAGCCCACCCTATATTGAAGGCTATTAGAGCTTCTGGCTATTGGAGCCTCGGTGCTTAAAAAAAACAGCCCCCCCACATTGAAATTCATGCGCCGGTGTCCTGAAAGGGGCCGAACACATGGACAGGGGAGGCAGCGATGGACGAGGGGGGGTGGCGCCCGTTCACCCTTAATGGACGGACTGCCCCACAGGGCCAGGGTTGTGGGGAAGAGACGCTTGTTCTCATCAACATGGGGACATGTTGAGGGCATGTGGCCTGGTATGATTTGGGGGGGTTGGTGCTCGCTTATCACCTCTCTCTCCTGACCTTCCAGGCTGCATGCTCCGATAAGGGTCTGGTATGGATTTTGAGGGTAAACCTCACGAACATTTTTATTTTTATTTTGGCGTGCGGTCTCCCTCAAAATCAGTATGGATTGGGGGGACCCCTCATGCTGTTTTTTATTTTATTTTATTTTTTAGGCTAAACTCTGTTTAGTGAATTGAGCCCAACTGCAGATTAGATGTGATGTCAATACCTATCCGATTCTATTTTAGCGCCCATCACAGGAGTTATTTTGGTTAGCCAGGTTACAGCTTGCTCAGAGGAAATGAAGGGAGTTTAGAAATTAAAGAGGACCTGTTTTTTAGTACAATCGTAATGCTGTGAACAAACCAGAAAGCTAACCCATAGTTCATGGCTGAGGACTAGGGTTGCCATCTGGCCACCTGGATTCACCTGGACAGTTCGGGTTTGGAATAATGCGCCTGGATTTCAGACCACCTGAACTTCACCCGGACACATTATTCAGATCAGACTATGGCTTCTCAGCAGGGTTGTTGGCTGCAGTTGTGTACGCCGTGAGTCTGTTACACTCTCTTTCCCACTGCCCAAAGCCAGGGCTAACAAACCCCCCCCCCCCCACACACACACACACACAGACAGGAGAGGAGAGAGGGCTTTATAGGAAGCTCTCTCCCAAGGGGGTTACCTTGCGGGCACTCTCCCGAGTCCTGTATCCGGCATCCATAAGCCGCCGACTACAGGACTCAGCCCCACCCCTCCAGCCCTCGCGTCATTGGAGTTAATCGACAGCAGCACGATACAATGGCTGCGTTGCTATTAATCTATCCAATGAAGAGCCGAGAACAGCCGAGAAGACTGGACCGGCATTAAGCACGCTCGACGGGGGACTTTCGAGGGCTCAGGTAAGCATAGCATGCATTAAGGTGAAAAAAACATGAACCTTTACAACCTCTTTAACTTTATTTGATTAGAAATGTTATTTAATTGCAATATATACTGTATGTATATATTCTGTGCGCCGCTCGGGTTCGGGTTTGACTTGAAGAAAATGTGGCAGCCCTACTGAGGACTCCAGGACTGGAAATAGACTGGGGGAAGATGTGTCGGTGGTGACAACAGAGCAACAAGGGGGAACACAGACATTGTGTCAATGAAGGAGGCACTTTGGGAGGTAAGTAATGCTCATACATGCAAATCATAGTGAGAGTCCTGGGGGTCCAAAATGCATTAGCTACCACTTTAGTTTCATGTTTTAACCACTTAAGAACTGCCTAATGACGATATACGTCGGCAGAATGGCACGGCTGGGCACAAGCACGTACCTGTACGTCCTCTTTAAGTGCCCAGCCGTGGGTCGAGCGTGCGCCCGCGATCCGGTCCGAAGCTCCGTGGCCGCGGGACCTGCAGACCCAATCGCCGTCGGTGTCCCGCGATCGGTTACCGGAGCTGAAGAATGGGGAGAGGTGTGTGTAAACACACCTTCCCCGTTCTTCACACTAGCACTGTCATTGATCGTCTGTTCCCTGATATAGGGAAAGGCTATCAATCACATCACACGTCCAGCCCCGCCCCCCTACAGTTAGAAACACATATGAGGTCACACTTGACCACTTCAGCGCCCTCTAGTGGTTAACTCCCAAACTGCAAATGTCATTTTCACAGTAAACAATGCATTTTACAGCACTTTTTGCTGTGAAAATGACAATGGTCCCAAAAATGTGTCCCCAATAAGGTCGCAGTCACAAAAAAAAACGCTGATTGCCGCCATTATTAGTAAAAAAAAAATATTAATAAAAATGCAATAAAACTATCCCCTATTTTTTAAACGCTATACATTTTGCGCAAACCAAACAATAAACGCTTATTGCCTTTTTTTTTTACCAAAAATAAGTAGAATAATACGTATCAGCCTAAACTGAGGAAAAAAAAAATTTTTTATATATTTTTGGGGGATATTTATTATAGCAAAAAGTTAAAAATATAGATTTTTTTTCAAAATTGTCGCTTTATTTTTGTTTATAGTGCAAAAAAACACAGGTGATCAAATACCACCAAAAGAAAGCTCTATTTGTGGGAAAAATAGGACGCCAATTTTGTTTGGGAGCCACGCCGTACGACCACACAATTGTCAGTTAAAGCGACACAGTGCCAAATCACAAAACGGGGCCTGGTCCTTTACCTGCATATTGGTCCGGGTCTTAAGTGGTTAAAAAATTTTTTTAAATGTTTAAAAAAATAATGGTTTAGGGATATAAAAGGGTCATTGGTGACTGTCCAGGTTCTTATGTTCTTTATACAGTATAAGTGCTCATATAATTTTGGCTCATCTATTTCAAAATAGAGGCTGATTTATGGCACTCTATGCCTTAAAAGGCTTTAGGTAATATAATCCAGCACATTATAGACGATAGACCCATTACAGCTACTCCGATTTATAAAATGCATCCATCAATTCTTATTATTCTTATTATTATGAGTAAAAAAAAAAAATCACAGCTTGATAGAAAACGTGAATGTAGATCTTTATAGCAAGTTCAACATAAAATTTCAAATAATAATAAAGGCAATATATCATATTCTGTAGTACGTCTGCATGTAAGACAAAATCATATATATATTTTTTTTTAACAAGAAAAGACAAAATCATATTTCATACCCTGGAGCTAAGGCACTTGTGTGCCCGGAAGGATTTCCTTGGTTGGTTGTTTTCATTTATGTAGCACTACCCCTGGAGGAGCTGCTGGTTTGTTTTGGGTGGCACATTTACCTCGTGGCTCTCCGAATTCCTAGAGGTGTATGGTGCATATAGCAGTAGTAAATGAATGTCCGCAACAGGTCTCTTTTGCTGTGTTTGTAAAAACAATAAACTGGTGGTGAAAGGATAGAGTTGAAGGAAAAAGGAGAACAGCAGATTCAGGCGTAGTATTTGGAAACAGTCCTGCTCCCATATGTAACACTTTCTGCACCACTCCTGCCTGAGTGAATTTAGCGTACCCGGACAGGCCTCTCTCACTGACCTGACAGCCGTTGAACCGTTAACTTGAGGAAAAGTCTCTGCCACAGACCCTCCTGGTATGGACTTGAACTTGAGGGTGCATGCCGCCTACATTGCGAGTAAGAAAACCTGCAGTAATGGCTTCACTCCGGGAACCCTTCTGCGCATGCATGAGGTTCTGTTCCTCTCTCCTTCTGGCCCGGTGGCTGGGGAAAGAATAGGGAGGAGGAGGGAGCCCGAGCGGTGACGTCAATACCCGTGGGCTGAGGCTCCTGAAAGTGGGAACAGTGCCCCCCAAAAAAGGTGCCAAATGTGGCACTGGAGGGGGGTACAACCAGCGGAAGTTCCACTTTTGGGTGGAACTCTGCTTTAAGCCAGGGTTTGTCAATCAGGGTTCGATGGAACCCTAGGGTTCCTCCAGAGGTTGTGTCAGGAGACCTCCAGCCCAGGCCCCACAGAGAGTGTAACAGATGGTGCCAAGGGACAGGAGTATTACAGAGCTTGTGGATGGAATTGTAGACTTGGGGGGTCAGGCAAAACATCAGGGCAACACGCATCGCGGGAAGCATGTCACCCAAAAGTAAGTCCTGAATTTTTTTGGGCAACATGCATCCCCCCGAGCGAGTTGCCACAATTGCAGTGCGATTTATGGCGCGACAATTCCGCCACGATTTGAGGTGTCATCAAATGAATGGCATCTCAAATGTGATTTGTCATTCACACATCAGCGCTTTCAAAATGCAGGCAGATTCACAGCAAATCTCCAAATGTTGAAGTGTGAATCCAGCCTTATGCCTTGTACACACGATCGGAAAGGCAGGTAGGATCACTATGGTCTATGGAAGGAGGGGTCACTATGATACATGGAAGGCAGGAAGGATCACTATGTCATATGAAAGGCAGGAAGGATCACTATGGCAAATGGAAAGCAGGATGGATCACTAAGGCACATAGAAGACAGGAAGGAAGGATCTCTAAGGCACATGGAAGGAAGGATCACCAAGGCACATGGAAGGAAGGAAGAGAGAGAGGGTTGACTTCAGTCACAGACTTTCACTCACGGTCATCCGAGGCTAGCTGTTCTCCCGAGGCTAGGCAGTGACATTGTGTACACTGCTTCAAAATTCCCACCCACATAACCCCTTCACAGTCACAGGACTGCATGCTGGCGCTTGTGGGCAGACACAGGAAGAGATGAGGATGAGGTGGAGCAGGTCTAACCTACCTCCTTTCCCATTCTGTAGAGCGAACGGGTGAGCCAGCCAGCAGGCTGGTGAGCAGATGGGAAAGTGGGAGGACTGTGCAGCGCACACCAATGGCGTCCCTAGGGACCCCCCCCCCCCAACATTATGCCCCACGGCTCGGGCCGCTGCTGGAGTAACACGGTCTCTCCTGAGAGGGAGAGCGTCCCTAGTCAGTCCTCTCCCCTCTCTCTACTCGCTGACACTGCATAATGTGAGCGCTCACACAACCACAGCCGCCCGATCCTGCATCCTCATTGGCACGGAGAAGAGCAAGTTGCAGGAAGGACTCCACGAGCACTGTGGGGGGGCTTTCATCTAATTTACTGAAAAAACAGACTGATTTCTCCCGTCCTTGGGACAGGAGAACCAGCCTGTAAATTCCGAGAGTGGTAACTGCAAGCTGAGCCGAGTGTCAGTCTTTGACACTCTTTCACAGCCCAGCGAGTCCAGCCACCCCCCCCCTCACTCTCCTTACATATGAGCAGGGAGGAATACAGCTCCTCCTCCTTCCAGTCTAACCCACACTATCCCGGCGTGCTGGATCTGAAGAGAGGGGATGTGTGGGCGGGAAATATCAGCAGCATTCCTGGCTGTGTGTGAATGATGCCTGAGATTCTAGCCTGGACCGTGGGTAAGTGTGTGCACTGCAGACTGCAGTATACTGTAATCACTGAACTGCATTATCTCTATCCCTTCTCTCCCCCATCTGTCTCCCTCCTCCTCTCCTCTCCTGTTCTTTCAAAACATTCACAATTTACTTTCACTTTCAGTTAGGCAGGCAATATACGATGCAAATTTCTCTCCTACATCCACAGATTGCAGGAAAGAAACTTGCATGATTCCCCCATCAACACAGACAGTGCTGACAGGAGAATATCCCTCCTTCCCAGCAATTGTATTCTCCTGACAAACAGTGATTATCACTAGTGGCTATACAGCAACCACTAGTGATAATCATAAGAGAATCTGCTAATTAATAGTTAAAATCTAAGCCAGTTCCTGCTGAACCAGCTGAGATTTAAACTGTCTATGGCTTGTCTTAGTTCTTAGGCAGCCCATACATTGATCACTTTTTTTCATACAACTATTAGGTTGAATGAAGAAAAAAAAAATTATCCAATTCCCCCATCTACGCATTATAGGTGGACGGGGGAATCCCCCCAGTGTGGACCAGTGCTGGAACAACCAGAGTTGCTGTCCTGTCCCGGCTATTTACAGCGCTGGCCTCTGTCTCCATGGCAGTGGCGGCAGCACATTGGAACCCAGTGCTGGTTACTTTATGGGGCTGATGTACAGGAGGGCCAGCACAATTTGTTGTTAGAGGTGGGCTGGGCATGTTCAAAATTCCACATGCCAGAGCCTGCCAGGAAGCTCACACTGAACAGCGCTAATCACAGGCAGTGAGACATTTCCCAGTACGCAGCTCTGCACAGATCAGGAAATGTCTCACTGGCTGTGATTAGCACTGTGGAGTGTCGGCTTCCTGGCGGGATCAGGCATGTGGGATTTCAAACACACCCGAGCCCATATCTATTGGTTGTAGACAGTTGAGCTCCCTGCAGGTTGCTTAGCAGCAGTGGAGCCTTCTCTGACATGCTGATCAGGATGCAATCCAGGTGATGCTCCTAGTCAAATCCTAGGGCCAGATTCAGGTAGATGGGAGCATCTTTGCTCCAGAGTAACGCTTCTCATTTAAGTTACTCTGCCGAAATTTTAGCAGCAAGTGCTGTTATTCACGAAGCACTTGCTCCTAAAGTTGCGGCAGCGTAACGAAAATGAGCCGGCGGAATTCAAATTGGGCGGGTACGGGGCGTGTAGTATTTAAACTAAGCGCGATCCCGCCGCGAACGTACTGCGCATGCGTCGAGTGTCAAAGCATCCCCGTGCGCATGCTCCAAATTCTGTGAATGAACGTCAATGACGTCACATTCCCATTCATGATCTTTGTACGCAAGCGACGTGATTTTTTTTTTTTCCCGACGCGATGACGACGCCTATACCTAACATAGGATACTCCAACCCCATGTAGGTATATCTTCGCGCCGCGTATCCCTTCCGGAAACGTCGTACCGTCATTGCGTCGCGCCGGAATTCGCTCGTGAATTGCCGATTTCCACTCATTAACATATTTTTTGAGCGGAAATCGGCGGGAACGCCCCCGGCGCCATTTTTAAGTTGAAGTAACGATGCGATGGCGAAACTCAGTTACGCTGATCGCATCGGAGCTTCAACCCGGCGTTTCTTGTTTTCTGGTTACAGAAAACAAAAACGCCGGCTCAAAGTGACAGTTAGGCTGGCGGATCACTGGATCCGCCAGCCTAACTGTTCCTGAATCTGGCCCTTAGTGTTAAATATCAGTGATTTTATTGATCAAAGCCCACACTTTACAGGCATAGAGCCCACATGGCTGCTGAACATACGGTTGATTATATATATGTGGTTGTACTCTTGATGCTAATAAATACCGTGTTTATTAGATCTGACTGGGAGCATCACCTGGATCACATCCCGATCAGCATGTCAACACAGAAGGTTATACAGCATTACTGCTGCTAGGTGACCAGCTGGGGGCTTGGCTCTCTATAACTAATAGTGCCAGCCTTCCCCTGCATGCATCCATAATGTCACCAGCACTAGGTCCTAATAGACTGCTGTCGCTGCCAAGGAGACAGATGCCAGACCAGCTCTGTCAATTGCAGGGACAGGACAGCTGGGGAACCCCTCAGTTGCAGAACACCAGGGCCCAGTGGCAAGACAACCTTTGCAACCCTGAGAGTTCTCCCACTGCTTTGGACCCTTATATTTTCTTAGTGTGCTGGTGAAATATATCTCTTGTTTTCAGCCACCCTGGGGGGCCCCAGTATAGTAGGAAGGGAGCTCACTGCAGAACATGTAAAAGGGCCCGTTGTGGGATCATAGTAAAGGGCCCCAGGATATATACAATTGCATTTTATAGTTGCCCCCCCTACTTTTGTCCCTGTCCCCCCTAAATATGAAAGCTGGAGACGCCACTGGAGCACACTGACAGGCAAAGTCAAGTGACGGTACTTGTTCCAGCACTGGGCTCCCCTGCGGGATTCAGCCTGGATTCGCAGGACACCATGATTTGCTTTAAATTCTAGGACAGTCCCGGCGAATCCGGGACGGTTGGGAGGTACAGTGGCAATCTGGAGATATTTATGGTTAGCAGAAATGAACAAACATCCTGCCAGAACCTCAATTATATCATTTTGAGCTCTGGTAAAGACTGGTGTCTGCTAAATTGAGATTAGAGGCTCTTTGAAATGTGACTAAATTAAAATGCTATGGAGGTCCACTCCTAGATACTGCAATGTGCACTGTTCTACAAAACCAACATGGCCACCAGAAATGGCTTTTCGTGTGCCCAGTACGTGATATCATTACAATGGTAATCTTTAGTAGGGGTTCCTTTAGACAGGAAATATATTTCAAGGGTTCCTCTGCATTAAAAAGGTTGAGAAAGGCTGTTTCAAGCCTTTACAAATGAAAATGAGTAGGTGGTAGTGCCCACAACAACCAATAAAAGGTAATCTCTCTGCCTATCAGCATGATCCTTCTCGGCAGGTGATTGCTCTTATTCCCAGTCTGGGTTCTGTTGTACATGCAGGGTATTTAAAAGAAAACAAAACTGTCATTGGTAAAACTACAGTACTTATACTAATTGCATTTGATAACACATTTGCTTCAAAACTGCATTTATTGGTGATGTTTTTTTAAATCTCCCATGTAGCCCTAATCTAATCTAATCAGGCCACCATTATACATTCTGTGTGTTTACAGTGATCAGAATATTACAAGTACAAATCTCTTCTTTTTCCTCCAGCTTTGTTTCCTGGATCTTCGTGTTCTTTGTCAACGCAGTTCCTCCTGCAGGATCATATGGCGGCACACTACCAAAATCTCCATTCTGCAAAAGGTACAAGGGGTTCTGGGAAATCCTAAAATGGATCTAATGTCAAGAATGTGTTTTGTGTATTTTTATTTGTTTTAGTATAAAACTCACGTCTTTTTTCCCATTTCTGTCTCATTGTGCCGCGTACACACGATCATTTTCCGGGTTGTAAAAACAACGTTTTTCAGGCTCTAGAAAAAACAATGTTTTTTTTTCAACTTGATCATTAAAACGGCCTTGCCTACACGCGATCGTGAAAAAAAAATGCTCTAGCAAAGCCCGGTGACGTACAACACGTACGACGGCACCATAAAGGGGAAGTTCCATTCAGATGGCGCCACCCGTTGGGCTGCTTTAGCTGATTTTGTGTTAGTAAAAGACGATTTGCGCTTTTCGGTCTGTTACAGCGTGATGAATGTGCTTACTCCATTATGAATGGTAGTTTTACCAGAACGAGCGATCCCGTCTCATGACTTGCTTCTAAGCATGCGCAGGTTTTTCACATTGTTAAAGCCCACACACGACCATTTTTTACAACCCAAAAAATGACAACGTTAAAAATGAAGTGAAAAAATGGAGTATGTTCGAAAAAAAATGTGCCCGTTTTTCAGAACCCGAAAAATGCTCTGAAGCCCACACATGATCGTTTTTAATGACATTGAAAAAAAATAGTTTTTTACAACCCGAAAAATGATTGTGTGTACGCGGCATTGGGGATATTATTATTGTTGATGTCTTCTCTGGAAAACACAACTGGAGGTTGGATAGTTGTCACCAGAACAGGTGTGCTGGAAGATTTCCTCGTACCTGATATCTGATAACTAAACATTGCATCAACTTTTGGCTTTAGATCTACTTTAAATCTGATGTTTAATCTGCTTATATTTTACTGTCCCAGGTTCACCTCTCCCCCCACCATTCGTATACTAATTACATTTTTAAATACAATCTTCCATTTTCATCACATACTTGGATTTAGACCCGGTGATAACATATAATAATATTATAATAATAATAATAATAATACAAAAAAAAAAGAGGTAGTTCTGGCAAATGCAGTGTACAGAGTTCTTAAAGGACAACTTGCATATTTTCCCACCTTGGATGGAAGAAAAAAAAACTTTCAATGCGTCTTTAAAAATCCTTTAAATTAGGGTTGTCCCGATACCACTTTTTTAGGACCGAGTACAAGTACTTTTTTTCAAGTAGTCGCCGATACCGAATACCGATACTTTTTTTAAATGTGTCCCCAAATGCAGCTATGTTCCCCACATATTGCAGCCATGTATGTCCCCCACATATTGCAGCCATGTATGTCCCCCACATATGCAGCCATGTATGTCCCCCACATATGCAGCCATGTATGTCCCCCACATATTGCAGCCATGTATGTCCCCCACATATTGCAGCCATGTATGTCCCCCACATATTGCAGCCATGTATGTCCCCCACATATGCAGCCATGTATGTCCCCCACATATTGCAGCCATGTATGTCCCCCACATATTGCAGCCATGTATGTCCCCCACATATTGCAGCCATGTATGTCCCCCACATTGCAGCCATGTATGTCCCCCACATATTGCAGCCATGTATGTCCTCCACATATGCAGCCATGTATGTCCCCCACATATGCAGCCATGTATGTCCCCCACATATGCAGCCATGTATGTCCCCCACATTGCAGCCATGTATGTATGTATGTCCCCCACATATGCAGCCATGTCATGTCCCCCATATTGCAGCGATGTCCTGTCCCCCATACCTGTAGATATGATGCCGCCGCCGCCGCTGCCGCATACCGCCGTTAATCCCCCTTCATTATAGCGCAGCGCGCATTACAAGCTTTCGTTCTGAATACTTGTAATGCTGCGCCGCCATGTATAGACACTGTCCTTCTCAGGATTGGAGGGATCTGTCCAATCCCGAGCAAGGGGGAGTGTCTATACACGGATTCGTGCATAGACACTCCCCCTTGCCCGGAATTGAACGGATCCGTCCAATCCCGAGAAGGCGAGTGTCAATACATGGCGGCGCGGGCATTACAAGTATTCAGAACGAAAGCTTGTAATGCGCGCTACGCTATAATGCAGGGGGATTAAAGGCGGTATGCGGCAGCGGCGGCATCATATCTACAAGTATGAGGGACAGGCAATGGCTGCAATATGGGGGGGAAGTATTCTATTTTAGTATCGGGGATATTTGCGGGAGTACAAGTACTCCCGCAAATACTCTAGTATCGGTATCGGGACCGATGCCGAGTATCAGTATCGGGACAACCCTACTTTAAATGATTAAAGCTAATTTTTAAAATGGTTGTAAACCTCAAGACATGAAATACAAACAAAGCATATCCCTCTTGTATGTGTCTCAATTAAGTGCACTAAAGCCTCGTACACACGCACAATTTTATTGGGCAGAAACAGCAAGAAAACTGCTGGCAGAGCTTTCTTGCCGAGTATACCGAGCGCCTGTACGAGGCTTTGAGGTTTCTCCTCGAGAAAACTACCCAGAATCTAGATGAGAAAAATAGAGAACCTGCTCTCTATTTTCCTCATCGTGATTCTCGGCAATGTTTTCCTGCCGAGAAACCCTAGAGTGTGTATACTTACCTGTCTCCATGGAAACCCGCGCATGCTTGAAATGACTTTGACGCATGCGCGGTAGCTTGCAAGGCATAGGTAGGGTGAAGCAAGATGACGGCGACGGCATCGAATGTGACGAGCGGTTCTTTTGAATCGTACGTGTGTACACTCGGCCGGCAAGAAAATCTTGCCAGAAATCTCATCAGGAAAAACTATGTTTTTTTCCTGACGAGAATCCCGGCCGTGTGTACAGGGCTTTTGCGTCATTTCTGGTTCCTCTGCTATCTGCATGAATCACTTATGATGGGGGAGGGATCTCCAGCACACAGTCCGTGATTGACAGCCTCAGCTCTGTTCCTGCGTGCTGTATGAAGGGGGTGTGTTTCTTCCCTCCAATCGACTTTTAGAGCTCTCCTCACCAAGCTCTGCATAGTATAACTTTGAGCCAATGGTGCCGCTGCAGGAGGGAGGGGCCAAGAGCAGCAAACCTGAGAAGAGGAGGATCCAGGCTGCTCTGTGCAAAACCAACTGCACAGAGCAAGTAAGTATAACAAGTTTATTACTTAAAAAACAAAAACAAGACTTTACAATCACTTTAAGGCCACGTACACACGATCGAATCTATCTGCTGAAAACGGTCCGACGGACCGTTTCAGCAGACAAATTCGATCATGTGTACGGGCGGACAGACAGATTTTTCCAGCAGACAGATTTTAAAGCATGCTTTAAAATCTGTCTGCTGGGAACCCGTCCATCCGACATGTCTGCTGGTTAGTACACTAACCAGCAGACATATCTGCCCGCGCATGCGTCAAATGGATTCGACGCATGCGCAGAAGTGTTTTACTTCCTGGTAACGGTGACGTGGCGGTGTCAACGTCACCGCGCTGTCTGCCGGCGGGGATTTTGATTTGATCGTGTGTACATGATCAAACCAATATACCCCAGCAGACAAATCCGATCAAAACGGTCTGTCAGACCGATTTGATTGGATTTATTTGGTCGTGTGTACGCGGCCTAAGGAGCCGGCACCCGGTTGTCAAGGTGCAGCAATCTGCTGGAGTCTTTAACAAATAGTGTGTGCCACCAAAGTTGGACAAAACTTGTTAACCACCTAAGGACCCGCTCATATACAGTGCAGAAAATAAGTATTTGAACACCCTGCTATTTTGCAAGTTCTCCCACTTGGAAATCATGGAGGGGTCTGAAATTGTCATCGTAGGTGCATGTCCACTGTGAGAGACATAATCAAAATAAAAATTCCAGAAATCACAATGTATGATTTTTTTAACTATTTATTTGTATGATACAGCTGCAAAGAAGTATTTGAACACCTGAGAAAATCAATGTTAATATTTGGTACAGTAGCCTTTGTTTGCAATTACAGAGGTCAAACATTTCTTGTAGTTTTTCACCAGGTTTGCACACACTGGAGGAGGGATTTTGGCCCACTCCTCCACACAGATCTTCTCTAGATCAGTCAGGTTTCTGGGCTGTCGCTGAGAAACACAGAGTTTGAGCTCCCTCCAAAGATTCTCTATTGGGTTTAGGTCTGGAGACTGGCTAGGCCACGCCAGAACCTTGATATGCTTCTTACAGAGCCACTCCTTGGTTATCCTGGCTGCAGCTCCAGGCCCCTTTCTCAAGATAGGCCCATTTGCCCCAAAAAAAAAAAAAAAGTTTTTTTTTTTTTTTTCCGATCGACTTCGGGGGTTGTAGCTCGATGACCAGAGGTCACAGAAACCCCACATTTGGGGGGTAGTCAGTTGAAGACTTACCCCACAACCGGTCAAAATATGGGATGGCTATTATTGGTTTTTAACTTAAACAAGTGTTGGACTTTAAGTGGTTACATTTCTTGCATTTACACACAGAAGTTTGATCTAAAAAGGAAGTTGGTTACAATGTTTCATGTTGTTTACAAACTTGGTAGACAGTCGGATATTTTCTTTACACACAGAAGTTTATCATTTTGATATAAGAAGAAAGCGTTGAGGGGCGTGGCTTGGCGCGCAACGGACATGGACGCTCAGTAGGAGAGCTCCGGGGCACACACGGCCTGCAATAGACTCCTTCCCCGACCCACGGCTCTCTGATGCCCGGGAAACGAGCACACAGCACCCCGCGCTCGAGGAGAGGAACTCCCGCAGCTTCAGCCCGCACTATCACGGACATATTCAAGCCATCGGCGGGGACCCGCTGCACGATGGGAAAGGCTAAGATGGCGCTGGAACAGCACCACGAGGAGGATTTTAGTGAGGACTCACAATCCCTCCCGGAGGACTCAGGTAGGGAGGCGACTCACTCCAACCACCCCCTCACGCTGGCTGACATGTCGGTGATAGCTGCAGACATCAAGTCTGCGTTCTCCGCTGCTATCACTGACATCAAATCCAACCTCCTGGCCCTGAATGAACGTATGGTGGGGGCAGAGTCTGCCGGAAGGCAGAGGGACAGGGCCATCCATTGCCTGGAAAAGACTTCCTCCATGCACAACTATCATTTCATAGAAATAAACAGGCATTTGGAGGACTTGGACAACAGGGGAAGGAGAAAGAACATTCGTGTGAGGGGCATCCCTGAGACTGTAGAATCTGCTCACATCATGCCTGCCTTGCAACGTGTGTTTAATAGTCTGCTGGAGAGACAGGAGGATGTCGCAATTGAATTTGTCAGGGCTCATAGAGCACTAAAACCGAAGGGGCCTGATTCTGCTCCTCCACGGGACATTATTTGCTGCCTACAAAGCTTCCCCCTGAAGGAGGAGATAATGAGGAAGGCAAGGGGAAATGATCAAATTGTGTTTAATGGTGCCACAATCATGCTGTTTCAGGACCTCTCACAGATCACTTTGAAGAATAGGAGGGCCCTGCGCCCTCTGCTGGACAAGCTTAGGGAACGCGGTCTGAGATACTCCTGGAAATTCCCTTTTGCCTTGTCAGTGACATCTGGTGGCCACCAACACACTCTGCGGGACCCAGATGGATTACAAGATTTCTGTGCTGCGTTGGATCTGGACTATGTCCCTCTTCCTGATTGGTATGCAGAATTCCGGGATCCACGGCCGGATGGCTCACCACCCAGATCTCCCTTCTCCACGCCAGAGAAACGTCCCCAAAAAAGGCAAAAACCCCTTCGCCCGGGTGGCTCTAAAGCGGGCACTCCACACTCCTCCAGGAGGGGGCGTGGGGAGGACTGACCATGTTTGCCACCATTGAGTCTGTGACCTACCACACCACCTCATACCTCAGCCCTCTAGCAATTACTTTGCTCCTGTTTTTGCCTTAACAATTTTTTGGTTCACTGTCTGCCTACTGTTGATGTGGTATACCGGCCGGTATACCCACAGATTCCCCCCCCTGCCTCACACGTTTTTTTTTTTGGTTTGTGTTTAATCTGTTGGGCTGACCGCGTGGTAGTTCTACCTAACTTACATTGCCTATTTGGTAGTTGATAAGGGACTCTTCCTGCATAGTCACTGTGAGTGAACTGACGCATGCTCTCTACCCTTGCCTTATTCTGAACTCTAGGTCTATGGCTACGCTTTGTGGAGGCCAAATTTAGCGGTTCGAGGCCTTGGCAAAGGGAGGCGGGACCTCTAATGGACAGCAAACTATGACCTGCAGGACTAAGGGGGGATCCTTATAACGGTTAGATTACTGACATATATTGACCTAATATGCCCTTGGTGCTGGGGAGAATTGTGGTGATTTGTGTGGTGCTCCCCTTTCCCTTTTTTTTTTTTTTTTTTTTTTTTGTGCTCTTGTTTTGTCAGGGAAGATACGTCTAGTAATAGACGAAGCTACGTTAGCCATTTTTCGCAGGCCGTGTGTGTGTTCTGTAGTTGAAATTTGTGACACTTACAGTTTATTTCACAAGTTTTTTGATTGTACTGGTAAAGTTGTCAGTCTACGTCGTTGTTGACTGCCTCCCTCTACCCCCCAACCAGTGCCTCCGCGTTCTCTGTGGAATTGCGGACGCACTGACTTATTCCGCCCGGAAGAGGGTCTCACCCCCTACCCGGGCAGGGAAATCTCATATTCTCATTTTCATTCTCTGGTTCCTTTCACTCCCTCTCCCTCTTCTTCCCTCTCTCTCAACTTCACTTACTGGCACTACTGCCCCTTCTCCTTTTTCTTGGTATAGTCGATTTTGCAAGTTGTTTCTATTTGATCATAATTTACGGGTGCCCGTGTCCTGTGATTCTCTTTTGCTACAGGTGCGCTCGGCCCATCTCGCTCTGAGTCCTGACCATGGCATACACGGATCTCGGGCGGAACCCATTTGTGGTGTCTCACAACGTGAAGGGCCTAAACATCCCGGAGCGGCGCTCCACTCTCCTGCGGGAACTCAGGAAAGGTAAGCCCCAGTTTGTGCTCCTCCAGGAGACCCACTTTAAAACGCACCACGTGCCCCGCATGACGGACTCCTGTTACACGGAGGCATACCATGCCACGAGTGACGACTCCAAGGCTAGGGGGGTGTCCATCTTAATCAGCAAGCACGCACCCTTTGTCCTCCAGGAAAAGGTCATTGACCCAGGGGGTAGATACGTGTTTTTAAAGGGCCTCTACGGTAGTACACCTGTAACGGTGGCTAACGTCTATTTTCCCAACAAGGCTCATGTTTCCTTTTGTCAACAGATAGTCCGAGAACTGTTGGGCTTCTCCTCTGGATGCCTGATTCTAGGGGGGGATTTCAACGTTCCACTCAACCCGCTCTCTGACACATCCAATGGGAAGACCTGCATTACCTATAGGACCCTTAGGCGCATCAAAACGTTGCTGCAGTCCTTGCAACTGGTTGATGTCTGGAGGTTTTTACACCCAGATGGGAGGGACTTCACCTTTTATTCTCCCCCGCACGACCGACATTCTCGCATAGACTATCTTTTCTTATCCCAGAGAGATCTGACGAAGGTGTCTGGGGCGCATATAGGCATTCGGTCCTTTTCGGACCACGCACCGATCTCACTCTCCCTGGAGGAACTGTCTGCTCCACATAGACCGCCTGCTTGGAGACTAAATGCGTCTCTTCTGACGGACCCTGAACTCAGATCAGAATTGACTGTATCGCTGGGTGAATTCTTTAGTAGAAACGCCACGGCCGAGGCTGACCCCCTAATGGTGTGGGAAGCCCACAAGTGTACGATACGTGGCGAACTAATGAAAATGGGTGCCCGACGCAAGAGAGATAGAGACGTAACCATTAGCAACCTGGCGAATCGGATAAAATTTCTGGAGACGCTTCATAAACAGTCCCTGTCTATACAGTCAGCTGCGGAATTGCTAGAGAAGAGGAAAGACCTACAACAGCTCTTTGACGAGCGTTCGCGGAGATTCCTTTTCTTTAGGCGACGGATATATTACGAATCTGGCAATAAAGCTGGGAAGTTCCTAGCCAGGGCGCTGAAGGAACAAACGAACAAGAATTTCATTCACGGTATTCGTCGGGCCGATGGCACGCTTGATGTCACTACAGATGCGATTGCGGGACACTTCCACAGCTTCTACACGAAGCTGTATAACTTGCCGACGGGTCACAGGCCGGAGGGACGAGAGGGAGATAGGGCTCAGATAATTAGGGACTACCTGGTAGACAGTGGCCTCCCCGCTATTTCAGACTCAGATATCGCCCTACTAGAAGGCCCGATCACTCAGGATGAAATAGCCTCCGCTATAAAGCAGCTTAAACCGGGGAAGAGCCCGGGCCCTGACGGCTTCACCTCGATATACTATAAAACCTTCGCCCAGACCCTAGTGGGGCCCCTCAGGGCTGCTTTGGACTCTCTGTCCGATCCTAGGACGGTCACGCCAGACTTTCTCTCAGCTCACATCACAGTTCTACACAAGGAGGGCAAGGACCCCACTGACTGTGCCAGCTACCGTCCCATATCGCTCTTGAATCTTGACGCCAAGATACACGCAAAGGTATTGGCGTCCAGGCTGAGTCCCGTTCTCTCTGATTTGATTGGACCGGACCAGGTGGGCTTCATGCCGGGCCGTGAAGCGCGAGACAATGTAATTAAAACCCTGCTGCTAGCGCAGGCTGCTCGGACCCGGGGTATCGAGGGCCTTCTCCTGTCCACTGACGCGGAGAAGGCCTTCGATCGCGTCGCGTGGGACTATATGCTGGCCGTATGCACTAAGGTGGGTTTAGGCCCCCACATGATGGCCAGGATTTCGGCATTGTATCAAAGTCCCTCGGCTAAATTGAAGATAAATGGCTCCCTATCGGAGAGAGTCTCGATTGCAAATGGCACTAGGCAGGGGTGTCCGTTGTCTCCCCTTCTATTCATTCTGTCTTTGGAACCCTTCATTAGGATGGTCAGGAATAATGCAGATATTCGGGGCTTCAAGATCTTGAATACGGAATATAAGGTAGCCGCCTATGCGGATGATCTTCTTTTTTCTCTCACCAGCCCTGTGACATCTCTGCCAGTTTTGCTGAAGGAGTTCGCCATGTATGGTTATGTTTCTAACCTCAAAATCAACTATGCCAAGTCTGAAGCCCTGAGTCTCTCATTGCCGGACCATGTCCTGTCCCAGGTGAGGGAGTCGTCCTCCTTTAGGTGGGAAACCAAATCTTTAAAGTATCTGGGAGTATGGCTCACGCCAAACCCGGCTGACACATATAGACAAAACTTCCCCCAGTTCCTTAAAAATGCGGAGGCAGATTTGGAGAAATGGAAAGCCGGGCGTTTTTCTTGGTTTGGTCGTGCAGCCATCATTAAGATGACACTTCTCCCCCGTCTGCTCTATCTTTTTCATACCCTACCCATTAAGATCCCTAGGGTCTTCTTTGCTTCACTGAGATCTCTACTATTGAGGTTCCTGTGGAACTCGCAAAGACCCAGAATTAAATACTCTTTGATGCTGAAACCTAAAGATCGAGGGGGAATGGGCCTGCCTGACTTTCTGTCATACTATAAAGCTACTCATTTGACCAGGGTCATCGATTGGCATTGCCACGGTTCTCTGAAAGACTGGGTATCACTGGAGGCGGATCTTTGCCCGATTCCGCTCCGGTTTGCCCCATGGATTTCGCGGGTTGACCTCCCTCCAGAACTGAAATCTCATCCTATTACGGGCCCCACTTTGGAAATTATACATAAGCTCACTGAGACCCCTGCAATTACATCACATCCGAGTCCGCTAGCCCCCCTAAGGGACAACCCCGGTTTCCTACCGGGCCTGAATAACCCGTACTTTAGAAGGTCGGTGGACTCACGGCCCCTTCTGGCAGGAGACTGCTTCAAAGATGGGGTACTTAGGGACTGGACCGCTCTTAAAATGGATGCAGATGTCCCACTGATGCCCCTTTGGGCTTATTTCCAACTGCGTAGCTATCTTGGAGTGGGGTCTAGGAAGGAGGCTTACAGCAGGCCCCTTACAGCCTTGGAGTCAATCTGTCTTGAGGGTTCACGTTGTGAAAGGTCTACCTCTATGGCCTACTTATGGTTGCAAGATGAGGATCACGGGGCGGCCGAGGCACTCAGAGCGAGATGGTCAAAAGAGCTGCGTATTGAGATCACCCCTAAACAATGGAGGTATGCTTGTATTATGATGCATAAATGTTCAATAAGTACTACTATGCAGGAAACGGCTTACAAAATTATGACCCACTGGTATAACACCCCGACTAAAATGCATGGATGGAACCCTCAAATCCCAGATGAGTGTTGGAGGTGCGGATCTGGAAAGGGATCCCTAGTCCACATTTGGTGGCAGTGTCCATCCATTGTACCGTTTTGGGACAAGGTCATTTTGTTGACCAAGCAAATTACTGACACGAGCATTGACCTGAATGCGGCATCTTGCCTACTTCATGTCACAAACGTCTCATTGAAGAGATATAAAAGCTCCCTGACGAGACATCTATTGAACGCAGCTAAATCCCTAGTCCCTCTATACTGGAAATCTTTGAGGGTTCCGTCCATTGCTGAGTGGCTCAGAAAAATTTCAGACGTTTATGCTATGGAAGAAACCTTGGCCCAGTCAACCGATCAGGTGGACAAACTCCAGGAGATGTGGCGACCATGGGTGGAGTTTAGATACTCCTCCACCTATTCAGAGATCATGACACGGGCGCCTACTTAGAATACACGTGAGAGGTGCTTTGGGCATAGACCCATACATACTACTTTGACTGTTACCATGGTTTCCTACTCTACCTCTTTTTCCTGTCTTTCCCCTTTCTGTTTCTGGCTTTAATCTTGATACTTGAAGTTTGCTGCTTGAAAATTAGCCTATGATGGCCTAGTTAGTGCTCCTGCCTACTACGCCACTGAAGAGAGGTATGACCTGTAGAGGGTCTGTCCGGACTAGCCTTTAGGAGGCTGTTGCAGATACAAGGCGGACCTTTGGGTCTAAATACGCTGTTTATATCTGGCTTTATGTCAATTGATGTGGGGTGTTTTGTCTCTCCCCCCCCCCCCCCCCCCCCCCTCGCTTATGTATTTCCAGGTATATTATACTGATTACCTTGTTATGTTCCTGCTAATTGTGCTGACCTGCAGGCAGCTGTAAACTTCTGACATGTACGATTCACATTGTTATATTTTATGAGACATAATAAACTTTGAATGTTAAAAAGAAGAAAGCGTTAGTTACAATGTTTCCTGCTAAGAACTTGGCAGACTGCCCAGATATTTTCTTTTGACAGCTGAAAGTCTCTCCACTTGTTATATGAAAGAATCAGCAAACTCTGCATTGGAGATGTCAGGGGGGTTGAATCAAGATCACAATTTTAACGATTAATTGTGCAGCTCTAGCACGGTACTGTATTTGCGCAGCAATTTTTCAAAAAGGTTTTTTTGGAAATAAACTGTTTCATACATTAAAAAAAACACTAAAGTTAGCACGATTTTTTTTTTTTTGGTAGATTAATAGATTGACTTGTGTAAAACCAGCTAGCCCATACATAGATCGACTATGGCTGGTCTCTGCATAATTGGTGTAATTTCAATTCATGTATTACCCGCTTAACCACTACGCAGTCCCTAAACATCCTTCCACTCCTATACATTGAGCCCACTGTCATACCCTCCACACTCCTCTCCTGTACATAGTGCCCACTGTCATACCCTCCACACTCCTCTCCTGTACACAGTGACCACTCTCATACTCTCCACACTCCTCTCCTGTACATAGTGACCACTGTCATACTCTCCACACTCCTCTCCTGTACATAGTGACCACTGTCATACTCTCCACACTCCTCTCCTGTACATAGTGCCCACTATTATACCCTCCACACTCCTCTCCTGTACATAGTGCCTGCTGTCATAGACTCCTCTTCTGTACATACTTCCCACTGTCGCACCCTCCACACTCCTCTCCTATACATAGTGCCCACTATCATACCATCCCCATTCCTCTCTTGTACACACTGCCCACTGTCATACCCTCCACACTTCTCTCCTGTACATACTGCCCCATTATACCCTCCACACTTCTCACTGGTACTACTACCATCTGTCATACCCCCACACTCCTCCTGTACATACTGCCCACTGTCATACTCTTCACACTCCTCTCCTGTACAAACTGCCCACTGTCATACCCTTCACACTCCTCTCCTGTACATAGTACCTGCTGTCATACACTTCTCTCCTGTACATACTGCCCACTGTCATACCCTCCACATTCCTCTCCTGTACATACTGCCCACTGTTATACCCTCCACACTCCTCTCCTATACATAGTGCCCACTATCATACCATCCACACTCCTCTCCTGTACATACTGCCCACTGTCATACCCTCCACACTCCTCTCCTATACATAGTGCCCACTATCATACCATCCACACTCCTCTCCTATACATAGTGCCCACTGTCATACCCTCCACACTCCTATCCTGTACATGGTGCCTGCTGTCATACACTTCTCTCCTGTACATACTGCCCACTGTCGTACCCTCCATGCTTCTCTCCTGTACATGATGCCCACTGTCATACCCTCCACACTTCTCTCCTGTACATTATGCCTTTTGCCGTACCCTTTGCACTCTTCTCCTGTACATAGTGCCCAATGTTAGACCCTCCACATTCCTCTCACTCACCTGCACATACTTCCCACTTATATACCATCCGTACTCCTCCCCTATGTCGCTTACCCACAAAAACAGTTCTTTAAAATGATACTGAATACCCTCAATGTTACCAGCTCTAGAATGGACACACTTTTGTTAGTTCAACTAAAGGAAATCTCAGTTCTCATATTTGTTCTGTTCCATTATTAGAACTTATTTAATTTTGTGATTACTACTGTGATGTACAGAGGAACATAGGGGATCTCAGCTACTCTAAATATAGCACTTGTGAAAAAGTGTCCTTGAAAATATTTTTTAAATGTTGGCAACTATGCACTTATGCACTGTCCAAGGGCCACTGCGTCAGTAGGGGGCCCCATGAGAGGCTCCTGGGATCCTGTGATATTAAAGCGGTAGTAAACTTTCCTGACATTACTACTTTTTAGAGGCCCTGGGGTAGGTTATGCCACAATGTACAAGTATGCACAGCATATTAGCACATTAGGGTACACTTACATTTCCAGACTGGGCCCTCCATTGCTGCGCTGTGATTCTCACGCATTTATTTATTATTTTTAAAAGGCCCCACCAAAATCCTCAGCACCAGGCCCATGATGTTCTTAATCTGGCCCTGCCTGGCTGTGTGCTTCGGGTCATTGTCATGTTGGAAGACCCAGCCTCGACCCATCTTCAAAGCTCTAACTGAGGGAAGGAGGTTGTTGCCCAAAATCTCGCAATACATGGCCCCGGTCATCCTCTCCTTAATACAGTGCAGTCGCCCTGTCCCATGTGCAGAAATACACCCCCAAAGCATGATGCTACCACCCCCATGCTTCACAGTAGGGATGGTGTTCTTGGGATGGTACTCATCATTCTTCTTCCTCCAAACACGGTTAGTAGAATTATGACCAAAAAGTACTATTTTGGTCTCCTCTGACCACATGACTTTCTCCCATGACTCCTCTGGATCATCCAAATGGTCATTGGCAAACTTAAGACGGGCCTTGACATGTGCTGGTTTAAGCAGGGGAACCTTCCGTGCCATGCATGATTTCAAACCATGACGTCTTAGTGTATTACCAACAGTAACCTTGGAAACGGTGGTCCCAGCTCTTTTCAGGTCATTGACCAGCTCCTCCCGTGTAGTCCTGGGCTGATTTCTCACCTTTCTTAGGATCATTGAGACCCCACGAGGTGAGATTTTGCATGGAGCCCCAGTCCGAGGGAGATTGACAGTCATGTTTAGCTTCTTCCATTTTCTAATGATTGCTCCAACAGTGGACCTTTTTTCACCAAGCTGCTTGGCAATTTCCCAGTAGCCCTTTCCAGCCTTGTGGAGGTGTACAATTTTGTCTCTAGTGTCTTTGGACAGCTCTTTGGTCTTGGCCATGTTAGTAGTTGGATTCTTACTGATTGTATGGGGTGGACAGGTGTCTTTATGCAGCTAATGACCTCAAACAGGTGCATCTAATTTAGGATAATAAATGGAGTGGAGGTGGACATTTTAAAGGCAGACTAACAGGTCTTTGAGGGTCAGAATTCTAGCTGATAGACAGGTGTTCAAATACTTCTTTGCAGCTGTATCATACAAATAAATAGTTAAAAAAATCATACATTGTGATTTCTGGAATTTTTGATTATGTCTCTCACAGTGGACATGCACCTACGATGACAATTTCAGACCCCTCCATGATTTCCAAGTGGGAGAACTTGCAAAATAGCAGGGTGTTCAAATACTTATTTTCTTATTTTCTGCACTGTACATACTGTTTAAATATGAATATCTCGGTAATGGCAGCAGCTGCTGCCACAACACAGATATCCATCTTTTTCTTGAGTGGTCCTGTAAACGATAATGGTGGTCTCCGCGGCGGCGGGAGAGAGCCCCCCCACCGCTCTCCCATGCCCTCTGTCGCTTACTGGAGCAGCGGTGGCGATCGGGTGCTGTCTCCTGCTTGCTGTGGATGTGAGTGAGGGCAAGATGGCCCCCACCCATCCCCATAGCATAGCAGGGCAGAAGTGACGTCAAAACGTCACTTCCACCCATGTTTCTTAAAGCAATATCTTCTTGTTAGAATTTTTTCAAATGAAACATTTAATAATTTTTTTTGCATTTAAAGGGGTGTTCCAGCCAATATTTGTGTTTATTAAAAGTCAGCAGCTACAAAAAGTGTAGCTGCTGGCTTTTAATAAACAATCACTTACCTGCTCCAGCATTCCAGCGACGTGCCGACCGGGGCTCCGCTCCTCTCCCCCCCTCCCCGGTGTCCTCATCGCAACTGTGGGCACCCGGCCGTGACAGCCTTCGGCTTCACGGCCGGGCACCCACTGCGCATGCGCGAGTGGCACTGCGCATTCGCGAGCGGCGCGGCCCTGCCGCTAATTGGACAGGCGATCGCATGGGACCTGTCATGTGTCCCATGCGATCGCCTACAGGGAGGGGCTGCTGTAGGCGATTAAGCCTAATCGCCTAGCCAGCCCCTCGGCGGAAGGAGGAAGTGGGACAGGAAGTCCCACTCCTCCTGAAGCCCCCACTCCCCCTCCCCCAAAAAAATTACATGCAAAATGTGGCATGCAAGGTGGTTAGGAGTGGGATAAGCGGAAGTTCCAATTTTGGGTGGAACTCCGCTTTAAGTCTAAGGCCGTGTACACACGATCAGTCCATCCGATGAGAATAGTCCGAAGGACCGTTTTCATCGGTTAACCGTTGAAGCTGACTGATGGTCTGATGTGCGTACATACCATCGGTTAAAAAAACGATTGTGTCAGAACGCGGTGATGTAAAACACAACGACGTGCTGAAAAAAACGAAGTTCAATGCTTCCAAGCATGTGTCGACTTGATTCTGAGCATGCGCGGCTTTTTAACTGATGCTTTTGCATACGAACGATCGGTTTTGACCTATCGGTTAGGTGTCCATTGATAAATTTTAAAGCAAGTTCTCTTTTTTTTGACCGAAGGATAACTGACCGATGGCGCCCATACACGATCGGTTTGGACCGATGAAAGGAGCGTTCTGTCCGTTTTCATCGGTTTTGACCAATTGTGTGTACGCGGCCTTAATATGAGATCTGAGGTCTTTTTGACCCCAGATTTCATATTTAAGAGGACCTGTCATGCTTTTTTCTATTACAATGGATGTTTACATTCCTTCTAATAGGAATAAAAGTGATCCATTTTTTTTTTAGTGTAAAAATGTATAAAATAAATAAGAAAGCGTCCCGTCCCGACGAGCTTGCGTGCAGAAGCAACCGCATAAATGAGTAGCGCCCGCATATGAAAACGGTGTTCAAACCACACAAGTGAGGTATCACCGCGATTGTTAGAGCTAGAGCAATAATTCTAGCCCTAGACCTCCTCTGTAGCTCAAAAGATGCAACCTATAGAATTTTTTAAACGTCACTTATGGAGATTTTTAAGGGTAAAAGTTTGACGCCATTCCACGCAATTTTGAAGCGTGACATGTTGGGTATCATTTTACTCGGCGTAACATTATCTTTCATAATATATAAAAAAATTGGGCTACTTTACTGTTGTCTTATTTTTTCATTCAAAAAAGTAATTTTTTTCCAAAAAAAGTGCGCTTGTAAGACCGCTGCGCAAATACGGTGTGACAAAAAGTATTGCAATGACCGCCATTTTATTTTCCAGGGTGTTAGAACAAAAATATATATAATGTTTGGGGGTTTTAAGTAATTTTCTAGCAAAAAAAACTGTTTTTGTCTTTTAAACTCCAAATCTGAAAAACAGCCTAGGTCCTAAAGTGGTTAAGGAGCACCCGACGCTGGCTCCCGCCGACGGACAACTTAGATTTGTGCCTGCTGATAAATAAATGAAGGTGCAGGGCCTCCTGTGTTACCACCCCCTCCCTATGATGCCTCGCTATGAGCCAGTGTCGGGTACGGACCTTTTTTTCCTTGTTTGGGTCAGCGGCTGGCGTTCATTGTGAATGAAGTTAAAAGCTTGATTACTATGCACAGCTGCCCCAGAATCTGGGTGCTCCAGTTTTAGTGAATCTCCCCCAGTGTGAGAAGCTCACAGTGTGCAGTGAAATCAGAGTAAGCTATTTCAGTGCAGGAGAGGAGTCTGTATAACTGTGCAAAGCTGAAAGGGAGGCCGGAGTTCAGATTTAAATAATAGTAGATACATATGTCAGAGAAAGTATAAAATCCATAAGTCATCCAGGGAGCGGCGATGATAAAATAATCATGAATTAGGCTTTATAAGCATTCCAAATCACCCATTCTCTCACATCTATCTAATAATATATTTAAACTCTTCCTGTTCTCATGTCAGTCAGCGTGCCGATTTATCGGGGTTTGGTTTTAGCGGCGTGTAATACCTCTGATTCACAGCGGACGCGCGCTTTCTTGTTATAACAGACATCATGAAATAAGAATTGTCTGATGAGGGATCTTTAGTTTTCAGCAATGTTAGTTTTTGCCACGACACCGCCAACTATCAGGATGGATCAGTATTCTGCTGTGTTGGTTTCCATTAGTGGATTCATTTAGGTTCTGTTCATATCTTGGCGTTGCCGATCGCGTGCAGAATCGCCACGATTTCGCCCCTTGATCCCAAATTACAGGAAGCCCGTGCAATCCCTGTCGCATCCAATGGCACCCCGTTCATGGTGCGATTTTGCCACGACTGTCGCCTAACAAATTGTGGTAAAATCACGCAAACAGAACCGCGGGACACTTGCCACCCAAAAGTAGTTCTTGTAGTTTAATCAGGGTGCCATTGGAAGTGACGGAGATCGCACAGGCGTCCCGCAATTTGCCATCATCTGGGATCGCGGGCAGAACGCCAAAATGTAAATGCATATCTCTGCTGCAAATTTGCACAGGAGCCCTGTTCGTCTTTTGGTCCGTTTCGGGTCCGAATTCAGCTAAAAGTTTGGGCTGAAAACGAACCTTAAATCGGTGAATAAGGATGCACCGGACCCCTGCTGGGAGCCGCATGCGAACATAGAGCCAGATTCAGGAACAGTTAGGCTGGCGGATCCAGTGATCCGCCAGCCTAACTGTGACTTTGAGCCGGCGTTTCTGTTTTCTGTAACCAGAAAACAAGAAACGCCGGGTTGAAGCTCCGATGCGAGCAGCGTAACTGAGTTTCGCCATCGCATCGTTACTTCAACTTAAAAATGGCGCCGGGGGCGTTCCCGCCGATTTACGCTCAAAAAATATGTTAATGAGCGGAAATCGGCAATTCACGATCGAATTCCGGCGCGACGCAATGACGGTACGACGTTTCCGGACGGGATATACCTACATGGGGTTGGAATATCCTATGTTAGGTATAGGCGTCGTCATCGCATCGGGAAAAAAAAAAATCACGTCGCTTGCGTAAAAAGTTCATGAATGGGAATGTGACGTCATTGACGTTCATTCACAGAATTTGGAGCATGCGCACGGGGATGTTTGGACACTCGACGCATGCGCAGTACGTTGGCGGCGGGATCGCGCTTAGTTAGAATACTACACGCCCCGTACCCGCCCAATTTGAATTCCGCCGGCTCATTTGCGATGCGCTGCCGCAACTTTAGGAGCAAGTGCTTCCTGAATAACAGCACTTGCTCCTAAAATTTCAGCAGCGTAACGCAAATGAGATGCGTTACTCCAGAGCAAAGATGCTCCCATCTACCTGAATCTGGCCCATAGTGTGAACCCAGACTTAGGCCGCGTACACACGAGGAGACATGTCCGCTGAAACTGGTCCGCAGACCAGTTTCAGCGGACATGTTCGATCGTGTGTACGGCCTAGCGGGCAGGTTTCCAGCGGACAAAAGTTTCTAAACATGCTTAGAAACTTGTCCGCTGGAAACCTGTCCGTCGGACATGTCCGATGGTTAGTAGCCCAACCATCGGACCGAAATCCCGTGCATGCGTCGAATTGATTCGACGCATGCGTGGAAGCATTGAACTTCCTTTTGCCAGCACGACGTGTCTTCTACGTCACCGCGTTCTGGTCTGTGGGGATTTTGGTCTGATGGTGTGTACACACATCAGACCAAAATATCCCTTCAGACATGTCCGATGAAAACGGTCCGTCGGACCTGTCTCATCGGACATGTCTCCTCGTGTGTACAGGGCCTTAAGGTTTGTTCTGGTTTGATTCCAGGGTTAGGCAGTTACTTTTAGACATGTGCGGTTATTCAGAAATTATTATGTACCGTTATTTGGAAATTCGGATGTATCCAAACTTCCGAATTAGAATAGTATGAATCTGAAATAACGAAATTCAAATTCGGACGAAATTCGAATTTGAATCCTTTTCGAATAGTTTTCAAATTGGAACAGTTTTCAAATTCTAAGGCCGCGTACACACGATCGAATATATCTGCTGAAACTGGTCCGCAGACCAGTTTCAGCGGACAGATTCGATCGTGTGTACGGGCTAGCAGACAGTTTCCAGCAGACAAAAGTTTTAAAGCATGTTTTAAAACTTGTCTGCTGGAAAGCCGTCTGTCGGACATGTCCGCTGGTTAGTACACCTAACCAGCGGACAAAAATCCCCCCGCATGCGTCCAATGGATTCAACGCATGCGTGGAAGTATTTTACTTCCTGGTTCGGTGACGTGGCAGCGTCAACGTCACCGCCACATCACCGTGCTGTCCGCCCTGCGGGGATTTTGGTTTGATCGTGTGTACACTGATCAAAACAAAATAGCCCAGCAGACATGTCCGATGAAAACGGTCTTTCAGACTGTTTTCATCGGATAAATCTCCTCGTGTGTACGCGGCCTAATAGTTTTCCAATTTCCAAAGAGAATAAAGTAGAATAAAAAATAAAGGAATAGAATAGAAAAAAACAATTTTATTCTATTCCTTTATTTTCTATTCTATTTTATAGGAGGAAGTCAGCACAGCACAGGGGTGGTAGGAGCCCCTCATAATCAGCACAGCACAGGGATGGTGGAAGCCCCTCATAATGAGCACAGCAAGGGGTACAGCCCCAGGAGGAAGTTGGCACAGCACAGGGATGGTGGGAGCACCTCATAATGAGCACAGCACAGGGATGGTGGGAGCCCCTAATAATGAGCACAGCACAGCGATGGTGGGAGCCCCTCATAATGAGCACAGCAAGGGGTGCAGCCTCAGGAAGAAGTCAGCACAGCACAGAGATGGTGGGAGCCCCTCATAATGAGCACAGCAAGGGGTACAGCCCCAGGAGGAAGTCGGCACAGCACAGGGATGGTGGGAGCCCCTCATAATGAGCACAACACAGGGATGGTGGGAGCCCCTCATAATGAGTCGACGACTGCCATTGGATTGACTACGATTTTTCGTTGAATGTTCGTTAACTTTATTATGAGGGGCTTCTATTCTATTCTATTCCTTTATTTTCTATTCTATTTTATAGGAGGAAGTCAGCACAGCACAGGGGTGGTGGGAGCCCCTCATAATGAGCACAGCACAGGGATGGTGGAAGCCCCTCATAATGAGCACAGCAAGGGGTACAGCCCCAGGAGGAAGTTGGCACAGCACAGGGACGGTGGGAGCCCCTCATAATGAGCACAGCACAGGGATGGTGGGAGCCCCTAATAATGAGCACAGCACAGCGATGGTGGGAGCCCCTCACAATGAGCACAGCAACGGGTGCAGCCCCAGGAAGAAGTCAGCACAGCACAGAGATGGTGGGAGCCCCTCATAATGAGCACAGCAAGCGGTACAGCCCCAGGAGGAAGTCGGCACAGCACAGGGATGGTGGGAGCCCCTCATAATGAGCACAGCAAGCGGTACAGCCCCAGGAGGAAGTCGGCACAGCACAGGGATGGTGGGAGCCCCTCATAACGAGCACAACACAGGGATGGTGGGAGCCACTCATAATTTTTTCAGCCAGCGCGCCGACCCGCTGCTCATATACTTGCACTATACAGTGGTAGAGATTGGGTAACTTTCTTTGTTACAATATGAATTTATTTTTGCCCATTATTGGCACCTTTTGAAGCCGTGTCCTGCATGCTGCATTATTGAGGCAATATTTGGTTATTTTAAAAAAGACACACCAAAAACGCACCTCCCCATTAAATGCATTGAGAACACATCAAAAATGCGCGGGTGTTGCGTTTTTTGATGCATTTTTTGAGTCACATACCTATGGAAAAAAAACATACCTATACTGCTCCACAGTCATGGTGGAAAAATTCCTATTTACCATGATTTTCAGCTCCACCTAGTGGCCATAAGGCTGTATTTTCCTGATAATGGCAACAGTAGTGCTGAGGACCACAGGAAATAAACATTTTCCACACATTATGGGGATTATTAGCAATGGCTGGGAGGAATGCTCAGGCATTCTTACTGCACATTTTTTTATACTTTTTTTGTTAGGTTAACAAGAGGTCTACTTTAAGTGACATTAGATCCAATTCCTTGCCTGGCAATTCTTTTGTCTGGTTATTTATTGCAGCGAAACCCTCAGTGTGTACTCCAGCCCATGATCTGTTTATTGTTAGCCTTGCGTTTTATTTCCTCTGCTTGCTATGACCCTTCGAACTGTCTGCATGATTTCTTGTCTCTTGATTTTCCTAATGGGATTTGGCCGCCGTGAGGCACGACCGTGTTTTGTGGCAAGCGTGTTTTCTCTGCAATTATGCAGATGACTTTTCTATGCTAATCGTTTTGCCAAGCTCTTATGTTTAAATATTGTAATGTTGTGTCATCTTCCCACTGTGGTGGCGGCTTAACCCCATTCAGTCAGGATACCGCTTACACTGCCTCTGATATCAAACAGAAATGATATCTCTTAACTTGGCCATACACTAATGCCGCGTACACACGATCGGAAATTCTGACAAGAAATGTCTGATGGGAGCGTTTTGTCAGAAATTCTGTGTGTATGCTCCATCAGTCATTTGCTGTCGGAATTCCTGACAACAAAAATTTGAGAGCTGGTTCTCACATTTTCTGACAACAAAAGTTCTTGTCGAAGATTCCGATCGTCTGTATGCAATTCCGACGCACAAAAATCCTACGCATGCTCGGAATCATTAAATCAAAATTTTCTCGGTTCATTGTAGTGTTGTACTCCACCATGTGTTCTTGACGTTCGGAATTTCAGACAACATTTGTGTGACGGAGTGTAGGCGAAACAAGTTTGAGCCAACATTTCGTTGGAAAAAAATCCACGGTTTTGTTGTCGGAATTTCCGATCGTGTGTACGCAGCATTATAGATTTTAGAATTAATATTTGTATGAATAGAATTCTCAGCACACTCGATGATTTGACGATTGTCATTTCAAAAGTGTTTCAAAATGTAATTTGCTGTTAAAGTGGAACTTAAAAGCCCAAACGTTTTTTTTTTACCTGCGTTACCTGTGTTACTTTAACTGAGAATTGCGCGGTTTATGGAATTTGTATTTATTTATTTTTTTGGTAGCATTCAGCGGAACTACAAGAAGATCTTCAGGCATCTTCTTGAGCAATGCTTGTGGAATGCCTACATTCTACTCAAAAAAAAAAAAAGTGACAATCCACTGATTCTTTCTGACTTAATTTGGAAAGTTGCAGAACGTGTCTTTGGTGTTTGATGGTCACAACGTCCAGCTCAATTCACAGCCATTGATGGTGTTTGATCACCAAAAAACATCAATGGCTGTGAATCGAGCTGGACGTTGTGCTGTTGGTGTTGTAAACCCGAAATGCCTAACTGGTCGTCACATCGTGGACTAGATCCTACCAACCAAGTAAAAGTCAGCACCTACAAGGATGTGTGTGGTTTATTGCTCGAAGTGAGATGACAGTGGAAAGAAAATCAGAAAGGGAACCAGGTTCCAGTGGCAGCTGGTGGGTCGGCCGGTCAGCGGGCACAGTGGGGACACAGTGTGGGCTGGGACACCTCCTCTCCAGACAGTGCAAAGTGCTCCGCTCAGGCCGTGCATTCCAAGGAGCTGGTGACGTCACTTCTGGTTTATTACTGGCACAAGGAAAACCTCCCAGTGACGTCGAAACTCAGATGAAAAGTACCGCCATGTCCTAGGGCGGTGCCAATGTCAATCAAAGCACCCAGCCGTAGTGTTACGGAAGTTACAGGCGGAAGTTGTCCGGCGCGATGGACTGCGCCAAAAGGCAGGTCAAAAGCCTGCAAATGAAGTGCCTTGTTTGCAATCCAGTGGTTGCATAGACTTGGTGCTTCCCATGGTGCTTTCCATAGAGCACTGTGTCTGGTGCCCAAACACAGTGCGCTTAAGGACATTTTTTTTCTATTGTTTTGACTGCTGGGGGGGGGGCGGTGGAGGCGCCCGTGTGTCCCCTATGGACAGGCTGCCACTGCCAGGTTCCATTGTCCTGATTGTGAAGTCAGAATTTGTGCAGTGCCCTGGGGTGCCCGGGATGTTTACTAAACCATATCCAGTGTCTAGTATTAGGCTGCGTACACACGCTCAACCGTCGGACCGTTTTCATCGGATATGTCTGCTGGGCTGTTTTGGTCTGATGGTTGTACACACCATCAAACCAAAATCCCAGCGGACAGACAGCGCGATGACGTGGCGGTGATGTTGACGCCGCCACGTCACCACTCCAGGAAGTAAAATACTTCCACACATGCGTCGAATCCATTCGGCGCATGCGGGAGATTTTTGTCCGCTGGTTAGGCGTACTAACCAGCAGACATGTCGGACTGACGGGTTTCCAGCAGACAAGTTTGAAAGCATGCTTTAAAACTTGTCTGTTGGAAAAACCTGTCTGCTCTCCCGTATACACGATCGAATTTGTCTGCTGAAACGGTCCGTCGGACCAGTTTCAGCAGATAAATTCGATCGTGTGTACGCGGCCTAAGAGTGACTTATAATATTGCACCCTTGTTTAGACAAATTTCAGTGTTTTTGTCTTGATTACAGAATTGAATTTAATTAAATAATACTATATTATTGTTTTTTATAATTATTTATAGTTATTTATTATATTGTAATTTATCGTTTCAAACGTTATCATTACCCGGGATGTCTACTAGACTCTTGTTTGGATGGATGATTTAAATGAGTTATCCTAAGAATTACAGACCTACAATATAAAACAACTAATTTCTATGCAAAACAATGTACCGCTTTGACATTCAAAAGTACTGACCTAATCAGACCGCCAGGGAGGTTAATAAAATATGTACTTGCTGAATATCCACTCCAGCTTTCCTTTAAATACTTGGAAATAATGTATAGTTAAATAAGCAGAAATAAGAAATAATACAGAACAGGGGTGTACTGAGACACTCTGTGATACCAATAGCTGGTAGCTGTAACCATTTCCCAAAAGGCTTTATTAAATTCTAGGCTACAACATTACATGAGGACCAATATGGAATTCTGAACCTCTCAACCCACTTTCCTGTATGTGACGGTAATTAAATAAGATTGGCAGAAATACTGGATATGAAGAAAAATTGCTTAGTGCCAAGTGTGGTATTTTTTTATTTATTTTTTACCAATTCCCAGATGGTGCTTCATTGTTATGTAACATAATACTGTGCAAAAATAGAATTTTCCTACTAAACATTTTCTACCCTAAATATAGGAAACTGTGTACATTATTTCTATAATGGCAAAATAGATTAAATAATGAAATTTCACACAACAGGTGCAAATTCAATGTAACAATAATGTAACAGCTGCCAAGTCTACAGCATTAGTTTGTCTGGCTTCATAGCTGGCGGTGATAAACATACAGTAATCAGGAATGGACAATGTTAACTCCTTATGACCGCCTCTTGCTGGCCTGTTTGTGAGTCTTAACGCTTCCTGATCAAAGGATCAAGAGTCCATCCTACCTGCTCCCAATCATTGCTCGATGACCTGGAGGTGTCGGTGACAGAGGAATGGCTGCATAGTATTTTTCAGGATAGATTTAATGGTGCTGACAACAGTGAACCATCCCTGCATAATGTGCCCTAAATATGACAAATTTCAGGCCTCATTCACGTGGGCCTGATCACCTGCTGGTGGCACTGTGGTTTCTGGGAGGAGGGTTGTAATTTCAGTGGGTGTCTCCCAGTACCCAACAATTTTCAGTAATCAGTCTCCACCTGATCCTGGCTGCTGGAAGGGTATTTAGTTCCTCCTTAACTAATTGCCGACCGCCCGCCGTCATATTACTGCGGGACGGTGGCCCTGCTACGCGGGAGCACATAGCTCTACGTCCTCCCTTTAGCAGCTTGTAGGGCTCGCGCGTGCCCGGCGGGTACGATCGTCGCCGGGCACCCGCGATTGCTCGTTACAGAGGGGGTTTAACGGGAGGTATGTGTGTAAACACATACCTCTTGTTCCTGTCAGCGGGGGAAACGCTGATCTTCTGTCCATACAATGTATGGACAGAAGATCAGTGATTTCCCCTAGTGAGGCCACCCCCCCCATACAGTTAGAACACACCAGGACCACACTTAACCCCTTCCCTGTCCCCTAGTGTTAACCCCTTCACTGCCAATGGCATTTTTATAGTAATACAATGCATTTTTATAGCATTGATCGCTATAAAAATGCCAATGGTCCCAAAAATGTGTCAAAAGTGTCCGATGTGTCCGCCATAATATCGCAGTAACGAAAAAAAAAACGCTGATCGCCGCCATTACTAGTAAAAAAAAATAATAATAAAAATGCCATAAAACGACCCCCTTTTTTGTAAACGCTATAAATTTTGAGCAAACCAATTAATAAACGCTAATTGTAATTTTTTTAACGAAAAATATGTAGAAGAATACGTATCGGCCTAAACTGAGGAAAAAAAATGTTTTTTTATATCTTTTTTGGGATTTTTATTATAGCAAAATGTAAAAAATATTGATTTTTTTTCAAAATAGTCGCTCTGTTTTTGTTTATAGCGCAGATATGATCAATTACCACCAAAAGAAATCTCTATTTGTGAGAAAAAAAGGACGCCAATTTTGTTTGGGAGCCACGTCGCACGACCGCGCAATCGTCAGTTAAAGCGACGCAGTGCCGAATCACAAAAAGTGCTCTGGTCTTTGGACAGCAATATGGTCCGGGGCTAAAGTGGTTAAAGTGGGGTACACAATATAAGAAAATCGGGCGAACGTTCGTCCAATTTTTCTTGATGTTTCACATCAAATCGACACCAATGAATGAAAATTCTCATATGACAAAGGCTTTTTTTTGTTGTCTTTTTTTTTTTTTTTTGTAACCATGCGTAGTCTTTCTTTTCTGATTTTTCTGTGTTCGAAAATCGTCCAAAAACAGTACACATTAAACGAAAATCTTTCGTTCTGTTGCCGCATGAGAAGAATTTGGGAGTTTGTCCCTTCAGGGATCCTTTCGTACGAAAATTCGGAATCGGCTGTCGAAAGTTGTGTACCCACTATACGAAAATTGTATGAAAATTCTTTGGACGAAAATGTTTGCCCAATTTTATTACAGTGTGTACATAGCTTAAAGAGGAAGTAAACCCTGGGGGGGGGGGGACACCACCTGCATGGCATACTAGCTCATTATGTAATACTCTCCTCCGATCAAAGCCCCCGCAGCCGTCCTCTTCCAACGCCCGTGCAGCTGACATCTTGCCCGGGGGGTTACTTGCGCGTATCACGGCTCCAGCGCTCTGCTTGGCCGGAGCCGCACATGCACAGAAGCTGGCAGTGACGACATAGCCTCAATGAGGAACAGTACAATACAGTGCGCCTGCGCCGCTTGTCTAAGTAATAGTAATGTAATGACATATTGTACATAACATTTTCCAAGTCAAAATAAGTAGTCAATACTTTTCAAGGGCTCAAATCTCCCCCTTCTTTAGGGTTTTGATGCTGACAGTGAATTAAGGATTATTGGACAACAGAATGCAATAAATAAAGGATTTAATGTAAACTGATTTGGGTTACTGGTCCTGACCGGTGACCCGAATCAATATAGGTTATATCCTCCTAATATTAAACTTTGTTGTCCATTATTTCATGAAAGAGGAGTTATAAAGCCCCTGGAAAAACGTTGATTTTTTCTTCTGACTTCTTGTCATGAGCAATACAGACTTACCGGACTTACATTAGAGTTGCGTTTCCCTCATTCTTTTTACACAAAATGGAAAAAAATATACTATACAATTAAAAATGACTCTCAAAACCAATTTTAGCACACTGGGAATCCAAAATAGTTCTAAAATCTTCTCTTAATATCGAGCGCTTCGAACCACCAGAAAAAGTAAATTTATAATGTGTAATGTTCATATTTTGGGAACATCTCTTGCAGTTTTCAGGCTTTTATTGGCCAGCCGTACCCAATTATTTATATCTATTTTATTTATTACAGGTATTTATATAGCTCTGACAATTTACACAGAACTTCAAGTATATATTGTACATTCAATCATGTACTCAATTATATTCTCTCTGTATCTTCTCACATTGCTTAGGCTTCAGATTTATCTAAAAATTCTATTATTTTAATGTTATATCTTCTCTGCTTTCAGCCACTGTTGATACCTCCGCACCAAAGAGTTTGTCAAGCAGTGTTAAATGTAAGTGTCTTTTCAGATTGTTACTGAACTTTTACATTACATATTTCTCTGGGAAAGTTTAATCTTTCATCCTGGATGTTTTGTTTCTCCAACCAAAACGTTTTAACTTTGGTTAAAGCATGGAAGGGTTAGTACGTTAGTACCTCCATCTCTGTTTTTTTGGCTATATATAAAAAAGTGCTGCACTAAAATCAAATAATTATACAAAGTATTGCATTAGGACCAACATTTAGTAAAAGACAGTATAAAATACAGGGATAAAATAATATAAAATAATAAATAGTCCATAAGTAAGTCCCAATGCTCAAATCCAGTAAATCCATGTAAAGTGCTCCTTAAAATGCATTCAACACCACCAGCCACCATGACCAAGTTTGTGATAAAGTGCTTGCTTATCCCCCCATGACCCCCTTTCTCAAGTACCACATATAAGGTGACTTTAAGGCTGTCACTCTATGACTCCAACGCTCCCTGATCATCCGGAGTTCTCCACTAAACATTGCAACCAAGACTCAAGATATGGGTAACTATGTGAAGAAAGAAAAAAAAATGCATCTCCATAGTGTAATAAAAGACGGATATCTTAAACGACATACTTTGACGAAACGCGTCGGTTTGAGCCTTGTGCCGACATCACCACATTCTTGTAACCAGGAATCCATGCCAGTGAGTGTATTTATATATACGGTCTTTTATCCACTGGAGAGGTGTATTTTTTCTTTCTATGGTCCGCACTGGAATGCTGATTTGCCAGAAGAAACCTGAAACATGGACTTCTCTGTTAGAGCATCGCCAAGTTTGGACTTTACCTGTGTAGGTAACCTGGGGCAGCCACCGTGAGGTTCAGCTAGGAATGGAATGGATTTGCATCTTATATATGATGCCAAGTTTACAGTAAATGATTATTCAACTGCTACGAGCCTGGTCTGAATTTATTTAAAGGAGTGACTGTAAGGTCCTGGCATATTATTACAGAAATTGGGTCCCTAACCACAATATGGGGTATGTGTAACATCACCATGGCAAAGGTTCATGAGTAACTAACTACAAGGAGAAACAGCAACCATAGATGTGTGTGTGTGTGTGTGTGTGTGTGAACCAGAAATAATTCTGGTTGGCTGCAAATCCAATAAAATCACCTTTATTTCATCAAGACCATAAAAAAGTGTCCAAAAACACAAATAGAGGGGAACAGCAACCAGGCGTTGGCATGGAACCTGATAGGTGACAGGTTCTCTGGTAGCTAGGGAGTCAGTGCTTGGAGTCCTGAAACATATACAGTACATCAGTTCAAGTGTATAGGAATTGGGAGAAAGAAGCTTAAAGTGGATGTCACAATGTAGAATATAAGATTTCCTATCATCTGTGCCCAGTCTTGCCACACAGAGTTAATCCAGCGCTGAGCAATCCTCTTTTATTGTTCAGTGAAAATGAATAGACTTCCAGATAAAAACCTGTCGAAATGAAATAAAAAGTCTGTTTCTCTCTTCTTGGTTTGAGTGACAGGTTATTTACATATCTAGCTTGGACATGGTTATCATATGTTATGTTATGTTTATCATAATATGAGGTGAGATCCAAAGTATAAAAAGTGAGAAATCCACCCCTCCCCCACATAACACATCCTGGTAATATACAATGAACTTTGGATCCTTCATGTATGAAAACATAACATAACATATGGGTAAACATGTCCAAGCAGATATGTAAATAACCTGTCCCAAAGCAAGGAGAGAGGAAAGGACTTTTTAAAAAATTACAATTTTCACTGAACAATAAAAGAGGATTTCCAGCTCTGGATTATTTGGCATGTGGGCAGATGATAGGGTCATACTCATATTGTGACATCAAAAATTTGGGGTTTACATCCACAAAGTTCCACCCATTTTAAAGTCAGCAGCTACAGAAAGTGTAGCTGCTGACTTTTAATAGTAAGACACTTACCTGTGCCACGGTTCAGCGATGCAGGTGCACATTCCGGAGCACACTGCACATTCGCGAGCCACGCTGCACACTATCAATGGCCGGGAAATCTTGCAGGGAGGGAGGGGGAGAGGTAATCTTCCTTCTGGTGCCATGACACCAGGGGAGAAAGTGGGAGCTGGGTGCCTGTAAAATTAGGGTACCCGCACCCCCCCAAAAAATTACAGGCCAAATTTGGCATGTCAGGGGGTCACCAGCACTTAAAGAGGAAGTAAAATTTTTGGGTGGAACTCTGCTTTAAGAAGGAACTCCTGGTCGTGGGTACTGCACACATGTAGCTTAGGAGACTGCCTTGAGTCCTAGGAACCCACCCCAAGGGGAAACCTCTCATGTGACCCTTGCTTGGTGCCCAACGAGAGTGGAAAGCATGGAGGACATTATGAGCAACCAGTCAAACCTCCCTTACAAGAGTATCGGTGTAGTGTAAAATCCTCAATGAAGCTCTATTAAATAAAAGCATTGTACCCACAAAAAAACTTGATATGATCGCATGTCATAATTCAAAGTATCACTGACAAACTGGCATAACTGTCTGAACAGAGCACGAATTTCCAACATTGGCACAAACTCAGGCTGGGTTCACACATATGCGAATTGGATGCAGGTTTCCCGACATCCAAGTCGCATGACAGGCAGGTGTGACTGGCTCTCAATGGAGCTGGTTCACACATGTCTGGGGTGGCCGCGGTCCGGATTGAAAAAGGGTCCATTGCATGTTTGAGTCTGATTCAGGTGCGAATTCAGAAAAACATTTTGACCTGAATCGCACCTGAACCAGAGAACAGTCACGCACCGGACCCCAGACGCGAACCCGCAGCTGGACATGTGAACCCAGCCTCAACGTTGCACCATGGTTTACACATTTCCAGGGTGCACCTGCTTCATCAATGCTCTGTCGAGAATGGGTGCCACTGTCAGTATACCATGACCCAGCAGGGGGGATTTTTTCATCCACTTTTGTGTAGAGTAAAAAAAAACGTGAATGATCTGCTTTAGTTTATTAAATGGCGCACTCTTCAAACAAAAACTGTAATGCCGCGTACACACGACAGTTTTTCATAACGAGAAAACATTTTTTTTTAATTGGTCATGAAAAACGGTTGTGTGTATGCTCCAGAGCATTTTCTCGATGAGAAAAATGGCCAATTTTTTTTTTTTAGAACCTGCTCTAATTTTCTCGTTGTTTTTCACGTCGTGAAAAACGGTCGTGTGTACGCTTTTATGAGGGGAAAAGAAAAACACGCATGCTCAGAAGCAAGTTATGAGTCGGGAGCGATTGTTCTGGTAAAACTAGCGTTTGTAATGGAGATAGCACATTTGTCACGCTGTAACAGACTGAAAAGCACGAAGACTGAAAAGCGCGAATCGTCTCTCACCAAACTTTTACTAACACGTGGTAACACAAAATTAGCAAAAGCAGCCCAAAGGGTGGCGCCATTCGAATGATAGTGCCGTGGTACGTGTTGTACGTCACCGCGCTTTGCTGGAGCATTTTTTTTCACGAACGTCTGTGTGCAAGGCAGGCTTGAGAGGAATCACAACAAATTACGTCAAGAAAAACTTTGTTTTTTTGCATGACATGAATAATGGTGTGTACGCGGCATAAGGATTGTATCCAAGACCAATTATTAAACTCACAAAGATGTTTTAAAAAACTTACAGAAATTATACTACAGTTTCATATACTTGTAAATATCAGCTTCATATGAAAAAAGCCGAACTAACAAGATTTCATAGAAAATTCAATGTGACAACAGAAAACCGTGGAATCTATATGACTTCTTTCCTTATCGCTTGGTAAGCATTCTATGTAAGCAAGCTATCCACACCTGAAATTACAAAAGGAAGCATAAGGGCACGCATGCAGGAAGATAATGTGATTTAATGCATTTTTATGTTATCGTGTTCTTCATTTTCCTGACACTGCAGTTTTGAAGAGTAGCTTTGAAGCATGAGCCTCTCCTAAAGAGTTTCTTATTTTTCATTACTCTTTGTAGCAGTCAGCAGAAGAGTCTCATGACATGGGTGGTATGACTAGACAGGAAGGTGGAAAATATGGAATTATGTCCATGTTTGATTGACAGGTATATTTGCCGCAATTTTTTATTTTATTTATGGTGGAACCTTGCCAGTAGGTGTCTTCATTAAAAGCTCAAGGGTCATCTATGATATACTGTTACTGCAAGCACAGTCATAACTGTTTTCCCTTGTCCATAATATATTTTACTTACCTTCTCATCCCATGTTCTCATTTTACTGATACTACCAGCACCAGGGGCATCGTTTTCTGATATTACCAACACAAATAGCATTGTTTGTATGTCACAACCCGTAAACAGCCAAGGATCCTTATAGGGCAGGGGTGCCCAACCAGTGGCCCACAGAGCCCTTTGATGTGGCCCACGACCCCCTGCTCTGGGATAGCTGGTTGGCAAGCCCAGATTGCAAGTTTCCAACAGAGGAGAGCATCAGTGTTGTAAATAAAGACGGCGGTAGAGGAAGCAAGCGGCTTTTCAGAAAGTGCACCACGCCTGCAAGATATAATAGATGTCTATGGCAAAGTGCAGCTAACCGGCAGGAAAACCACAGGTACACTGCGCCTCAATAGACCACAGACCATCAGTATAAAAGCAGCCTTAGGCCCCTTTCAAGCGATCGGTCTGACCCAATTGGACCCTCCATTCACCGCTATGGATCGGCAGATGTAAACAGACTTTTGTCTGTTTACACCAGCCTACCTCCAATCCGATCTGCTATAAAAAACAGAAGTGGATCTGTCCCCTTCAATCTGATTGTATCAGAGGGTCCATAGAGGAGATTGGGCTGTATATGCTTGGCATATGCAGAGTGGACACAGACCTGTCAAATGGCCACTCCACTCACTAAGTTGCATTAAGTGGCCTTTCGGCCTTCAAAAGGTTGGGCACCCCTGTTATAGGGGATCTGTCTCTGTCTTATGCAGAACATTTTATGAAATCCATTGGGTAATTAAGGGGCCTTCTCTCCAGTACAACAGACTCCCTATGTTGCTTACTAGATTTTACTAGACAGTTTAGAGCAAACATGTTTGTGCATAGCCAAATGTAAAGCACATGGACTAGCTAACCATTATTTGTGCATAATTTGGCCATTAAGGATCACTAGCTCCAAACTCGCTCATCCATGTCAAATCGTTTGGTGGAGGGGGGATTATGGTGTGGGGTAGTTTTTTCGGGGTTGGGCTTGTCCTCTTAGTTCCAGTGAAGGGAACTCTTAAGGCGTCGGCATACCAAGACATTTTGGACCAATTCAGTGATGGCCCCTTCCTGTTCCAACATGACTGAGCACCAGTGCACAAAACAGGGTCTATAAAGACATGAATGGGCGAGCTTGGGGAGGAGGAACTTGACTGGCCTGCAAAGTCCTGACATGAATAATGGTGTGTACGCGGCATAAGGATTGTATCCAAGACCAATTATTAAACTCACAAAGATGTTTTAAAAAACTTACAGAAATTATACTACAGTTTCATATACTTGTAAATATCAGCTTCATATGAAAAAAGCCGAACTAACAAGATTTCATAGAAAATTCAATGTGACAACAGAAAACCGTGGAATCTATATGACTTCTTTCCTTATCGCTTGGTAAGCATTCTATGTAAGCAAGCTATCCACACCTGAAATTACAAAAGGAAGCATAAGGGCACGCATGCAGGAAGATAATGTGATTTAATGCATTTTTATGTTATCGTGTTCTTCATTTTCCTGACACTGCAGTTTTGAAGAGTAGCTTTGAAGCATGAGCCTCTCCTAAAGAGTTTCTTATTTTTCATTACTCTTTGTAGCAGTCAGCAGAAGAGTCTCATGACATGGGTGGTATGACTAGACAGGAAGGTGGAAAATATGGAATTATGTCCATGTTTGATTGACAGGTATATTTGCCGCAATTTTTTATTTTATTTATGGTGGAACCTTGCCAGTAGGTGTCTTCATTAAAAGCTCAAGGGTCATCTATGATATACTGTTACTGCAAGCACAGTCATAACTGTTTTCCCTTGTCCATAATATATTTTACTTACCTTCTCATCCCATGTTCTCATTTTACTGATACTACCAGCACCAGGGGCATCGTTTTCTGATATTACCAACACAAATAGCATTGTTTGTATGTCACAACCCGTAAACAGCCAAGGATCCTTATAGGGCAGGGGTGCCCAACCAGTGGCCCACAGAGCCCTTTGATGTGGCCCACGACCCCCTGCTCTGGGATAGCTGGTTGGCAAGCCCAGATTGCAAGTTTCCAACAGAGGAGAGCATCAGTGTTGTAAATAAAGACGGCGGTAGAGGAAGCAAGCGGCTTTTCAGAAAGTGCACCACGCCTGCAAGATATAATAGATGTCTATGGCAAAGTGCAGCTAACCGGCAGGAAAACCACAGGTACACTGCGCCTCAATAGACCACAGACCATCAGTATAAAAGCAGCCTTAGGCCCCTTTCAAGCGATCGGTCTGACCCAATTGGACCCTCCATTCACCGCTATGGATCGGCAGATGTAAACAGACTTTTGTCTGTTTACACCAGCCTACCTCCAATCCGATCTGCTATAAAAAACAGAAGTGGATCTGTCCCCTTCAATCTGATTGTATCAGAGGGTCCATAGAGGAGATTGGGCTGTATATGCTTGGCATATGCAGAGTGGACACAGACCTGTCAAATGGCCACTCCACTCACTAAGTTGCATTAAGTGGCCTTTCGGCCTTCAAAAGGTTGGGCACCCCTGTTATAGGGGATCTGTCTCTGTCTTATGCAGAACATTTTATGAAATCCATTGGGTAATTAAGGGGCCTTCTCTCCAGTACAACAGACTCCCTATGTTGCTTACTAGATTTTACTAGACAGTTTAGAGCAAACATGTTTGTGCATAGCCAAATGTAAAGCACATGGACTAGCTAACCATTATTTGTGCATAATTTGGCCATTAAGGATCACTAGCTCCAAACTCGCTCATCCATGTCAAATCGTTTGGTGGAGGGGGGATTATGGTGTGGGGTAGTTTTTTCGGGGTTGGGCTTGTCCTCTTAGTTCCAGTGAAGGGAACTCTTAAGGCGTCGGCATACCAAGACATTTTGGACCAATTCAGTGATGGCCCCTTCCTGTTCCAACATGACTGAGCACCAGTGCACAAAACAGGGTCTATAAAGACATGAATGGGCGAGCTTGGGGAGGAGGAACTTGACTGGCCTGCAAAGTCCTGACCTCAACCCGATCGAACACCTTTGCGATGAATTAGAGCGGAGACTGCGAGCCAGGACTTCTATCCAACATCAGCGCCTGACCTCACAAATGTGCTTCTGGAAGAATGGTGAAACATTCCCATAGACACACCCCTAAACCTTGTGGACAGCCTTTCCAGAAGAGTTGAAGCTGTTATAACTGCAAAGGGTGGGCCAACTCAATACTGAACCCTATGGAGTAAGACTGGAATGCGAATAAAGTTCATGTGGGTGAAAAGGCAGGTGTCCCAATACTTTGGTAATATAAAATGGATGAACAATAATGCCTTGCACACACGAGCGGAATTTCCGATGGAAAAAGTCAGACGGAGGCTTTTCATTGAATATTCCGTCCGTGTGTATGCCCCATCGGACTGTTTCAGTCGGAAATTCTGATGAAATTAGATAGAGAACATATTCTCAACTTTTTCGGAATTTACGTTCGTCTGGATGCAAATTCGACAGACTAAAAACCATGCATGCTCAGAATCAAGTCGACGCATGCTCGGAAGCATTGAAATTCATTTTTTCTCGGCTCGTCATAGTGTTGTACGTCACTGCGTCCTTGATGGTGGGAATTTGGTGTGTTCGTGTGTATGCAAGACAGCTTGAGCGAAATTCCGTCAGAAAAACCGTCAGAGTTTATTCCGACTGGAAAACCGGTCGTGTGTACAGGGCATGACACCCTGAACCTGAAGTCAAGTATGACAGGTTTCCTTTGGTACAGCTGTGCCTCTATTTTTCTTTGAGGCTTAAAAAATAGAACCAAATTTGGTCATTACTGTATGTACCGTATTTATTGGCGTATACCGCGCACTTTTTTGCCCTGAAATTCAGGACAAAATTGTGGGTGTGCGATATACTCCGATACCCGCTTCCCGCGCCGAGTTTGAATTACTGCGCCGGCATATACCGAGCGCAGTACATTTGTGTATAGTCGGGCAGGCTCGGCTTCTCTCGCAGTCACGTCCTGGATGTACAGGACGTGACCGCGAGAGGAGCCGAGCCTGCCCGACTATACACGAGTGTACTGCGCTCGGTATATGCCGGCGCAGTAATTCAAATTCAGCGCGGGAAGCGGGGATCGAGTGGGGAGGGCACCGCAGAAGGACGCCGGACCGACGAGGACACCACCGAAGCCGCAGACGGACGCTGGACCCGACAAGGACAACACCGAAGCGGCAGACGGACGCTGGACCCGACGAGGAGGACTCCACCGAAGCCGCAGACGGACGCTGGACCCGATGAGGCCACCGATGGACGCCGCACAAGACACCAAAACTGTAAGTACTAAAATCTTTTTTTTTACAGGAATGCAGGTCCACTTAAGGGGTGCGCGCTATACGCCGGAGCGCGCAATACCCCGATAAATACGGTAATACAGTTTTTCTGTAAATGGTCACATAGATATATTGGATTGCAAGCTCTCACAAACAGGACCCTCTTAACCTTTTTGTATTGAATTTTATTATAAATGTACTGTTTCCCTTTATATTGTAAAGTGCTGTGCAAACTGTCATTGCTGTATAAATCCTGTATAAATATATTAATAATACCGATTGAGACACCTGCCATGTAAATGGATGCTTTAGAAGGAGAGAACATTAGGCTGGATGTGCAGAGTCGGCCCAGGTCTGTCTTGCTCTTATGAATGTTTTATACTCTGGATCAATGTGCTCTCTATTTTTAGCCCGGCCGAGGTGTCAGCTGTGTCGGCTGCTTGTTTGTCGGGTTTGTGAACTGTGGAAATGGACATCATTATGTAGGACTGTTTACAATCTCTTCAGAACTTCCCTTGTCAGAAAATCTTCATCAATCCCATGTTCAGCGCAAGGAAGAAAAACCCTTTGAGATGATCATAAAGACGCACAATATGACAGTGGAACAGCATGTGATGTATATTTCAGAAGCTAGCGAAGGATGATGGTGCGATAATAATAGACTGCGCTTATAATTTACAGGATTACATATTGGCTTCCTTGTATACATAAAGTGGAGATGTCAGCCAAAGGACTCGTTCACACTACGGTAGTTGTTGAGGGGTGGTAAATGACCGCAGTTAAGCCATGTTTATAACACCACCCATCTGCTCCCTCTTAAGCTGCAGAGGCAGCAGCTGCGGGTGTACGCATGCCGTGCTTCACGGCCACAGCAAGAATTATACGCTCTGTCGCTGCCGCCAAGCATATTCAAATGCATAGGGCCAATCTGCAATGCATGCAGTTGCAGCCAGCTAGTGCTGGGCTCAAGGGGTTAAATCAATTGTCAAATTCTCTCTGAAGAACAATCCGAATGTGGATCTCTTTTCAGAGACCAAAGCAAGTGTGAATGAGCCCAAAAAGAGCGCTGTCAGCAGTTTCATGAGCTAAAACCATATTTTGATTATATTTAGACAAAAAAAGCAACAAACCTGTACGTTGCTTTGAATTCGCACTGTGCGCTCGCTCATGCGGCACCACGCGTGTGCCCCTGCCGCATGCTCGGTGAGCGTGTCCGCGGGAGCCGCAGACTCAATTTCCGCCAGGTGCCCGCGATCGTTTCACAGAGCGGAAGAATGGGGAGATGTGTAAACAAGGCATTTCCATGTTCTGCCTAGTGACAGGAAACTGATCTACTGCTCCCTGTCATCGGGAGCAGTGATCAGTGTCGTGTCACTGGTAGCCCATCCCCCCACAGCTAAAATGACTCCCTGGGACACACTTAACCCCTTCATCGCACCCTAGGATTTAACCCCTTCCCTGCCAGTGTCATTTACACAGTAATCAGTGCATTTTTATAGCACTGATAGCTCTATAAATGACAATGGTCCCAAAATAGTGTCAAAAGTGTTTGATAATGTCGCAGTCACGTTAAAAATTGCTAATCGCCGCCATTACTAGTAAAATAAAAAATATCAAAAATGCCATAAAACTATCCCCTTTTTTGCTTATTGACATTTTTTTTTTTTTTTTTTTTACCAAAAATATGTAGAGAAATACATTTCGGCCTAAACTGAGAAAGAAATTACCATATTTATCGGCGTATAACACGCACAGGCGTATAACACATACCCTAACTTTCCATGGCCCCCTGCGTATAACAGGCACAGTTTACTCTCTATTTTCAGGGGGAAAAAGTGAGTGTTAAACGCCAATAAATACAGTAGTTTTTTTTATATATTTTTTGGGAATATTTATTATAGCAAAAAGTTAAAAATATTGCCTTTTTTTCGAAATTGTCACTCTTTTTTTGTTTATAGCGCAAAAAATGAAAACTGCAAAGGTGATCAAATACCACCAAAAGAAAGCTCTATTTGTGGGAAAAAAGGACGTAAATTTTGTTTGGGTGCCACATTGCATCAACCGGGCAATTGTCAGTTAAAGCGACACAGTGCCGAATCACAAAAAATGGCCTGGTCATGGGGCAGCCAATTCTTCCGGGGCTGAAGTGGTTAAGGAATGCATTCTTTCCCTTTAGTTCTACACATGTTTCACAAGGTTAAAAATAAAAAATAAACATCTCCCTCACTTTAGTTTTCCTGATTCCGATAATCAGTGTTCCTTGAATTTTCATTGATGACCTTATGCTATTTTGCTCCTCATGCGTTCCAGCACTCTGCCTTGCAGTGATGGTCTTTGGCTTGCTTTTTATCACACTGCTTCCTGTTGACACTTAGGCTGTATCCGGACTTTGTCACTCTGAGGTATATAATGATGACCCTGCAGCATTTGGCAGTCCTCATATAGCTGCAGGCTCTGAGACATGGTGAGATCATTTTATATGTCACATGGGAACAGACAAAGATAGGTCAGCAAAAATGTTAAAGTGGAGCTCCATGAGGCCTCGTACACACGAGGGGATATGTCCGCTGAAAACGGTCCGATGGACCGTTTCAGCAGACATCTCCGCTCGTGTGTATGGGCTAGCGGACAGATTTGTCCACCCGACAGATTTCAAAGCATGCTTTGAAATCTATCCGGTGGGAATCTGTCCGCCCGACATGTCTGCTGGTTAGTACACTTACCAGCAGACATGTCGTCCCCCACCGCCGCCGCGCCGCCGCCGAATGGATTCGGCGCATGCGCGGAAGTGTTTTACTTCCTGGTGCGGTGACGTGGCGGTGACGCGGCGGCGTCAACGTCACCGCCACGTCACCGCGCCGTCCGGCGGCGGGGAATTTGATCCGATGGTGTGTACACGCCATCGGATCAAACTCCCGATCGGACATATCCGATGGAAATGGTCCGCGGACCGTTTTCATCGGATATGTCCGATGGTGTGTACGCGGCCTGAGACTGGTGTATGCCTAGTGCTTGGGAGAAAACAAAAAACCCACCCCTAAAACCTTAAACCCACCCATAGAAATCACGCAACACCTTCTGGATTAAATGGCCACCAAAGGCCCCTTTTATTTAAAATCCAAAAGGTAAAATTAAATAACTTTATAAAAATAACCAACTTTTAAATATAAAACTTATTTTTTAACATTAAATATATATTTTTAACCATTACGCAATAAATTAACCATAACAAAATTAACAAAAAACAATTAACCCCAAACAGTTGTAGACACGAGGTTCCTGAGAAAGGGAAAGAAAAAGTGCCCGGTAATCGGCTGTACCCCATAGAAAGTCTTCGGACCTCTAGCCGCGCTCCCATCAGCTCATAAGGCCATGACTTCCTCCTTCGTTTGATTCTTCAGCACGATATACCACTATCCACCTAACCAGATAGGGAAGGTGCCCATCCCATGACGGGCCCCAACTCCTACCAACAACTAAGGTACACACATCTAATATGTATGTACCAAACCCCACCCAATTCTCAGGAACCCTGAACAAACGCCAACGTCCGCCTGAAAAACAAAGAGCGTTACAAAACAGACACCCATACCAGACACTTCCCCAGGGAGGGAGGGAGGGAAAAACTGCCTGTGTGATGCCTCACTGTGGATGCCGCCTGAATGGATGGCCCCGCCCCCCGGACCTTTTGAGGCATAAGCCCCGCCCCCTGTGCAGCCGCGATTTGCGGCCCCTTCCTTATCCTGTCCCCTTGCTCAGGGTCCCCCCAGTCATGCGCACCTGCGCTAAGGTTCCACCTCGCTGCAGAGCTTCCTGTTTTGTTGAGGAAAAAGCAATGCCCCTAGAACCACAGTGTAGCACTATCTCCCCAGGAGCCACTGACTTTGGGCCTATTTCCCCCTGTCACAGCATACACAGCCAGGCACATGGCATTTTCCTTTTGTTTTGTTTTTATTAAAACCAGTGGCGGCCCGCCCATATGGGCGCACGGGCGCCGCCCCCCCTCCCGCAGTCACAAAAAAAAAAAAGAATTAAAAAAAAAAAAAAAACGGGCCCTTTAAGAACTTTTATTCGGCTAAAATGTCATTTTGACATTTTAGCCGAAGTTCTGGCGGCCGTATATAGAGGGCGCTGCAGCGCCACCCCCTCTCGCAAGTAACACACGTTCAATGCTATGCATTGGACGTGTGTTACTGTTGCCAGCTGCCTGGTCTATTCGTATAACCGGACATGGGACGCCGGTTACCCGAATAGCGACAGCTGGTTGGCTGAGGGGAACTGCCTATCAAAGCCAGTGGCTCTGATAGGCTTTTCCAGTCCCGCCCTCCGGCTCTCGGAAGTCTATGCTCGGAGCGCAGGCAATCTGCGGTCCTTGCATTAGACTGACAGCCGTTTCAGCCAATCAGGTTCCCGGATTCTGGTTTTCAGGAACCTGATTGGCTGAAGCTTCTCCAGGGCGGCAGAAGACATCGAGGGAGGACATGGAAGCGTCAGGTAAGTGATTTTTTTACAGGGAAAGGGGCAGCATGGGGCACAGTGGCAGCATGGGGCACAGTGGCAGCATGGGGCACAGTAGAAGCATGGGGCACAGTGGCATCATGGGGCACAGAGGCGACAATGAGCACAGTGGCATGGGGCACAGTGGTGACAATTGATGGCACAGTGACTGAATATGATGGCATGGCAGAGAGGTGACAATTGATGGCACAGTGACTGCATTTGATGGCATGGCAGAGAGGTGACAATTGATGGCACAGTGACTGCGTTTGATGGAATGGCACAGTGGTGACAATTGATTGCACAGTGTCTGCATTTGATGGCATGGCACAGTGGTAACAATTGATGGGCACAGTAGCTGCTTTTGATGGCATGGCACATTGGTGACAATTGATGGCACAGTGGTGGCGTTTGATGGCATGGCACAATTAGTGACACAAGTGGTGACAATTGATGGCACAGTGACTGCAAATGATGGCATAGCACATTGGTGACAATTGATGGCACAGTGACTGCATATGATGGCATGGCACATTGGTGACAATTGATGGGCACAGTAGCTGCATTTGATGGCATGGCACAGTGGTGACAATTGATGGCACAGTGGCTGCATTTGATGGCATGGCACAGTGGTGACAATTGATGGCACAGTGGCTGCATTTGGTGGCATGGCACAGTGGCTACATTTGGTGGCATGGCACAGTGGCTGCATGTGATGGGCACAGTGAGGCTGCAATATTTTTTTTTTCGTTTGCGCCCCCCCAAAAATTTTGAGCACCAGCCGCCACTGATTAAAACAGTATCTTGGTTAGGGATGGGGAGAATGGGATACTCCAGAAATAAAATAATACACATCTTAAGGACTGCTAGGCTTCTGCCTGCTCTGTACAAACATGCAGGCTGTATTGCACAACCTCTGGCTGCACTGTACTCTCCTGGCTGTCTTGCACAACTCCTGGCTGTACTGCGCAAACTTTTAAGCAGTATTGCATGTTCCTGGCTGTTTTACAAAACTCTTTGCTGCACTGCACTTGTGTAGCACACCCCCTAAGGAGCCGCAAGTGTAAAGAGAACCCTAACCCTGCACAGCCAGGCATACTGAATTTCTACAGGTACTTCTAATCAGAGAACAGTCCGGTGCTTTTTTTATGTTTTATTGAGGGAAATAAACTTGGATAGGGATTGAGGTATTATAGGATGCCCACTTGACTTTTCAGCAAAAGAACTCTTCAGGGACACAACTATATACAGTCCATATATACACTCCCCATCTGCCTCCTGCACACAGCTTGCTTGCAGAAACCTCAGGCCTAGCTCTAACACTGGCTGTTTGGTGAATCTACAAAAGCAAGCCCACAGGGGGCTGACGCTGCGCTAATTAGTTACCAATGATTGGGTTAATGGTGAGCAGCTGGCACAAAAATCGTGTACAACAATCAAATATAGCATAAAAAATAGAAGGGGTGCAGCGCTAAAGACACTTAATATTAGAAAAATTGTTATGATACAACATTCGTGAATAAATGGAAACTCTAATATCCAATAAAGAAAAATAAAAATAAAACACACCTTGCTGAAAACCTAAATTTCCTAGAATAAATAGTGAAACAAACCAATACTGAAGACCAGTTGTAATCTTAATAGTGAAAAAAAGATCAACAGAACTAAGCAATAACACCAATCATATGTGATATATAGCTGGAGGTAAATATTAATGAAAAAAAGAAAAAAAGAAAAATAGAGAAAAAAAAAGTTTTAAAGTCTCTAATAATAAATTATTAAGAGATCTAGTAATAAAGTCCAATGTTAATCTTTGTGATGAAAAAAAATGTGAGGAAAAGAACCAGGTGAATCCCAATGTTCATCGATTGAAAAAGAAGAAAGGACACCCTATATCCGTGAAGTAAGAATGCCTGCTTACCACAAGGGAAGACTGTTTTGCAACAGTCTTATGAAGCACAGGGACATCCAGTCTCCCCAGGACCAAACAGCATGAATCTTTAATGACACTCAGCGAAGGCTCCAAGGCGGGTGCATGGATAATAAACAATAGAAAGGGAGACTCTCATAGCGTATTACGTATAAAACAGAAGGGCTTTAATAAGTCTTGCACTTACATGAATTCGATGTAAAAACGGCATGTAACAATTGCGATATTCGATGCAAAACCGATGTATAACAATTGCGATCTTTTCAATCCAAAATCCGATACCTCTCGCTATTCGACTGGAAAACTCTGCCTGCATACAGGACGGAACGCGATGACGTGATGTCATCGCGTTCCGTCCTGTAGGGGGGTACACACTAAATGCAGTGATCAGTAAATATATGATCACTGCAATCAGTGACAATGGGCTGAGGGGGGGGGGGGGGGTGATCGGAAGGTGTAAAATGTGCCTATGTGTGTGGTGTCAGTGTAGTGTTTGTGAAACTTACTGTGAGTCTTCTCTCCTCTCGGCGGATTGAAAATACCGCTAAGAGGAGGGCTCACATCACTTCCTCTGCCAGTGTTTACATTATACAGGCAGAGGAAGTGACACGGCAGAGGCTATGCGGATTGGCTGGGAGCGATCACGAGGGGGCGGACAGAAACCAACAGCCGCCCCCTCAGCACGGATCGCTCCCGAAGGTAAGCCGCCTGCCGCTCGCAGCGGAGGGGGTCCCGATTGGACCCCCGACCCGCTAGAAGGCAGGGACGTACATGTACGCCCATCTGCCTGTACGTGCCATTCTGTGGACGTACATAGTCGTGCGGCGGGCATTAAGTGGTTAAGAAGATAACTTCCATCTTTATCTCTCTTTATTTGGATTCCCAGATAGTAGCTAATGTTCCTAAGCTCTTTGATTTCAAATTTTTCTTTCAGCTTGTAAACTATATGATTGTTATCCCCTTCTTGTTCAAAACGAGTTATAATGTCATCAGCATAGACAAGGATGTATACCCATCTGTTTTCTTGATTTCTGGAGTAGAGACAGGGGTCTGCTTTACTTCTTGAGAATCCCTCTCTGGTAAGTACTTCGTTCACTTTCTCATTCCACATCCTTGCAGATTACTTAAGACCGAAGATTATCTTCTGAAGTTTACGCACAAGGATGTCTACTTGCTTAAACCCTGGTGGTTGCTCCATGTAGAGTTCTTCCTTAATGTCTCTGTGACAGACTCACCCGGGACAGGGGCTTTTGGAGGGGTCTGAATGCTAGCTTCTTACCTTGCGATCATGGGCCCTGGCATTTGGGGGAACGGTGCTCTTTGTGAGCTGTATGCCTGGGGACCATGTATATGACATATTAGAGTGACTGAGTCATACTGTTGGGACATACAGTGTAAGGAGATGCTCATGCCATCACCTCCAGCCACCTGTCTGTTCTCTGTGCTAATTGACCCTGCTATTGTGTGAAGATGTCCTGTGTTTACACTTATGATAATGTGTATTGTATAGCAGGTGAGCGAGGAGATGTGATGTCTATGAGTCACCTTGGCTGTCTAAATGATTTAGTTAATTGTCTCATGTTAATTTATGTTCTGGTTACCTCCTCTTTAACTGTATATAAGACTGGCATTTGGTTCTAATAAACACTCCATGTTTAGCACACAAACAAGTCTTGTCTCGTCCTGTGTTGAGAGCAGCTGGAATATCCGATATCTATATACAGACTGATAGGAACCGGTATATGACGGAACACTCAAGCAGAGTGTGGGATGTTCCGTTACAGTCTCCATATAGGAAAGCAGTTTTAACGTCTAAGAGTTTCACTTGCATGCCCTTCAACACTAAGAAGCCTTATAAAAGGTGGAGTATTTTACAACAGGAGCGATTGTTTCATCGTAATCGTCACCAAATTTCTGGGAGTAACCCTTGGCAACTAATCTGGCTTTGTATTTGTATATTCCCTTTTGCGTATGACTACTTTAAAATGTCGCTTACTTCCTATAGTTTTGCGGGTTAGGAAGGAGCTCTGTGAGTGTCAAAGTTTTATTTTATTGAAGTGAATTTAATTCTTCTTCTGCTGCCTTTCTTTCTCCATTTATTGGCTTCATGTTTTGACACATAGGTGTGCGCAGCCTATTGCATTAGTGTGTGCACCCCAAAGCTCAAACACAGAGCAACAGAGGCAGTGGCTAGGGGTGTACACACTATGCTTTGCAGTTATGTGAGAAATTACAGAGTGCAAAGTACATGTGAAAGAATCCTTCATTTTTATTTTTTTTATTTATATTTATTTTGTTTTACATTTTTATTTATTTTTAAAAACATTTTTTAAACTGCCCTTTTGGAGGACTTTGGTGAAACATCAGGGACCTAACAAGACCCTTAATCAGTGGCAGCTGGTGGTTGGGTCAGTCGGTGCACTTACCTCAACCACAGGCGGCTTCCTTGGCATCATGAGCAGGCATCTCCTTCCCCTACTCGGCAGCTTCTGTCTCCTCCCTCTTCCTCAGCTGCCAATCAGAATGCTTTTACTTACAGCCAAACAGGAAACGTGTCTCACACCCGAGCTACCTGATTGACGGAGAGGCGATTCAGTGTTAGAATAGTGAAATGTCATTCTCTTTTCTAACACAAGTCGGTGGGCTCTGAGCGCAATGCTCTGTGTCTGGAGTCCATCCTATAAAAGCCTTTGGATCTAATCAGGTGTTTCAACCCCCCACCCCCCCCCCCCCCCACTATAATTAATGCGCCCAGCATCCTGAACGGTACTTGCGAAAGATTGTATTTTTCCTGGTTTTGGTTCTTGAAAGCTTTGAGCCATTAATATCTTGCATGCCAACCTTACAAAACAATTCTGTTCTTAATAAATAAGCTTTGTGGGGCCTTGTTGGAGGGCTTTTTTATTTTATTTATTTTTTAGATGGGCTTTAGATTTACATACAAGCTCATAGGAATGCAAAGCCCACTGGAAGCAGGTCAAATGCAAGTCTGGGGTCAACTGCAGTCAATGGCACTGGAATGATCTCCTTCTCAACTGGTGTCACACTGATGCCTTCAATGCAAGCCTAAAGCCCGTCAACACAGGCTTGTCTACAGCAGTCAGCCATCCATGAATTCAGTGCAGGGTTTTTGACTCTAAAATATTGCTGTAGTAACTATGGCACTGCCTGGGGACTATGTGCACCAACCAAGGCCATCATTTATTTGAATCTTTGACAGCAGAAGCTTGCTTTACTTAAAGTCAGTAACATTTTGATCGCCATTCCTTGTACATTGTGACAGGTTTTACTTTTCTTCTCCTCCTGGGAAAGCAAAAAACAAGACATTGATAAAGCTTTCATTAGCCTCTAAGAGAAAAGCCTCCCCCAGTGTGTTTAAAAGTGTATTTAGACTTTTAAGGTACAATGAAAGAATTTGTCAGTATCACCTGCATATGGAGATTGTGTCATGAAAGGTGAATGATATTTCTACTACTCGCCAAAGGCAATTGACATGCACTGTCACTATGTATCTATGCAGACTCTGGAGCCCTTAGGCAGCCAAACATGTTCTAAGCTTTGGAAACGTTGAATAGTTTGAACTAGACCTTTATTGTTGCCATGGACCCCTTTGGTGTGATTTTTCTCTGACTCTACACAAGGACAAAATTTTAAGGGGTTGTAAAGGTAAAAACAAAATTCCCTAAATCGTCGTCCTTCACTTACCCCATCCTTCGATTTTGCTTTTAAGTGTCCTTATTTCTTCTGAGAAATCCTCACTTCCTGTTCTTCTGTCTGTAACTTCACACAGTAATGCAAGGCTTTCTCCCTGGTGTGGAGAAAGCCTCTTGAATTATCCTCATACTGCCACAATGTTGGTGTCAATGGAAGGAGGAATCCCCACCAGAATTGGTGTCACAAGAAGAGTAAAGGTAAAGGTATAAAGGTTTCTCAGAACCACCGGAAAGTGCTGGTTCAATCTCTCATCAACTCCCAGATTGACTTTAACAACATTGTTTATCTGGGTATGCCTCCGGCCTAAACACTGTGGTAGATCGCATTGAGTTTAAGGCTCTTTGTCTCACCTATCGTGCTTATCATGGGGTGGGCCCGCATTATCTGAACTCCTTGATAACATGATATATGCCCCTGCACAAGCACCCAGATCACTAACAGCCGATCTTGTCATTTGTCCATCTACCCGTTTGCTTACCTTTGGGGGCAGATGCTTCTCTGTGAGAGCTACGGCTCTATGGAATAGTCTCCCTGCTTCCATTCGGTCACTCCCTTCTATTATGGCCGTTCGTAAAAGATTAAAAACGTGGCTTTTCGAGAAAAAGCAGGTCGAGTTATGTTAGTTCTCCCTGTTGTTCCCTGTTGATCTGTCTCTTGGTTTTTCTTGCTCTTCTCCTTTTCTCTTTTGTCTACCTCCTTTCTCTCCCTGATTTGATTTACCTATCTCCGTTATGTCTTCTGCGCTTAGAACACTGCCCTGATTGGGTCAGTATTTGGCACACTATAAATCCATTAAATCAATCAATCAATCGGCTCAATTTTCTCTCATTCAGCCCCAATACATGCTAAACAGCATGCATAGGGGAAGCTCCACTTCCAGCTATTGGATTCAGGCAGCCGTGGCACCTGTGGTTGCCTTAAAGCGGAGTTCCGCCTGAAAAAAAAATTGACAGTCAAAATTGAAAAATATGTACACTTATCTGTTCAGGGAGCCCGCAGTGTCCTCACTCGAATCCGACTCTTCCCTCAAGTGAGTCGCGCTGCATGTTCTGAGTGGTCCCTGCTGTCCTCTTGGATCTGTGTGTCTCCCAGAAGACAGCAGGGGAAAGGAGGAGGGGCCAGGCATGGCATAGATCGCTGCAGATACTGCAGCAATTTTTTCCACCAGAAGTAGGAGCAAATACCTGGACCTGGACTCTTTTCCCCTTTCCCCCTGAAAGGTGCCAAATGTGTCACTGGAGGGGGGGGAGGAATCCGGACACCGGAAGTTACATTTTTTGTGAAACTCTGCTTTAATACAGTGCCACTGATAAAGAATGACCGCATATGTTAGGATGCAGTCACCGTTCAACCAGTAATTTTCCGTTTAGTTGTTTCTTTAAATCAACTTTTGTCAAGCTGGGTGGTGTTTGCAAGGCCATCCATGTCTTGAATTTCTGTTGAAGTTTTAGCTCTCTAAGGGCTCCTTTGGGCTGGATTCACAACTATGCATTTTTAGTGCTTTTTGCATTTTGCAGAACGTGTTCCATAGGAAACCATGGTAAATGGTCTGTAGTGCAAATCTGCAAAATGCACTAAAACTGCATAGGTGTGAATCCAGCCTTATGCCTTGTACACACGATCGGATTTTCCATTGAGATCAACTCTGATGGTTTCAAGAACACGGTGACGTACAACACTACGACGAGCCAAGAAAAATTAAGTTCAATGCTTCTGAGCATGCGACGACTTGATTCTGAGCATGCGTGTGTTTTTTTTCTCCGTCCGAGTTCCCTACAGATGGACGGAATTTCCGATCAAATTTTTCTAAATTTTGACAGAAAAAAGTCAGATGGTGCACACACACGGTCGGAATATCCAATAGAATAAATTATGTTGGACTTTTTCCATCGGAAATTCGGATCGTGTGTACAAGGCATTAGACTCAGCATTAAAACATGCAGTTGAGCTGCATTTTTATCATCCCCCAACCACTTCACCTAAGAAAAGCAGACATACAGGGGTATACACATCATGCTGTGGCCTTGATGCTTTGCCCTGTGGCACAGAAAAAAATGATTCCTCCTGTCCACAGGATACAATTTACTCAAGTAAATGGGGCTGAGCCCCGACCATGCGCAACTATGCAGGCTTTTAGGGATTAATACAGACATTGAGGAGGTCCCCTGTCAAATGCCATCTAAAAGAAATCCACTGTGGAATGTCCTTCAGAGAGCCAACATAAGTGTATATGAGCCCCCAAAGGTAAGGTGACCAGATTTTTTTAATGAAATCTGGGGACATATTTATTTTTTACTAGTAATGGCGGCAATCAGCGACTCTCTGCCCGCCCCCCACAGCTTGTCAAGTCTTACTCTCCGGGCTCTGGCTACTACTGAGTGGGGAGCGGAGGAAGATCACTCCGCCAGGAAAGGCAAACTGAAAAAACAGTTAGGCATCTGGCCAGGACTTGAGCCAAGGCAGAAGAACATGTGAGCGGAGCTAAATGGGCACGTGCCCAAAACTGAAGAAATATTCCCTCTGCTCCGGCCAGCACATGATCATCAGAAAGGGGCACAGATAATGGAAAAAAATATACCTCCATAAGCTAGTAGGAGCGGGGGTGAGCAATTTAGATTTTTTTTTTTAAATTCTGCACTGTCTTTGAAATTGCCTCAGCCCCTGTTCAAATCCAATCCATGGACAAAACCAGGGACAGACTTGGGCCTGGGGACAGTGTCCTCAATCCGGGAACTGTCCCCTGAAACCGGGGATGTCACCCTACTCAAAGGGGCCTTAACACCTTCCAGTCTGAGCATAACAGAGGACAGTGTTCAGAACCTGTTCACAGGCTTCTCACAGGCTGCCGCTCTGTGCTGCTTCTGGTTCCTGGGCCCTCTTTTTCCCAGGAACTCTGCTATGTGTGTCGGGACCCTTTGAGGTAAGACTGAGCTATCTTAAGATACCTCTCAACTCAACTCAACTCAATGAGGGACTTTCAGTAAATTAAGATTCAAGAAATAATTTTCTGTCTAAATGTACAATTTCTTAGACAGGACTACAAAAGCAAAGAGTTATGTTGCAACGTACTATACACATTGATTACTTTAAAACATAAAAATGGCCAAGTGAGACAGAATTGCCTAAGCTCCTGATCATGAATTGGTTACATAAGTCCAATTTTGGCAGCTAAACCATTATCTCTGACAATGTCCTAATTAATTCTGTTCTCACTAATTACATCACTGCACTGAGCATTTGCATTATTGGCAAACCAAAGCAAAAGGTAATTGAGCTCTGCTGTTGTGGCAAGCCCATTAAAATATGAATGCTGTTTGATAAACTACTCGACACAATAAATGAACAGGAAGGAAACTGTTTTGCTTTGTTCATGAAAGATTTACTTCACAGACGATGTGTGTCTGTTGTTACTAAAGGTTTGGAGGGGAATGATAACAATTTTAGTTGTAAAAAGAAAATCTTGGAAATTTAAGTAAATGTAAACCAAATCCTTAAAGCGGAGTTCCACTTTAAAGTGACATTAAAGGTTCGTTTAAAAACAAAACAAAAAACATTCTATTTTACTTTCTCTGTGCAATGGTTTTGCACATAGCAGCCCCATCCCTCTTACTTTTCAGGTCCTCTCCTGGCTCCTACCCCTTGACCAGTGCCCCCAATAGCGAGCCACTTCCTGTAGGGGCACTGGTGCATGCTCGCTCCTGAGCCCTGCTATACGTGTCCGTAAGACACATAGAGCTGTGACTCGGGCCTGCTGCTTGCTCTCTCCTCATTGGCTCACTGGCTGTTATTGACAACAGTGGGAGCCAATGGTTCCTGCTGTGGTGTCTCAGCCAATGAGCAGAGAAAGACCAGGTACTAGGGTTGCCACCTCATCCAGGACACACATTAATTACACAGGTTCTGTGGCTGAATAAGATGGGTAATTAAACTCACTTGGTGCCTTATGTGCATTAAATTAGCCTCAGAACCTGTGTAATTCACATGTGTCCTGGATTAAAGGGATGATGTGGCAACCTTACCCGGGACAGCCAAGGCTCTCGTGCTAGATCAAGAGGGGGCTCAGGTGAGTATTAGGGGGGGCTGAGGGGGGAGAAGCACACAGAAGTATGCATGCCTTTAAAACCACTTTAAAGCTTTAATATGTGTAGTTAAATTGTAATGTATTATTTAATAATTTCTCTACAATTTCCAAACTCATTATATACTTCTTGAGTGAAAGATCTAATTATTTATGGTATTAAGGTTTGAACCTGAACTATAGACAAGTGTTAATTTTGACGTCAAATTTTAATTTAGTTTTAGTCATACTCTTTTGACAAAAAACTTCACTTTAGTTTTAGTTGTATTTTAGTCTTTTGACTAAAATTACATCTTAGTTTTGGTCGTATTTAGTCATCTCAATTGCTTTAGTTCTCTGCCGGCCGTCAGAATCTGCAACCCGCCCGTCGGGAATGGCAACCAGCCATTCATCCCGACGGGCCGCCGAGCAAATAGAGAACCTGTTCTCTATTTGCTCGACGGGTTTCCCGAGGGGCGGGGTGAGCGGGGAGCGTACACACGGCCGAGGTTCTCGCTGGAATGCAGCTCCCAGCGAGGTTCTCGCTGGTTTCTGGCGAGAACCTCGGCCGTGTGTACGGGGCCTGAGTCAGCAAAATAAACACTGCCGTATACAGGAATATAATTACCATAACTAGGGAACAACCAACATATACCATAAACATTCCCCAATGGTTTAATGACAAGGTAAAGTGGACACAATATTAATCACCTGTTTAACAGATGAGCAGAATAAGAGAAACAATAGGTGATGTAACACAGTTAACAATGGGACTGCACCCTAGGATACATACAATGGAAGAGACACACATTTGTATTCTGTCCACTAGACATGTCATTAGAAAACAAACCATGTCTCAGCAGTCTGGATATATTAACATCTGCTATGAGCCTCAAGGTGTAAAGCAGTCATTGTGGGGGCATCTAGGTCCTAAACATGGATCCCCCCGGCCTAGATTCCCAGAGGGTGTATGTTTTGGGGAGATATAAACTTGGTGCAAGTAAACCCCTGTAACCTTTTTTAGCCAAGGAAGCTGCCATCTTTGCCTCTATTTAATCTACAACTGCCATGATGTTGCACGTGCGATCAGGTATGACACCAGCCATTGGATGGTTTGACAACTAGACTGAGGCCCTGAGCAGAGCGTGTGGGTCTAGTGCTGCAAGAGAAGTCCCCTATCTAAGGGCTCTGCCCCTAAGTGCAGGCTGCTGGAAACAATGCCTGGAGGTCATCAAGGTCACAGCTTGAGAAAATGCTTGGTGGCATATTTCCAAATCTGGAAGTTTTTTAATAAAAAAAATAAGACAGCAGTAAAGTTAGCCCATTTTTTTTCAATATTGAGAAAGATAAGGTTACGCCGAGTAAATTGATACCCAACATGTCATGCTTCCAAATTGCGTCCACTCATGGAATGACGACAAACTTTTACCCTTTAAAATCTCCATAGGCGACGTTTAAAAAATGCTACAGGTTGCATATTTGAGTTACAGAGGAGGTCTAGGGCTAGAATTATTGATCTCGCTCTACCAGTCAAGGCGATACCTCACGTGTGGTTTGAACACCGCTTTCATATGCGGGCGCTACTCGCTTCTGCACGTGATCTCGGTGGGACGGGGTGCGCTCCTGGCTCCTAACTTTTTAGCTGGCTCCTAGATTCCAAGCAAATTTGTCAAGCCCTGCCCTAAACTGTTTATTGGAGTCAGCGGCAAAGAGGAAAATGCTGTGACCCTGGCTTTGTGTGCACTAAGTTTGGGGAAAAAGATAGTCTTAGGCCGCGTACACACGATCGAATATATCTGCTGAAACTGGTCCGCAGTACGCATCGTGTACGGGCTAGCAGACAGGTTTTCAGCAGACAAAAGTTTTAAAGCATGCTTTAAAACTTGTCTGCTGGAAAGCCGTCTGTCGGATATGTCCGCTGGTTAGTACGCCTAACCAGCGGACCGAAATGTCCCGCATGCGTCCAATGGAATCGACACGTGCGTGGAAGCATTTTACTTCCTGGTTTGGTAACGTCACCGCTACGTCACCGCACTGTACACAGATCAAACCAAAACATCCCAGGAGCGTCGGACCGTTTTCATCGGATATGTCTCCTCGTGTGTACAGCACCTAAGCCTACACTTAGAAATCCCACTCATCTCCCACTCAGTCATGCAAGGGACCTATCGCTAAAATGGGAAATCTGAACTATAGGGCTACCCATCTCTACATATAAAACTGGGGGCAAGAGTGACTTTTGCCTACATTTTGAAATTTTGTTTTATACGGTGTCTCTCTTTCAGAACTCTTTCTAAGAAAGTTGCGGTATGCACAGTTATCAGTTAATTGTTTGACAAATCTTTTATTTTTTTATTTTTTTGCCTTTTAGAAAAAAAAACAATCAGGTCTTTTCTTTTACATCACAGCATGTTGGAATAAGTCTTCACCCACCTCTTGACGCACTCTTTGATTATTGAACTACCAATCCCTCCCCTTCTAATTCTTTCATTTTAATGGATAATTCACATTTATTCTAATGCAAAGTCAGTAATTAAACACTGTTAGAATAAAATGTTCTATTAATCTGTTATAAAATGGCACAGGTAGAAGAAAGAGAACAAAAAGGTAAAATTACAAGACAGGCGGTTTCCTAAAATGCTTTCACTGTGCAGGCTAATGTCAGCTCCGGCAGGGAGAAGTGTGATGTGCATTTCAGTGCACTTACTTTTTTTAACTTTATTTTAAATGGATGTAAACCCTCCATACACCCAGTGAAGTCAACAGCCTCAGATGATACACAGTAATGAAACCAATCTCCCTACATAGGCTTTACATCCATATCTGCTATCTTCTCATTCATATACTGTTTAGAATGTTGAGATCGTGTTAGGAAATTTTCTCTTCCTGTTTAACACAGAGTTTGATGTCTGGGCATTTAGCCAAGATAGCTAAGGAGCTCTGCTCCTCTCCCCTCCAACCCTTCACCGGCGGCTCCATTCATAGTGTAGGCATCCGGCTGTGACAGCTTGCGCATACGCGAGTCGTGCTGCGCTCTAAGTCTACAGTCTACGCTAACTAGCAGACTTATCTGCCCGCACATGCGTCGAATGGATTGTGTTTTAGTTCCTGGTGCGGTGGCGTCAACGTCACCGCTACGTCACCGCGCTGTCTGCCAGCGGGGATTTTGGTTTGATCGTGTGTACACGATTAAACCAATATATCCCAGCAGACAAATCCGATCAAATCGGTCTGTGCCAGTACCCATCCACTTGTAACATTCGCTATTGTCTTTCTGTTTCCCCTCCCAGCCAATCAGGATAGGAAGCGGGTCTTAAAGGGGTTGTAAAGGTTCATGTTTTTTTACCTTAATGCATCCTATGCATTAAGGTGAAAAAACATCTGACAGCTATGGTCCCCCAGCCTCCCGTTTTACTTACCTGAGCCCCTTCACCTGCTGCGGTCGCCCCCCGACATCCTCTTCTCCACTCAGTCTGGCCGTTTATTGGCTAGAGTGGATGGATTGATAGCAGCGCAGCCATTGGCTCACGCTGCTGTCAATCACATCCAATGACGGGGCGTTCTTGGGGGGGCGGGGCCAAGTGATACAGTGAGCGGCTATAGCCACCGGCTGTATATAGGGATCACCCCCGCAAGAACTAGCCCCCATGGGAGAGAGCTCCCATGAAAGGTATTAGTTCTTGCAGGGAGGAGCCGAGACAGCAGCCAAGGGACCCCAGAAGACCGGGTTCGGGGCCACTCTGTGCAAAACGAGCTGCACAGTGGAGGCAAGTATAACATGTTTGTTATTTAAAAAATATATATATCTTTTACAACCCCTTTAAAACCGGCTTGGCCAGAAGGAGAAGCCGTCCGCGATGTTGCCAGAGACCTAGATTGGGTAAGCACGGACCTGGTGGGGGGGGGGTTTGTTTGCTCCCCCCAAAAATGGAGCATCAGCCACCACTGCCTCTTGCTCTAGCGACAGGTGCAAAATTTGGGATTTTTCATCACTTTCTGTATCTATAACATTGGTCATTAGAACAAAAAGAGAGTGAATTTACCCAGCCAGGCACAGACAGCAGAAAAATAGGATTACCAGCCCTTTTTTCTCCAATCAAAACTAAAACAAAGTTTTGGCTTTTCATACATTTTAACTCCAGTAAAGAAAGGCCAGGTTAACACCCTGACTGTGCTGTCTGGCAAAGCAGTGCAAAGCTCAGATCTGTCTGATAAAGTGTATGGAAAGCCAAGACTTTTAGATTGGTTGCTATGAACTAAGCAACTCAGACGTTTTTCGGTTCCAGAAGTTTTTATAAGTCTGTAATTTACCTTCAAACTTTCACAATTATTTATTTCAATGCAAATAATCGCCCTATTAACATTTTGCATTAATGCAATGATTTCTTTTTTTTTGGTGAAGATACAATATATAATAAAGTAAACCATTGCAATATTTTGGCTTTTAAAAAAAAATATGAAAAAAATCTATATCATATATTGATTAAAAGGAAATTAATAGGAAAATAATTCTGTTCATATCCTTGAGGTGAAGATTACATTTAAAAGGTTGTAGGTGAAAGAAAGCCGGCAGCTCGATCTATCGCAATTAATATATTTATTAATCCAGGTGTGGTACAAAATAATCCTAGGCTTACGCGTTTCGGTGTGTCGCCCTATACCCTGTGGGTATAGGGCAGAGGTGATGTTGGCTTGGGGGCGGACCACCACTTCATGCCCTCCCGCCCTGTGACCACCTTCAGCGGCCATGATTTGCTATCATCGGCAGGACCAGGACACCTATTTAGTTTATTTTGCATGTGGCCAGATATGAACTGTGAATTTTAAAAAATTTGAAACTGCCCACTTTTCCCTTTCTATACACACACACACACACACTAGAGCAGTGGGAGAAATCACATGCGATTCAGACAAGAATCGCACTGAATTCCTGTTCAAATTGCATGCAATTAGCACCTATTAATTTTGTATTGTTATGCACTAGTGTAAATGCTTGGTACCAGCACAGATACCGGTATGGGTGCATCCCTAATAGTTACATTGGTCCAGCCTCTTAGACACACCTACTGGGGGTACACCATTACCACAGTAGAATACTAAAGAGAATGGCTGATGTCATGAGAGTCATTCTCTGCAGCATTTGTGACCAATTTAGGGGAGAAGAGGAGGATCATCAGGAGCTCATGTAAAAGGCCAGAAGACTGCTGCAAAAATAATATGAATGCTGGGAATGTTGGGAAAATAAATATGATGGGCCAGATCCACAAACAATTACGGCGGCGTATCTCCAGAAACGCCGCCGTAATTTCAAATCTACGCCGGCGTATCTTTGTTTTGTATCCACAAAACAAGATACGCTGGTTTCTTGCGTAGATACGCCGTCTTACGCCATCCTATTTAAGTGTAATATTTACGCTGGACGCTAGGGGCGCTTCCGTATATTTTCTGCGTCAAATATGCAAATGAGGTAGATACGCCGATCCACTAACGTACGTATGCCCGGCGCAGTGTTTTTACGTCGCTTGCGTTAGCGTAGGTCTGGCGTAAAGTTACCCCTGCTCTATAGAAGCGTACGTAATGTTAAGTATGGACGTCAGGCCAGCATCGAATTTTCCGTTGTTCACGTCTTTTGCGTAAACCGTTCGCGAATAGGGATTTGCGTAAGGTACGTTCACGTCGTTTTCATTGATGTTTTGCGATGTGATTTCGTGCATACGCACTGGGATATCTCCATGGACGGCGCATGCCCCAAAAAAAAAAAAACGTCATTTACGTGGGGTCATGTTGATTTCCATGAAATCACGCCCACATGTAACTAATTTGAATTGCGCGGCCTTACGCCGCAACAATTACACTACGCCGCCGTAAGTTACAGCAAAATTCTTTGAGGATATGGATACGCCACTGTAACTTACAGCGGCGTAGTGTAACTCATTTAGGCTACGCCAGCGGGACATGTTTGTGGATCTGGCCCGATGGGTACAACGGGAAGGTGGTGGAGGGGTTACAATAACTGGAACTGGGCTAGTTTTGTGTGGAGTTTCCCTTTTAATATTAGTATTATGTGTTAGGCTGGATTCACACCTATGCGAATTGGTTGCGGCTTAAACCGCATCTAATACGCAGAACATTTCTAAATACATTGTTTTCAATGAGGCTGGTTCACATATGTGCGATGCATTCGCACTGCGCATTGCAGTAAAAACGTGAGCGGATTTTATGTCTTGCGGTGCGGCTCAGGTGCGAATTCAGTCTCATTATCTTCTATGGGTACGCAGCTGATTCGCAGATGTGTTCAGTTCTCTTCAGGAATTTCTCTCATTCAGCTCATTACACTTCTCCCCCACTCTCCTCTCCCCTGTAACTTCTCCCAGGTCTCCAAATTCGCTGCTAAAACGCAATGGATCTGCTGAACACTTCCCTTATCTATCTGCAGAGATTACAGAGCTGAAATTCGCACCGCACAAGTGTGATTCCGGCCTAAATACTGCATTGTGCTGCTTCTCCTGACTTCCTGACATGTTTTCACCAAGATGCTTCTCTGATAACTATCATTATACAGTAAGTAAATTGCAGGGGGAAAAAATTGTCACGTTTACTCTGTATAATGTCTGTATTGTCAGTTTATAGTGTACATGATATCATGTTGGAGTTCTCAGTACACCATAAAAAACACTGCCTGTCACAACAATAGAGCTTCTGCAGCATCTCATTAACTGCAGCAGCGAAAACAAACATACAGGAAGGTTTAACCACTTAAGGACCGCCGCATGTACATTTACGTCGGCAGAATGGCACCGACAGGCACATCAACATATATATACGTTGGTGCCTTGGGGGGGTTCGGGGGTCTGATTGGACCCCCCCGTACATGCAGTGGTTCCGCGCGGCTGTAGGAGCGATCCGACAAGAGGGGGCGGCTTTTCTTTTTTGTCCGCCCTCTACGGATCGCTCCCAGCCAATGCGCGTGCCCGCTCAGGAAGGAAGGAGGAAGCGATGTGATCTCTCCCTCGGCGGTTTTTTTCAACCACTGCTGAGGAGAGATCACAACACAGTAAGTCCTACACTAACACTACACTGACACACACTACACATAGTCACATTTAACCCCCCCGATCGCCCCCCCTCCCCCTGTCACAGTGTCACTGAATGCAGTAATCATACATGTATGATTACTGTATTTAATGTCAGTGTGACAGGCAGTGTGACAGTCAGTTAGTGTTAGGTCCTGGGTAGCCCCCGTACCCCCCCTAATAAAGTTTTAACCCCTTGATCACCGCCCTAATTAACCCTTTCACTCCCTATTGCCAGCATCACTAAGCGATCATTTTTCTGATCGCTGTATTAGTGTCGCTGTTCCCGCTAGGTAGCTAATTTTTTTTTTATTGCAATTTTTTTTACTAAAGACATGTGGCTAAATAAATTTTGGCCTAAATGTTTGACTAAAATTTCGTTTATTGGTTTTTCTTATAACAAAAAGAAAAAAATATTGATTTTTTTTCAAAAATTTTGCTCTATTTTTGTATATAGCGCAAAAAATAAAAATTCGCAGAGGCGATCAAATACCACCAAAAGAAAGCTCTATTTGTGGGAAGAAAAGGACGCAAATTTTGTTTGGGAGCCACGTCGCACGACCGTGCAATTGTCTGTTGAAGCGACGCAGTGCCGAATCGCAAAAACCCCTTGGGTCATTTGGCAGCATATTGGTACGGGTCTTAAGTGGTTAAAGTCCAACTTCGGGCAAAAAAAAAAATTATCTTTTGCAGTGGGGCTGGGTCCGCACTGCACGGGTTAATTATTCATTTATGTTTAGAGTACGTGTGTCAAAGACAAAGCCTGCAGGCAAAAATATTCAGCCGTTCCCCCACCTCTCCAAAACTGTATTCTCTACATAGCGCACCGATAAATTCTGTGCGTGTAGCTGACCAGCTAGTACCTGTCCTAGGTCGCTAATATAATCTACATGTATACAGCTAAACCTGCTAAGAACCTAATGTAGTGCACATGTTTATATGTGAGAGACAAAAGCAGAGTTATTTACTGTGATTTTATGCTTGGATGTCATATAACAGTTGTATGTTGTGTTCACAGAAGCAAAAGAAAAAATATGCCTTTAAGAATCATTCATTTATATTACAGAAGAGGTAGGCAATAAAACAGTAGAATTCATACCAGAAAGCATATAGTTAAGCTTTTGTGACTCACCAGAAGCTATGGCCAATCACAGCAAATCTCACATTAAAGGGTCACTAAAGGAAAACATATTTTTTTGCTTAAATTACTGTTGACAGGGTATAGAGACATAAAAGTTAACTGATTCCTTTTAAAAATGATTAAAAATAGATAAAAATCAATCATATAATGTGCCTCTAGTTTCACTTTTGTTTTTAAAATGATTTCATGTTTCTGTGAAGTAGAGAAGACACAAAGAACACAAACAAACAAATCCAGGGCAGTGTTTTGTTTTTAAAATGAATCTGATTGGTTCTGAGAAGTTTTAGACACACAGCTTAGACCACAGTGAAAATCTGCCAAGGAGCCAGACAAGCAGGAAGTGTGGAGATCAGAAGTATTACAGCTACTTCAAAGCGAAAACAAACAATGAGAACATGAAAACAGCACTGCATTAAGGTAAAGGAAAAAAAATGTCCTTTAGTGATCCTTTAAGCAGAGTCTTGACCTATCACAGCCAGCTTTGCATCCTTTCTGTCTGGGAAGTTCCCAGCACATGGGCTGCAAAATCTTTTTCCACCACAGACAGAGAGCAGACACAGAACCAGAGTTCAGTTTTATGGAAGCAAAGGGGCCAAATAGGTATGTCACAAAGTTATATATATGTTCCTATTGTAAATAATGTGATTAGAACTGTATACTTAACTGGTGAAAGTGCAGCTTTAAATGTAACCTTGACTTTAATGATATGAACAGAATTATTTTCTTATTGAGCAATATACGATTTAAAATTTTTAAATATAAAAGCCAAAATATGAGTGTTATACTCCAGGCTTTTTTTCAGGGGGAACTTGGGGGAACTCAGTTCCACTACCTCTGGCTCAGACCCTTTGGTGGCTGCTCACCACAATCACTTGTAAAACACAGAATTCTGGTTTATGTGTTTACAAGTGACAGCTCTGCACTCTGTGTGTAACCACCTGAACTCTGCATTCTGTATGTAATACAATCCTGGTATTTAATGCCCCTTTAAGACCCTTCTACTGTTTTTGAAATCTGAACAGGTCGTGGTTGAGTTCCTGCATCTATTTTCTGAGAAAAAAAAGCTCTGGTTATACTTTATTATAATGTATATTGTAATGTGGGTTTGACTCCACTGGGAAACCATCTTAACTAGTAAAATAAAAAAAAAATGATTGCATTATTACAAAAATGTTAATAGAGTGATATTTGCATTCAAATACATAACTGTGAAAGTTTGAAGGTAAGAATTTCCAAACATGTTCCTGATTATTCGGCTTCCTGTTTTCACGGCTGTTCAGAGCTGGGTTCACATTTACACATACAGTATGGTGGAAATGTCCAGTGGTACAAGAATTTTGGAAATCTATTTTCATGCTTGCCTCAGCAAAGTTCGAAAGCACTTGTACACCTGACCCGGCATTGGCCCTTCTAAACTCAAGACTGGAATTTCTACAACAAAAACAGCATAAATTATTAATACAGCTTTTAACAGACTTTAAGCTAAAGCTTGGAAAACACCTACTCTGAATTTAGCCAATACCAAACATAGAATGAACCAAACTTTACATGCTAAGATGGAAGCTTTAGATAAAAACGGTCTAAAAAAGTTTAATAATGTAGGAATATATTGGGCACTCCGGGTATCCAGAGTAAGAAACTCAGAGATCTTACCTATAAAAAAGTTTAATAATCTATGGAAACCATGGATAAAATATTGCTTGCCATCAGACCGACGGGAATTGGATGATGGCAGGCTGTTGTCAGTATGTTGGATAGCAATTGTCGTCGGATTTTGGATGTTGGATAGCATGCTTTAAAATCTTTCAACAACAAATGTGTGTTGTCGGATTATCCGATTGTGTGTACAGAAGTCCTTTGGACAATACTCCAAAGTACAAATACGCATGCTCAAACAATTCTCACCATAACACAACATTAGCAGAAGTTGCCCAAAGAGCTGAAAAACCACGTAGTTTTTGCCAATTGTGTGTCGTTTGTATGCAAGACAAATTTCTGGCCAACACCCTTCGGACAAAAGTCCTACACTTTGAAATCCGATCATTTATACCAGGCTTTACAAAAACCAAGTCCTTTTACCATGGTAGATAAGGATTTAATGTGCAGATATATCATTACCCTCTGGGAGTAACCAACCTTCGGGGACCTCCTATGCCTCCCCCTTCCTACTTGCTTTCTTTCTCCTCCTCATTGTAAATCCCTTTTCCCCTTATTTCTCATATTACCTTTTTATTTCAGGTAAACTCCACTATAGTTGGTTGACCATACCATAATATTATGCTGATATTAGCCCCCAAATCAGCGGTAGATTAAAGGGTCACTAAAGGAAAAACATTTTTTAGCTAAATAGCTTCCTTTACCCTAATGCAATCCTGGTTTCATGTCCTCATTGTTCATTTTTTCTATGATGTTGCTGTAATCCTTCTCTGTTCTGCACACTTGTCTGTTTCCTTATGAAAAAGGAAAACCCCTCAGAACCAATCAGTTTTAAAAACAAACACTGCCCTGTATTGGCTCTGTGTCTCTGTCCTTCACAGAAGCATGAAACTAGATGAAAAACGAAACTGAAACTGCAGGCACATTATATGATTGCTTTTTATCTATTTTTAATCATTTTTAAAAGAAATCAGTTAACTATTATGGCCTGGATTCACAAAGCACTTACACCGACGTATCTCCAGATACACCGCGTAAGTACAAATATGCGCCATCGTATCTGTGTGCTGAACCCACAAATTTAGATACGCCTAAAAACAGACTTCATCCCACCGACGTAACTTGCCTACACCGGCGTAGAGTGGGGCGCATATTTACGCTGGATGCATTTGGCTTTCCCATTGATTTTCTATTCAAATATGCAAATTAGGGAGATACGCCGATTTACGAACGTACTTGCGCCCGGCGCATGATTTAAGCGGTTTGTGTAAGTTTTACATTCTGCGTAAAGTGATTCCCCATATATGAGGCGCAACCCATGCAAAGGTATGGACCAGGGAACACATGCCTACGTATTGTACGTTGGACGTCTGTGAATATGGGCCGACCTGGGTCAGGCTGGGTGTAGCTTACGTTCACGGCGTACACAGTGATCCGGCGTATCTTACGCAGTTGTTCCGACGTGGTTGTACGCATGCGCACGGGGATATGTCAATGTCCCGACACATGCGCAGTTAATTTTAAGTACTTGTCTGGCGCCCTGCCCATCATTTGCATTGGGTCACGCTTCATTAACATGGATCACGCCCATATCCAGCCCACTTCCACCTACTTCCACTTACGCCGTCTTACGCCTACGAAATATACGCTACGCCAGCGCAGAGTTGGGAGCATTTGTTTGTGAATTCCATGCTTGCCTCTCCACGCTGCGGCGGCCTAGCGTAAAAGAGATACGCTATGGCGGCATAAATATGCGCCGATGTATGTAAATCCGGGCCTATGTTTTTATACCCTGTAAGTCATTTCAGCAAAAAAAAATGTTTTCCTTTACAACTCATTTAACAATAATGTTCCACTATTAAAAAGAGCACCAAATATACTAGAGACTCTAGATAAATTTATATATATATATATATAAAGTATATTCTTTTTTAGATAGATAACTACCGTAATAATGTACTGCATTGATCTGTCTTAATTTAATTCTTAACTAAACAATTATATGATGTCATAGGCGACTAAAGATATACTTTCCTGTAATAAGATTATCTTAATGTTATGATGTAAAAATGTTCTCTTTACTCGTTACATTCAATGTTTTATGATAATCTTTAATAAAAAAACTTGAACAAGGAAGCTTAAAGCTGGTGGAACCTGAAAGTTTTGTGTTGCTTGGTTTAGCGTAACCAATCAAATTTCAACTTTTAAACAAGCCAATTAAATCTAACAACTTTGGCCCAGATTCATAAAGCAATTACGCCTGTCTAACTGGTGTTAGACAGGAGTAATTTCAAATTTCGCGCGCCGTATCACTAGTTTGAATCCTCAAACCATGATACGGCGGCTTCGGGCTTCGATCCGAGAGGCTTACGTCTTCGTAAGCCTTCGGATCTACGCTGCGATATTTTTGCGGCCGCTGGGAGGAGTTTGCGTCGTTTTCATGTGTCGGGATATGCAAATGTGTTTTTACGGCGATCCACGAAGATACGAGCGGTCTTCGCAATCGCTTACGTCTGGGGTTTTTTACGTACTGTTAGACCAGCTTTTTGCTGGTCTAACGGTGCGTAGCCCATGTTAAGTATGGCCGTCGTTCCCGCGTCGAATTTACATTTTTTCTTTTTGCGTAACTCGTTCGGGAATAGAAATGTCCGTAAACGACGCTACTCAAACAACGAATGACGTAACGACGTGATTTCGCGCAATGCACGGCGGGAAATTTGCGAACGGAGCATGCGCAGTTCGATCGCTGCGGGAACGCGCCTATTTTAAATCCTTCACGCCCCCTACTCGTCTAGATGGATTGCGACGGGAGAAATACACTACGCCGCCGTCGTTTACTGGACAAAATCTACCTGGATTCCACGTAAAGCCAGGTAAAAAACGGCGGCGTAGTGTATTTCTGATACGCTACAAGAATCCAATTCTCTCTGAATCTGGGCCTTTGTTGTTAGGGGTTCAGTCCACCCAAAGTTGATACTTGAGATAGGTGGACTATGGTGGGCTCAGTCAGAACATGGCTTCGTATAGGTCTTGACTATACATACAGTGAGACCTATCTGCTCTAATTCCTCACGCTGTTCCTGTCCACCTGGGTGTTCCAACTCTGCTTCTGCTTCATGTGTTGCAGCATCACTTGGTACTAGGGATGAGCCGAACACCCCCGCGTTCGGTTCGCACCAGAACCGTCAAACAGACCGACCGTTCGTGCGAACATTTAGAACCCCATTGAAGTCTATGGGACTCGAACGTTCAAATTCAAAAACGATCATTTTAAAGACCAATATTCAAGTTATTGTTGGAAAACGTCTTTGAGAACCCGGGTCTTGCCCCAGGGAACATGTATCAATGGAAAAAAGTTTAAAAAATGGTTGTTTTTTCAGGAGCAGGACTCCTGAAAAAACTACAGTTTTTAAAACTTGTTTTTCCATTGATAAATGTTCCCTCGGGCAAGACCCGGGTTCTCAAAGACGTTTTCACAGGCAAACTATCCCAGCAGGTACAATATTTAAAGGAATTTTTCATTTTTTTTTTTTTAAGTTAAGCATCATTAAAATCACTGCTCCAGGAGCAGTGATTTTATTGATGCTTAAATAAAAAATAAAAAAATCCTTTAAATATTGTACCTTCTGGGTGTCTATACCTGTGATAACGTCTTTAACCACTTCCCTACGGCCATACGACTATATACGGCCGCAGGGTGGTTCTAATTCTCTGGGGCGCCGCGTCTTCACGGCAGCCCCTTTCTTCGTTCCCTGCGCGCGCTCCAGAGCGCGCAGCGGGGAACTTCTGTACTGGCCGTGTCCCTTGGACACAGGCAATCACAGATCGCCGTGAACGGCCAATCAGAGTGGCCGTTTGCGATGCGATCTGTGCAGCGAATGAGAGATGATCTCATATGTAAACATATGAGGTCATTTCTTATTGCCGGCTCTCACAATGACAGCGTCCTGTCATAGAGAGAGGTGACTGATCTGTGTCTCTTGTACATAGGGACACAGATCGGTCACCCCCCAGTCACCCCCCTCCCCCCACAGTTGGAACACAATGCAGGATACACACTTAACCCCTTCCTCACCCCCTAGTGTTAACCCCTTCCCTGCCAGTCACATTTATACAGTAATTAGTGCATATTTATAGCACTGATTGCAGTATAAATGTGAATGGTGCCAAAAATGTGTCAAAAGTGTCCGATGTGTCCGCCATGATGTCGCAGTTGCAATAAAAATCGCAGATCGCCGCCATTACTAGTAAAAAAATAAATAATAAAAAATAATAATTCTGTCCCTTATTTTGTAGGCGCTATAACTTTTGCGCAAACCAGTCGCTTATTGCGATTTTTTTTTTTTTTTACCAAAAATATGTAGAAGAATACGTATCGGCCTAGACTGAATTATTTTTTTTAATTGGGCTATTTTTTATAGCAACAAGTAAAAAATATTGTATTTTTTTTCAAAATTGTTGTCCTTTTTTGTTTATAGCGCAAAAAATAAAAACCGCAGAGGTGACCAAATACCACCAAACGAAAGCTCTATTTGTGGGGAAAAAAGGACGCCAATTTTGTTTGGGAGCCACGTCGCACGACCGCGTAATTGTCAGTTAAAGCGAGGCAGTGCCGCAAGCTGAAATTTCACCTGGTCAGGAAGGGGGTATACATGCCCAGTAAGGAAGTGGTTAAATAGCACAATCACCTGCCTGCCAGTAAATTAGTAAGAACTGATCTATCTAAGCTATACAGTGCATAAATATATGTACAACTCCTAGGGATGTATATATATCCTCTACACACTGTAAATTAAGCTAAACTGACACGCCTGCCTGCTCTATCTAGCTATATAAAAAGACAATCTCTCTGTCTCTCTGACTGCTCTCATTAACAAGCCGGAACACACTACACGAGGCCGCCCAGCAGGCGGCCTTATATAGTGTGGAGCGTGTTTTAAAGCCCTGAGCCATTATTGGCCAAAGCCACCCTGGCTTTGACCAATTATGGCTCTCCGTTTTTTGCACGCTTTGATTGGCCAAGCATGCAGGGTCATAGTGCATGTTTGGCCAATCATCAGCGCGCAATGCCGCAGTGAATTATGGGCCGTTGCGCGTCACTCGAATTTGGCGCGAACGACCCGTTTTGTTCGAAATTCGTCGAACGTACAAACAGACAATGTTCGAGTCGAACATATACGTTCGTATCGAACGCGGAGCTCATCCCTACTTGGTACATTCTCCAGAATATGAATTACCGTATTTATCGCCGTATAACACACGCAGGCGTATAACACGCACCCTAACTTTAAGAGGGAAGTTTCAGGAAAAAAAACTTTACACAGCCCCCTGCGTATAACACACAGGCACAGTTTACCCTCAATTTTCAGAGTAAAAAAAGTGAGTGTTATACGCCAATAAATACAGTAAATAAAAACAGGGAGATTGGGGGCACATCATATTGGGCACTCCGGGTATCCAGAGATAGAAACTCAGAGATCTTACCTATACAGTCAGAGAGAGAGGAAGAACTGTCAGGTGCCGTACACATGGCAGAGAACCTCGACGGGCAGAACACATCGTTCCGCCCGTCGAGGTTCTCTCCCGGCCGTCGGATTCGGCGACCCGCCCGTCGGGAATGGCAACCAGCCATTCTTCCAGGCGGGCCGTCGAGGAAATAGAGAGCGTGCTCTCTATTTCGGCTCGACGGGCTTCCCGACTGGAAGCTCGCTGAGACCGTACACACGGCCGAGGTCCTCGCTGGAATGTGCATTCCAGCGAGGTTCTCGCTGATTTTCAGCGAGAACCTCGGCCGTGTGTACGGCACCTTAGAAGGTTTATTTCTCTATCATCTGCCAAGAACTGAAATCTCAAATTTGGGGGCAGACAGATGTCTACAATAACCATCCCTAATTTATTATCTTCTAAGCTGGATTTACAGAGAATCTATAGAGTGTCTTCGGTGATGACATGTGTTGAGTTATTCCAGAAACTTACCGTAATTTGCTACGTGACTTTCACAATTTACTTTCTTGCATGCCATATTTGGTGACTGTCTGTCACACAGAGTTTTTGAATCTTTATCTAGTCATTATGTTCATATAATCAGTGCAGTCAGAAGCCCTCACACCAGTGAGGTCACATCTTCCAAATAATTTTTCATTAGGTACAGTCTCCAAGCTGCGATTTGCAGCATGTATTGTCAGGCTGAATAAAGTTGTTGAAGGAAGTGGTGTCATCATTGTTCAGCTTCTTGTTTTTGCACCTTAAAATCCCCTCTGAAAATGTCCTGGGGGTCCTCCCCAAAATCCATTCCATGCACTTCATGTCTGGTATGGATTTTTTTTTTTTTTTCAATAATATTTTATTCAATTCGGAACAAGAACTGTAAAGAAGCAGATTACATAGGAGATAGGGTACATTACCTAATCGGAACAATGTAATACGACTAAACACAGAACAGACAATATCAGTTTGTAAAATCTTGTGCGTAACATAGAAGAAAAATAGTAAGTCCAGTGCAAAAGTATAATAAGTAGAACAACAAATTTAGAACCTGCTCAGAATGTATGTACTAAAGAGAAAGAATGGGGGAGCATAGAGTAGGGGGGAGGGAAGAAAGGGGTAAAGAGGGAAGAGGGGGGAGAGGAGGGCGGGAGCCCTGACATAGGACTGCAAATCAATGGGAAGAGAGAAAGCAGAAGTATACAACATACTATATCACATCAGGAACACTGGTAGACAACATTCAAACTCAAGGTTATTACATCCACTTAGCAAAGTAAGTAAGGCAAGGAAGGTATCGAGTATTCACAAGGTCGACCAGGGGGGGATTGAGGGGAGGGGACACCCAGGCAGGCCATCTAGAGCATGTAGGTGAGCATATCAAACAAACAATCAACCAGGGGGGGTAACCTGCCCAGTGGGGCCCCTAGTTGAGAACCTGAAGGGGCAAGATAGCAAATTTTGTTGTTCGGAGACAGACAGGTGAAACTTGATAAAAGATTCCCATTTCTTGTTGAAGTTGTCTCTCGATTGCGAGGGATGCGTATGTAGGTCTAAATTTTCCTTGTACAATAAAGTCCTCAGGCTTTGAATCGCTGCGGCAAGGGATGGGTGGGTAGGGGTATGGATTTTAAGGGGAACCCACGAGCATGCATCCTGGCAGGCGGCAGCAAAAGGGGGGAGAGCGTCCCCCCCCCTCCTGAATTGTACTTTAACAAGTGGGTCCCTAGATACTGCCCCCCTTCCCCCACAACCACCGTGCAAGGGTTGTGGGGAAGAGGCCCTTGTCCCTATCAACATGGGGACAAGGTTTTTCAACTTTGGTACAGCCTGCTGGATTTTACATGCGATTTTTGCAAGTGGCTGTTATAGCCGCTGGCAATAATCAATGCATTTTCCCAGCAAGGATTGCTTCCCCTGCCCCCTGCCTGTAGAAGACAATAGCTCAGCAGGAGGGATTCCCTATCAACACTGTCTGTGTTGATGGGGGATTCCATTCAACTTCTTTCCTGCAAACCATGGTTGCAGGAAAGAAACTTGCTTAGTCTATGGTCAGCCTTATGCCACGTACACACCACCGTTTTTTTTCGTGTTTTAAAAAATTTGGTTTTTACGGGTCTAGAAAAAAAAAGTTTTTTTAAACCTGATTATTAAAACGAAAAAATGCTCTAGCAAAGCGCGGTGACGTACAACACGTACGATGGCACTATAAAGGGGAAGTTCCATTCGGATGACGCCACCCTTTGGGCTGCTTTAGCTGATTTTGTGTGAGTAAAAGACGATTCGCGCTTTTCTGTCTGTTACAGCGTGATAAATTTGCTATCTCCATTACAAACGCTAGTTTTACCAGAACGAGCGCTCCTGTCTCATAACTTGCTAATCATTAAAGCCCACACACGACCATGTTTTTATACCTTAAAAACGACAATGTTAAAAACGTTGTGAAAAAATAGAGCATGTTCGAAATTTTTAATGCCCAAAAAACGGTCGTGTGTGCGCGGCATTACACTCAAATATACAGTATTCCTTATTAGCGACAAAAGCTATAAATCCACTTTGTGTGCATCAAATGCTGTTGCGAGCCAAGCTATTAACCTAGTAAAATTGCCATTGACATCATCACTGAGCTGAACATATTGTAACGTGCAGAAAGCAGAACTGTGGGAGGAAACCAGCAGACTCCACCCACTACAGGCTGCCTGCATAAAACTACAAAAGGGGGCGGAGACAAGACCAGTCACCCTGCACAAGGATCTGTTGCTGCTGTCATTGATTAGGCATTCAAATATGCAAATGAGGGAAATACGGCGATTCACGAACGTATGTGCGCCCGACGCATGCTGCGCGAGGTGCGCGTAAATTGTACGTCCGGCGTAAAGTTAGTCCCCATAGATGAGGCACAACCCCGCAACAGACATGCAAAGGTCTGCCCCAGAGAACACAGGCTGGCGTATTGACAGAAAAAGCAAAGCTGCGCCACACTATACACAAATGACAATGATTTAAATGTGAATCAAATCCAATAACATATGGATAATGAACACCAATCACCCTTAGGGCGAGACGGATTTAAATCAAATCCTTGTAATAACAGTTCAACATAAATCTCTCCCAAGGTAGTTCATATGCAGGAATCCTGAAATTGAGTACCACCACAGTGACAGATAAAAACTTTGAAGTGATCCTTTCACCGATAATGAATGGCCGCTTACCAAAGGGCAAGCCCAGAGTGCATCTGGCTATAGCCCAGCCACAGGCTTTGAATCCTCAGAGTGATGTGGGGGGAGATTTCCAGCAGGTCACAAACAAGCAGACGTTCATCCAGGGGATAAAAAGAGGATGCAACATAGTATAATTCCGTATGACAGGAAGCGGTTTAATTAAAACACATTGTACTTACAAAACATCAAGATAAAACTGCATAAAAGAAAAGTGCCGGCCTTCAGACAACAGGAGCCCTTCCTCCTTGCGTGGTGACGTCACTGCGTGTCCGTATTGGGCGTACGTTACGTTCACGGAGTACATGGTGATCCGGCGTAGCTTAGGCAGTTGTGCCGACCTAGTTGTGAGCATTCGCATAAGGGTGCAGTTTCATGCATCCACGTCACGGCTATGTCACGGCGCATGCGCAGTTCGTGATACACCGGGCGTAAAACACTGCATTATGTTCGGACTATCATTTGCATGGGGTCACGCCCACTTCCACCTACGCCGGTCTGCGCCTTTGAAAAATACGCCACGCCGACGCAACGTTGGGAGCAATAGCTTGCTGAATACAGTGCATGCCTCTCGGCGCTGCACCGGCGTAACGTACTGTGTGTGCGCTACTTCGCCGTAAATGTGTATTTACTCTCTGTGAATCTGGGCCAATATATTTATTTTGCCTGGATTTCAGCTTTAAGCCATTTATATTGCTTACTGAGAAAATGACATACTATTCGCTTTCAGACATGGCATTAAAATTACATGTTATGTTTTATATGTTGCTTTTGTTAGCAGTGGGTTACATGGCTTTGTATATGATGATGTCTTTCATGTACAGTTCCCGGTAAGAATCTGCAAGGCTTGTGTACAAAATCCCTGGGGTTTTATTATGTCCTTCTATCATAAAATGAACACAACAGTATTTCCCTGTTCTTCAAGGACAATTATAATAGGAAAATGCTTACTATAATGTATTATAATTATTCATATTATATTAATCAGCTCTCTGATTGTATAGGGATTTGAGTGTGGCTAAAGTATCCTTAAACAAGCAGAGGTCACATCCACTGGAGGCTTGTACAGAAAGAAAACCCTAACTAGGTATAATCAACATCCAACAAAAAACATATGGAAGGCAACATATGATATAACCCTTTCATGACTAAGCCTATTTATGACATTTGGTGTTTACAAGTTAAAATACACTTTTATGAATAATAAAAAAAGTAAAGTTAGCCCAATTTTTTGTAAAATGTGAAAGATGATGTTACGCCGAGGAAATAGATACCAAATATGTCAGGCTTTATAATTGCATGCACTCGAGGCGACAAACTACGGTACCTAAAAATCTCCATAGGCGATGCTTTAAAAAAAAATTATGGTTACCAGGTTAGAGTTACAGAGAAGGTCTATGGCTAGAATTATTGCTCTCACTCTTAGGCGGCGTACACACGGCCGAGGTTCTCGCTGAAAACCAGCGAGAACCTCGCTGGAATGCACATTCCAGCGAGGACCTCGGCCGTGTGTACGGTCTCGGCGAGCTTCCCGTCGGGAAGCCCGTCGAGCCGAAATAGAGAGCACGCTCTCTATTTCCTCGACGGCCCGCCTGGAAGAATGGCTGGTTGCCATTCCCGACGGGCGGGTCGCCGAATCCGACGGCCGGGAGAGAACCTCGACGGGCGGAACGATGTGTTCTGCCCGTCGAGGTTCTCTGCCGTGTGTACACGGCCTGACAATCACTGCGATACCTCACATGTGTGATTTATACACCTTTTACATATGCAGACGTGACTTCCATATGCGTTTTCTTGGCTGCACAAGCTTGCGGGGACGGGGGCGCTTTAAAAAAAAAACAATTTTTCTTATTTATTTTATTTATTTTTATAATATAAAATTGTGTTCCAAGGAATTTAAATATCCCTTGTGACAGTAATAAGTGGTGACAGGTACTCTTTATGGAGGGATCTGGGGTCTAAAAGACCCCCAATTCCTCCTTTGCACTTCAAAGTATTCAGACCGCTGAAATCTGCGATTCTGAATACTGTGTATTTTTTTTAAACCAGCGCCATTGGCAGCCGAGTAAACCGGAAGTGAGATTGTGACGTCGCTTCCGTTTTTACATTGAAGAGACTAGATCAAAGCCGTTTCCACCTTCTTTCCAGTCTGCGGCTAGGCACTGGAGGCGGCGGTTCTTAGATCGGGTCTTCCGGTGGGACGGGTGGCTCGGTAAGAGCGGCGGGAGGGGGGTGTTCCCTCCCACTCCTCCGGGATAACAACCGAGAGGCTTTAAGCCACATTGGTTGTTATCCCTGGAAAACCAATCGCATGCATCATCACCCCGTTATAACCCTCGAAAACCGAGGATGCATATGTGCGTATGCTCGGCGGCAAGGGGATAAACAAGACCAAGGGTGCCGTGGCGTGGCTCTGTGGCTTGCGCATGTATTTGCAAATGTGTGCAGACTAAACTAATACTGTTAGATGGGTTGATTCGGTTGCCAGCGGGGCTAGTCGGTGAGTAAAGCTTGGATCTTTCCTTGGATTTATGTCTTGTTTATATCATATGTTGCCGTCCAATGCTACTTGCTGCAATGGCCAGTTATTGGTGGGGGAAGTGGACACCGTTTTCTGTTGAAATGTTACTGTTATATTGGTCAGGCAACACACTGCCATCTTTGCAGCCATTGTGCAATTTGCTGGGTGTTCAATGTGCCCCTGTACCTTTAAGAAGGGGTGGGCTCCCTTCAGTCCACCTTACCTCCACCTATCCATCAGAATGCATGTGCTTCCATTGTGGAGTCACTCATAAGCTAGAGATAGGATCACAGATACCAGGGTACCGTGGGGAAGGCTCTGTGGCTTACGCATGTATTTGCAAATTTGTGCAGACTAAACTCCTGTTTTAACGCATACTGTTATGCCTCGTTTCCACTGAGCGGATCCGTTCGCTACGGTTCGGTACGGTACGCTATTTTGGGTGTTTCCATTATGAAAGCGTGCCATAAAAGCGAACCGTACCGGACCATTCTGGGTCCTGCTTCAGATGTGGGGCCAGGGGCGATCCTAGGGTCACAGGTGCCTGGGTGCAGAAATATTTCTGGCGCCCCCATATGGGCGTCGTCGTTATACTAACTCCTCCCCTTTACAAATGTTTCTATGGCTATGACTTAAACACAGAGATGCTCCCCCACAAAGTCTTCATTAACCTGGGATCCTTACATGATCTCTTACCAATAAACAAAATACAGGAAGAGAAGCAAAGTACTTTATTGGGACCTGAAGAAGGGCCTATGTGATGGACACAGAGAGGGCTTCTGTTAGATGTTTGGCGCCCCTACCTCTGCAGGCGCCTGGGTGCAATGCACCCCATGCACACTGCCTAGGATCGGCCCTGTGTGGGGCCATAGAAAATGGAACGGTTCCATTAGGGCGGACCTACAAATACATCTCACTGATTGGTGGACGTGCTAGACTTTTTTTCTAAACCTTGTATGGTCCCGGATGGTCCGATTTGCAGTGGAAATGCTCAGCAGAATAGATCGTACCATTCTAACCCGTTCCATTCTAAGTGACCCGAACGGATCCGCTCAGTGGAAACAAGGCATTAGATAGGTTAATTCGGTTGTCAGTGGGCTGGTCAGTGAGAAAAGCTTGGATCATTCCTTGGAAGTATCCTTGGTTTATATCATAATCAACATCCAGCAATATATGATGCCTACAAACAAACAAAAAAAAATATTAATTTTGTTACAATATTTAGGCAATTTTTGTACGAAACTGATAAATCAATCCAATATTTAACTTGGATCAAGCAGATTTGTATATGAGGTCAAACACAAAAACGAGAATGTACCTGTAACCTTTTTATTCAACAAAATATTAAAAATCAACAAAGATCACCTACAAAATAGTTATTTTCTGAGTTGGAACACAGCTGTAAATGATGCTGCCAACTTTCAAAACAATTCCGCAAATCATTTTCTGAAAGGCTGTTAAGGATGTCTGTCATTTTTCTTTCACATCTTCTACCAACAAATAAATGGGTTCCTTTTGAGTAGTGCTTTGATCTTTGCGAAGAGGTGGATATTACAGGGAGCTAGCTCTGGGGAATAGGGTGGGTGCTCACAAAGTGTTGCAAAATCCATCTGTTTCTTCACAATTCTGGTTGTTCCCTACGCATTCATGCAAGTTCCTCTAGACCAGTGTTTCTCAATTCCTCTCCTCAAGGTGCCCCAACAGGTCATGTTTTCAGGCTTTCCATTATTTTCACAGGTGATTTGATCAGTTTCACTGCCTTAAGCCCCATACACACCATCAGATTATCTGCAGATTTTTGTCTTCAGATTTACCAAAACCATGTAGTACAAGGGCCTGCCTGATTGCATACAAATTGAAACTCTTAGGCCTCGTACACACGAGTCAATCTATCTGTTCAAATCGGTCGGACCGACCGATTTGATTAGATCTGTCTGCTAGCATTTGGGTTTGCTCGCGTGTACACACGAGCAAACCAAAATCCCCGCAAGCAGACAGCGCGCTGACGTGTCGGTGACGTGGCGGTGACGTTGACGCCGCCACGTCACCACACCAGGAAGTAAAACACTTCCGCGCATGCGTCAAAATCATTCGGCGCGTGTGCGAGAAGACATGTCTGCTGGTTAGCGTACTAACCAGCAGACATGTCGGGCGGAGGGGTTCCCAGCCGACAGATTTCAAAGCATGCTTTGAAATCTGTCGGATGGCCAAATCCGTCGGCTTGCCCGTACACACGGTCGAATCTGTTTGCTGGGACGGTCGGGCCGACCGTTTCCAGCAGACAGATTTGATCGTGTGTACGAGGCCTTAAGGTTTGACCTTATATTAGATGGTTTTGGTAAATCTGAAGACAAAAATCTGCAGATAATCTGATGGTGTGTATGGGGCTTTAGTAATTGCCACAGCTGTTTCATCTGAGGGAAATCCTAAAAACATGATCTGTTGGGGCGCCTTGAGGACTCGAGTTGAGAAACACTGCTCTAGACTCCAGTGTATTACTGCTGATTTGCCGTCTGGCCACTGGTGACCCACTCTGCAATCACAATAGCCTGGATATTGAAGAAAACAATCAACTTGGCCTTAAAGGGGTTGTAAAGGTAAAAAAAAAAAAAAAAAAAAACTAAATAGCTTTCTTTAGCTTGTGGACAGCCTTCCCAGAAGAGTTGAAGCTGTTATAGCTGCAAAGGGTGGGCCAACTCAATGTTGAACCCTACAGACAAAGACTGGGATGCCATTAAAGTTCATGTGCATGTGAAGACAGGTGTCCCAATACTTTTGGTAATATAGTGTATTTTCTTACCCTCACTCTGGAAATGTTGGAATGCAAGAGTGAAAAGCAAGTTCAGAGATTTGTGTTTGGACCTTTTGCAATGCTTTGAGAATGAACCAGATTTGTTAAATTCAGTAATTACTGGAGGGATGTGGGGTGCTCTGGTGGTTGTTCGAAGGATGGGAGAGGGCTGGGGTGTGCATGGATTTGGGTGAGGGGGTGGGTGGATGGTTGGGGCTGTTGTTTGTGTGTGATTGACTGAGTGTGAGTGTGGTTAGTTTGAATGTACTGCATCTGGTTGGGTTTCTTAATGTTTCATAGGTTATACGGTGTGGAGCCCAATGCGGTCCACGGTAATTATCCTGGAACGCTTGTTGTTATGGTCCCTCTGTTGGGGGCCTGAGGTACTAATCCACGGGATGTGATAACTTCTGCCATGTAAGAGTGCAGTAACCAATATTGTGCCTTTTGTTCTTTATATATATATATGTACGTGCAGAAAACAAATAAACAAAGTTTTCAAAAAATTCAGTAATTACTTGGGATGACAGTGGGATATTTATGGAGAAAGCATCTTGAGGGGGCGAGCAGGAGGGTCAGGACGCCCACTAACACACCTTTTTCTATCTGCAAAGTAGAGAGTGTCCTGACTTGCCTGCTCCCCCCCTCAAGAGGCTTTCTCCACACCAAGGAGAAAGCCTTGCATTACAGTGTGGAGTTACAGGCAGAAGAACAGGAAGTGAGGATTTCTCAGAATAAATAAGGACATTTAAAAGCAAAATGGAAGGATGAGGTAAGTGAAGGAGGACTGCACTAAGGTAAAGGAAGCTATTTAGGGGAAACAAATTTTACCTTTACAACCCCTTTAAACTTTGAACGATCCATCTATTCTTTTTGGTCTTGGAGATGATTCTGACCTTCACTGCGTTGATTGTCACTTGGTTTGCAGATTAAACATAAATATCCCAATGTCATCACAAGTAATTACTGAATTTAACAAATCTGGTTCATCCTGAAAGCATTGCAAAAGGTCCAAACACAATTCTTTGAACTTGCTGTTCACTCTTGCATTCCAACATTTCCTGAGAGAGGGTAAGAAAATACACTATATTACCAAAAGTATTGGGACGCCTGTCTTCACACTCACATGAACTTTAATGGCATCCTAGTCTTAGTCCGTAGGGTTCAATATTGGGTTGGCCCACCCTTTGCAGCTATAACAGCTTCAACTCTTCTGGGAAGGCTGACCACAACGTTTAGGAGTGTGTCTATGGGAATGTTTGACCATTCTTCCAAAAGCGCATTTCACACATTTCTAAACCATGTGGTCAGCCTTCCCAGAAGAGTTGAAGCTGTTATAGCTGCAAAGGGTGGGCCAACTCAATTTTGAACCCTATGAAATAAACTGAGATGCCATTAAAGTTAATTTTCGTGTAAAGGCTGGTGTCCCAACACTTTTGGTACTATAGGGTATCTATATTTGAAAACGCAGCCACTTGTTCAAGTGAAGTGATCAAGAAGAGCCTTGTCTCACTGTGCAAGGTTAGAGCGTGTACTGTAACCATCTTTGTCGCTCTCCTCCCACTCTTGGTTCCCAACCTAGAGGGTTAATTTTTTTTTTTCTGTGATAGTCTCGTATACCCAAAGGTCCAACAAATATTTCCATTCCCCACCCATCTGACCAATTCACCCACTACCTGTAAACTAAGAAAGGGTTTTTAGGACCCCTTATGAGTAGTGATGAGCGGAATACGCCATATTCGATTTCGCGATATTTCACGAATATATAGAAGAATATTCGCAAAATATTCGTTAATATCGAATATTCGTGATATTTTATAAAAAAAAATTTTTTGCGAAATTTCGCTAATGCGAATGCGAAATTTCGCTAATGCGAATGCGAAATTGATTGCGAAATTCTCGTCAACACGCGAAAACGGAGATCATTTCCTGGATTACTAAACTAATATGCACTAAACACTAACTCTACTTACACAAACTTATATGACTAAACTAAAGCTAATTTTTTTTTGTTTTTGTTTTTTTTATACACAAAACACAGAAGGGCAGAGAAAGTATTCGCGAATATTCGTAATATACCAGCAATGCTTTTAGACGTCGATGGAGATCACTAGGATGTGATCTGTTTTAAAAATAAATTTGAAAAAATATGAATATTCGCAATAGCGAATATTCGCCGCTATATTTGATTTCTTCGCAAATACTCGAATATGCAATATTCGTAACGAATATTCGCAATGCGAATATTCGTGAGCAACACTACTTATGAGTCAGTATTTACTCACTGGGAGAACCCAGACTCCATCCATCCCCACCACCTATAGTGAGGTCACCAGCAGAGGTCCCATATTTACTTCAGTGACATTTATCATTACATATTCTGCCTGTATGGACCAAATTACTTTAGTATTAGAAATTCTGGTGGACTACTTTATTAGCTTGCTTCAGGGCTGGTAAATACAGAAAATTAGACCTTGCAGACTGGATTGCAATGCCAGATTTTAAGGATTGCTGTCAGGGAAGAAAAGATTCAAGAATTGCTCATTTTGTTATAGGGGAAGAAGTAAAGTAATGGGAAAAGAGGTTGGGGGGGGGGGGAGAGGTAGAAATAGAGAGGAGTAGAGCAGTGGCGGCTGGTGCTCAAAATTTTTGGGGGGGCGCAAACGGAAAAAAATATATTGCAGCCTCACTGTGCCCATCACATGCAGCCACTGTGCCATGCCACCAAATGCAGCCACTGTGCCATCAATTGTCATCACTGTGCCATGCCATCAAACACAGAAACTGTGCCATCAATTGTCACCACTGTGCCATGCCACCAAATGCAGCCACTGTGCCATCAATTGTCACCACTGTGCCATGCAACACAGCAACTGTGCCATCAATTGTCACCACTGTGCCATGCCACCAAATGCAGCCACTGTGCCATCAATTGTCACCACTGTGCCATGCAACACAGCAACTGTGCCATCAATTGTCACCAATGTGCCATGCCACCAAATGCAGCCACTGTGCCATCAATTGTCACCACTGTGCCATGCCATCAAACGCCACCACTGTGCTATCAATTGTCACCACTGTGCCATGCCATCAAACGCAGCCACTGTGCCATCAATTGTCACCACTGTGCCATGCCATCAAACGCAGCCACTGTGCCATCAATTGTCACCACTGTGCCATGCCATCAAACGCCACCACTGTGCCATCAATTGTCACCACTGTGCCATCAATTGTCACCACTGTGCCATGCCATCAAACACAGCTACTGTGCCCATCAATTGTCACCACTGTGCCATGCCATCAAATGCAGTCACTGTGCCATCAATTGTCACCACTGTGCCATGCCATCATATGCAGTCACTGTGCCATCAATTGTCACCACTGTGCCATGCCATCAAACGCCACCACTGTGCCATCAATTGTCACCACTGTGCCATGCCATCAAACGCAGCTACTGTGCCCATCAATTGTCACCACTGTGCCATGCCATCATATGCAGTCACTGTGCCCTTTATTTGTTACCACTGTGCCCCATGCCACTGTGCTCAGTGTCACCACTGTGCCCCATGATGCCCCTTTCCCTGTATAAAAAAAACACTTACCTGATGCTTCCATGTCCTCCCTCGATGTCTTCTGCTGCCGTGGAGAAGCTTCAGCCAATCAGGTTCCTGATAACCAGAATCCGGGAACCTGATTGGCTGAAACGGCCGTCAGTTTTATGCAAGGACCACAGGTTGCCTGTGCTCCGAGTATAGACTTCCGAGAGCCGGAGGGCGGTACTGGAAAAGCCTATCAGAGCCGCTGGCTTTGATAGGCAGTTCCCCTCAGCCAACCAGCTGCCGCTATTCAGGTAACCGGCGACCCATGTCCGGTTATATGAATAGACCAGGCAGCTGGCAACAATAACACACATTCAATGCATTGCATTGAACGTGTGTTATTTGCGAGAGAGGGTGGCGCTGCAGCGCCCTCTATAGACGGCCGCCAGAACTTCGGCTAAAATGTCAAAATGACATTTTAGCCGAATAAAAGTTCTTAAAGGGCCCTTTTTTTTTTTATAGTTTAGGGGAAGGGAGAGGAGAGAGGAAAAGAGGGTAAAGAAGAGCAAATTGGAGAGGAGATGAGAGTTGAGGAGGAGAGAAGAAGCCAGGAAGATTAAGGAGAGGAAGGAAGAGGAAGAAAGGGAAAGAAATGGAGATAATGGAAGATTAGAGGAGAGAGGGAGAGAAAAGAGGAAGTCAGAAAGGTAGGAAGAGGATAGGTAAGGAAGGGAAAGGGGAGGAAGGAAGAGGAGGAGATGAAAGGAGAGAGGGAGAGACACAAAGAAGGCAGAGGAAAGGAGAAAGTGAGAGGGAGAGGAATGGGTGAGTTCTCTTTGTGTATTAATGGAGGGTGGCAGTGACACTCTGAAAGATACCGAAAATTTTACTTTTCTCACTTTACATCTGCTTGTAATATGATGAGAATATAATAAAAATGTGCGGTGCATTATTCAGCAAGTATTCCCGGCTGATGTCTGAGGAGAGTGACAGGAACAAAGAATTTATTATAAAATGAAAAAGTTCACTTGTACAAGACATCAGGGGAATAAAAGATGTCAGTCACTTAGAGATTAAGGCCCAGATTCAGATAGAATTAGATTATCGAGTATCAGAAATACACTACGCTGCCGTATTTTACCTGGCTCTACGTGGAATCCAGGTAGATTTTGTCCAGTAAACGACGGCGGCGTAGTGTATTTCTCCCGTCGCAATCCATCTACGCGAGTAGGGGGCGTGAAGCATTTAAAATAAACGCGTTCCCGCGGCGATCGAACTGCGCATGCTCCGTTCAGAAATTTCCCGCCGTGCATTGCGCGAAATCACGTCGTTACGTCATTTTTTCTTGAGTAGCGTCGTTTACGGAGATTCCTATTCCCGAACGAGTTACGTAAAAAAAAAAAAAAAAAAAATTTAAATTCGACGCGGGAACGACGGCCATACTTAACATGGGCTACGCACCGTTAGACCAGCAAAAAGCTGGTCTAATAGTACGTATAAAAAAATAGACGAAAGCGATTGCGAAGACCGCTCGTATCTTCGTGGATCGCCGTAAAAACTCATTTGCATATCCCGACGCATGAAAACGACGCAAACTCCTCCCAGCGGCCGCAAAAATATCGCAGCGTAGATCCGAAGGCTTACGAAGACGTAAGCCTCTCGGATCGAAGCCCGAAGCCGCCGTATCATGGTTTGAGGATTCAAACTAGTGATACGGCACGCAAAATTTGAAATTACTCCTGTCTAACACCAGTTAGACAGGCGTAATTGATCTGTGAATCTGGGCCTAAGTGAGCAAGGTTTAGCAAATCTAAGTTTTTAACAGTGTGAGTACATAGTGAACAGAGCTAGTAGCTCACAGCCACCTGAAGTCAGACAAGCGCCTGATCTTCCTGCTATCACAGAACTGAGAACTGAGAGTGACAGTATTAACCACTTAGACCCGGACCAATATGCAGGCAACGCACCAGGCCCCTTTTTGCGATTCGGCACTGCGTCGCTTTAACTGACAATTGCGTCATTTTTGAAAAAAAATCTATATTTTTTACTTTTTGCTATAATAAATATCCCCAAAAAAAGATATAAAAAAACATTTTTTTTCCTCAGTTTAGGCCGATACGTATTCTAGTACCTATTTTTGGTTAAAAAAAATCGCAATAAGCGTTTAACGATTGGTTTTCGCAAAATTTATAGCGTTTACAAAATAGGGGATAGTTTTATGGCATTTTTGTTAATATTTTTTTTTTCTACTAATGGAGGCGATCAGTGATCCCCCCCCCCCCGCCTATTATCTTGGGTCAGGAGAGAAGAGATCCCCCTCGTTGTCTGCTCCAGAGGGGCCCTGCCTAAAGCTGTGTAAGGGGCCCCAAAATTTGTGATGGCTGCCCTGTTTGTGACTCTTTACATATGGTCATATGATATCATAAAGGAGTTTAGTACTGGAAGACTTCCCTCTGATGGAGGCTGTGATTGCAAGTCTGAACAGGGAGCAAGTGGCTATATAATGTCCACCATTTCTGACCAATTTCAAAATGGTGAGGTATGTCTACTAAGAGGCACCATCCCAACATATATTATTAGTGTTGTAGTTTACTACAATGCTAGGGGAACCCACAGTCCATCCTACAACACAGGCACCTTGTTGCACCTATTGAAGGAACTAATGTGAATTTCATATCCAATGGTTTGACATGATACAAGGAAGTCTAAAATCAGGTTGTGTCACCGGGTTGCTTTTTATAGCTCTAGGGGCATTGAGTGTACCCACCATCATTCCTGGCCCTGATTCACTTGGACTTACTTCTGCTGCAAAAGGGTTCCTGTACAAGACTTGTTTATTGACTGAAATATCCATTTAGAGTGAATTGGCCTTTTAATTACACATTGCACAAGCCATGAAAATGTGCAGAATGTCAAGCAACCCTTAATAATCAACGAGACTTCAGTGAAATCATTAAAAGATAAATGTAGATCGGTTTCTATTACTTACAGGTCTCTGCACTCAGTGAACATCCAACAACAATATCTCAAGGGTAACATTACCAAGAAACATTGCCATAACAAAAATCATTATTTTCTAAAGTAACTCTGTTGTTCTCATCACTCCATGGTTTTATTTTTTGTATCATAATTTCTCTGGTCAAAGATAAAACTCCATGATACAATATATAATCTCAGCATGGAAACACATCAATGTTATATCTGTACAGAAAATTGAAAATATCTGCGAAAGGGAGTTGACTGTTGGCATCATTCAAAGATCAATTAGATCCCCACCTGTGAGCCTCGGTCATGTGCACTTTACATTCTTAATTCATAACACATTCAGAAAACTTTCAAAGGTTGGTGGGAAGTCACATGCGGTGTATTTTTTCCACTTGATATCCAGTTATATCTATAAAAATAGAGCAAGATCTGCCTAGAAATGAATTTGTTTCAGGCGAGCACTCAAATAATGGGTTGGAGTTTAAACAAAACATTACTGTTATCTTTAGGGGCCTGTTTAGACTATGCATTGTGTTAAGTAACATGTTATAATGTATTAAGACACGCTGTTTTAAGGGTGGGGGTTAGCAAAAAAATGCACCTGATTTTTATTTATTTTTTAAAGGGGTTGTAAAGGTACAATTTTTTTTCCCTAGATAGCTTCCTTTACCTTAGTGCAGTCCACCTTCACTTACCTCATCCTTCCATTTTGCTTTTAAATGTCCTTATTTCTTCTGAGAAATCCTCACTTCCTGCTCTGTCTGTAACTCCACACAGTAATGCAAGGCTTTCTCCCTGGTGTGGAGTATCGTGCTCGCCCCCTCTCTTGGACTACAGGAGAGTCAGGACACTCTCTAAGGCCGCGTACACACGACCGGTTTCCTCGGCAGAATTCAGCAAAAACTCGATGGGAGACGTGTTCTGCCGAGGAAACCGTTCATGTGTACACTTTTCGCCGAGAAACCCGTCAAGGAACTCGTCGAGCCAAAAAAAGAGCATGTTCTCTATTTCCTCAACAGGCAATGGGAAAATTTGGCTCGACGAGTTTTTTGACAGCTGAACAAGGAACTAGACGGGGAAAACGATGTGTTTCGCCCATCGAGTTTCTCGGTCTTGTGTACGGGGCCTAAGTTGTAGATAGAGAAAGGAGCTGTGTGTTAGTAGGCGTCCTGACTCTCCTGTAGTATGGCTCATAGCTGTGACTTGTGGTACGTTAAAAACATGCGTACATGTAGGTTCAGTGCCTTGAAAAAGTATTCATACCCCTTGAAATTTACACATTTTGCCATGTTACAACCAAAAACCGAAATGTGTTTTTTTGGGATTTTAGAGACCAACACAAAGTGGCGCTTGTGAATTGTGAAGTGGAAGGAAAATGATAAATGGTATTACATTTTTTTTTTGTAAATATCTGAAAAGTGTGGCGTACCTTTGTATTCAGTTCCCCTGAAGAACCACCTTTCACTGCATTTGAAGCTGCAAGTCTTTTTGGGGATGTCTCTACCAGCTTTGCACATCTAGAGAGTGAAACTTTTACCCATTCTTTTTTTTAAATATCTCAAGCTCTGTCAGATTGGATGGAGAGCATCTGTGAACGGAAATTTTCAAGTCTTGCCACAGGTTCTCAATTGGATTTAGGTCTGGACTTTAACTGGACCATTTTAACACATGAATATGCTCTGATCTAAACCATTCCATTGTAGCTCTGGCTGTATGCTTAGGGTCATTGTCTTACTGGAAGGTGAACCTCCTTCCCAGTCTGAAGTCTTTTGCAAACTCTAATGCCACGTACACACGACCGTTTTTCGGGTTGTAAAAAATTACGTTTTTTTTTTAATGTCATTAAAAACGATCGTGTGTGGGCTCCAGAGCATTTTTCATGACGTAAAAAATGGGCATTAAAAATTTAGAACATGCTCTAATTTTTCACGTTGTTTTTAACGTTGTCGTTTTTAATGTTGTAAGAAATGGTTGTGTGTGGGCTTTAACGACGTGAAAAAAACATGCATGCTCAGAAGCAAGTTATGAGACGGAAGCACTCATTCTGGTAAAACTACCGTTCATAATGGAGTAAGCACATTCATCACGCTGTAACAGACAGAAAAGCGCAAATCGTCTTTTACTAACACAAAATAAGCAAAAGCAGCCCCAAGGGTGGCGTCATCCGAATGGAACTTCCCCTTTATAGTGCTGTCGTACGTGTTGTACGTCACCGCGCTTTGCTAGAGCATTTTTTTTTTCACGATCGTGTGTGGGCAAGGCCGGTTTAACAATAATCGGGTTGAAAAAAACTACGTTTTTTTCTATACCATTAAAAATTAAAATTTTTACATCCTGAGAAACGGTCGTATGTATGCGGCATTAGAGGTTTTCTTCCATCTATTTGGCTCTATCCATCTTCCCATGAACTCTGACCAGCTTTCCTGTCCCTGCTGAAGAAAAGCATCCCCACAACATAATGCTTACATCACCATGTTTCACAGTGGGAATGGTGTGTTCAGGGTGATGTGCAGAGTTAGTTTTCCACCACACATAGCGTTTTGCTTTGTTTCAACAATGGCTTTCTTCAATAAAGGCCAGATTTGTGGAGTGTAAGACTAATAATTGTCCTGTGGACAGATTCTCCCACCTGAGCTGTGGATCTCTGCAACCTATAACCTAACCCCGGTTTAAACGTCTTCACAACTTTATCCCTGACATGTCTGAAAGTGTTTCTTGGTCATCATGATGCTGTTAGTTCACCAAACCTCTGAGGGCTTCAGAGAACAGCTGTATTTATACTGAGATTAAATTACACTCTATTTACTAATTAGATGACTTCTGAAGGCAATTGGTTCCACTAGATTTTAGTTTGATTTTGTTATCAGGGTAAAGGGGTCTGAATACAAAGGCACGCCACACTTTTCAGATATTTATTTGTAAAAAAACAATTTAAAAACATTTATCAGTTTCCTTCCATTTCACAATCATTAAAATACATTTATGTTTTTGGTTGTAACAAAATGTGGAAAATTTCAATGGGTATGAATACTTTTTCAAGACACTGTAGGTGCATGGTGCATAGGGGTGGCATTAGAAATGAATTAATGGGTATTTCCAGGCAAACCCCATTTGTTAGTAGGGAAATATTCAGTTGGGGTTTAATTGTTTCTGGTGCTCCATCGAGGAGATTTATTTTTCTTACTGCTCCTGGGTTCAATGGGGAAATTTGTGTTAGTAAAGGTTTTAATACTAAAAAGTGCAGACACATCACCATGCCGTAGATCCCAATTGTATCTCCACTTCTTATCTTATCATGTTGGGAGGAATGCTTCACACTTCATGTTGTGACTAGTGATGAGCGGAATACGCCATATTCGATTTCGCGATATTTCGCGAATATTTCAAAGAATATTCGCAAATATTCGTTAATATCGAATATTCGTGATATTTTATAAAAAGAAAAAATTGCGAAATTTCGCCAATGCGAAATTTCGCTATTTTTTTTTGTGTGACTTTTAATATCGAATATTCGTGATATTTTATAAAAAAAAAAAAAAAAATTGCGAAATTTCGCTATTTATTTTTTGGATAAAATATCACGAATATTCGATATTTACGAATATTCGCTATATTTTATATAAAAAAAAAATGCGAAATTTCGCTAATGCGAAATTTCGCTAGTGCGAATGCGAAAATGATTGCGAATTTGATCGTGAAATTTGAAAATACGAATATTCGAAATAGCGAATATTCGCCGCGATATTCGAGTTATTCGCGAATACTCGAATATGCAATATTCGTAGCGAATATTCGCAATGCGAATATTCGTGAGCAACACTAGTTGTGACCAACATGGGAAGAAAGTTGCAGTAGGGCACTAAACAACTGACAAAGTTAATACTGTTCCCTTTCTTAATGTCTGTATGCATAAGGGGCAGTGAAATGTGTTGACTACGTATAAAAGCTCTTGTGTCTGTTTCATTCTACAGTAATTGTGCCATACATGTGATAAGCGTTTTATAGTTTATGAACTATGCTCTGCCAATAGACTTTTGCTAAAAATACTATAATCTCTAAAGATCCCATCACACCAGGCCACAGTATGCTGCATCAGGCTGCCTATTTAAAATTAATTGGCCATAACAGTGCATGAGAATATAGTTGAAGGCCAGCCCGTGGAGCTAACCTGCTGAGTCTGCACGGACCTAGGCTGTCACACACCAAGAGTCGCTGCTATAGTATTTAGAGATGCTGCCATCTCCCTCAGAGACTGCCATAGTCACGCTGCTCATGTATACACTGTTCTGTACACCCTTGAGAGGGAGGACCTCATTACGGGCTTCAGAGTAATGAAAGGCCTCTGGCCACCATCTATGCTTCACACATGTTTAAAGAGACTCCTGTTCCTCGGATCCGAAAGCATTTGTTTTGAGGAATATTTTGCTTTTTCACATGTAAGTTTACAATGTTTACAAATACTCTGTTAGGAGCAATCCAACGTATTCTTGGACCCCAACGCAGGCCACCGACTGGTATACTACTGGCCAGGAGAGCAATGAGAAAGGACTTTGACTTATATCCCCTGTGTGTATATATCCTATATTTAGGTCAGGGCTTAGGGTTAGGGCTAGGGTTAGGGTTTCCCATTGAAGAATATAGCTAGGACTCAGGATATAGAACAGGGACCTCCCCCAAAGGTCAAAGGTCAGGAGGAGGGTTCCCAAAGGTCAAAGGTCACAGGGTGTGGCTGACCCACCCCACCAAAGTGTACCGCCTACCCCAACTAAGTCGGGGGAATGAACATTTTTATTGAAATAAAAAGGGAAACAAAAATAAAAAGGGTACAAGGTCTGGGCCTTTTGATGCGTCTGTTCATCATTGTTTGTTATTGTTGTTTCTGTATTTTCCCTGCTGTGCATTAAGTCTGAATGAACAGCTTTTCTTTCAGCCTTATGCCGCGTACATACGGTTGGAATTTCCGACAACAATTGTTCGATGGGAGCTTGTTTGTCGGAAATTCCGACCGTGTGTAGGCTCCATCGGACATTTGCTGTCGGAATCTCCGACAACAAAAATTTCAGAGCTGGTTCAAAAATTTCCAACAACAAAATCTTTGCACGTAAATTCCAAATGTGTGTGGACAATTCCGAAGCACAAAATTCCATGCATGCTCTGAATCAAGTACAAGATGGAAGTGCTAGTGTTCGTAATGGAGATGGCATCACGCTGTAACGAACTGAAAAGCACAAGGCTGAAAAGCACCAATCGTCTCACCAAACTTCTGCTAACACGACTGGTATTGAACTTCCCTTTAGTAGTGCCGTTGTACATGTTGTACGTCACTGCGTTCTTGGTCATCAGAATTTCCAACAATATTTGTGCGACCGTGTGTATGCAGGACAATTTTGAGCCAACTTCCGTCGGAAAAAAAAATCCACGGCTTTGTTGTCGGAATGTCTGTACACAGCATTAATATGTCAGAGGGTATGGTACTTCCTAAAGGGTCGTTATCTAATGGAAAAAGGAAACCATACATACTGCACACCATAGTCTGCACTGTCATGTTGACACATGTTGCTCAGATAAGGTCCACCATAGTCACTGGGGCCCTGTACACACGAGGAGACATGTCCGATGAAAACGTTCCGCGGACCATTTTCATCGGACATGTCTCCTGGGATATTTTGGTCTGATGTGTGTACACAACATCAGATCAAAATCCCCGCGGACAGAGAACGCAGTGACATAGAAGACACCGACGTCCTCAAACCAGGAAGTTCAATGCTTCCACGCATGCGTCAAATCAATTAGACGCATGCGGGGGATTTCGGTCCGCTGGTTAGACGTACTAACCAGCGGATATGTCCGACAGACAGGTTTCCAGCGGACAAGTTTCTAAGCATGCTTAGAAACTTTTGTCAGCTGGAAACCTGTCCGCTAGGCCGTACACACGATCGGACATGTCCGCGGAAACTGGTCTGCGGACCAGTTTCAGCGGACATGTCTCCTCGTGTGTATGCGGCCTGGAAGCTGGTCCAGCGTAGAGATGAGCTCAGGTGTCCTCTGAACTTGTCTCTAGCCCAAGCTCCACACTACCACATTTTTGTACTCTAATGAAATGTGGGCTGGGTCATTGCTCATCTCTAGTTCAGAGCAATGATATGCAAGCCCTTCTGTGGTAAGTTTATGTAGACAGGGAGTGCCTGAAAAAGGGTGAAGAATAGCAACAGTGCTGAGAAGCAAATCAGGTAAAACACGATTCTATGGAAAATAACATTGTTTATGGTACACAGTGCATTACCAAACAAAATGTTATCCAGTTAGGGTTTAGATCTACTTTAACCTAACCCCTTACACTGGCTTAACTCTTTTCAACCATGTTTACCTATTAGGTGTCGAAAATTCAGGCACAGTCATCCACAAATATCTGCGCTAAAACTTTTGATCCTTCCACTAAGGTCAGCTTACGACTGGATGTCAGTGCTAAAATCAAATAATCGCCATGAAAATCATATTAAAATTTACTTTAAAATTCTTGTTATTACAAAATAAATGCCTCCAAATGCAGTTTTTTTATAATATTAACTTAAAGCATAAAAAAGTGTTTTCCGACTTTTCCTACGGGCTGTCTCCACATCGATCTACGGGAAGGGCAGCACTTTGAAAAAGCCATTTGTAATCTTGAAAGACAAAGTTCCTTAATAAGCAAAGAGCACACAGATATCCTATTTAGAGAGAATTGTACCTCTTTTCTCCCTAAGAACAAATCTAGTTTATAAATCAAACACTCAGCAAGAAAGGCATTACTATTAGGGAACATTGCAGAGTTATACTAAGACAGAGCATTGTGGGTATTTTTCCTAGACATAATTGGACCTCCAGCTGTAAAAGATAATGAAGATAGCCAGGAAAACATCAGGTCATCATCCCCCCCTCTGAACTGGGTTGAAAGCTGAGTGTGATTTACCTGGTAATTACACACCATGTGTTATTGTTCAAACATATGTATGGCGAAACAGAGGCAGATCTGGGAAGAGTGCCATCTTGCTGCCTATCAGCTCTTTTTATTTAAGCTTGTAATAAGAGAGAGGATCATACCGGTAGATTCCACTTAAAGGGAAGTTATTGCCTTGTTAGCAAGCAAGGTGAATCTTCATATTTCATACAGAGCAATGGAAAATGAGGCTCTTTATACCTACACCTGTCCTGATTATAATGCAACAGTACTGAATCTCGTTGGCATAGCTATGGGATGTGGGTGAGATAGAGACAAAAGCTTAGACAGTGTAAAGCAGTCTAGACATGTGCACTGCCGAAAAAATTATTTTTTTCATTTTGTTTCATTTTGGAAATTGAAAAATTCGGAAATTAGAAATTTCGGAAATCCGAAAATTTAGAAATTGCAAAAATTCGGAAATACGAAAATTCGGAAGTAACGAATTTCTCAAAATTCGTTAGAAAACGAATTTGAAACTAAACAAATTGCACATCTCTATTGATCACTAAGATCTTAAAGTGTACAGTACTTATACTGCCATTCTTATACTCAGCTGTCCCCTATCCAGGGAGATATCACCCACAGAGCTGCTTGTAGTGAGAGATACATACAGTATCTCTCACTACATCTTTTCCTCTTAGTCACGATTAGGGATGAGCTTCAAGTTCGAGTCAAACTCATGTTCGACTCGAACATTGCCTGGTTCGAAAAGCCGCGGAACACCCTGTTAAAGTCTATGGAAGAAATCTAAAGTTCTAATCTAATCTAATTTTAAAGGCTAATATGCATTGTCCTAAAAAGTCTTTGGGGACCTGGGTCTTGCCCCAGGGGACATGTATCAATGCAAAAAAAAGTTTTAAAACAACCGTTTTTTCAGGAGCAGTGAATTTAATAATGCTTAAAGTGAAACAATAAAAGTGAAATATTTCTTTAAATTTCGTACCTGAGGGGGTGTAAAGTAAGCATTTGAAATAGCGCATGTTTCCCGTACTTAGAACTGTCTCTGCACAAAGTGTAATTTCTGAAGGAAAAAAAGTCATGTAAAACTGACTTGTGGCTATAATGAAGCGACGGGTGATATCCTCTCCGGTCCAGCGATGGGAAGATCATCCAGGGTCCAGATCGCAGCATCGCCGGCCGCCTGTCTTCTCCGGAGACAGCCCGGCGAATGATGCTGCTGGAGCTATGACATTTCTTATATAGGTGAGGCGGGCCATCTGTCACGTGACCCCGTCTCCTCTGATGCACCCTCTGCTACATCACTGGGGAAGCCCAGGCTTCCCCCTTGCGTCAGAGGGGGCGGGGGTCCTGTGACAGGTGGCCCCACCTCACCAATATAAGAAATGTCACTAGTTTCAGCAGCGTCATTCGCCGGGCTGTCTCCGGTGGAGACAGGCGGCCGGCGATGCTGCGCTCTGGATCCTGGATGATCTCCCGATCACTGGACCGGAGAGGAGATCACCCGTCGCTGGATACCGACAACATTGGCGCGGGGAGCCGGGACCGAGAGTGGATTACCACTGCTGGATTTTTATTTTTTATTTTTTTAATAAAGGACTTTTTTCCATGGTGTGTGTGTGTGTGTTTATTTATAGCTATTTACACTTTCTTTGTGAAACGGTAGGGGTACAATGTACCTAATTACCAATTCACATAGGGGGGCAGGATCTGGGGGTCCCCTTTGTTAAAGGGGTCTTCCAGATTCTGATAAGCCCCCCACCCGCGGACCCCCACAACCACCGGGCAAGGGTTGTGGGGATGAGGCCCTTGTCCCCATCAACATGGGGACATCATCCCCATGTTGAGGGCATATGACCTGGTACAGTTCAGGAGGGGGGGTGCCGCTCTCTATCCCCCCTCTTTTCTGTGGCCGGCCAGAATACATGCTCGGATAAGGGGTCTGGTGTGGATTTTTGGGGGAACTCTATGCCATTTTTTCTTATTTGGGGTAGAGTCCCCCTTAAAATCCACACCAGACCTGAAGGGTCTGTAATGGATATTTGGGGGAACCCCTCGTCATTTTTTTTTAAATTGACGTTGGGGTTCCCCTTAATATCTATACCAGACCTGAATGGCCTGGTAATTGAATTTGGGGGGACCCCACGTCAATTCAATAGAGCCGCAAGTCAGTTTTAAATGACTTTTTTTCCTTCAGAAATGACACTTTGTGCAGGGACAGTTCTAAGTATGGGAAACATGCGCTATTTCACATGCTTACATGGTACGAAATTTAAAGAAATATTTGACTTTTATTGTTCCACTTTAAGCATTATTAAATTCACTGCTCCCGAAAAAACGGCCCTTTTTAAAAAACAAATTGCATTGATACATGTCCCCTGGGGCAGGACCCAGGTCCCCAAACACTTTTTAGGACAATAACTTGCATATTAGCCTTTAAAATTATCACTTTAGATTTCAAACGTTTGATTCCCATAGACTTTAATGGGGTTCTAAAGTTCACACAAACATTTGGTGTGTTCACAAGTTCTGGTGCGAACCGAACAGGGGAGTGTTCGGCTCATCCCTAGTCACAATGTCTTCTGGACACAAACACTTCATACAACAGCATGTTACATTTTTCATGGATTGTGAGTGAAAGAAAAAAATAAATGCTCAGAAACCATTAGGAGTTTGAACATGCTTCATTTGTTAGACTAATGCTTATTCTCTTAAAGCAGAGTTCCACCCAAAAATGGAACTTCCGCTAATCCCACTCTTCACATTTGGCATGTAATTTTTTTGGGGGGGGAGTGGGGGCTTCAGGAGGAGTGGGACTTCCTGTCCCACTTCCTGCTTTTGCCGAGGGGCTGGTTAGGCGATTAAGCTTAATCGCCTTACTGCAGCCCCTCCCCTAGGCGATCGCATGGGACACATGACAGGTCCCATGCGATCGCCTGTCCAATCAGGACTATCTGGAGTATAATAATATCAGTGAACCTGTGGCTTCCTTTTCAAGGCTAAAATATATTTCTTTGTCTTCTTCTATTATCTCGTATTATTGTATTGTTCTTTGAAAACCCTAATAAAAATGTAGACCAAACAACACATAACTGGGCAACAGGAACACTATTTCCCTGAAGTGAGTACAGGCTTACAAACCTGGTTGGGATAGCAGAAGAAAATCATTCAAATGTTTCATCTATTTCATCTATCTATATACTATAGGTTCATGTTTAAAAAAATTTAAATAACAAACATGTCATACTTACCTCCACTGTGCAGTTTGTTTTGCACAGATTGGCCCTGATCATCCTCTTCTGGGGTCCCACGGGGGCTCTCGCGGCTCCTCCCCACAATAGATAACCCCCTCTGGGAAGCTCTCTCCCCAGGGGGTTACCTGCGGGCACACTCCCATGTCATACACTCGGTGTACATAGGCACAGAGTGTATGACTCGGCCCCGCCCCTCGGCGACTGCGTCATTGAATCTGATTAACAGCAGCGGGAGCCAATGGCTATTAATCTATCCAATGAAGAGCTGAGAAGCCATGGGGAGAACAACGCGGGATCGAGCCCACAGAAGTTTGGGCTCAGGTAAGTAAAACAGGGGCAGGGGGGCCAGACACTGCAAGGTTTTCTTTTACCTTAACTACTTGAGATCCGCGCTACAGCCGAATGACGGCTCTAGCGCGAATCTAAATTGTCAACAAGCCGTCAATTGACGGCTTGTCACTAGCTGTTTCCCGGCGCGCGCTCCAGAGCGCGCTGCGGGGAAACACTGTGTTGCCCGTGTCCCTTGGACACGGCCAATCACAGATCGCCGCGAACGGCCAATCAGAGTGGCCGTTTGCAATGCGATCTGTGCGGCCAATGAGAGATGATCTCATAGATCATCTCTCATTGCCGTTTTACATAGAGACAGCGTCCTGTCTCTGGAGAGCAGGAGACGGATCTGTGTCTCTTGTACATAGAGACACAGATCGGTCACCTCCCCCAGTCACCCCCCCTCCACCTACAGTTAGAACACTATGCAGGGAATACATTTAACCCCTTCCTCACCCCCTAGTGTTAACCCCTTCAATGCCAGTCACATTTATACTGTAATTAGTGCATATTTATAGCACCAATCGCAGTATAAATGTGAATGACGCCAAAAATGTGTCAAAAGTGTCCGATGTGATCCGCCATAATGTCGCAGTCACAATAAAAATCGCAGATCGCCGCCATTTCTAGTAAAAAAAAAATAATAAAAAATAATAATTCTGTCCCCTATTTTGTAGGCACTATAAATTTTGCGCAAACCAGACGCTTATTGCGATTTTTTTTTATTTTTTTACCAAAAATATGTAGAAGAATACGCATCGCCCTAAACTGAGAAAAAAAACTTTTTTTTTTTTTAATTGGGATATTTATTATAGCAACAAGTAAAAAATATTGTATTTTTTTCAAAATTGTCGCTCTTTTTTGTTTATAGCGCAAAAAATAAAAACCGCAGAGGTGATCAAATACCACCAAAAGAAAGCTCTACTTGTGGGGAAAAAAGGACGTCAATTTTGTTTGGGAGCCACGTCGCACGACTGCGCAATTGTCAGTTAAAGCGACGCAGTGCCGGAAGCTGAAATATCACCTGGGCAGGAGGGGGGTATAAGTGCCCAGTAAGCAAGTGGTTAATGCATAAGATGCATTAAATTGAAAAAACACGAGTCTTTACAACCCCTTTAACCACTTGCTTACTGGGCACATAAACCCCCTTCGTGCCCAGGCGAAATATCAGCTTCCGGCACTGCGTCACTTTAACTGACATTTGCGCGGTCGTGCGACGTGGATCCCAAACAAAATTGGCGTCCTTTTTTCCCCACAAATAGAGCTTTATTTTGGTGGTATTTGATCGCCCGTGCGGTTTTTATTTTTTGCGTTATAAACAAAAAAAGAGCGACAATTTAAAAATATATATATATTTTTTACTTGTTGCTATAATAAATATCCAATTTTTTTTTAAAAAAAACTATTTTTTTTCTCAGTTAAGGCCGATACGTATTCTTCTACGTATTTTTGTAAAAAAAAGAAAAAAATCGCAATAAGCGACTGCTTTGCGCAAAAGTTATAGCACCTACAAAATAGGGGACAGAATTATGATTTTATTTTTTATAATTTTTTTTTTACTAGTAATGGCGTCAATCTGCGATTTTTATTGGGACTGCGACATTACGGCGGACACATCGGACACTTTTGACACATTTTTGGCGCCATTCACATTTATACAGCGACCAGTGCTATAAATATGCACTAATTACTGTATAAATGTGACTGGCATTGAAGGGGTTAACACTAGGGGGTGAGGAAGGGGTTAAATGTGTATCCTGGGTGTGTTCTAACTGTGTGGGGGGTGACTGCGGGAGGTGACCGATGCTGTGTCCCTATGTACAAGGGACACAGATTGGTCTCCTCTCTCCCTGACAGGACGTGGAGCTCTGTGTTTACACACAGAGCTCCAGGTCCCTGCTCTGTCACCGCCGATCGCATGTACCTGGCGGACACCGCGGCTGCCGGGTACACGCATCGAATCCTCGGCGAAGCGACGGCACTGTTTTTCCCAGTGGCGCGCGCGGGGAATACAACAACATTGACTTCCAAAGACGTGACCCCGGCAGCTCAGGTCCACGCTGTTTACGTCTTTTGTCAATAGCGCGGATCTGTACTGGTTAAGGTAGCCTAAGTTTGGCAAGTTGTCTGGATTTGCAAGGATTATGTTTGGTTCTGAGAGGAGCATTTGTAGGTTCTTGGGTTTAGTAAAACTCACAAGTTTCATTTTCACTTCCACAACGTGAAGGAAAATTACCCTAATGGGACACAGAGAGAAGAAAAACTGACAAGAGTTTTAATCACTCTAAAACATGGAGAGAAAAAAATATGCTGGATTTAGCTATATTTAAACTCATTAGACTACAATAAACTGAAATCAGTTTTTCTGAGCTCAGTTACTACACTTGTCAGATAAGTGCTGTTTGCACTGTTTATTAAAAAGCATGGGATCGATGGGTTTTGATCCACAGCAGCTAAGACCAGTTCTCGTGGCCAACTTGCTGTATTCACTACTGTGCCCCATATTCTGATACATGAAAACTATAAGAGCCCATTCACACCTGAGCGGCAAAACGTTCGCGCGACGCTGGCCGCTGGAAAATTTCACATTCATGCTTGCCCTGAGACGCCGAACGCTCCTGAAAAAAGATTTGGAGGCGTTCGCCCAAGAACGTTCGGCGTTACTTGCTGCTCAGGTGTGAATGCAGCCTAATAGAAAAAGTTTGGCAAACTGCTTGCCCTGTCCTGGATTTGGAGAAGAACGTTCATAGATTCTTCTTGGGTTTAGTAGAGTTCACAAGTCTCATTTTCACTGCCAACCTCAGAGTTCTTTCTAGTTGTAGTGTCTCAGGAGGACCTTTTGTATTTGTTTTACCTTTTAAATGGATGATTACTATTCTAAAACAATCAATACTGGAAATATTGGCCAATAGAGTCTAATGGAAAATCACTTTTGATTTACACAGCAATGGGTTTAAAAAATGCATTTGAAATATCATCGCCTTACTAATTCGCTTGTATCATTCTTTATTAATGTAATGACTAAATACTGTACATAACTGCTTTCATGTCGCATTATAAGATATGGAAAATTTTGATCAATTTTAATCAGAGGTTGTTTAGCATGAGTATAAGCAGATATTTTCTCCTCTGTGAGTCCGGTAATTAATAATTCAGATTTGTTCTTGGGGTTCTTGGAGTTTTTCAATACAAATAGATACATTATGACATTATCCTTGTTACTAATTAAGATGGTAATTGTTATCTGGCTAGTTTATTAAAGAACTGCAGATCTCCTCTCCTTGATCTCTGGTGAGTCATTATTAAGTTGATCAATTTTCTTCTACTCTTCAAAAGTCTGACAAAAATAAATCAGATTTCAAGGAGTTATTTGTGAAAATGTTTCCCCCACAATATTATTTAATTTTAATAACACTACTGAGGATCCCAAATCACAAGATAATTATTTTTCTTGAAGGTCGAATTTTGGGAAGAAAATGTATGTCTTATGCCGCATACACACGATCGGATTTCCGATGGAATAAAATCTGAGGTAAATTTACATCAGGTTTTATTTAATCGGAAATCCGATCGTGTGTATGCGGCATAAGACATACATTTTCTTCCCAAAATTTGACCTTCAAGAAAAAGAAATTTTAGGAGCAAGTGCTGTTATTCATGAAGCACTTGCTCCTAAAGTTGCGGCAGCGCATCGCAAATGAGCCGGCGGAATTCAAATTGGGCGGGTACGGGGCGTGTAGTATTCAAACTAAGCGCGATCCCGCGGCGAACGTACTGCGCATGCGCCGAGTGTCAATGCATCCCAGTGCGCATGCTCCAAATTCTGTCAGTGAACGTCAATGATGTCACATCCCCATTCATGAATGTTTTACGCAAGCGACGCGATTTGTTTTTTTTCTGACGCGATGACGACGCCTATACTTAACATAGGATACTCCACTAAGGGGCTGCTTTATCTATACGCCGCGTATCGCTTCCGGAAACGTCGTAAAGTCACTGCGTTGCGCCCGAAAAAGATCGTGAATTGCCGATTCCCGCTCATTAACATATTTTTTGAGCGTAAATCGGCGGGAACGCCCCGGCGCCATTTTTAAGTTGAAGTAACGATGCGATGGCGAAATTCATTTACGCCGATCGCATCGGAACTCCAACCTGGCGTTTCTTGTTTTCTGGTTACAGAAAACAAAAACGCCGGCTTAAAGTGACAGTTAGGCTGGCGGATCCATTCTACCTGAATCTGGCCCATAGTTCTCAGATTGTGCATCGCTGCTGCTGGAGGGCGGCTAGTGGCTGTGTTGAAGTGCTGGTTTTGTCTGTGTGGCAAACCCACTCTTTCACACAGCAAAACCAGCTATTCAACACAGCAAACTTGCCCCTCAACACAGACAAAACCAGACCATCAGCACACTGTAAAGCCGCCCCGCAACAGCGAGGCACAATGTGAGAACTATGGTCTCGCCCCGCTGTTTTTTAGGTTTCAATTGTGCCTGTGAAATGGTATCTCCCATCTAGAGATACCTCCTACAATGTGTGCATGCACCATGGTTACGTCACTCCAGCTGATCAGCAATTCAGCTGGAGTCCGGCCCTGTCCTGCGCATGCGTGGGGACTGTTCGATGGGGGGCACTTCTCGACAGAACACCGCCCCTCAGCAATCCGAAACGTTGTCTTTTGTGATTTTATTTTATTCTTTTTCATCCTCCTATGTCATGTAGTCTAGCCTTTCTTTTATGCCTCTCTGAATGTGTGATTAAATCTATGACCAATGACATTTCTTATATGCTCTTCTACAGATAGAGATCAGCAGAACAAAGAAAAGTTACTCCAAGCTATAGAGAGATTCAAGAAGGAACTTCAGCATATCCATCCTACAGCTCATCATCGTGTACAAAGTCATTTCCTCCAACAAGACAAGGTTAGCCGTTCTTTCTTCCCTCTTGAGTGTCACAGACCATGCTGAATTGCAATTTCCATTTCATAATCCTTTTATATTTATGATGAGAACACTCAGCCTCACAACATAATTCACAATACATGAATGCCATGTCATAGAACTACAGACAGGTGCATTAACAATGCTAGTTGCATGGTGTGAAAATAAATATATAAATAAATAAAGTAGTAGCCTGAAAATTTATAGCTAAAAACTGAATGAATTTTTGCCTCCCACTTGGGATTCTTGGATATTATACATTAATGCTATTACCTCTTTTAAAATATTGTTTACACATAATACATATTTTTTATGTACATGAGGTGGTCCGACAAAATGTCATAAGATATGGGACCAATGGATGAATCAATTTATAGCTTGCAATTATGTGCACCAAATACAGTGGAACCTCAGATTACGAGCATAATCCGTTCCAAGAGAATGCTTGTAATCCAAAGCACTCGCATATCAAAGCGAGTTTCCCCATAGAAGTCAATGGAAATGAAAATAATTCATTCCGCATTGACTTCAATGGCATGCAATACCGCATGTGGTCAGAGGTGGCTTGTTGCTTAAAAAATCAAAATCAAAATTAAAAGGTAATTTTTCTCCTTCATTGATGTGCGCAGATGAGGCTGCACTTATAGGCACTGATAAGGCGGCATTGCTGGGCACTAATAGGTGGCACTGGTGGGCACTGAGGCAGCACTGGTTGGCACCTATAGGTGGCACTGAGGGGTGGCACTGAAGGGCACTGACAGGCGGCAATGAAGGTAATTTTTCTCCTTCATTGCGCTGATGCGGCTGCACTGATGGACACTGATAGGTTGCACTGATAAGGTAGCACTGATGGACACTAATAGGTGGCACTGGTGGGCATTGAGGCAGCACTGGTGGGCACTGAAAGGCACTGATGGGTGGTACTGAAGGGCACTGATAGGCAGCACTGATGGGCACTGTTAGGTGACACTGATAGGCAGCACTGATAGGTGGCACTGATGGGTACTGATTGGCAGCACTAATGGGCACCAATAGGTGGCACTGGTAGGTGGAAGTGGAAACCTAATGCACCGCCCTACGTCCTCGTACTGCGCCAATCAGTAGTCACTACTAGAAACCTAATGCTAGAGTTTGGGTCTCATTTTTCTGCACCTTGAGGGCAGTCTAAAGGCCAGTCAAAAGATCTTTTTACCTGCAATCTTGTGATTGCAATGACGTAATGCTTCCCATAGTACCCATGTGTCCGGCACCCCGCACACACTTAAAGGGACAATTTTTTTTTCTATGAAGTGTAGATTTGGGGGGGGGGGCAGCACCCCTGAGCCCCCTATTGACAAGTCACCACTGCTTGGGAGGGTGGGGAATTGAGAGAGGAGGAGCAGGAACTACCCTTCTCACTCCCTTTCATCCTCCCTTTTCTACGGGCTCCTTTTTAAATAATATATTGACTAATGTACGTTTAGCCTATCTGTATATATAAAAGAAAAGGAAAGAAGAAGAAAGAAAAAAAAATGAAACCAAAAAGGAAAACAGGGGAAGAAAAAACTCCCCTAGCCAGCCAGCTGGAACGAGGCTGCCTCCCAAGGTAACGGTCCATGTCGTAACTCATCCTATATCATTCTCTCACGGGGGCAATTTGTCCTGATAAAGAGTTGAGCCACTAAACTCTACCCAACTTGACCAGGTGTTATGGAATTTTTCCTCCTGGTTATATAATGTGGCTATATAACACTTGTTCCATCTTGTAAATTTAGTTTACTCTATTAAACCACACCCTCAGCGATGACCACCCAACTTTTGCTTAATGGACACAGGGAAATACCTTAGGCGAATTCAATTTCACATACGACTCCAGTCATAGGCCACCCTAATTTTCTCCCAGGGATCAGTAACCAGACAATTTCGTCTATGGTCCAAAAGAATCAATTTCAGCTCTTCAGACAGCTCTTCAATTGCAGCATTTTCTAAAGCGTTTAGGAGAAAAATTTGCTCCTCTTCCACCTCTAAACAGTTTTCAAAAGCTATGCCTAGCAGACTTTACCTGTCTCTAGCCTGACAAATTTCTCTCCCTTCATTTGAACCAACATGATCCGTCCTAGATCACTAGGTGGGAATCTGAGAATTGGTCAATCGGACTAGCAGAAAGAGCACATAGTATAGTGCTTCATTAAGAAGCCCCATACTATCTGAACACAGAGGTGTATTTAGGTTTTGTGTTGCCCTAGGCCTGACTAAACTTGCGCACCCCCTAATTTAAATATGACCCACCCCTTCCTGTCAAAGCCACACCCCTGTCATATTCATGGGAAGAGGACAGAGGGATGCCCTGGGAGAAGGACAGAGGGTTGCCATGGGTGATGGACAGAGGGACGCCGTGGGAAGAGGACAGAGGGACGCCGTGGGAAGAGGACAGAGGGACCCCATGGGAGGAGGACCGGCCGGCCGCCCCCCCGAAAAGTCCCGCCCTAGGCCTGGGCCTTGTTGGCCTAGGCCAGAATACATCCCTGTTGAACATCTGTGGTTGTCTACCAGGGTTGTTCTCCATCAGAATAACTACTGGTCGTCTCCTGACATATTTTGGTATGACGACTGATTATCTTTTTATTAGAATGTCTCTTTGGCTATTGTTGCCATGGAGAATAGCTTCAGTTTAGACAAGGGGTGCCCAACCTTTTGAAGAGAGAGGGCCACTTAAGCGTCTTGGTAAACTGGTCATGGGCCACAATGAGCGGAGCAGGCGGATGGCAGGTCTGTGTCTGCTCTGTATATGCAGAGCAGACACGGACACAGCCCACTACACTTTTTTTGTGGATTGGATTGGAGGTAGGAAACAAGTCGGTTTACATCTGCCACTCCTTAGAGAAGAATGGAGGGTCCAATTGGGTCAGACTGACTGTGTGAAAGGGGCCCAAGGCTGCTTTCACACACATGCGCTGCAGTTTACCCTTACCAAACTCGCATAAGTCTATGGCTCAGTGCAGGTAACCCACAGGTGTACTGCTCTGCGGATCAGTTTGAAAGCAGCCCAGTAACCACTGCAGAAAAAATATGCCCATATATACCCTGTGTTTTTAGTAATAAAACTGACCTTTAATAACAGTATTCTTTTCCATTCCCCCACAGAGCAGCAGGTCGCGGGCCACATCAGAGCGGGGGAGATTCAGGAAGAAGATACGTCGAGCGTATCTCGAGATACGCCACGTAACTTTTAAGATGTGCCGGCGTATCTTTTTTCTGTATTCAGAAAACAAGATACGCCGAAATTTAGCTAAGATACGAGCGGCGTAAGTCTCTTACGCCGTCGTATCTTAGTTGCATATTTACGCTGGCCGCTAGGTGGCACTTCCGTCGATTTACGCGTTAAATATGCAAATTAGGTAGATATGCCGATTCACGAACGTAGTTGCGCCCGGCATATCTATTTGCGTTGTTTGCGTAAGGCTTTTTCCGGCGTAAAGTTACCTCTGCTATATGAGGCGCAGGCAATGTTAAGTATGGACGTCGGGACAGCGTTGAATTATCCGTCTTTACGTCGTTTGCGTAAATCGTAAACCGGGAATGGGGCTGGGCGTAAGTTACGTTCACGTCGTTATCAATGAGTATTTCCAACGTGATTTTCGTGCATGCGCACTGGGATACGTCCATGGACGGTGCATGCTCCGTTCGTTAGACACGTCATTTACGTGGGGTCATGGTTTATTTGAATACTATAAACATATTCGCCAGCACACCAAGGATTGTTTAAAAGAACGTCCAAAACATTTTTTTAATGCAGAGAAACGATCACAAAAACAGCAACGTTCGTTGCTGTCTTTGTGATCGTTTCTCTGCATTAAAAAATTTTTTGGACGTTCTTTTAAACGATCCTTGGTGTGCTGGCGAATATGTTTATATGATTGCCTTTCCAGTTCCCTGCTGGTGATCGCTTCAGCACCCTTTTTTCTTGTTGGCTGCTATCCAGGATGGTGTGCAATTGGAATATTTTGAGTTCATTTGAATACTACACGCCCACCTCCTTCCTATTTTGAATTACGCCATCTTACGCCGGACCAGATACGCTATGCCGCCGTAACTTAGGGCGCAGGATCTTTCTGAATAACGTACCTGCCGCTCAAAGTTACGGCGGCGTAGTGTATCTGAGATACGCTACGCCCGCCTAAAGATCTAGCCCATAATGTCTTTATAACAGACAGACCGGCTGCTTTCCCACTTTTTTTGGACTGGATCCTGTGTTGCCACCTTCGGTAAGGGTTAAGATCACTCTGGGGAAGGGATGCCATATTTTGCCATATACTTTTGATTATCTAATGTGTTTCACTGTTTATATTATGATTAATCTGATGCCTGATTCTTCTATCTCTGTAGTCTTAGGCCCCGTACACACGAGCAAATAGATTTGTTCAAATTGGTCGGACCGACCGATTTGAACAAATCTGTCTGCTGGCCGTTTTGGTTTGATCGCTGTACACACGATCAAACCAAAATCCCCGCCAGCAGACAGCACGGTGACGTGGCGGTGACGTGGCGGTGACGTTGACGCCGTCACGTCACCTCACCAGGAAGTAAATGACTTCCATGCATGCGTCGAACCCATTCGACGCATGTGCGAAAAGATATGTCTGCTGGTTAGCATACTAACCAGCAGACATATCGGGAGGACGGATTCCCAGCCGACAGATTTTAAAGCATGCTTTAAAATCTGTCGGCTGGTCAAATCCGTCTGCTCGCCCGTACACACGATCGAATCTGTCTGCTGGGGCGGTCGGGCAGACCGTTTTCAGCAGATATATTTGATCGTGTGTACGCGGCCTTATATATTGTATCTGCTCACATTATGCAATACAAAGCTCATGAAGAGGTGGTGAATAAAACATGTCTAGCATGCCAATGTAAAGGGTGAACTGATATTGCTATTCCTTTCAGTTTTACCCCTCTCCCTTTAAATTAAACAGACAAAGATATCATTTTAGAAATATATATGTTTTAATATGTCTGTTAAATTAATAAAAATGTATCTTGTTTTATATTATCGTTTATCTTTATCATTACACTACCAACAGCCTCAACCACCAAATTTTCAATTTTGATAGGATGTAGGTAACCCCCCCCCCCCCCCTACCATCATTAAATCATTTACATTTTCTGGCACTCCCATCAAAACAGTGTTTACTAGATGAGACAGCAGTGGCCTGAGATGTGCAGTATATATGTGGTAGACTGAAGAAGTCAAAGGAAGATGTCTTACCTTGATCTGAGTTGTATATATTCCAGATTCAACCATATTTAGCAAGATGCCCACATACCTCCTTTACATATTCTATGGGTAGTGCAAGGAGCAAAGCAATAAGCGCAAAATACCGTAACCCATCAGAATTCAGTTTTGCTAAAGTCAGACCAGGACGAGATGGATTCTGATCTGATCATTATGAGTATCACTTTGCACCTTGCTATTTAGAAAATATGTCTGTATGTCTTGGAGGCAAGAACACCAGTCTGTAGTACATGTACACAAGATGGTGTTCCCAGAAAACTCCTGCCAATAAATTTCCAGCAGCAGTATGGCCGCTACACCCCAGCTATATCTTGATAAGAAATGTAATTCTTGGGCAAGATGGAATCCCCTGTATGCATTTCAGTCCTTGATTTTTTTCACTAATATGCAGAGCTTTTTTTTCTCAGAAAATAGGTGCAGGAACTCAACAACGACCCCGTTCAGATTTCACAAACAGTAGAAGGGTCTTAATGGGGCATTAAATACCAGGATTGCATTACATACAGAATGCAGAGCTCAGGGGGTTACACGCAGAGTGCAGAGCTGTCACTTGTAAACACAGAAACCAGACTTTTGTGTTTACAAGTGATTGTGATGAGCGGGCACCAAATGGTCTGAGCCAAAAGGTGGTGGAACTGAGTTCCCCCAAGTTCCCCCTGAAAAAAAGCCCTGCTAATATGTATCTTTACCAACTTGTCTTTGCTGACAGGACTCTAGGGGCACCACAATAAGCTAATATGTTTCAGAGGCCAGGCTTTACCATCTTCATCATGGACTTAGATTGTTGTGTAACATGAATGGACAAGGCTAACCTTATTCGAAAGATAAATATCTGTGAACCACTGATGGAAAATGACATTGATAAATAAAGGTTTAAAGGACTATCCATTTATATTATATAGCATTCTGTACATAGCCCTGTACACGCGACCATTTTTCCTGACATGCCAAAACCCGACGTTTTTCCCGAAGTGATTAATCTCAAGCCTGCCTTGCATACACACATTCAGTCAAAAAAACGCTCGATCAAAGCATGGTGATGTCCAACACGTACAACGGCACTAGAAAGGGGATGTTCTATTCGAATGGCGCCACCCTTTGCGCTGCTTTTGCTGATCCTCGTGTTACTTAAGCCCCGTACACACGGCCGAGGTTCTCGGCAGAAACCAGCGAGAACCTCGCTGGGAGCCGCATTCTGCCGAGAACCTCGGCCGTGTGTACGCTCTCGGCGAGCCCCGCCCGTCGGGAAACCCGTCGAGCAAATAGAGAACAGGTTCTCTATTTGCTCGACGGCCCGTCGGGATGAATGGCTGGTTGCCTTTCCCGACGGGCGGGTCGCCGATTCTGACGGCCGGCAGAGAACCTCGACGGGCGGAACGATGTGTTCTGCCCTTCGAGGTTCTCTGCCGTGTGTACGGGGCCTAAAAGTTTGGTGAGAGATGATTTGTGCTTTTCAGTCTGTTACAGCGTGAGGAATGTGCTATCTCCATTACGAACACAAATTTTACCAGAACGAGCGCTCCCGTCTCATACTTGATTCTGAGCATACACACGAGTGGTTTTCGCGGGAAAAAATAAAGCAGGTTCTAATTTTTTGTGGCCAGTTTTCTCGCCGGGAAAACTGCTATGGAGCATACACACGACCGGTTTTCCTGACCAATCTAAAAAATTGCAGTTTTCTTGTCAGAAAAACAGGTTGTGTGTACAAGGCAATAAGTCTTACCAGAAACTAGATCTATTACACTCCTCCAGCTAAAGACGTAACTCCTCTAGCCCTATGTATGAGCAGTTACAGATCCAGAGCTTCCTAGGATTCAAAGATAGGCACATATTGATGTTTATATTAGTCAGTGTCCTATCCTTAGAAAAATGAGTTGACCTTGTTTGATATTTGTCTATAGTGCTGTAGTTGGAGGTATAGTGTATTAGCACAACATACCTCTAAATATACATATTTTTCAAGCAAGTGTAGAATGGGATTTTAAAGGTGCCAGGTAAATCCACCAAAAAGTACATTTAAAACATACTATTTATTCATTGAATGTTCAAATCAATAAGTACATACAAATTACAAGCACATATAAGTAGTTGAGCAAGGAATATTTTTACTGTACATTGTATTGATACATTGTACTGGATTCCTAATGCAGTTATGTCTTCTACATGTTTCGCCAAGTTGGCTTCTTCAGGAAGTATTAATGTGCAACAGTACACCTATATAAAGAAATTACGTGTAATTAATAAGTACATATGCAAAAATCAACCAGCCCTCAAAATTTTAACTCACCTGCTCGCATTTTGCAAGTACATTTTGAGGGCTGGCGAGTGTAGGCTGCCTGGGAGAAGGGGGGGGGCGAGCAAGGAGAGGAGAGTCGCTGCTGATGTCGCCACCTGGTTGTTCAAAGCGTAGGGAACATTACAGCTTTCAATTCAATAGCTGTGTTCCCCGCCGCGAGCGTTATATACAGCCCCTCCCCCTTGTCCGGGCACTTTTATAGACAAATCACCCATCCCAGGATTGGACGGGTGATCTGTCTATCAAAGTTTCCGGAACAAGGGGAGGGGCTGTATATGCCACTCGCGGCGGGGAACACAGCTATTGAATTGAAAGCTGTTCTCCGCGCTTTGAACAACCAGGCGGTGGCTCCGGCTCCTCTCTCTTACCCAGCACAGGTAGGCTGCGATATGGGGACATTTGGCTGTGATATGGGGACATTTGGCTGCAATGTGGGGACATCTGGCTGCAATGTGGGGACACTGGCTGCATTGGGAACACTGGCTGCAATGGGGAAACTGGCTGCATTGGGGACATTTTGCTGCACTGGGGACGTTTTGCTGCACTGGGGACGTTTTGCTGCACTGGGGACATTATGCTGCACTGGGGACACGTGGCTGCACTGGGGACATGTGGCTGCACTGGGGACACATGCTGCATTGGTAGACATGGGCAGGCTGCATTTTTGGGCACGTATAAAGTTGTTGTTAATATTTTTTTTTATAACTTAATTCTGCATAAAACATTTAAGTGTAATTTCATGAGATAATTTATGAGGGCGTGTCTAGGGGCGGGACATGGTAGGGATTGGGCGGGACAACTGGTGGCGAGTACGCCTTAAAGCCTGGCTAGTGGCTCAGGACTAGAAATTTTGAACCCTGGTATATACATCACATAAAAAATTCTGTCACATACCAAGGCTCCCAGAGCTTCAACCCAGATGAAACCGGACACCAGAGAACTGATAAATGTGAAGGGCCCCCACGGTCCACACGAGTCCCCACTCCCCCCACAAACAGACTATCAATTTTGATATTTGTAGTTTGTATTTGTATGCAGATCATTGTTCTTTTTCCATTAATGACCATCAATGAATGGACTTTGAAGCGGTGACAACAATTTAATCTACCATTCGAATATTTTACAGGTACACCGTGGTGACAGAGAGTTTCAAATGTCTTTAATGAGCCAATATTTCAACTTATTCCATGAATCATCACCAGTTCTTTCTGCAAGAGACATCCTGCAAGGGAATGAAAAGGGGACCAACCACTATAATAATGTGACAACCAGCAGAAGACAAAGCCTTTCAAAGAAAAAACCTTATAATGACCCTCAGAAACAGACATATAGTGGGGATCTTCTGGATAAACACGCTGCCAGTTTTACAAGTGTCAAGAAGCCCTTTAAGCCGAGATTACTGAAAAAATCTGCAGGTTCTTTTCTTTCAAAATATCGCTATTACAAGGCTCCTGCGAAGAGTGATAAGAAGTCCCCTCAGACTGACAAAGGTGACATATCCAATTTCACAGAGGTGTACAGGTGAGGTACAAGAAGGGGTATTTTATATGCAAAAATGACATATAGGGGTTGTGAGGGGTTAGCTCGGTAGCGGGTGTGTGTGACCCCCTGGATAGGTTCACTAGCCACTGAAATATACAGAGAGGCAGCCAAGGATCGTTGAAAACAAAGGATATGGTTTATTCTTCCATATTGCTGCATACAAGTGCAAGCATTAAAAACAGCATAAACAAAACAAAACATAAAATAAACCCTTGCCACTTGGGGCGTCTACCTTCACCACACAGGAACCTACCTATGGAGTCTGGCACAGCCTACTGCTGGGCAGACACTGCTGGTCACTCAGCAGAAAAACAATAGTCTTTTTGATTTTTATCACACAGAAAAATCAACACCACCTCACCTTCCGAACTCTTTCTCAGCTCACTGCTCTCCTTCACTCAAAAAGCCTCAGGATGCAGCAATCAGTAGTAATCTTCTGGATAACTTATAGAGGCCTTAATTGCCTCATTCTGAAGCTATCCAAGGTCCTTAAACCTTTCTGGCTACCTCTGTAGCTGACACCTGATAGTAATTGGTGAATTGTCTAAACAAGGCAGAAATGTATCTCCCGTCTGTGACAATACCCACAGATTTACCTGACTTCCTGTCACAGGGTTGATTTACTAAAACCGAAGATAGCAAAATCTGGTGATAACAGGTTAAACAGATGCTAAAATATGTACCTTATATATTCGAGTATAAGCCAAGTTTTTCAGCACAGTTTTTTGTGATGAAAAGGCCCCCCTCGGCTTATACTCGAGTCTCTCTGCCTCACTGTGCCCATCTGCAGCCTCATGTACGTGATCTCGAGCTGTGAAAGTCAGGGGCCGTCCATTGTAACAAAGCTCCACCTCCTCCTCATCCTCGTCCATAAGGCTGCAGATGGGCACAGTGAGGCTGCAAATGGGCACAGTGAGGCTGCAAATGGGCACAGTGAGGCTGCAATTGGGCACAGCGAGGCTGCAAATGGGCACAGTGAGGCCGCGTACACACGACCGGTTTCCTCTGCAGAATTCAGCAAGAAACTCGATGGGAGACGTATTCTGCCAAGGAAACCGGTCGTCTGTACACTTTTCGCCGAGAAACCCGTCGAGGAACACATCGAGCCAAAAAGAGAGCATGTTCTCTATTTTCTAGTTGGGCAATGGGAAAAATTGGCTCGACAAGTTTTTTGACTGCCGAACAAGAAACTCGACGGGGAAAACGATGTGTTTCGCCCGACGAGTTTCTCGGTCGTGTGTACGCCGCCTGAGGCTGCAAATGGGCACAGTGAGGCTGCAAAGGGACACAGTGAGGCTGCAAATGGACACAGTGAGGCTGCAAATGGACACAGCGAGGCTGCAAATGGACACAGCGAGGCTGCAAATGGACACAGTGAGGCTGCAAATGGGCACAGCGAGGCTGCAAATGGGCACAGCGAGGCTGCAAATGGGCACAATGAGGCTGCAAATGGGCACAGTGAGGCTGCAAATGGGCATTGTTGACCCTCTTTTCCACTTACAGTAGCTGCTGCATTTCTCACCCTAGGCTCATACTCGAGTCAATATGTTTTCCCAGTTTTTTGTGGTAAAATTAGGTGCCTCAGCTTTTATTCGGGTTGGCTTATAATTGAGTATATATGGTATTTATTTTAGGACACAGTATTCCATACCCACACTACAAATTAAATGTTTGTGAGTCTGTGCCTACAGCAATGCCACATCATTGTAGAGAGGTTTGTAAAGACTCTGTTAGCATACTCTATCTATAATGTACTAGATTGTACATTCTAATGTCTTTTATCCTTCACACCTTTCCTTACTACTTTCATACCCTTGAACAGGAACGGATCCAGGAGGCCTCTGCCGATACTCAGACACACAGCAGTACCAACATATTATTTAAAACATCCTCTTCTTCTCTTTTCTTTGGTCTTGCTGTTTTGCTTGCATAAATTTGGTTAATGCAGAAAAAACAAAAACCTTCCTAGCTCAGACCAGCTCACTAGCAATTTATCTCTCATTCAGAGGCAGTTTTTCTGGTACGTTTGGCCTGATGTGTATAATAGTTGCAGTAGTACATATTTTGTATAGAACTGACAAAAGTAAGGACTCACAAGCCACTATCCACTACTCAAAGCAGTACTTGTTGTCTAGAATCACCTCTACACATAATATACTGTATTTTTTGTTTACTTATTTAGCTGACAACTTGTAAGGCTTAAGGCAGCCATAGATGGTTCAAATCCTGGACGGGTCTGCAGGTACCAGCTGCGATTTAAACCATGCATGGGCAGGCTGAATGTACCCTAGTTGATCGACCAATCAATCAACCTGTCAGATTTTATAAACAGTGGGCCAGATTCACAGAGCCCTTACTCCTGTCTAACTCGCATTAGACTGGAGTACTTTCAAATTACGCGCGTTTTTTCACTACTCTGAAACCTCAAACCATGAAATTACGGCTGCAGGCTTACGTGTTCGTACGCCTTCGGATCTACGCTGCAATAAATTTGCGGCCGCTGGGTGGAGTTCCCGTCGTTTTCCGCGTCGGGGTATGCAAATGACATTTTGTCGACGATCCACGTAGTTTCGAACGTCAATCGCAATCTCTTACGGCATCTTTAGTCATCTTTTTGCTGCGTAAAGTTATTCCAGCTTTTATCTGGTCTAATATTAGACAGCCAATGTTAAGTATGGCCGCCGTTCCCGCGTCGAAAGTCAACGTCTTTTTTTATTTTTTACGTAAGTCGTCCGGGAATAGGAATCTACGTAAACGACGCTATTTAAACAACGAATGACGGATCGATGTTATTTCGCGCAATGCACGGCAGGAAATTTCTGAACGGAGCATGCGCAGTTCGATCGCCGCGGGGACGCGCCTAATTTAAATGCTTCACGCCCCATAATCACGTATTTCGATTACGTGGCGAGAAATACTCTATGCCGCCGTACCGTAAGGGACAAAATCTGCCAGAATTCGGCGTATAGCCTGGTAAAATAAGGCAGGGTAGTGTATCTCTGATACTCTGCGGCAATGTAATTGTATCTGAATCTGGCCCAGTATGTTTATTGCTAGCCGCTATTATAGCGGCTAGCCGTAATCACTGTGTTCTCCGAGCGGGAAAACACCCACCCTCAGGAGAACACAATGGCTCTGTGGGAGGGATTTCCACATCAACACTGACCTGACTGTTATGATGGGGGAATCAAGCAATTTTCTATCCTGCAACCCAAGGTTGCAGGAAAGAAAATTGTTCCATCTATTGTTGGCTGTAAAAATGTATGGAGAAAAACCGGGACGGCCGCACTCCAAAAAAATGGTTCCTTTTAATAAAACTGGTCACAACATGAACATATCACAGCAAAAAATCAGGAGAAAAGCTGAAGCGTTTCACACTATCATACAGTGCTTATTCATAGTGAACAAGCACTGTATGATAGTAGGGTTGTCCCGATACCACTTTTTTAGAACCGAGTACAAGTACCGATACTTTTTTTCATGTACTCGCCGATACCGAATACCGATACTTTTTTTAAATGTCATGTGACAGTTTTCAAACCACAATACAGACTAAGGATATTTTCTTTAGAATTATGAAGAACTCGAACTCAAGACATTATAAAAGAATAAAAATAAGTAAAAATGAATAAAAATGTTTTATTTTCTTGTCACGCAGTAGTAAAAAACTCAAAGAATTTTCACAGAACATGTTGATAAATACAAAAAAAGTATTCTATTTAGGTATCGGGAGCATTTGCACGAGTACAAGTACTCCCGCAAATACTCGGTATCGGTCCCGATACCGATACTAGTATCGGTATCTGGACAACCCTATATGATAGTGTGAAACGCGTCAGTTTTTCTCCTGATTTTTTGCTGTGATATGTTCATGTTGTGACCAGTTTTATTAAAAGGAACCATTTTTTTGGAGTGCGGCCGTCCCGGTTTTTCTCCATATATTTTTGCATACTATTGCAGTGCCTGCACCCAGGCGTTTGGACTCCACCTTGCAGTTCCCTGGGACCTCTGAGCGGTAAACTTTCTTTCTCATCCCATATTGTTTGCTGTATATGAGATGAGTATCCCTGTTGATGAGTAAAAATATGCACCTGATACTCACATTGTTAAAATATGACTCTTTGATGCTTCCAACTGTAAGCATAGTCCTACTGTGCCTAATGATGAGTCTACCAAGACCAGGTGTATATATCTAGAGGGGTTAACCACTCAAGGACCGCCGCACGCCGATATACGCCGGCAGAATGGCACGCGAAGCTCCGTGACCATGCCCCCGATCGCAGCCAGTGCTGAAGAACGGGGAGAGGTGTGTGTAAACACACGTTCCCCGTTCTTCACTGTGGCAATTGTCAGTGATCTTCTGTTCCCTGACATAGGGAACGACGATCACTGACATCACACGTCCAGCCCCGCCCCCTACAGTTAGAAACACACATGAGGTCACACGTAACCCCTACAGCACCCCCTAGTGGTTAACTCCCTTACTGCATTGTCATTTTCACAGTAATCAGTGCATTTTTATAGCACTCAATTTGTTAATTCTGCAGCTGGTGATAGGGGCACCAATAACAAAATCAAGCCTATCAATGGTGACTTCAATATAAGCACAGTTTCCAGCTTTGTCCATTTTACTGCAAGACATCTTGATTGATTGGGTGCATGATTCCTGCTGAGGATCGTTCATGACATCCGTCATTCAAAGCCTTGTTTGACCTCTTGTGGCATATGTCATCATTGGTCAATGCGTTCTGGTAAGCCTACAATCCTTTAGGTGGTGGGATTGTCACGTTGAAGAAGTCACATAGTTCAGGTTCAGTCACATAGTCACTTGATTAAATTTCCAGATGAACTTTTTCACTTCCTAATTTTTGGACTATTAGTATATTCTTTTCAACTAACCGGTGCAACAGTTCAATTGCACTACGTGCCGGATAGGCACATTATTTGTTTCTTTCATCTGAAGGACTTTCATGCACATTAATATGTCACTGTTTATATGATGCAATTTTTATAGCACTGTTCGCTGTGAAAATGGTCCCAAAAATTTGTCAAAATTGTCAGATGTGTCCGCCATAATGTCGCAGTCACGAAAAAAACTATTGCTAATCGCCACCATTAGTAGTAAAAAAAAAAATTATTAATAAAAATGCCATAAAACTATCCCCTATTTTGTAAACAATATAAATTTTGCGCAAACCAATCGATAAACACCTATTGCGATTTTTTTTTTTACCAAAAATAGGTAGAAGAATACGTATCGGCCTAAACTGAGGAAAAAGAATATGTTTTTTATATCTTTTTGGGGGATATTTATTATAGTAAAAAGTATTGCATTTTTTTCAAAAATCTCGCTCTATTTTTGTTTATAGCTCAAAAAATAAAAACCGCAGAGGTGATCAAACACCACCAAAAGAAAGCTCTACTTGTGGGGAAAAAAGGACATCAATTTTGTTTGGGAGCCACGTTGTGCGACCGTGCAATTGTCTGTTAAACGTGTCGCAGTGCCGAATCACAAAAAGGGGCAAGGTCCGTAACCTGCATAATGGTCCGGGACTTAAGTGGTTAATAGACACTACAGAATAGGCAATGGAAAAAAGTTTGTTTTCTATAACCTCATGACAACCGTTTTAACCTTCCCTCCAGGTACCAATACAATTTTTCCCAGTCTACATGGTATTGTCAGTACAGTGGCATTTTATAAATGCTTGGCACAGTAAGCAGTCACATATTGTAGGATTGTTCTCAGTTAAGGTTTATCGATCGCTCCAAGGCAAGGTTTTAACAGTTATTATTGACCTGCATTGAGGTTGTTGCTGTGAGACGGCTTCTTTTATTCTTCTGCTGTTAAAACAAAATCTGTTTGCTGTCTTGGCTCATTTACACTTCATTTTCCAACATTCTAGTTCATATTTATGTGCTGGAGGTTAATGCGTTTTAAAAAATATGACATATTTGTGCGGTAAATTGTACCTAAAGCCAAAGCAAAAACAAAGAAAAAGGTTGCTGTAACTGCCAGTTAGATTTACTGCGGCAGGGCGGCCGGTCCGTGCCAGATCACGTACCTAGAATGTGATCTGGCACTTCCGGGTCTGGGGCGCGTGCCGCTGGCGACCTGCTCCCACTGTAACTGGACACAGCAGGAGCCAATCAGCCGGTCCAGCGGACGCGATGTTTGCCAGGTAAGGCTGCCACATCATCCCTTTAATCCAGGACACATAGGGCCAGATTCATGAAGAGTTAGGCTGGCGGATCCAGTGATCCGCCAGCCTAACTGTCACTTTAAGCCGGCGTTTCTGTTTTCTATAACCAGAAAACAAGAAACGCCGGGTTGGAGTTCCGATGCGATCGGCGTAATTGAATTTCGCCATCGCATCGTTACTTCAACTGAAAAATGGCGCCGGGGGCGTTCCCGCCGATTTAAAGCAGCCCCCTAGTGGAGTATCCTATGTTAAGTATAGGCGTCGTCATCGCGTCGGAAAAAAAAACAAATCGCGTCGCTTGCGTAAAACATTCATGAATGGGAATGTGACGTCATTGACGTTCACTGACAGAATTTGGAGCATGCGCACTGGGATGCATTGACACTCGATGCATGCGCAGTACGTTCGCCGCGGGATCGCGCATAGTTAGAATACTACACGCCCCGTACCCGCCCAATTTGAATTCCGCTGGCTCATTTGCGATGCGCTGCCGCAACTTTAGGAGCAAGTGCTTTCTGAATAACAGCACTTGCTCCTAAAATTTCGGCAGAGTAACGCAAATGAGAAGCGTTACTCCAGAGCAAAGATGCTCTGATCTACCTGAATCTGGCCCATATTAACCACTTAAGGACGGCCACACGACGATATACGTCAGCAAAATGGCACGGCTGGGCACATGGATGTATATATACATCCCCTTTATAAGCCCAATCGAGTCCGAAGCTCTGTGACCGTGCCCGCGGGACCCGATCACCGCGGGTGTCCCGCGATCGGGTCACAGGAGCTGAAGAACTGTTCTTCACTGTGGCAATGTCAGTGATCGTCTGTTCCCTGATATAGGGAACAACGATTACTGACGTCACACGTCCAGCCTCGCCCCCCTACAGTTAGAAACACCCATAAGGTCACACCTAACCCCTACAGCGCCCCCTAGTGGTTAACCCCTTACTGCCATTGTCATTTTCACAGTAAACCGTGTATTTTTATAGCACTTTTCGCTGTAAAAATTACAATGGTCCCAAAAATGTGTCAAAAGTGTCCGATGTGTCCGCCATATTGTCGCAGTCACGGAAAAAAATGCTGATCGCTGCCATTAGTAGTAAAAAAAAAATGATTAATAAAAATGCCATAAAACTATCCCCTATTTTGTAAACACTATAAATGTTGTGCAAACCAATCGATAAACGCTTATTGCATTTTTTTTTTTTTGTTTTTTTTTTACCAAAAATATGTAGAAGAATGCGTATCGGCCCAAACTGAGGAAAAAAAGTGTTTTTTTATATCTTTTTTGGGGATATTTATTATAGCAAAAATTTAAAACCCCAGAGGTGATCAAATACCACCACAAGAAAGCTCTATTTGTGGGGAAAAAAAGGATGCCAATTTTGTTTGGAAGCCACGTCACACGACTACGCAATTATCAGTTAAAGCGACGCAGTGCCGAATCGCAAAAACAGGGAAGGTCCTTTAACCTGCATATTGGTCTGGGTCTTAACCGGTTAATTACACAGGTTCTGAGGCTGATTTAATGCAGATAAGGCACCAAGTGAGTTTATTTTCCATCTAAATCAGCAACAGAACCTGTGTAATTAATGTGTGTCCTGGATTAAAGGGATGATGTGGCAACCCTACCGCCAGGACCCACCGATCATTTGGGAGGATTCCCCCCATGAGAGGGGAATGTGCTAATCCTATGTTTCCGTTAAGCAGGAACGCAAATCTTTACATTTCCCCAGTCAAAACATCCCCCACACAGTAAGTAATCACTCCTAGGTAAAACATTGAACCCTTTGATCACCACTGATGTTAACCACTTCCCTGCCAGTGTCATTAGTACCGCAACAGTGTATATTTTTTAGTACTGATCATTGTATTAGAGCCTGTTCACACTACCGTGACTTGGGATCTGACTTGTGTCACCCCAGGTTCCTTCATTCTATTAACAGTACTACACTATGGCAGTTCTTGTATCTTTATGGGGAACATCCACTCGGGGGATGTATTGAGGAGCCCCCATGTGGAGGAGATAGAGGAGACAGGATACCTCTTGCTACATACCATTGAGAGACCCTGGGCGGGGGAAATAGCCACATGCTACAGTGATCTCCCTAACAAGAGATCTATTGGATTCGGTAAGGAGATTTGTTATAGGAGGTGGAGGATCCTTTTCTTTTATCTTCTTGGCACTTCTTCTTGGGTGATAACCTGCTTGAAGTCAAGGATAATCACAAATATCAACTCATTGAACGGACTGTCACTTATGTTATTTTGGAATATCAGATGCTTTTTCAATGATTAACATATGACTCCAATGTCACATAATTTAACAGGAGCAACATTTAATATTTTTCACTGTGTTTAGACACCTTGGACTTTTGTAGAATTTTTTTAAGAATTTTTGCCAAGTATTTTCTTTTGGTGCCAACATATAGGTACATTTGTGCAAACTGTATGCAATGCAGCACAGCTATATTTTTTCTCTATTTAGAACAGGCCTCGCCATGGTGGACCAAAGAAGTTGAGTGCACGCGCTCAGTGCCATATCCAGAGGTTGTGTTTGGGAAATAGACATGTGAGTGCTGCCAGCATTGCTGCAGAGGTTGAAGGGGTGGGGTGTCAGCCTGTCAGTGCTCAAACCATACACTGCACACTGCATTAAATTGGTCTGCATGGCTGTTGTGCCAGAAGGAAGCCTCTTCTAAAGATGATGCACAAGAAAGCCTGCAAACAGTTTGCTAAAGACAAGCAGACTAAGGACATGGATTACTGGAACCATGTCCTGTGGTCTGAGGAGACCAAGATAAACTTATTTGGTTCAGATGGTGTCATGTGTGTGTGGCGGCAACCAGGTGAGGAGTACAAAGACAAGCGTGTCTTGCCTACGGTCAAGCATGGTGGTGGGAGTGTTATGGTCTGGGGCTACATGAGTGCTGCCAGCACTGGGGAGCTACAGTTCGTCAAGGGAACCATGAATGCCAACATGTACTGTGACATACTAAAGCGGAGCCTTCCCTTCGATTCAGAGAATGGGCTGCAGGGCAGTATTCCAACATGATAACGACCCCAAACACACCTCCAAGATGACCACTGCCTTTCTAAATTAGCTGACGGTAAAGGTAATAATCTGGCCAAGCATGTCTCCAGACCTGAAATAAAAAAATAAGTGCGCTAATAACATATAATAAGACACAAACCAATGTGCTAAATATATACTGAAGTCTATAGACATAACCTAGAAAGTATTGTCCATAAATAGTGTTGCCAACAATCACCATACAATGTGTAATAGTGTATTGTTACAAAAGTCCCATTGGTGCAATAGTTGCTGAAAACTTAAAATTCTTCCAAAGTCTTGAATGCGTGTATAGAAACTTCCACCAAACTCTAATGATTTCACCCAAAAGTGCTCAATAGGTATATGCGCTTACCAGAAACACCTGACTTCTCTAATTAAAAAGAAAGTCAGAAACAGCCTTAGCAGTATTGTGACTGCAAACACATCGGTGATAACAGGATAGCTGATGTTCTCAATCCCAGATTGGATACGGTGACATAAATATGAGAAAAAAATATTCCATAGCGTGATACTGCTTAATTTATTAAAAATAGGAACATAAAAAAAGCCAAGTGGCCTCTTACATTAAAAAGATGCCAGACTCGGCATCAAGGCTGCTCGCTTGTAAGTCATAGGTAGTCTGCTCCGCTTCAATCGCAGCTACGCTGCCTCGCAGCAGCATGTAGCGGCGTGCGTTCCACTCTGAGACTCCGACAACCAGATGACCGGATACTAGGCGTATCATGTGACTAGTTACGCTGCCGACGTACGTTTCGTTGTGTAAACGTCTTCAGGGCGCGTGCTCCAGACCTAAACCTTAAACCCTATTGAGCATCTGTGGGGAATCCTCAAACGGAAGGTGGAGGAGTGTAAGGTCTCTAACATCCACCAGCTCTGTGATGTTGTCATGGAGGAATGGAAGAGGAGTCCAGTGGCAACCCGTGAAGCTTTGGTGAACTCCATGCCCAAGAGGGGTAAGGCAGTGCTGGAAAATAATGGTGGTCACACAAAATATTGACACTTTGGACCCAATTTGGAAATTTTCACTTAGGGGTGTACTAACTTTTGTTGTCAGCGTTTTAGACATTAATGGCTGTGTGTTGAGTTATCTTGAGGGGAAAGAAAATTTACACTGTTTATGCAACCTTTACACTTACTACTTTACATTGTAACACAGTGTCATTTCTTCAGTGTTGTCACATGAAAAGATATAATAAAATATTTACAAAAATGTGAAGGGTGTACTCTTGTGAGATACTGTATATATACAGTATGTGTGTGTGTGTGTGCAATTCTGATGAATAAAATATATAGTGGTTCTGTTGTCGTAAATAATGTTTATAGTTAATGCAACAAAAAATGAATGATGAAAACAGGAAAAGGCCACACCGACCTAGTGCAATACCATTATAAACATTTATTAAAATATAAAAGGCAACATGCATTATTCTCACAAAACTTATGATGTATACACGCATATCAATGCAAGTGGAAAAAGGTCGCCTCCAGGGCTACTGGAATACACCACTAATGTAAGGAGACCGGATGGTCATGTTGGTGCGCTCTTCTCTTGTTTTCATTGTTTGCATTGTATTTAGATGCCCATGGTCCTGAGAGGGCAGCCAGACCCTAGGCTTTGGCAATAAGGATTAGACACATGCTTTACCTTCAAGCATAACATTTAAGCACAGGAGAGTAGCTTTCTTGAACAAAAAATAAATGTTTGGCTTCTTTGTGTCATTAATAATATAGGTTCCTGGAAGACAGTTATGAGCCTCTGGAAAATGTAAGTCCTGTACCTAAAGCACTCATTTTTCCATCCCAACTTTGGATGAATGATTGGTTGGACAGATGGATGGGCGAATGCATGGATGAATGGGTGGACAGATGGATGGATGAATGGGTGGGCAGATGAATGGGTGAATGGAAGGATGATGGGTATCTAGTTGGGCAGGTAGATGGATGGGCTGGTGTACAGATTTGTTTCAGAAGTAGATGGATAGATGGATGGTGTGATATGGGGGATGATTTGCTCAGGGATGGTGACCGTTTTTAAAGTGAGTCCACGTCAGTCAGAACTGTATTTAAAGGGGTAGTAAAGTTTTTTTTTCTTCTAAATAGGTTCCTTTAAGCTAGTGCATTGTTGGTCTCTTACCTTTTCCTTCGATTTCCCTTCTAAATGTTTTTTTTCTTTGTTTGAATTTCTCACTTCCTGTTCCTCCTCAGTAAGCTTGCCCCCCATCATTTGGCTGGGGGTTAGTCAGCTAGAGCAGCTTACTGGGGAGGAACAGGAAGTGAGAAATTCAGACAAAGAAAATAAAGAGAAAAAACATTTAGACGGGAAATCAAAGGAAAAGGTAAGTGAACCAACAATGCACTTGCTTAAAGGAACCTATTTATAAAATAAAAAACAAAACTTTACAACCCTTTTAAGGGCATAGCAGCACACACTTTTATTAAAAAAGAAAACATTTCACAAACTGGTTGCCCAAGCGGGTTCTTCTCCAGCAACCATACATAATTAAATTTTAGCTTACCTGGCTACAGTACAGACTTCAGCAGCACCTCTGCCATTAATACTGGTCTCCCAGACTACGGGTTCTCACACCTTTTCCTCAAGCTTCCCTGGATTTACTAGCCACCTCAGCTTTCTCAGTCTCTCAAGACCCACACAGCTGCCCTGACTTTTCCAGCCCTGTTGGCAAAAACCCCATCCAAAGTAGGGTCTGGTTGTCTCCCTCAGTAGGTCACCCCTGCTCTGGACACAGGATGGAAGGTTCCGTCCGTCTAGATTTTCCTATGTTTTGCTAAATCAGGCAACATCTGTCCCTCACCTACATAGATTGTATCTTGTGGTTTATGGTTTGAGACAGAGCCCAGAATACATTTCCTGTTCTAACTGTAACTTACATCATTAAAATGAAAACAGGAACTTGCATTGTCAGGATGGAAGCAGATGCTTGCTAAAGAGATGATGTATGTCTTATCCTGATAAGGGAAGTCCCTTCTAAGCCCCCACTTTATCGTCTTTACAAATTTAATAAATACTGTGAATCTGTGTTCAATAAACTAGAGACTTTTTGATAACACTCTGCAGCTATTCATGTGTATCACTGAGTTCTCTCTCAGATCTGACAGATCACTGAAGTGTTATTTTGCATTACCTAAGAATACACCTGGATGGCTATATTACATATCCTCATCACTTTGGAACCTTCATACTCCAGGCCTTGATCCGAGATTACAAAACCCAGAGAAAGCTTAAATCACAGCTTTCTCTACTCACAATAAAATTGCTTGAGTTTCTCAAACTGCAAATTTGAGAAAACTGTGTCATCCTTCCATCCCTTTTCTAATCTCACACTGCCAAGGCAGGGCCTCACTCTGTCACAGTGGGGTAGATGACTGGGTGAATGGATGGACAGAAGAGTGGGTAAAAGAAATTCTATGGCAGAACACTTAGCTCAATTATGATATAATTTTAATCAAATCCAACCAATATTATCTGATAATGACTTGATATGTTCTTTGCATACATAGTAATCTACTGTATTTGTATAAAATTATAGAGGACACAGAATCATGGAACATATTCAAGGCTTCCTAAACAGTAAGTGGAGTTTTTTAATTGCTGTGCCCTGAGGTGGCAATTAACACCTTTGGTAACTATAGTGCCTCGTCCTAATATGTATTGGAGAAATATAAAGAACGGAAAAATTGACTTTTTAGGCACCACTAAAGATTCAATAAAATTGATTTTTAATATAAATATTAGTAATAAAAATTCATATACAGGGATACTGGTAGTATCCTAAACATACAGGGTACTATAAGAAATAAACCACATATAACACCACAAGGCCAAGTGTGTAACCGTTATGACGTAGATTCAGGATCAAACAATGTCTCATCAAACTGTGGTGATGAAGGATTCCATTGCCGAGTGATGTTTTCTGATTTGTCACTGTTTAAGGTCTTGGGTGTTTAGAGGATTATTCTTGGGGTGCTCAACATGTTTCGCGGGACTTGGCCGCTTCATCAGGAGCTTGAGTACTACAATGCAAAATATAGGTAAGTATCGAAACTGTGTAGGAATGCCACATTCGATTCCGAGTACTACCAGTGAACTGGTAAGTTACAAACACAGACTAAATGCGAAAATAATGCTATTGTGGCATTTCTTAGAGCATGATGTCTGTGTATCTACACAGTTTCGATACTTACCTATATTTTGCATTGTAGTACTCAAGCTCCTGACGAAGCGGCCACATCCCGCGAAACATGTTGAGCACCCCAAGAATGATCCTCTAAACACCCAAGACCTTAAACAGTGACAAATCAGAAAACACCATTCGGCAATGGAATCCTTTATCACCACAGTTTGATGAGACATTGTTTGATCCTGAATCTACGTCATAACGGTTACACACTTGGCCTTGTGGTGTTATATGTGGTTTATTTCTTATAGTACCCTGTATGTTTAGGATACTACCAGTATCCCTGTATATGAATTTTTATTACTAATATTTATATTAAAAATCTATTTTATTGAATCTTTAGTGGTGCCTAAAAAGTCAATTTTTCCGTTCTTTATATTTCTCCAATTCCTAAACAGTAAGTTTACTCTGCTATTCTTTATTATCTTATTACTTTTTTCCACTATTTGTATTTACTGTATGTTTTTTTTCTTTCTTTAACGTTATTACTTATGTACTGTACATGCTCATATATATTACTGACTATCTCAGCCAATGATTCTCACCTTTAGTAAAGTATAACAGCAAAAGGTGTAAAAGTATATGGCATAAAAGCAAAATGTGTCACCTGTGTCAGAGGCACACAGGCTTAGGAAACAAAGAGAATTATACAAAGTCATGCAAGTGGCTTAAAGGGATACTAAAAGTTAATAAAAAAAAAAAAAAAAACAAACATGTCATACTTGCCTCCACCGTCCGAGTGGCGCTGAACCTGGTCTTCTGGGGTCCCTCGGCGGCTGTATCGGCTCCTACCCACATCAGCTAACCCCCTTCATGGGAAGCTCTCTCCCAAGGGGGTTAGCTTACTGGCGCTATAGCAGCCAACGGTATCACTCGGCCCAGCCCCCCCCCCCCGGCGCACCGCGTTATTGATTTGATTGACAGCAGCGGGTGCCAATGGCTGCGCTGCTATCATACAACCAATGAATGAGCCGAGAAGCCAGCACGTATATGGTGTGGGACTTTAGAGGGGTCAGGTAAGTAAATGGGGGGGCTGGGGGGCCGATAATCCCCGGATGTTTTTTCACCTTAATGCATAGATTCCCTTTAACAACCACTTTAAACAAATTGTATTTTTATTTTTTTCACAAAACTAATTGCACTTCTGTGATCCATAGGAGCAGTACAGACAAACAAGCTTTGGCTATTCTTCTCTTTTAAGGCTAAATGAGAGATCTGGGGTCTTTTTGAGGATAAGGACCTATCATGCTTTTTCTATTACAAGAGATGTTTAAATACCTTGTAATAGGTATAGAAGTGCTAAAAAAAATAAAGGGACGGTGTAAAAAAAAAAGTTAAATAAATAAGAAAAAAAAACGTGCCCCATCCCTCCATACTTGCGCGCAGAAGCTAACGCATAACTAAGACGAGCCTGCATATGTAAACAGTGTTCAAACCACACATATGAGGTATCATTGCGATTGTTCGAGCAATTGCAATAATTCTAGTGCAGGACCTCATCTGTAACACTAAACAGGTAACCTGCAAAAAATGTTTAATGCGTCACTTATGGAGATTTTTAAGTACCGTATTTTGTCGCCATTCCACAAGCGTGCGCAATTTTAAATCATAAAATGTTAGGTATCTATTTACTCAGCTTAACATCATCTTTCACATTATACAAAAAAATTGGGTTACCTTTAGTGTTTTTTTTTTAAATTCATTAAAGTGTATTTAAAAAGAAATTGTGTTTGAAAGACCGTTGCGCAAATACAGTGTGAGATCAAATATTGTAACATCTGCCATTTTAATATCTAGTTTTCCTGCTAAAAAAAATACATATGTTTATGGGTTCTAAGTAATGTTCTACCAAAAAATACTGATTTTAACTTTAGAAAAATGTCAGAAAAAGGCTGGGTCAGCAGGTGGTTAAAGGCAGTTTTTTTTTTTTTATCATAATGCATTTTACGCATTAAGATAAAAATCCTTCTGTGTGCAGTAGCCCCCCTCAGCCCCCTAACACTTACCTGAGGTCCCTCTCTGTCCAGCACTCCTCAATACTTATGCGAGAAAATAAAACCCTATGTCACCAATCGCGTCCTCCAGTCAACCAACCAAAACCTCCTCCAAATCCCCAAATTCCGCTACAAATGTAATGCCGCGTACACACGGTCGTTTTTTGCGATGAAAAAAAACGTTGTTTTTTACTTCACAGAAAACTTCTTTTTTTTTCATCACAAAAAATGGTCGTGTGTACGCGGCATAAGGGAGAACTGAGATTTGCAGTCCAAGGACCTCGGCTCTGGAACGCTCAACCCACGACCATCCGCATGGAAGAAAACCATCGGGCTTTTAGGAAAAAATGAAAGACCCACCTCTTCTGAAGGAGCAGGACGACACTGGATGCAAAAAGCACCTTGAGGCGATTTAGTTGCATTTGTAGCGCTATACAAGTTACTCACTCACTCACTTAGCGATGTCCATAAGTATCTTAGCCATCTGAGATTCTCCCTCCTCCATGATTGGCTGAGACACAGCAGCTGTGCCATTGGCTGCTGCCAATCAAATTCAGCTAGCCAATCAGGAGAGAGAGAGGGCGGGGCTCCATGTCTGAATGTTGTGACTCAGCTTGGGTGCCCCCATAGTAATCTTTAGTAGCCACCCTCAGCCCCCTAACACTTACCTGAGGTCCCTCTCTGTCCAGCACTCCTCAATACTTATGCGAGAAAATAAAACCCTACGTCACCAATCGCGTTCTCCAATCAACCAACCAAAACCTCCTCCAAATCCCCAAATTCTGCTACAAATGTAAGGGAGAACGGAGATTTGCAGTCCAAGGACCTCGGCTCTGGAGCGCTCTACCCACGACCATCCGCATGGAAGAAAACCATCGGGCTTTTAGGAAAAAACTAAAGACCCACCTCTTCTGAAGGAGCAGGATGACTTTGGATGCAAAAAGCACCTTGAGGCGATTTAGTTGCATTTGTAGCACTATACAAGTTACTCACTCACTCAGCGATGTCCATAAGTATCTTAGCCATCTGAGATTCTCCCTCCTCCATGATTGGCTGAGACACAGCAGCTGCGCCATTGGCTGCTGCCACTCAAAGCCAGCTAGCCAATCAGGAGAGAGAGAGGGCGGGGGTCCATGTCTGAATGTTGTGACTCAGCTCGGGTGCCCCCATAGTAAGCTGCTTGCTGTGGAGGCACTAAACAGGACGGGGGGAGGAGCACCGAAGAGGGACCAGAGAAGAGGAGGATCCGGGATGCTTTGTGCAAAACAACAAAGCAGGTAAGTATAACATGTTTGTAATTTTTATAGAGAAAAAAATTAGACTTTCCAATCATTTTATTAAGTTCTTTTATTGGTTGTTAAAAATTTGTACCTACTTTAATACCCATAGTCTGACCATAGGTATGCTTAAAGGCTCAGAACAATGATCCTAGAATTGTTAACAATGAAGATGAAAACTTTGAGTCTGAATTAAAAACAAATTCACATTATAGCACTACTTCTGAGAACAACTTATCTGTCTTGCAGCTTTCTAAACAACCACATCTATATAAATTGTATTATGCCCATAATGCTTTCACCATGCGGAAAAATAAATCGCATGTAACTAATCCTGGATTCTTTCATTGTATATAATTTCATTTAGTTGTATCCATTTATGTTGCTTCTCTTTGTTCTCCAGCAATAATATGCATGGCAGTTTCCTACATTAATGGATCTCACACTGCACTTTTATGTCGATTAAAGCCTAAGGGGCATGCCGCTCTAAAAAGTATTAAAATACAAAAAAATGTACAAAGGAAAAAAGCAATTCTTTCATTGTGGTGAGTTCTATCAACTGAAAATCATGTGCAGGAGTGTAAGGTGGCTTATGTTCATTGTTCATCAAACTGGCAATGTTCTTAAAGAGGTGTAAAAAGAATTGGTTAAAATATGGCAGACAAAAAAGAATAATCTTAATGTGTCTATACTTACCATAGATACCTACATTCTTGGGGCAGTCATATTCTATAGTTTCCAGAGTATCTGCTTCACCCTAGGCACATTATTGAATGAAATAGAAAAAGACAGGCCTAAAAGAATTGGATAATATCTGGGAAAAAAAGAGAACCTGAATAAGGACAAGCAATTCTAACTTGTCTATTAATACTGTACTGTACATCAGGGGTCCGCAAACTTTCTTAACAAAACACCAGTTTACTGTCCTTCAGACTTTAGGGGGGCTGGACTCTGGCCATTGGGAATACAAAATGTCCCAGCATCAGTGGGAGTAAACAATCCCCCATGATTGGTGTCAGTGGGAGGAATTGTGCCCCATGATTGCTGTCAAATTGTGCCCTATCTTTGGTGTCATTGGGAGGAATTGTGTCCCATTATTTGTGTCATTGGACCCAATTGATAGTGTCATTGGGAGGAACTGTGCCCCATCATTGATGTCATTGGCAGCAATTGCGCCCCATTGTTGGTGTCTTTGGGAGGAACTGTACCCTTCATTCACGAATAAAATAGTGCCTGAAGTGGATTATGGGTGCAATATCAGGCTCCTGTAGACATGTTCCCCAGCTCTCTGCCCATACCTCTGTATGGGCTTTCAGTTGGGAAGCTTAAGGAAGTGTCAATGGACTATGAGTGCACTAGTTATTACATTCATAGTCCATAGAGAGCTACAAATATGTCTGCCACGGTGGAGGACAGGACTTGTAGCTCAGGGCTCAAAATTTCAAGTCCTGAGCTACTAGCCAGGCCTCAAGAGTTACTCGCCACCAGTTGCCCCACCTAATTCATACATTGCCCTGCGCCTAATTGCACCCGTAAACACGCCCTCGTAGATTATCTCATGGAATGACACTGTTAAATGTTTTATGCAGAATCAAGTTACAAAATTAAATATGGAGATGGAGTATTAGGCTGTTGCGGCCTTTGAGGAAGCTCTTCAGTCAGGGGGGAGACCTTGGGCTGAACAGGTACCCCACACAACTCAAGGGGTGTCCTGAACAGGAGCAGGAGAGGACAGTGGGGAATACTGCCGGGCAAGTCTCCAGGAGGTATCCACCAGGTGTTGGTGAGTGGCAGGCACAGTCGGGAGAGCTGGGAGGCATGCCGGAGCGGACTGGGAGTGTGCAGTCGGAGTAGGATGTAGAGCCAGCAGGAGAGACTGTAATGTCATAGGCAGTGAAGTCTGGCCATTGCAGCCGGGAGGGCTGTGGCAGGCGCAGCACTATGAAGTGCCTCATACGCTGTGGCATTAGAAGAATTGTGATATCTCTGACTTTTGAATGAATGAATGAATGAATGAAAACTTATATAGCGCAGCACATGCGAACTTAATCGCCTCTGGGCGCTTGTTGTTCCTGTCTCCTTTGGTATCAAAAGAGATGAGTCTTGATCTTTCTCCTGAACGCTAAATGATTCTCCTCCAACCGAATACTGGTTGGTAAAGCGTTCCATAGTCTGGGACCTTGGACAAGACTGTCTATTACTCTGAAAATTCCTTTAGCGCTGTTCTATGGAAGCAGTAGGTTTAAAGAGCACACCAAATGCTTAAAATAACTTCTTTAATAACTTCACTTTTCTTCATATATAATACTGCTGCTTTGCAGCAGACAGTCCATGTACAAAAACACGTGATGAATAAAGTATAACAAAATGGTGATTCAAATATTCAATCTTGTCATTTAACATAAGATGGTGGATATATTTCTTTCTTCAGTATTTACTCTCTCTCTCTCTCTCTCTCTCTCTCTGTAAGTTATCAACGCATTCTCTGATTTCCCTGAAAGGTATAACTCTGTTGTTTGCAACTTGGTTTGCAGGGTTGCTTTTACAGGGTTAGCTTAGTTGGGTTTGGTTTGTGAATAAGGTTAGGTGAACAAGTGAACACACAACTAGATCAGTATATAGTTCTAACTACACTATTTACAATAAGAACATATATATATAACTGTGTCACATACCTATTTTTAGCCCCTGGCTTCCATAAAACAAGACTCTGGCCTTGTGTGTCTGCTCTCTGTCTCTATGTGGCTCTCTGTCTCTGTGGTGGAATAACCTAGCAGCACATGGAGTATTAGGAACCTCCCAGACAGAGTGTTTGTAAAGCTGGCTGTGACTGGTCAAGACTCTGCTCAATGTGAGATTAGCTGTGATTGGGCAAGGCTACCAATGAGTCACAAAAGCTTAACTCTATGCTTGCTGGCATGAATTCAACTGTGTTATTCCTTACTTCCTGCTGCCATACAAACAAATGACTCTTAGGCCCCATACACATGAGCAGACAGATTTGTTCAAATCGGTCGGACAGACCGATTTGAATTAATCTGTCTGCTGGGGACGTATTGGTTTGATCGTGTACACACGATCAAACCAAAATCCCCGCCGGCAGACGGCGTGCTGACATGGCGGTGACGTTGACGCCGCCACGTCACCGCACCTGGAAGTAAAACACTTCCGCGCATGCGTCGAAACCATTCGACGCGTGTGCGAGAAGACATGTCTGCTGGTTAGCGTACTAACCAGCAGACATGTCGGGCGGACGGGTTCCCAGCCGACAGATTTGAAAGCATGCTTTCAAATCTGTCGGCTGGCCAAATCTGTCGGCTCGCCCGTACACACGATCGAATCTGCCTGCAGGGACGGTCTGGCAGACCGTTTCCAGCAGACAGATTTGATTGTGTGTACGTGGCCTCAAAGGCATATTTTTTTTTTCCTTCTGTGAACACAACATACAACTGTTATATGACATCCAAGCACAAAATCACAGTGAATAATCTTTGTCTCTCACATATAAACATGTGCACTACATTAGGTTCTTAGCAGGCTTAGCTGTATATACATGTAGGTTATATTAGATACCTAGGACAGGTTCTAGCTGGCCAGATACAAGGGCTGTCAGGGTCTACAGAGGGCTGAGTGGGATCAGTAGTCCACCAAAGAGGACGACTAGCATTCAAACTTTTGTTGCTACACCATAGGGGCCCGCAGTCCCTATAATAAGGTACTTTTGCTAAGGCCTGCGCCTGAAGAATCGGACTATAGGGAGAAGGAGAGATAGTCTGCAGTAAGTTTTGTGCAGGGAAAGTATCTAACTTGTCCCAAACCATGCAAGAATACTTTTCCTGGGCATCCTATGAATTCCTTAACCCTATCTAAGTTTTAATTCCTCCATAAAATACAAAAACAAATCTGGTGGACTTGTTCACTGTCTTGGAGTGTCTGAAGGTGAATGCCGGGCTGGGCAGGGTGACAGGTGAGCCACAATCACTCAGCAGCCCCTACAGGGGGTACCGCTAAAAGTACATTAATTAGGTAGCCAGGCCTAAATGATAATTTTTTTATAAAGACTAAGGCCTCGTACACACGAGCAGACACATTTGTTCAAATCTGTCTGTCCGACAGATTTGAACAAATCTGTCTGCTGGGATTTTGGTTTGCTCGCGTGTACACACGAGCAAACCAAAATCCCCGCCAGCAGACGGCGCGCTGACGTGTCGGTGACTTGGCGGTGACGTTGACTCCGCCACGTCACCGCACCAGGAAGTAAAACACCTCCGCGCATGCGCCGAATCCATTCGGCGGCGGTGCGGGACGACATGTCTGCTGGTAAGTGTACTAACCAGCAGACATGTCGGGCGGACGGATTCCCACCCGATAGATTTCAAAGCATGCTTTGAAATCTGTCGGGTGGCCAAATCCGTCGGCTCGGCCGTACACATGATCGAATCTGTCTGCTGAAACGGTCCAGCAGACCGTTTCCAGCGGACAGATTTGATCGTGTGTACGAGGCCTGAGACTGAAGGCGCTGAGTGTTCCTTTCTAGGCATACATTACAATTTATTCAACGTGTCTAATTATCACTCTCTTCTGTATTGTAGAATACATCTAAGGCTGCGTAATGATGTGTCACATTCCTTCAATTAACGCTCAGCTGTGTGTTATTGTTTCCCCTAATGGAGTATATTTATCACTGGAAATTGGGCTGTCAGTAAACAAGCTAGAACAGAAAACACCCAAACAACATAGATCTGTTTATGATGGTGTAAAACTAGAAGTATCAAAGCCATCCGAACAACCAGATTAGCAGCAAGTTCTGTTATACACTGGAGATGAGTGCAGTGTTTTCCACCAAATGAAAATGTAATGATTTTGCAGTTTGCATCATTGTGCAGAAAAGAAAACTTTCAACTTTCTATATTAACCATATAACCATATAACGCCGATATACGTCGGCAGAATGGCACGGCTGGGCACAAGCCGGAGTCCCGCGATCCCGACCACCAGGGAGAGGTGTGTGTAAACACCGTTCTTCACAGTGGCAGTGTCCACTGATTGTCTGTTCCCTGATAGAGGAAAAGACGATCAGTGACGTCAGAAGTCCAACCCTGCCCCCCTACAGTTAGAAACACACATGGGGTCACACTTATCCCCTACAGCGCCCCCTAGTGGTTAACTCCTAAACTGCAATTGTCATTTTCACAATAATCAATGCATTTTTATAGCACTTTTTGCTGTGAAAATTACAATGGTCCCAAAAATGTGTCAAAATTGTCCGATGTGTCCGCCATGTCGTCGCAGTCATGAAAAAAAAACGCTGATCACCGCCATTAGTAGTAAAAAAAAAAAAATGCCATAAAACTATCCCCTATTTTGTAAACGCTATAAATTTTGCGCAAACCAACCGATAAACGCTTATTGCAATTTTTTTTACCAAAAATAGTTAGTAGAATATGTATCTGCCTAAACTGAGGAAAACATTTTTTTTATATCTTTCTTGGGGATATTTATTATAGCAAAAAGTAAAGAATATTGAATTTATTTAAAAAATGTTGCTCTATTTTTGTTTATAGCGCAAAAAAAAAACGCAGAGGTGATCAAATACCACCTACAGAATTCTCTATTTGTGGGGAAAATAGACAGCGATTTTATTTGGGAGCCACGTCGCACGACCACGCAATTGTCAGTTAAATACGACACAGTGCTGAATCGCAAAAAGGGGCCTGGTCCTTTTACCTGCATATTGATCCGGGTCTTGGTTAAACAGTGGTTAAACTGCTTTGGCACACTAATGCCTCGTACACACGGTCGGACTTTCCAAGAAAAAAAGTCAGACTGGATTTTTTTTCCTCGGAAAGTCTGGCCGTGTGTAGCCTCCATCTGACTTTTTTTGTTGGAAGTCCGACAGACCTAAGATAGAGAAGCTGTTCTTTTTCTTTCCGGCAGACTTTTGCACGGTCAAAAGTCCGACCGTGTGTATGAGGCATTACTTTTTAAAAAAAAAAATTTAGAGGGTGATTTTTTGGGGAGGAAAGTTTTTAGTTTAGTTCTTTTGTATTTGTGTGTTTTTTTTTTCTTTTTTGTGTATGTATTTTTTTATTTTTTATTTACCCACTTGTGCTCTGTAAGGTTTTACTCCCTTCTTGACCAGAGCATTTTTTGCTATTCAGCACTGCACTAGTTTTTTTTTTTTTTTAACAGAAAGAATCACTGCACTACTTTAACTAGAAATTGCTAAGTCATGCAACACTGTGTGCAAATTTTTCTTCTCCACACAAATAGAGCAGGGATGCCCAACCAGTGGCGGGGGGCCACATGTGGCCCTTAGAACCCTCTGATGTGGCCCACGACCTCCTGCTCTGGGATGGAATAGAATAGAATACTGTTATTAAAGGTATGTTTTTATTACTAAAATCAGTGGGCCAGATTCAGAAAGAAGTTATGTTGGCGTATTTGTTGATACGCCGCGTAAGTTCTAGGATGCGCCGGCGTATCTTTTTTCTGTATTCAGAAAGCAAGATACGCCGAAATTTTGCTAAGATACGAGCGGCGTAAGTCTCTTACGCCGTCGTATCTTAGTTGCATATTTACGCTGGTCGCTAGGTGGCGCTTCCGTAGATTTACGCATCGAATATGCAAATTAGGTAGATACGCCGATTCAGAAACGTAGTTGCGCCCAGCGTATCTATTTGCGTCGTTTACGTAAGGCGTCGGACCGGCGTAAATTTACCCATGCTATATGAGGCGCAGACAATGTTAAGTATGGACGTCGGAACAGCGCCAAATTTTTCCATTGTTTGTGTAAGTCGTTCGCAAATAGGGCTGTGCGTAAGTTACGTTCACGTCTAAAGCATTGAGTATTTGCGATGTGATTTCGAGCATGCACACTGGGATACGTCCACGGACGGCGCATGCGCCGTTCGTAAAGAGCGTCAATTACGTGGGATCACGATTCATTTACATGGATCACGCCCACCTTCCACCTACTTTGAATTACGCAGGCTTACGCCGGCCCATTTACACTACGCTGCCGTAACTTTACGGCGCAAATTCTTTCTGAATATGGTACCTGCCTCTGTAAGTTACGGCGGCGTAGTGTAAATGAGATACGCTACGCCCGCCGAAATTTACGCAGATCTTTCTGAATCTGGCCCAGTATGTGTATATATGGGCATATCTGTTCTGCAGTGGTTACTGGGCTGCTTTCAAACTGATCCACCAGTACAGAGAAGGGTTACCTCCACTGAACCATAGACTTCTATTACCTGCCGGTTTGGTGTGCTAAGAGTAGAGTGGGCTCTATAGAGCCGAGTGGGCTGCCATCCACCCACTCCACTCATTGTAGCACGTGACCGGTTACCAAATCTTTTAAGTAGCCCTTTCTCTTCAAAAGGTTGGGCACCCCTGAAATACAGAATACTTTAGGTGGTGCAGTATTTGACCACCACTGTGTCTTTTTATTTTTTGCAATATAAATGAAAAAATATCATAAATTTGGGGGAAAAAAAAAAGGTATTTTCTATTTTCTGTTATAAAACATATCCAATAAATGGTCCCTTTTCCCCTGTACACGGCTGGTTTTCCTGACAGGAAAACGGCCAGGAGAACTTTGGTCGGGAAAACCGGCCGTGTGTATCCTCCCTCTCAGTGTTTCCCATAGGAAAACTGCGGGGGAAAAAACGATGCAATTTGCGGCGAGAAAATGTTTCTTCCATTTGCGAATAATCACACCAACTGTTGTCATCCTCTCACCAAGCTGCTTGGCGATGTTCTTGTAGGTCATCCCTGACATCCTTGGATAGCTCTTTGGTCTTGGCCTTGGCGGAGCGACTGGAATCTGATTGATTGCTTCTGTGGACAGGTGTCTTATAAAGGATGCATTCAGATTCTGGAGTGTCTCTGTGACATCAGCTGATAGCAGGCTTCATTTCAAAAGACCATATATCTTTTATTTTTGACAGTGAATTCACAACCAGTGGAAAAATAGTAGATTGTGACTTCACTGTCAAGAAATATATATATATATATATATATATATATATATATATATATATATATATATATTTATTTATTTTCATCTTTAATTTCAACGTTTTTATTGCTGTCTATGTCTGTGCTGCGTAGAGTCATCGGGCCAGATTCACGTAGGAGCTTGTATCTTTGTGCCGGCGTAACGTATCCTATTCACAAAGCACTTGCGCCGTAAGTTGCGTCGGCGTAGCGTAAATGGGCCGGCGTATCCGCGCGCAATTCAAATTGGCAGGTAGGGGGCGTGTTGTATTGAAATGAACGGTGACCCGACGTAAATGACGTGCCAAACGAACTGCGCATGCGCCGGCCGTGGACGTATCCCAGTGCGCATGCTCCAAATTACGTCGCAAATAGTCAATGAAAACGACGTGAACGTAACTTACGCCCAGCCACATTCCGAATCGGCTTACGCAAACTACGTAAAATTTAAAAATGTTGGTGCGATCCCGACGTCCATACTTAACATTGGCTGCGCCATCTTTTTGTTGGAATAACTGTACGCCTGAAAAAGGCCTTACGTAAACAGCGTATCTTACTGCGACGGCCGAGCGTACATTCGTGAATCGGCGTATCTAGCTAATTTACATATTCGACGCGTAAATCGACGGAAGCGCCACCTAGGGGCCAGCGTAAATATGCAACTAAGATACGACGGCGTAATTGTATTACGCCGTCGTATCTTAGTTCAATGCCGGCGTATCTTGTTTTCTGAATACAGAAAAAAGATACGCCTGCGCATTTTAGAATTTACGCAGCGTATCTCGAGATATGCCGTCGTAACTCTTGATCAATCTGGCCCATCATCTTTGTTTGTCCTGGTGACCTTCCAATGGCGACACCTATTCCAGGGGTATACCCTTCGCTGTGTAGGGGGCTTAGAGGCTAAAGAGATAGCTTGCCCACTCTAAGCAAGTACACCAAGAGCCAATGACTAAAAGAATAGGCAAACTGTTACCCTAGGTTCACACCTGTGCGGCCTCACGGGCCGCGGTTTGCACATGCAGGAGAGCCCATTCATTTGAAAGGTCTGCCGTGCCCCACGACACAGGAAAGAAGTCCCTGCACTACTTTGGAAATTGCAGCCTGTATGGGAATTGGGAGTAGATTATGATTAATGGTAATGGTAGTCACATTTCGCTGTGCGGGTGATTGCAGCTGCTGGAATTTGTGCGGGTTTCGCAACTGGCACTACCCGCACAGGTGTAAATCTAGCCTTTTTGAAAACGTTTCCTTTTAATTCCTATGGGACACTTCACACCACTGCATTACAGGTGCAGAGCTTTTTGAAAAGTCCTGCACACTGCATCTTTGGTGCAGTTTTCAAAACAACACCAAAAACACAGCTTCCCATTGTGTTATGCCCCTTGAAGCTCTGATGACCTACATCACAACATATGTTGACTGGCCCAGGTCCCATTAATCCTTTTAAGGTCAACAGGAATATGAATGTACTTTATATAGTGGCAGGCACCCAAAATTCCTCATTATTTATGTTACTGACTGATATTTTTCTTATTTTGTTTGAGGGAGGATGATCTGAAATGCCTTAACTTTCTTAAGGAACTAACAGATGACATCTTACTTAGAGGTGGTGGCTCCAGCAGGTAAGTACACACAGGTCATAAGTCAATGCAGAGCTGGGCAGGCTGACAGACAGACCACAATTCTCAGCAGTCCTTACTGGGGTACCAATACACAAGTTTTTCTTTTATTTCTTTATTTTCATCTGCTGATCCTGCCAGTAATACACTTCTTGTCCTAGAGTGAAAACGCTCACTCGCTGTATTATATCTATGGAAGGATAGCATTTTCACCCTTACCTGCCCTCCTGGTTTGGACTACAAAGAAACCTGCCCTTCTCCCATACTCTGTTATATAGGTAGAAAAGGTTGTGTAGTTCACAGACGATGGTTAAGAAAACTAATAACATTGTTTGAGACACCGGTTCAGTACATAGAAAGTTACAAGGACACTGGAATTCTGGCAGGATCAACAGGTATTATTCACTACTTGCAGAAATGTTCTTTGCCTAAAAACAGAAAATGAATGCAACAACTACAACTAGGGACTGGTTAGCTGCATATATTAAATGTTGTATTCTTTGGTTTTGATATACTTTAGTTCAGGGGTGGCAAATACAAGGCCCGCGGGCCAAATCCGGCCCGCCAGGCCTTGTCATGCGGCCCGCGCAGCGGCCCCCATCAGCAGAGGGATCTCTCTCCTGTCAGTAATCAGCAAGGGGCCGAGCTACGGACAGATAGGCCTGAGAGCCCGGAAGTCAGGAAAATAGTTCATCCCGGCCGCCTCCTCCTTGACCTCTCCCCCCTGACCCTGCCCACCCAAGAGGCGAGAATCGGCCGGCGCGGCATCTCCTGTGCCCACCACCCGTCCGTGTTAAAGGCCCGCCGCAGACTGAGCCACAGACTGTGCTCCGTGTGTCGGGAGAAGTGAGGCCTGGCTGGCCGGCGTAGTAGGGCCCTGTGCGGGGGGTATGTAGGCTGCCAGCTAAAACGTATGGAACAAGAAGCACCGAGCCATAGACTGTGCTCCCTGTGCCAGAGAGAAGAGGCCCTGACTGGCCGGCGGAGGAGGGTCCTGCGCAGGGGGATGCGGGCTGCTGCTGAGTCGTATGACACAAGAAGCACCGGGCTGGCGGAGAGAGGGGGATGTGCCATTCTGGAGACACTGCTGGTGGAGATCTAGGATAGCCTGGCCGAGCTGGAGCTTGAGTTATCTGAAGGTAAGAGCGACCAGCCAATCAGATCACTGCAATACCCAGTCTGCCATGGCACACTGACAGCTAGGCATGCTGAGACTTGTAGCTCTATTCCAGCAAGGCTGATCATAAAACCCATACCCCCCCCCCCCCTGTGTGACTGGAGGCTGGGCAGTGTGGGGGGCTTAGAGGAAGCTGTCTCTAGGGTTGTCTTTATAATCATGAACATGTGGCCGGCCGTTCATTTAAAGATGGGGCACCCAATTCAGATCCCACATCCCAGTGACACCAGGCACCCAATTCAGATCCCACATCCCAGTGACACCAGGCACCCAATTCAGATCCCACATCCCAGTGACACCAGGCACCCAATTCAGATCCCACATCCCAGTGACACCAGGCACCCAATTCAGATCCCACATCCCAGTGACACCAGGCACCCAATTCAGATCCCACATCCCAGTGACACCAGGCACCCAATTCAGATCCCACATCCCAGTGACACCAGGCACCCAATTCAGATCCCACATCCCAGTGACACCAGGCACCCAATTCAGATCCCACATCCCAGTGACACCAGGCACCCAATTCAGATCCCACATCCCAGTGACACCAGGCACCCAATTCAGATCCCACTTGCCCAAGTGACACCGGGCACCCAATTCAGATCCCACTTGCCCAAGTGACACTGGGCACCCAATTCCGATAACCCGTCCCCGGGTGTGGTAACGGTGGTACTTGAGGGGGATGGCAAGTACCAGCACTGCCACCCCTCTCAAGTACCAGCGCTGCCACCCCCCTCAAGTACCAGCGCTGCCACCCCCCTCAAGTACCAGCGCTGCCACCCCCCTCAAGTACCAGCGCTGCCACCCCCCTCAAGTACCAGCGCTGCCACCCCCCTCAAGTACCAGCGCTGCCACCCCCTCAAGTACCAGCGCTGCCACGCCCCTCAAGTACCAGCGCTGCCACCCCCCTCAAGTACCAGCGCTGCCACCCCCTCAAGTACCAGCGCTGCCACCCCCCTCAAGTACCAGCGCTGCCACCCCCCTCAAGTACGTAAGTCTGCGAGACGGGGGAGAAAATTACCCCGGGCGCTAACAACCCACGCTACGTCACTGGTGTAAGCGCAGATACAACCGGCCCTTTGAGGGCAACCAAACTGCGGATGCGGCCCCCGATGAATTTGAGTTTGCCACCCCTGCTTTCGTTTATTGGGGAAACCAATGTTCTGTATTGTTTAGCAGACAGTTCAAACACTAACACTGATATGATGTCTCAGCTGGTAGGCAAGGATAATTTGTAGTGTCAGGAAAGATTCCATCCGCTGGTAATATTCAATATTATTTGGCTTGCAGTACTGTGGTCCACCAGCAGGTGTCTCCTGGCAGTTTGGAACTGTCAGGAGAACTTCTCCCTGCTGGTGTTATATCATCTTTGGGACGCAGTACTGGTCTCCACCAGCGGATGGATCCTGGCAGTGTGGAACGTACTGCTCTTTCTGCCCTCAGGTGTGACTTGAAGCTAATTACTGACATTTCCATTTATACCCGGCGAGTGCAAGCACACCTCGCCTTGGTATCTATCTCCCTGACCTTGAGCCTTCTAGCCTGACTTTGAGCCTGCATCTTACCTGACCCGATCCGACCTGATCCCTATCCCGAGCCAAGCCTGTACCTGTCCCTCCTGTCCCCTAATTACCCAGATATCTGTCCTCCTGTTACCTGATTACTTTGGATCCCTACTGTGCAGCTTTTCCATCCCAAGGCCACTCCTTGACCAGACTTGCCTGCATTGAGGAACCATCCTGGTGTGGTGCGTTTAGAAGGGTGGACTAGTGACCGGCTGATGGAAACCATCCGATCAGCTCATTCCTTGGTAGATCAGGGCTATAGGTCTTTTGATGATGTTCAGCCGTTAATCCGGTTATGTGTAAAGCCAGCCCTGTCGTTTATTCCTGATGGAAGTGATGATTTCTCTCCCCCCTTCAGTCGTGACCAAGTTGAATCCCTGGTATGGTTAATAGAGGATGATCCGGCTTCTTTCGATGAACATTATTTCTCTTGTCCCCAGCAGAAAAAATGATCTGATTGTATTAGTTCAGTGCAGTCTCTGATTAGACAGGGTGTGTGTGAACCAGCTTTTGTTCAACATGTGCTGCAGGCATGGTCAGATCTCCTGAATTTAGCCAAACCACTACATTTCAGCCCTGCCATTAATCACCTGCCTTTCCAAGAATATATCCGTCCATCGCCTATGGCAACCCCAGCTACAGCCCAGTTTACCCAGTTTCCTGCTTCTTCCCTTCCACCTGTAACAACTCCACAAAAACCTCCTCCAGCCACTGTTCCCGTGTCTCTGCCCCATTCCAGTCCTTCCTCTTACTCAATTCCATCCTTTTCATACATCCCTCCTGTTATTTACAAATCTGTAGTGACTAAGCCTAAAAAGAAGCGGAAGTACTTCCCGACCCACACCATCTTGCCAGCTGCCGAGCCTGACGTTCCAGTGCCAGCCGCCCAGCCTGACGTCCCAGTGCCAGCCGCCCAGCCTGACGTCCCAGTGCCAGCCGCCCAGCCTGACGTCCCAGTGCCAGCCGCCCAGCCTGACGTCCCAGTGCCAGCCGCCCAGCCTGACGTCCCAGTGCCAGCCGCCCAGCCTGACGTCCCAGTGCCAGCCGCCCAGCCTGACATCACTGTGCCAGCCGCCCAGCCTGACATCCCTGTGCCAGCCGCCCAGCCTGACATCCCAGTGCCAGCCGCCCAGCCTGACGTCCCACTGCCAGCTACCCAGCCTGAGGTCCTAGTGTTGAAGTCCAAGGTACCAGTGTTGCAGCCCGATGTTGTGGTGCCCGTTTCCCAGCCTGATAAGCCACTGTCTGCTGCCCAGCCTGATCTGCCACCATCTGCTGCCCAGCCTGAGGTGTTCCTGTCTGCTGCCCAGCCTGGTGTCCCGGTTCCTGCCTCCCAGCCTGGTGTACCAGTTCCTGCCTTCCAGCCTGGTGTCCTGGTTCCTGCCTTTCAGCCTGGTGCCCTGGTGCCTGCTTTTCAGCCTGATGTGCCTGCCTTCCAGCCTGATGTGCCCGCTGTTTGCCCATATGTGCCCGCTTTCCAGTCTGATATGCCCGCTTTCCAGTCGGATGTGCCCACTTTCCAGGGTAATGAGCTTGTCGCCTGCCTGGATGTGCCCGCTTTCCAGTCTGATGTGCCCGCTTTCAAGTCTGATGAGCTTGTCGCCTGTCCGGATGTACCCGCTTTGCAGTCTGATGTGCCCGCTTCCCAGTCGGATAAGCTTGGTTTCAAGTCTGATGTGCCTGTCACCTGCCCGGATGTGCCCGCTTCCCAGTCTGATGTGCCCGCTTCCCAGTCAGATGAGCTTGGTTTCCAGTCTGATGTGCCTGCCGCCTGCCCGGATGTGCCTGCTTTCCAGTCTGATGTGCCTGCTTTCCAGCCTGATGTGCCTGCTTTCCAACCTGATGTGCCTGCTTTCCAACCTGATGTGCCTATTTTCCAGCCTAATGTGCCTTCTTTCCAGCCTGATGTGCCCACTGTCTGCCCGGATGTGCCGCTGTTTGTCCGGATGTGTCTGTACCCGCTGCTCAGCTCTTTTTGTTCAGTTTAAAGCCATGGACTTTCCTCATACCCAACCTCATGTGACTTTACCTGTTGCTCAGTTTGTCACCATGGACTTTCCCAGGCATGGACTTTCCCAGTTGGTTGGAGCGTCCGGAGGCCGCTCCTTTGAGGGGGGGGGGGGGGTACTGTCAGGAAAGATTCCATCCGCTGGTAATATTTAATATTATTTGGCTTGCAGTACTGTGGTCCACCAGCAGGTGTCTCCTGGCAGTTTGGAACTGTCAGGAGAACTTCTCCCTGCTGGTGTTATATCCTATTTGGGACGTAGTACTAGTCTCCACCAGCGGATGGATCCTAGGTGTGACTTGAAGCTAATTACTGACATTCCCATTTATACCAGGCGAGCGCAAGCGCACCTCGCCTTGGTATCTATCTCCCTGACCTTGAGCCAGACTAGCTAGCCTGACTTTGAGCCTGCATCTTACCTGACCCGATCCGACCTGATCCCTATCCCGAGCCGATACTGTACCTGTCCCTCCTGTCCCCTGATTACCACAGATACCTGTCCTCCCGTTACCTGATTACTTTGGATCCCTACGCTGCAGCTTCGGTTTTTCTGTTGGAAAAAAGTCTCATGAGAGCTTTTGGTCGGGAATGCCGACCATGTGTATGCTCCATCAGACTTTTTCCAACGGAAAAACTGCTGGAAAAAGATAGAGAGCAGGATTTCCGATCGTGTGTACAAATCCCAAACGCGCAAAATTCCGACATATGCTCGGAAACAAATCGACTTCATTTTCTCGGCTCGTCGTGGTCTTTTATGTCACCGCGTTCTTGGCAGTTCTGTGACCGTGTGTATGCAAGTAGGCCTGTGCGGAATTCCGTCGGGAAAAAACATTTTTTTTTTTTGACGGGAAAACCGCTTGTGTGTACGGGACATCAGAGTAGTTTAAAAATAGGTTTAGCAAAGTTCAGTAAATATACTTTTAGACTGTATATGTGAGTTTGCTAATGTATTCTATGTCATTGCCAGTGCAATAGACCGTGTATTTCAAGACCACCTTCAAAGAAAAAATCACAATATCCCAGAGGTAGGTACTTTTCTTTTAAGTCCTTATTGAAAGGCTGCTATAAAACTGACTGCAGTGCTGGGCTTTCTTATTTGAAAGTTCATAATCATATACAAACTGAATGCAATAGGTGTATCTTGCAAAAAAAAAAAAAAATGAAATGTAAAACATAATATTTTAATTTTGTAAACTTTTAAAAGAAACAATAGACTTTTTATATGCTTATATAAATTACTGTAAAATAGTATAAGCCGAGTTTTTCAGCACATTTTTTTGTGCTGAAAATGCCCCCCTCGGCTTATACTCAAGTCCCCTTTTTGCGCCTGATATCCTGGACTTTGGGGACCCGGTAGCGGCCCCACTCTTCCTCTACAAGTGTGCAAAGTTTGTTGTCCGGGGGACCTCCTGCCAGGGAGCACCGATTTTTCAAAGCTGGGCACTCCTTCCATAGACTCCCATGTTAAACGGTCATTTCTCCAGTGACTTTGGGGACCCGGTACTGACCCACATGTAACCCCATTTCTCCTCTATAAGTGTGCAAAGTTTGTTGTCTGAGGGACCTACGGCTGGGGAGTACTGATTTTTCAAAGACAGCCACCCCTTCCATAGACTCCCGTGTTAAACGTCAGTCTAGTCATGGGCACAGTGAGGCATGGGCACAGTGAGGCATGCACATGGACACAGTGAGGCATGCAGATGGACACCCTAGGCTTATACTCAAGTCAATACGTTTTCCATGGAAAAATGTGGTGCCTCGGCTTATATTCGGGTCGGCTTATACTCGAGTATATACGGTAAGTGTAACCCCTACTTTTATTAGTAGTTGTATTTACTTGTAGTGCTTATTCCAATAGGAGCCGCTGAATTTTTTGGGTCTTCTCCTTTGCACATAACCAGGCAACAGGATTTTTTCAGCTTTCATACAGACTCAAGAATTAGGGGACTTTTGTTTTGTTTAGTTAGGCGGTTAAACTTGGATTGGGAGTGGACGGATGCATGGGATCCCCAGAACTGTGCGAACCTCAATGAAACCTTGAGGACCTTCTCTGGCTGCTAGATATTAACCTCAAAAATGCTGTCCACCCATGGGATTGATGGCACAGCTAAACTATAATATAAATTCTAAGATATAAAATAAAGCCATCCCGGTATTGGGGCCCTTGTCATGGTGGAGCACTCACATCACCCTTTCATGGGGTATTTGTAAATCAGAGGTCTGAACTGGCAGACAGGAACATGATGACTAAATGCATCTCACTAGTGCAGTAATTGGTCTAAGAACTCTGGTGGTCCCACGAAGTCCAGCAAAAGGGTCTTTCACTTCTCAAACCCGCTTTCTGCAGCATCACAAACACAAAGCAGTACTGAGACAGCTACAGTCTCTAAAAACACATCATCAGTAGCAGAACCTTGTAGCAAAAGGATAGGGCTAGCCAACGTGGTCTTTGGGGATTATAAGAACACACCACACAAATAAGACATTGACCACATGACCTCTGCAACCATCCTCTGTATCCCTCTTTCTCCTGAAAAAGGCAGGTGGCTCAGGAGCTCTCACCCAAAGCATGCAGTCTGGTCCAACAGCAACCACAGTTCAGAAGTCCCTCAGCCCTTTACCTAGGTGCCAATATCAACAGATTCCCTTAAAATCCTGAACCTCTTCCTGGGCTCACTGTCTCAAGTACATACTCTTGACCTTAGCTCTCTCTAGTAAATCTGTTATTTCGTCTGAGCCTGGTCCCTGGTCACACAAGCAGTGATAATCTTTTACCAGGCTTTAGGTTCTGCCCCTGGGTCTCAGTCCCCAGTTGGGTATAACTGAGAGTCAGTGCACACTTGGCAGCCAGATGCAGGATCAATCCACTGCACTTGTGCTTGCAACAGCCCCCTGCTCCCAAGCATCCCCAGGGAACAATGTTGGTTGGTGCTGGAGGATTTTGATGGGGCGCGGGCAGCCCCCTCCAGGTCCGCACTTACCCTACAGCGGAGCGAGGGCTCGGGGCGCAGTGCTCTGCATCCCAAGAACAATATATAACCAACCAATTGGGGCCTCAGGATATAGTCACGTGCCTGTGAGGGGGTGACAGACCTGGTAGAAACCTATTGGTCTGGAGCCCCACACAATGCACGACCACACAGTGCTCTTTGAGGACCGCTAGCAACAACCAGGGAACCTCTTCTCTGCTCCTCCGACTGGTCTCAGAAGAACAAATAGGGGGGCTGTGAGTTCTGCCTCCTGTGGCCACTATGATGCAATGAGGGTTCCCAAAGCTTCCCCTTCAGGCCACCTGTTCAAACATGGGTGGGATTTCCTATATCCTGGCCAATTAGGTTCAGTCCTGCTGATTGCTAGGAGTGGTTCCTGCCTTAGCTGCACTAGCAACCAACCAGTGTTCAGTCCTGCCTCTTGCTTGCTGCAGATGCCCCTCAAGCAGGTAGAGGAGAGCAACAAAAAAATACATTGTTTAAGGCGGCCAAGTAGGCACTACACAAGAAACAAAGGGTGTGGTTTTCACCAGGACAGAAAGCAGCAATAAAACAGTTTTCAAAGATCTAACCCTTCTGTACTTTTCTTGTTTTTTTCTGCATCCCCTATGGAGAGGTTTTCCATCACTTTTAGTAATAGAAAAAGGTTAACTTTTTTTTTTAAATATGAAAGTTTAATTAAACAAATGAACAAAATACCTACATACATTATTTAAAACATCCTAACCCTCCTTACACATATGAATACAAATGAGTGTGTAGGGCTCCCACACACACACATAAATGACAATTGCGGTACACGTGTTAAGTATTGCCATGTATGCATGTATAAAAGTTCTAACTCTAGAGCCATCATTCAAGTTAACTCTAGCAATGCCTATAATATATATCATATTATATTGTGTCTTGACATATTTAGTATTTATTTACTCTATACAACCTTATCTTTTATAGTTTCTAAAAATGGAGATTATATTGTGTTTGTGAGCACTAAAATACATTTTAGTGTATTTTATACTGAAAATATAGCTTTGATAAACAGCAGCATAGATGCAGTATAGTATAATGTAAAAATATGATTTACCATCCTTTCATTCTACAAGGCCTCTCCTTTCAGAAATGTATAACTTCTTTTATTTTATTTTTATTTATTTATTGGGGGGGGGGGGGTAATATTTAGACAAAAAAAAGGGAACGTGTGCAAAAAAAAAAAAGGAAGATACTGGCAGCAGAGTAAAAAAATAAAAATAAAGCAGTAATGTATTTATTTAAAAATAAAATATTACATTTACAGTATTTTAAATTCAACTGAGGCAAATACCTGAATATTGCATGATTTTAATCTATTTTATTCACCAGCAGCACTTGGATTGCGTGAGGGAGGAGCAGTACTTGGGGCCAATTAGGTGCCCTGCATGCACATGTGAGCTGACGATGACCATGATGCATGAAGGAGAAAAGAGAGATATGACCACATCAGTCTAATTTCTGTGACCTCTCTTTTTTTCCTAACTGCAGCAGAAAAAAAGTCAAGTCACTACCCTGATTCTACTGGGTAGGGGAGGTCCTGGACAAAACTAAAGGCGGCCATACACGGTTTGAATTTCAAAAGAATTTTCTTTTGAAATTTATATAAAATAATTTTCGTTCGTATTTTGCACCGTTAGTGGGCTGCAGCAACAGCCGATCTTTGTGCAGCAAACAAATTTAAGAAATCCGACGTGTTGGGAATTTTTTGAAAAATCAACGATTTTCTGATCAATGATGGGAGAATCGTGCGAGAAATGTTTTAGAAAAAAATGCACTTGTGCGAGAAAAGAATATTCCTGGAGAGAATCGAATATTCCCAGAGAGAATCGAATATTCCCGGAGAGAATCAAATATTCCTGGAGAGAATCGAATATTCCCGGAGAGAATCAAATATTTCTGGAGAGAAACTAATATTCCCGGAGAGAATCAAATATTCCCGGAGAGAAATAAATATTCCCGGCAACATGAAGGTTTTTTCGTCCGAATTTCGAAAAAATCAATGGTGGCATCATCGGATCACAAAAAAAAACTTTCTGATTATGAAAAAAAAATTTGTTCGAAATTCGACCATGTATGCCATAGATGTTTCAAATTCCGGCAAGAGCAGCAGGAACCGGCAGAGATTCGCCTATGTACGGGCAGGCTGAATGTACTAAGTTGATCCATTGATGAACTAGGGTACAACTAGGGTGCGATTATCGTTAGTGACTGCTATAGCCGCAAGTGATAATCACTGTCTTCGGCTTGGCAGGATGGATTGCCATGTCTGCCGCTCCATGAAGACATTGATAGATGAAACAGACATAGAGTGAAACAGGAACGTTGACAGTATCGCAATTTGGAGTGGTTGGAGCCCGTGTTGTGTGATACAACCACAGCACCACCACCGACTGAGCTAAGCGTGTTTTCCTTGGTGCCAGATGGGCGCTTGGAATATGTGAGTGGATTTTGTATTTTCTTTTACCAATGCCTATCTGAATTGTGGTATGCTATGAGAAGCATTTTTTCTTTCTTTTCCTTATTCATTGTGTGTTCCATGGCGAGATACACATCAGACTTATTGAATACAGCAGAGCACAGCAGAGGCTATTGGAAGGCTCATGGTCCCAGCTGTTAAGGTAGGGTGACCAGACATCCCCGGTTTCCGCGGACAGTGCCTGGATTGAGGACACTGTCCCCGGACAAAGTCTGTCCCTGGTTTTGTCCCCAAATTGGATTTGAACAGGGGCTGGGGCAATTTCAAAGACAGACAGTGCAGAATTAAAAATAAAAATCACGGCGCCTGCGCACCGACTAGGAGCCGTGTAGAGCTGACTGCGCAGGCGCCGTATATAGCCGACTCGCAGCTCTATATGTTTGGCTCCTTTCGGAAACTCCATGACTCTCATGACGCGCCTACGCAATACGGGGGGGGGGGGGCCTTACCTGACGGGGGAACATTTTCTGAAGGACATCAATCATCTGGGCGAACTCTCAGATTACATTGCGGCTCAGCTTGGAAATGCCTACTCCCGCGGCAGTGAGTACCCGGAAGCCAGATTGCAAATATAGATTATAAGGTATGTACAGCCTAAAACAAAATGCCTACTGTACATTTGAGAAGTATATAGAATTTGGTCTTATATAGATGTTATTTGGGTGAACCTCGGCTTTAAGGTCTTTTAGTGAGATTGGTGAAGCAATCACTGATTGAACACTGGTGACCGGTGGCTTGAGAATACTTCACCTTTTACTATTTTTGGAACTTTCTAACATTGTTTGACTATTTTTATATTTTTTCATTATATATATATAAAATGAAAAAATATAAATATATATATATATATATATATATGATAGGTTGATGCACATTGTCAGTCTGTAAAATTTAGCATTTTTCTGTTGTGATACATATAGGAAGGGTTTCACTCACAATGTTTTACATAATTGTGATTTTATTTTTATTGTATTTTTCGGACTTGCACCAATTTAACACTTCAGCACCCCCTAGTGTTAACCACTTCCCTGCCAGTCATTTTTACACAGTAATCAGTGCAGTTTTATAGCAGGGATCGCTGTATAAATGTGAATGGTCCCAAAAATGTGTCAAGTGTCCGATATGTCCATCGCAATGTCACGTCACAATAAAAAGATTGCCGCCATACAAAAAAAAATAAAAATGCAATAAAACTATCCCCTATTTTGTAGACGCTATAACTTTTGCGCAAGCCAATCAATATATACGCTTATTGCAAAAAAAAAATTTATACCAAAAATATGTAGAAGAATACATATCGGCCTAAACTGAGGAAAATCTTTTTTTTTTTTTTTTTATTGTGATATTTACTAAATGAAAAAAAGTAAAAAATATTGGGGTAGATTCAGGTAGAGATGCCTATCTTTAGGCATGCCTAGCGTCTGGGTTTTAAACTAGGCCGCCGCAACTTTTTCAGGCAAGTAAACGTTCAGGAATCGGCGTATAGGCTCATTTACATATTTTAGACGGGAACGCCACCTAGCGGCCAGCCTAAAATATGAAAATAAGATTAGACAGCGTAAGAGACATACGCATGTCTGATCTAAGGAAAATCTATGCTAAACTGATTTTATGAATCAGTGGCATAGATTGGAGGCCTAAAACGCAAAGATAAGTCGACTTATCTGGAGATAAGCTGACTTATCTTCTACCTGAATCTAGCTCATTGTGTTTTTTTCAAAATTGGCAAAAAAATAAAAACCGCAGAGGTGATCAAATACCACCAAACGAAAGCTCTATTTCTGGGGGGGAAAAAAGACCTCAATTTTGTTTGGGTGCAACGTCGCACGACCGTGCAGTAAAAAGTGCTCTGGTCAGGAGGGGGGTAAATTCTACCGGGGCTGAAGTGGTTAAAAAAACAAAGGTTTAGTAACCGTTTAAATCAGGCAGTGAGGAGGCGACGTATCTCCTCCTCACTACCTGTTAAACAACTCTGAAAGGCGATCCAAGAAGTAAGTGCCTACCACACATGTGAATGAGCCCTATGACTATTATAGTGAAACATTTTCTTTCTACATTTTTACCTCTACATTTCATTAGTTTAAAAAAATCTTGCCTTGCCATCATATTAGTATCTGTGAAATGAGACTTAGATAAAACTATTTTTAGAAGACTGAGAGAGAATCATTAATCACAAGACTGTTACTGTTTCTAATTGATTTTTTACTAAAATACGGATCATAATTAAAAAGGCTCATGGATAATAAAATCTTCACTGATAAACAGCACCTTCTGCTGAAAGTTTTACCTTGTGCTCTTCTGTAATTCTATGTTTAATACATCCCAAACTGCCTTTCAGAATGAAAACGTACTCCAGCCGGACTCCTGCAGTCCCATTCCAAATCTGTTTAGGCATTTGGCTATCATTGTGGCCTCTCTGAAAAGTGATTTGCTGTGGAGCGCTTTTCAGAGGACTATCCCCCCTTCAGTCTATCATTAACGCTGCTGCCAGACTCATCCACCTTACCAACCGCTCTGTCTCTGCTGCTCCTCAGTGATACTAAAGACTCTTTTTTAAATAACAGAGCAGCCTGGGTCGTCCTCTTCTGAAGTCATTCTGTGCTCTTGGCCCCTCCCTCCTGCTGAGTGCCCCTGCAGCAAGCAGCTTGCTATGGGGGCACCCAAGGTGAGTCGCAGCTTTGTATCCACTCCCTGCCCTCTTTCTCTCATCATTGGCTCACTGACTTTGATTGACAGCAGCGAGAGCCAATGGTGCTTCGCCAATAAAGAGAGAGAGTCCCGGACACCCGAGTCTCTCATACAATATCACTGGATGGAGATGGACTAAGTATAAGAGACACACAGAAGTTTTTTTATCTTAATGCATAGAATGCATTAAGATAAAAAAAAAACTTCTGCCTTTAAAACCAATTTAATTATGTAATATAACATCAGACTTCCCTCTATCCCTCTAGATCAGTGGTCTCCAAACTGCAGGCCAAGAAACAGATGTGGCCTTTTGCTTGCTTTTATTCAGTCCTTGGGACTCTATTTTATTCACTGATTCCAGCAATGAGGCATATTGTAATTCCACTCGCTGACACCAATGATGGGGCACAATTCCTCCCAATCACAGCAACAACGGGGCCCAATGATTCCCCCCCAATGACGCCAATGATAAGACATCATTCCTACCAATGACACCGATGATGGGACACAATTTCTCCCAATGACACCAAAAAAGGGGCTCAATGATGGGACACTATTCCTCCCAATGACACCAACGATGGGTCACAACTTCTCCCAATGACACCAACAACGGGACACAATGACACCAATGGTGGGACAACTATTCCTCCCGGTAGGCTGCATTTACTAAAGCAGAACACATACAATATTTTGGTGTCCGAACACATGTTCCCTAAATATTACATATGATCCTGAAACTGTCAATTCGTAATTCCGTATTGCGGTAAATACAGCATAAAAAAAGATTAAAGTCAATTCACAGAAGGAAATAGATAATTAAATGCAGGCAGTAATTAAGTAGCAGTCCAGGTATGTGATATTTATGGAATTTAAAATATAAAATAAATATATATATATATATATATACAATAGGCAATTTTAAGTAGTCTCTGCCATTTTGGATCTGTTCTCTCGACAGTATAAAAAAGTATAAACTAAAGGAGGTGGATTAGAACACCTGAAAGATGTTTTTTTTTTTTATCTGTGCCCCTATTAGGGTTATTCACCATCTCTGTATTTGTCCTGTGTACCATTATTATTAAAAGTGAAATGAAAGGAAAATCATAAATTTTGGGTTGTCCCCAGAAAAGAAATAGAGGGGAAATCATCCAATGCCACAATTCTTCTCAATGACCACAAGTGTAAGGAGCATTCTTCCCACTGACCATCACACTAATGCATGGGTCTTCAAACTACGGCCCTCCAGTTGTTCAGAAACTACAATTCCCATCATGCCTAGTCATGTCTGTGAATGTCAGAGTTTTACAATGCCTCATGGGATGTGTAGTTACGCAACAGCTGGAGGGCCGTAGTTTGAGGATCCTTGCACTAATGTATCATGAGATGTAGATATAGTCATTTTTAGCAGGGGTTCCTGAGACTGCAATGTTATGTAGCGCCCCTTACTTTCAGTATGGGCACTACGCTAAAGTTAGTTGGAGTGGGAGAGTTACATTGCTCCCATTCATGATTTACCTAAATTGTGACCTCTGTCATTCCAGAAAGGTCCACTGGGTCAGTCTGCATTCTGGGGATGTGGTATCATCTCTGGTCGGCAGTTGGCGCCAGAGGGGTTTCTGGCAGAGCAAGCCTTCCCCAGCAGACAATTAGTTCTTCCCTCGCGGGGCATGCTGGGGAGGGGTATATCTGTGACGGGTGTCATTTGTTCTAAAATCTTCGCGGGGTCCCGGTTCCAGGTGCGCCATCCACCTTTAGGGTGCGCGCATCCATGGACCCCGCCAGCGTGGCCCACCTGGTCAAGCTTACAGACTTCACAGAGCCTCAACCGGAGGCGAAATGGGACCCCAGTGACTTACTGGGTTCCCAGTTCTATTGAGAGAATCCCAGGCTGGGTGCCGTGCGATTGGGGGATCGGCTTGAGGGGAACCTGGAGGCAGGTTGTCCGACAGGGCTTGAACGAACCAATCAGGGATCTGGTGACCGGGATGCTGACAGGTATGCTTTACTGTCTCCCCATGACCTGTGCTAGAGTCTACTGGGAGGATTCGCTCTGTTTATCCACCTAATCTCATTTAAAGTAATTGGCCTTTGGCAGAGGCCCTAGAGCCGGGTCTGTGTGAGAGGCCTGTTCCTCCCAGGGATCCAAAGTGACGCCTCGGCTGCCAGGTTTGCAAGAGGGACCTGTCCGCGTGCACTTCACCCACTCAGGCAGAGGTGGCGAGGAGTTTCGAAATTGGTACTACTGAGGGCAAGTCTGCCCTGTTCATATCCAGGCCTGACACCGCAAAGTTCTCCTCTTCTTTCATCACCCTTTTTTCCTTCCTAACTGAAGTTGATGTTGGCTGTGTTGGCCTGGAAATAAAGCCTTGAAAAACCTTTATTGAAAGTCTGGACCTCCGCTCACTACGTTGTTCCTGCATCACACCCCTAGACAACGCTAAAGTAACTTAATGTGCCGATCCCAACAAATTAATCAGCGGCTCTTTCGAGGGTGGCGCTACAGTTATTTTAAGGATTCCTCTGTGTTGAAAAGGTTGAGAAAGGCTGCTTGAAAGTGTAACTAAAGGCAAATCTCTCCTTTTCATTTTGGATAAAGTAAGGAAGGGCATCGCATCGATAAGCGTTTTAATAGCGCTCTCAATAAGCATTTTAATAAATAAATAAATAAAACCCCTGTTTGTGTCCCATTGGGGAGGTTCTTCATGATATGAATAAATAACCAGCACACCCTCACTTCATGACAATTAATATGTCCTTGCTCTTAACATTATCTGTATGTACACCACTTTTTAATACATTTTCTGTGCCTCTGGACTGTCAAATCTACATGGAGCCTTTTAAACTTTCACTGACATACAAAGGTCTGCATTGGTTAGTGCTTAGTACAAATTACAAAAGATCTGTCAGTTGTCCTCCTGGATACTGGAGAGGTTTTATTTCTAATGAAAAATTGTCTGCAGAAAAAAATGCTTCCAATCAAATACAATGTCAAGCAAAACTCTACAGGGAAAGAAAATGTAAAAAAAAAAAAAACAGTGGAGAACATTCAGAATTATCAGTTAGTTACACCAGGGCAGACAGGTCTGTAGAAAAATGTGAGCAGCACTTTAGGCTTACCTAGGGCTAAAGATTAATTTTTTTACAGCAGTACTCTTGGCAATTATAAAATACGCACATTAATACAGCTCTGTGCTCACAAACACATCCTTCAATCTATTTTCTGAATACAATCAGGGTCGGTGCTGGACTATTTTGCACCCTAGGCAAGACTAACAATTTTTGTTTTTTTAAACTTCAACATTTTTAAAGACAGTAGAAAATCATACAGCAACAAAACATGTAATTGCCAAATTTATTTTACTTTGCAAAAATAAGTGCCATAAGATGCCAAGGAGACAGCCCAATCCAGCAAAAAGACATCCCAGTCCAGCAAAGAAGATAGATTAACAATTGGCGCAAATGTGCACTGTGGCTGGGTCTCAAGATTAGTGAATTAAATCAATTATAGTTCAATCTAATGGATAAGTCCATAAGAGTTCATAAAAAAACACTGAAGCGGCAGCTCTGTGTGGGAGCAAATAGCAGCTCTGGGAGAAGGCACTAAGAGAAAACACATGCGCCAACTAAGTGTAGCTTTACATGAGGTGAAAGAGAGTGTTACTTAAACATTGTGAATAATCAGAAGCGTGTAGAAAAAAGACACTACACATCAGCTGTCTTGGTATCAAGAAGGAGAAGTCGGGATGAGGTGCACGTCAATGGAAGCTGCGGTGGGGACCGACACTTCTGGTCCTGTAGAATGCACTGCCGGGCTTGCGTGATGTCACTTCCTGGGTGTGGTGCAAAAGAATAGCAAGGAAGTCCTGGTCCCTGCGACAGCACCCGATCGCAAGAAGACGGATTATCTGCCAGCTGGGCTCCCATTGACGCGCACCTCTTCCCCTTCATGATGCCAAGACAGCTGATGTGCAATGTCTTTGTCTATGCACTTATGACCACTCACAATGTGTGTGTAACATTCTTTTTCACCTCATTAACCGCTTTAGCCCTGGACCATATTGCTGTCCAATGACCAAAGCACTTTTTGTGATTCGGCACTGCGTTGCTTTAACTGACAATTGCGCGGTCGTCACGACGTGGCTCCCAAACAAAATTGGCGTCCTTTTTTTCCCACAAATAGAGCTTTCTTTTGGTGGTATTTGATCATCTCTACAGTTTTTATTTTTTGCGCTATAAACAAAAATAGAGCGACAATTTTGAAAAAAATGCAATATTTTTTACTTTTTGCTATAATAAATATCCCCCAAAAATATATAAAAAAAAAAAAATTTTCCTCAGTTTAGACCGATACGTATTCTTCTACATATTTTTCGTTAAAAAAAATCGCAATAAGCGTTTATTGATTGGTTTGTGCAAAAGTTATAGCGTTTACAAAATAGGGGGTCGTTTTATGGCATTTTTATTAATATTTTTTTTTTACTAGTAATGGCGGCGATCAGCATTTTTTTTCAGTACTGCGACATTATGGCGGGCACTTCGGACACTTTTGACACATTTTTGGGACCATTGGCATTTTGATAGCGATCAATGCTATAAAAATGCATTGTATTACTATAAAAATGCCATTGGCAGTGAAGGGGTTAACACTAGGGGGCAGGGAAGGGGTTAAGTGTGTTCCTGGGTGTGTTCTAACTGTATGGGGGGGTGGCCTCACTAGGGGAAATCACTGATCTTCTGTTCATACATTGTATGAACAGAAGATCAGCGTTTCCCCCTGACAGGACCGGGAGCTGTGTGTTTACACACATAGTTCCCGGTCCCCGCTCTGTAACGAGCGATCGCATGTGCCCGGCGGTGATCTTTCCCCGCCGGGCACGCGCGCGGGACTCGGGGGCGAGCAGTGCCGACTTCCCGCAGTAATTTTACTGCGGGCGGTCGGAATGTGGTTAAAGTCTTAAAAAGCTACACTTAGTTGGCGCATGTGTTTTTTCCTTACCACCCAAACTGATTCTGAGGTATAATTTTTAGGGCTTAGGTCATTTATCAGGCCTTATGCCGCGTACACACAACCGTTTTTCGGGTTGTAAAAAATTATGGGCCAGATTCACAAAGCGATTACGCCTGCGTAACAGGAGATGCGCGACGTAAGTCTAAATGTGCACGTGCGTTTCGATGCACGGCATTCCCAGAACGAGATACGCAAGAAATCTACTTTTTTTTGTCCAGCGTAATTTCGTTACACAGGCGCATCCGTCCGCGCAAAACTGCGCTAGACACACCATTGATTTGCTAGTCAAATATGCTAATGAGGGACTTACGGGGATCCACAAAAGAATGTTGGTGCAGCGCAGGCTACGCAGTGTGAGCAACAGCAAAATGTCCTGTCTAAAATTAGACCATATAAAAGCTGGTCTAAAATGAGAAAAATCGTCTACATGTCAGATAAAGCAACAATGTTAGTGAGGAGCTGAGCAGTCACACATGTTGCCCAACAAACTGTATGCCAACATGCCAGTGGCATCCATGCTCATAGCTATACTACTGACTTTAGATGAGCAAAGAAGGAGGAGGGCACTGAGGAGGGCACAGGATATTTTTTTTCTTTTTTTGAAAAACTTTTTTTTTTGCTTATATAAACTTTACAATTTAATCTAATCTAATACAATATTCTTATCTGATACAAGCCCCTCACTCTTCACTCTTCACGGGAGAGGATATACTGTATCACACACGCATAGACATCTATGGCATGAGTGATTCTGAGGTGTCTCTCATCTTCAGATTCACCCCTCATGCCATCATGGAATTAACCACAACCCTGCAGGAGGACATCACCAGCCCAACCCATGACACCCATGACAGCTACATATACAATCAGAGCCCCATCCCCACAGATTTCGAACAGAACATGTATGGGGACAGCTGGCTGGTTGGTGAGTGACATGAGTGGCAGGCATGACTGCCCCCCCATGATGCTGAAATCACAAGGGGCACATGCACTACTAACATCCTCCTGTCTTTTCCCTTCAAGGTGACTCTGCATATGCACTGGGACCCCATCTCATGACTCCTATACAGAACCCCCCTAACCAAGGCTACCCCGTCTTCTGAGGGAAGAGCAGCCAGGAGCCAGCTCATATTAGGCATCTTTGCACGTTAAACACACACATTAATCATGGCACAATGAGAATGCATGCATGCACACCACTGTGGTCCCTAGCACACACACATCACATCCTCATCACATTGGATTGGTACAAGCCCACCATGCAGGACTTGTGAGCAGCAACGCCACGCCAAGGCTCCAATTATGTCACTGTACATTCATACATTATTCACACGGACCTGGGGATCACTTCAACACCACAAATGAGGGTGACACACCTTTTCCGGCAGGAATGTCACCCCCACATTCCCAAATCATACACAAACAGAACATAAAAAAAATTTGACCAGCAAAAATATAATTTAAACAAAACAACAACAAAGAAAACACATAAAAGACAAAAATTACTCTCAAAGACACGTCACAAACAAACAAACGCTAATAAACAACAGAACAAAATCACCTTGCTGTATAGGGAGGGATACAAAGGGATGTACTTTTGCAAAGGAAGTGCGTTTGTCTCTGTCTATTTATGCTGTTTGCGTAGTTTACAAATTTGCCCGGGTCCACTTCCAATTTCACTGATTGCGCCGTTCCCGAGTTGTGAGCATGCGCACAGAGGTGCTGACCATGGTCTGCTTCAAGCGCGCATGCGCGAGACGGCCAGCCCTTCATTTGCATGGGGACTCATTTCAATGTAACACGCCCACGTCCTTCCCAATTTGTATTACTCCGCCTTACGCCTCTGAAATAACGTTACACATGCGCAATTTTCTGCGTAAAAGCGACGAGAATAGGGTGATTGTGCGGCTACATTGCGCAAGTCTAACGTAAAGGCAGTGCGCTACGCCGGTCCAATAATGCGCAGATGTACCTGAATCTGGCCCTATGTTTTTAAGGGACTAGAAAAAACAAAGTTTTTTTCAACCCGATCATAAAAACGGCCTTGCCTACATACGATCGTGAAAAAAAATGCTCTAGCAAAGCGCCGTGACGTACAACACGTACGACGGCACTATAAAGGGGAAGTTCCATGCCCTTTGGGCTGCTTTAGCTGAATTTGAGTTAGTAAAAGACGATTTGCGCTTTTCAGTCTGTTACAGCGTGATGAATGTGCTTACTCCATTACGAACGATAGTTTTACCAGAACGAGCGCTCCCGTCTCATAACTTGCTTCTGAGCATGCATGTTTTTTTCACGTTTTTTTTTTTTTCAATTATAATTCTTTTTTATTTTAAAACAAATCAGAACAACATATATATATATATATATATATATATATATATATATATATATATATATAAAAAAAAAAAAAAAAAAAATAATACATAACAGAACATTATTACAAAACAACACAACAGTCACGGTCCATCTTATTATTATACATCCCCTTTTACCTTGTTGTCAAAATCAAACATATCTCCTTCTTACGTATCTCTCACCTTTCCAAACATCACTGAGAGAGGAAGAAGAAGAAAGGGGAAAAAAAAAACCCACCCTACTTCCCTCTCCTCCGACCCTTCTCCATATTCCTGTGGTTTCTCATTAAATCCCACATATACCCAATCCAAGTTCCCGGGCTCCTTCTATACTATTCAGCCTTATCCTCCTTAGCCTTCACCCCTGTATTCCATATAGGACTTCCAGAAAGTCCAAGTTCTTCCCTTTTATATTGTGTTGTCAGAACTAACTCTTCTAATTTGCTTATTTCCTTAACTTTACATATCCACATCTCCACTGTTGGTGGAACTGGTGACTTCCACCTCTTCGTTATACAGGCCTTAGCGGCATCTAATAGATGGCATATAATCATTTCCCTATATGCTTTTTCTGGTATTTGGTTTTTTCACGTTGTTAAAGCCTACACACGACCATTTTTTACGATGTAAAAAAGGACGTTAAAAACGACATGAAAAATTTGACAATGTTCAAATTTTTAATGGCCATTTTTTACATCGTGAAAAATGCTCTGGAGCCCACACACGATCATTTTTTATGACATAATTTTTTTTTTTTTTTTTTTACAACCCGAAAAACGGTCGCATGTACGCAGCATTACATTTGAACTATTACTATAGTTGATTTTTTTATTAGTATTTACGAACTTTGTTTTAGCAAACCACACTTCATTTTGTATGTTTTCCAGTCTGTTTTCCTGTTTTTTTTTTTTTTTTTTTTCTGCTTTTGTTGTATTCACATGAAGAAAACGTGTTTCTATATTTGAGTTTTATATTTAAATAACCCTCCATTTAGATATTTGTAAGGTTCTATTGGTTTTATATACATACATTTATGTCCTGGCAATATTTCCTCCTCGCCTATGTAATGGAGAGCAGCATTCAGCATTGATAAATTAGGATTTCTTAAAATGTATTTTTGTCTTTCCAGCATGTACGAGTAGACTAAGATTTTTTAATGTTATAGTCACTGGTAAATAAATATTTCTTGATGGAAACATTCCTAACAAAACCTACATTTTCAGGCAAGAAGGATATGCAAGCCAAGGGCCTTGTGTACCCAGTGCAGTGCTTGTACAGTGCAGCCATACAGTCATTTAGTAAAAATACGGTTGCTATTGAACAGTATGCAATTCAGAAATCTTAGTAGGTTTATTAATATTGTAACTGTGAGGATATAGGTATACAACATGAGTTATTGGAAGTATATATGAAATCAGGGGCCGACTGACCATTCGGGCACTCAAGCACTGCCCGAGGGCCCCATGGCACTAGGAGGCCTCATTAGGGTTTCCAGCCTCAGTAAAACCAGGGACAGTATGTAAAAATCTGTGTTTTTTTTAAAAAATCCCAAGATTTTAGCTTTCCCACTTCTCCAGTACGTTTTCAGTGTGTGTATGTGTATTCTGTGTGTGTATATTGTGTGTCTGTATACTGTGTATGTGTGGCCCCATAATCCATTGCCTGGGAACCCCATAATCTCCTATTGCCCAGGGGCCGCATGAGTTGTCAGTCAGCCCCTGTATGAAATACAGCCAGAGCCGTGAATAAGGGGTTACCACTGGTCCTCCTGTGCGGGGCCCTGGCCAGCAGGGGGTAAGGCAGCAGGGTGAATCAGATGTGGGTAGGAAGGGTGATTGATCAGTGTGGCGAGGGGACAATTACTGGAACCCATACCCTGTATGTTTCTCTCTGTGGCATCTGAAAGCCAGCTTCTACTTCTCTCACTCCCGTTGGCTTTCAACTGCTGCAGCCATACAGGTGATCAGTTTCAGTAATCCCCCCCCCCCACCACACTGATTACCCTATCTGTGCTATATACTTTTCCCCATACTACCCAGGCCCCCGTGTGTGCCCCCAACCCCCACAGTGCTACCACCACCTTCTCTCCTCTCCTTCCCGCCACAGCTACAAGCACACAATAGTATCCTTCAAGATGGAGAGTGAGTAAAGGGTCCCATAATTAAGTCATATTTAGCAGCCCCCCTTTCCTGAATGAATACAGTAAGTGATCGGTACAGATCACTCAATGTGTAAATTCATAACTGAAGCATTGGCTGTATGGGGCCCTGTGTCAGGTTGTCTGTATGTGGCCCCGTGGTTTTTAACAGCAGCCCTGAATACAACATTTGTAGTGAGGTGGCGTATGTTGCATACTGCATAATGTACAAAATGGGGCAACCTTAGATTTGTTATGTACTGAATAGCATGCAGAATAGGATTGACCTGAGCATGCTACAGTATACTGTATACAGCACAACATACATTTGGCAGCCTTCAGTATGTCATGTACAGCACAGCTTACAGGTGGAGCAGTCCACAGTATGTAATGTGCAGCACAGCTTACAGGTGGAGCAGTCCACAGTATGTAATGTACAGCACAGCTTAGGGCAACCTCAAAGATCTCATGTACAGCATAGCATACAGAGTGGTGTGCATAGGTGTGCACAGCCTATTGCATTAGGATGTGCACCCCAAAGCTCAAACACACACACACTACCGATCACTCACCATGTTCATTCAGAAAGGGAAGGGGCTGATAAATATATATTTACCAGCCCCTTCCCTCACTCATCCTAAAACATCTGTGCAGCAACAGGAGAGGAGAGGAGGGAAGCCAGAAGTGCTGCAGAGGGAAGGAGTGGGGAGACTTGGTCATAGGGCGGAATCTGTGCTGCACAGAATGATTAGGGTGTGCCTGGGCACACCCTGTGTGCACACCTTTTGTGGTGTGGGCCTTGCAGTGATTCAGCAAGGGTAGCATATGAAAGGTCCCCACTTTTCCAACTTTGCTACTGGAGACCCTAACTCAGCAGAAGTAATGAGGGCTGGCAGATGTTGGCAGGAAGCCCACTGAACAGATGCAGGATCTGTGACAAGATATAATATAGATGTGACCAGCTTAGTCAGGGGTCCGGAGAAGTGGCCATACAGTGTATATGGGTGCCACAGCAGAGATAGGGAGGAGAGTGGCAGATTGGAATTGAGTCCCAACCATGAAGGGTGAGCCAAACAAGGTTTCTCACCCAACTGTGTATTGTTTGCTTGGTGTAGTAACAAAATAAAAATATCCTAATTGGTTGTAAATGTGATTGCTATATGTGTGTAAAGCATGTGTTGTTTTTTCTGATATAAAATGTAATTTATCAGCAGTAAACTTTGTAATTAACTGATGTTTATCCACCCGGAGTACAAAGTCAGTGAACGCTGGAGAGGACACGGTTCTCTAAAGGTCACTGACAGAAAACACACTCGAGGGCAGGATGTACTGTTCCAGCAACCATTTACATTCATAAATATGAGGAGGAGATGTGACATCTATATAGCCTGAATATCCATAATTTCATATCAGCCTTTCATATTTCTCCACTAATACCACTAATCAGACTATTCATCTCCATTGTCTTTCTCCTGATATGCCCTCAGGATCACGATCTACAAAATTATTCGCTTTTATAAACATATTCCTTGTTTTTTTTTAGAACTTTATGTTAAAAAATATTCTGTAGACAATTAAAAATATATATTTTTTTATGTTATTTATAACAGGTACTTATATAGTGCCGTCAATTTGTGAAGCGCTTTACACAAAATTTAGACTTTGGAGTGTGGGAGGAAACTGGGTTGTGGTTGGGATTCGAACCGATGACCCTAATGACTAGGGATGAGCTTCACTGCGCTTAGCGCACCTTGCAGCTTATAGTCTGACAGCGCCAATAATCCCCTTCTATCATTCGTTGTTATATAGGTAGTATACGTTAGTGTATGCTCTCATTATACATGTACCTCAGGAAATGTGGTATTTTATTGTCTCTTCTATTTAATCCATTGTTGTATCGATTTTAAAGTTGTTTCCTTAAAGAGTGACCGGTCTTTTATGTTGCTCGTATTGCAAGTTCCCCCATTGGTTGGTGCACCACCATGTGATATGTATATTTACATTCCCTAACTCTTCCCTAAACTACACTTGACAAAGGAGCGAGCAGGTCTCTCATTCAACCAGCGCACGTTCTGAAACACGTTGTATCCCTTTTTGGCCACCCTCTCAGTGACATCATGGACCAGCGGACGAGCTGACAGCCCAGTAACGCCTATACACGGAGGTGCAAGTCGCCCCCCCCCCCCGGCTATGAGCAGCTGAATCACATCCACTGACGGCTCCTCCAGCTTCTATCCCAAAAAAATGCTGTGCGCCAGTAAAGTGTTCGGGTTTGGTTTGACGAAAAGGTGGCAACCCTGGCCCTGAAGGTTCTAGTTACGCCATGGTCTACAACTCATGATATAGTCAGTGGGAAGAATGCTCCTACCCTTGTGGCCAATGGGAAGATCTGGTCCCCTACAGATAACTAAAAGGATCAATGGTGTCAGTGGGAACTTAGCAGAGAGGCAGAAATTGCTTATTGCTCACGGAACCTCCAGCAACCTCTGGAGGAACCCTAGAATTCCATGGAACCCTGGTTTGGCTAACTTTGATTGACAGCTGCGGGAGCCAATGATGCCGCTGCTGTGTCTCAGCCAATCAGGAGGACCAAGGGACTTGTGGGCATCATTGGACCGAGATGGGGCTCAGGTAAGTATTAGCTGGCGGGGTACCAAGAAGGGGTGCTACACACGGAAGGCTTTTTATTTTAATGCATAAAAATAAAATCTCTAGCACCAGGGGCGGACTGACAACTCATGGGGCCCCCGGGCAATAGAAGATTATGGGCCCCTCTAAGTTTACAGATGGCCGTCACGCCAGGAGTAAGTAACAAACAAAACAACATATATAGTACAACAGTCAGGATAAGCTCCACGCTCACATCAGAGTCCTCCCTTACAACAAAGTCCCAACATTCTCCATATACATCACAGTCCCCCCAGTGTGCCACCCTTTGGCAGAGCCCCCCCAGTGTGCCACCCTATGGCAGAACCCCCCCCAGTGTTCCACCCTACTGAAGAGACCCCCAGTGTGTCACCCTACGGCAGAGCCCCCCCTATGGGAGAGGCCCCCAGGGTGCCACCCTACAGCAGAGCCCCCCAGTGTTCCACACTACGGTAGTGCCTCCCAGTGTGCCACCTTCCATCAGTGTCCCCTTACACACACATTTGCACCTTAGTGCTTGGTGTGGCAGGCAGCTGTCAGGAAAAGGCTTTAAATTAGAAAAAATCCACTTGTTGCCACCTCTGAACTGCACAAGTGAGTCGTAGATCCAGCAGAATAGTGAACTGCTGTGGTTGGCCTCAGATTGGGCAGCGGGGCATGTGAATAAAGGCCATGCTTGATGTGTGTCATGTCACTTTACAGGTGTGCACCCAGCCCTGCTGCCTGATCTGAGGTCGAGCTCTGCAGTTCACCAATCAGATGGCTCCAAATGGCAACAAGTGCATTTTTCACGGGCATGGGATTGTTAGATCTGTTGAGCAGAAGTGGGCACACATGAAACATACAGTATACACACACATGCACAATATACATACACATAGAGACACACATTATACATACTAATTATATATATATACATACACACACACACACACACACACACACACACTATACATACAATATATACACACAAAGAATATACACACACACTATACATACAGTATATATATACACACACACACACACACACACACTATGCATACAATATATACACACAAAGAATATACACACACACTATACATACAGTATATACACACACACACACACACACTATGCATACAATATATACACACACACACACACACACACTATGCATACAATATATACACAGAATATACACACACACTATACATACAGTATACATACACACACACACACATTATATACACATGCACACTATACAGTATATATACACACAGTATATACACATACACTATACAGTATATACACACACACACACACACACACACTATACAGTATATACACACACTATACATAGACTACAGTATATACACACACACACAGTATAAACACACATACACTATACAGTATATACACACACACACACACACACACAGTATAAACACACATACACTATACAGTATATACACACACACACACACACAGTATAAACACACATACACTATACAGTATATACACACACACACACACACACAGTATAAACACACATACACTATACAGTATATACACACACACTATACAGTATATACACACACACAGTATAAACACACATACACTATACAGTATATACACACACACACACAGTATATACACACACACAGTATAAACACACATACACTATACAGTATATACACACACACACACACACACACTATACAGTATATACACACACTATACAGTATATACACACACACACACACACACTATACAGTATATACACACACAGTATAAACACACATACACTATACAGTATATACACACACACACACACACAGTATAAACACACATACACTATACAGTATATACACACACACACACTATACAGTATATACACACACTATACATAGACTATACAGTATATACACACACACTATACAGTATATACACACACTATACATAGACTATACAGTATATACACACACACAGTATAAACACACATACACTATACAGTATATACACACACACAGTATAAACACACACTATACCCTATATACACACACACACTATACAGTTTATACACATCAGCATTTTTCACCCAAAACTCAGCCTGATTGAACACACTACTGCTGCCCCTATCTCCTGACATGCTTGGACTTGTAGTGCCCCAGCAGCTGACAGACACAAGAGTTGGTAATAGAGGAGAGGAGAGGAGAGGAGAGGAGAGGAGGACTGTGCCTGTATAGTGGTGGGCAGGTAATGAGTAGGGAGATGTAGTTAGTAGAGATTGGGGGAGACATTCAGGACATGTCTTTCCTCCAGCAGCAGTGCACTTATCACACACATCGATCGAATAGCCTCAGAGACAGGAGGAGGTAACACATCCTCTCCCTCTCTGCTCTCCAGGGAAATCCACCAATAAGAATCCATTGTGTAAAGCTGAGCCAGCTTACCTTATCAGGCAGCAGTCCGTCCCACACTGCAGGCTGTGTCCCCGCCTCCCTCTTCTCTCCTCCAGCAGTTTCTCCTGCTTCTGTGTCAAAAAAGCCGCGCTGTGGAAGGGGGCGTGTACAGCTTGTTCCTATTGGCTGAGAGGGCAGTGAAGAGGCGGGGCAGCTATAAACTCCCGATTTTTACATCAAAATAATGTCGGTCTCAGACATTTTGAGAACAGATGTAAAAATACACAGATTTTTGACATACTGTCCCTAGTTTTACTGAGGCTGGCCACCCTGATGGGGCCCCCTAGTGGCACGGGCCCTCGGTCACTGCCCGAATGACCGAATGGTCAGTCCGCCCCTGTCTAGCACATACCCACTCCTTGAGGGTACATTTGTATAAGTGTTTTGCCACAATGTGAATTCCAATGTCAAGAATCTACTGATTCTTAATGCTTAGTTTGACAGCTGTGAGCAGCTAGCTGCCTGATTCTTAATGCTTAGTTTGACAGCTGTGAGCAGCTAGCTGCCAAGTTCGTACACTATATTGATAGGCCGTCGGCAGCTGCAGCTATTCATGGTTGTTCGCACAGCTAGGGATTATCTGTGGTGATCAGTGTTGCTCATCTTACTTTAAAAAAGTAATTAGTTACAGTTACAAATTACTTCTCTGAAAAAGTAATTGCGTTAGTGACTCAGTTACTACATTGAAAAAGTAATTAGGGGGGGGGGGCGTGACCGGAAGCCGACTCGGATGCAAGCCTAGTCTAAGAGCTCTCTCTCTGCCCACAGCTTACCGGCTATTTTGGGGACTTTCCACCCATCATCCATGGGTCGCTCCAGGACGACCAGGTCCTCCACATCCAGGGGATCATCCCAGCCCCCTCCGGGGTTATCCACGGACCTCAGGGACTTCTTTATCCAGCCCGGGCTCTCACAGAGCAAGGACTCCAAGATGGCGCCGGGCACGTATGCGCCTGACATGCGGCCCCCCCCCCCCCCGCGGCTCTCTCATTCCATCCCGGCGCAGCTCCGGACCCCAGTCGACCAGGTACTCCTCCCGCAGATGATCGAAAGCGGACGCCGCTAGTCGGGTGAGCACACATCCTCTGCCTGGTCCCCTTCCATCGCGCAGGCCTCGCAGCAGAACTTGCGGGCCGTCGCCATCTTGGGACACCCGGAGCACTGCACACAGTGTTCTGAGGCCTACCCGCAGCTACTCCGTTCAGCGTCCGATCCGGCCCTGAGAAGAGAGGAGGCCAGCTCAACAGACCCCTCGGGGGATGCAGAGGACTTTCCAGTACTGCCACAATCAGCCCATCCCAGCTCCCATCTGTTTGCCACATCCGGAGCCGGGCAGCTCACTAGTCCAGGAGAGGATTCAGTGAGGACACCATCCTTAGGAGGGCTGGAGACCTGGGAGCCCTATCTGGGGGCCCCCACAGCAGGCCCGCACACAACCTCCCTTACATCCTGCCTTTCCCCCACAAGCACCAGACATAACTACAGGGCAATCCATTCCCCCACAATGGCTCGTCTACCTTGCAAAAGCGTAGGCTGCTACAACCGTTACTACTTACCCTGCAGGATGAAAATATCATGTACCGATGGGGTTTTCCGTTTAGCCTTACAGCGAACACTCAAGGCAAGTCGGGGTTCCTGAGATATCCGGAGGACCTTCAAGCATTTTGTGAAACCTTGGACATTCCGATTCCCCAGCTACCAGAATGGGACCTAGTGTCCACGCCACCCCCGCCACCCTTGGTATGGCAAAAAGTCCCGCCACCCAAACGCCCCAGAGGCTCGGAGGGATCCAAGAGAAGCCCACATAGGCACCACAGGAAGAACTGATCCGATTCCCCTGGCGTGGGTTCCGGCCCGCGAGATGCCCCACCATTCTCCGGCAATCAAGGACCTGGCCCTGGACACCCCACTAGTAGCATTATCCACTCCCCAAGCCCGAGCTTTTAGTCTAGTTTAACATTAAGGGCAAGTCTCGGCTGAGACTTTAGAGAGAGACCCTTCACCCCCCTTCTGCCATTTCCCTATTTAGATCCCAGATCTTCTGGACTTTGATACATGCAGTTCTATTGTTCAGCATGGTCGCTCCAGGGTTCCCCTGGGCTCCCCTGGCACGACCCCTCGGGGCCGGGCTGGTGGGGCCCGGGGGAAGCCGCTCAGACCTGGGCCTATTGGCCCTGACAGGTCGATACTTAGAGTTGTTGTTTTGTTTTTGTTGCCTTGTTCTCATGTTTTTTCTTCTCTCTCTTCTTTATTCTAGACTCCTCTCTCCCTCTCTCCGCCCCCGTCATCATGTGGCTCTGCATTGTGCCCCCAGACTGGTTTCGGTTCTCCTCCTGCGGTGTCTGCCCCCCGACCTCTGGCATCCATGTCTCCTCCATCCGTATCAGGTAAGTACAGCTCCCTTCACCACCACACATCCCCATGGCTAAGATACTATCCCTGAATGTCCACGGTTTAAACTCCAATAAAAAAAGACACCTGGCCTTGTCAGAATTTAAGCAGTCGGGGGCAGATATAATTATGGTCCAGGAAACACATCTAGATAAAGAGGGCTCTTTTGCTTTCGCGTCACGGTACTACTCTCAGATATACCTCTCCTCAGGGCCCCGCAAAAAGGCCGGAGTGGCCATACTTATTAAGAAAGGATCTCCCTTTATCAGATCGCATCACTACAGTGACCCACAGGGTCACTACATCATCCTACAGGGAATGTGGCAGGACCAAAGGGTGACTTTCTGCACTATATACGCCCCAAACGCCCGGCAACTTGGGTTCCTCTGCAAGGTATATGCACGCCTCTTCTGAACTGACAATGGGATTCTAGTAGTCGGGGGAGACTTTAACCTGGTCCAATCTGTCAATTTGGATCGCCATGTGGTGAGCCCCAGGGTACCCTCAGACCGAGTACTTAGAGACTCGAGGCTGTTCCGACAAATATCCAGACGTTATGCACTTTTTGATGCCTGGCGGGTTCTCCACCCTGGCGATCGCCAATTTACATATTTCTCGGCCCCGCACTGCACACATTCCCGTATCGATTATTTCTTTGTAAACAACCCTGCCTTACAGCTGGTCAGGACAGTGCAGATCCAACCGATCTCCTGGTCAGACCATGCACCAGTCCTGTTGACCTTAGCATTAGGCTCCCTGGTGGCCAAACCCTGCACATGGCGCCTGAACACATTTCTCCTCCAGCACCTATCCTCAAAAATGGAGTTGGAATCTACTTTGAGGAATTACTTCGAGGACAATGATACCCCAGATGTAACCCTCTCCACTTTGTGGGAGGCTCATAAGGCGGTGCTGAGGGGGAAATGCATAGGCCTGTCCTCAGCCATGAAAAAAAATGCTCAGGCACTGAAACAGCGCACAGAGGCAGAACTTAAGGATCTGGAAAGACGGCTGCAGGAATCCCCTACTTTATCACTCCTGAAAAAAATCACTACACTGAGGGCCACCCTGGGAGATATAGCGCTGGGCAAAGTGGAGAAAGCACTACTTAGGCTTAGACAAAAGTATTATGATAGGGGTAACAAAGCACACTCCCTCCTGGCCAGAAAACTACGCGACAGCACCCAAGCCTCAACCCCGCATCAGGTCCGCAACACCACAGGAGACCTGGTCTCTCACCCCAAAGATGTAGTCCAGACCTTTGCAGACTTTTATAGAACTCTATACAATAACCCTGACATCCCCAATAACCCTCCTCCTGACCTCACTCAACGCATGACTTGTTATCTGGAGCAGAGTGGTGTCTCCAAGCTTAAACCCTCGGATCTAGCCCCTCTGAATGCTTCTATCTCGGAGGAGGAGCTGGAACAGACCATTAAATCCCTACCCTCACAAAGCCCTGGGACCCGACGGATTTTCCTACGAATACTATGAAACATTCCTCCCCCTACTACTGCCTCGCATGTGTAAACTATTTAACGCATTCCTCAGGGACACTCCTATTCCAGGGGACATGCAACGCTCCTTCATTACGGTGATCCCAAAGCCGGATAAGGACCCCTCCCTATGTGCCAACTACAGACCTATCGCCCTTCTGAACTCCGATTTGAAGATCTTCAATAAATTACTGTCCATACGACTGAATTCGGTTCTCCCCTCCCTCATACACAAAGACCAGGTGGGATTTGTCCCGCTTCGTCAAGCTGGGGACAACACAAGGAAAATTATTGACCTAGTAGAGGTGGCGAACAAGGAAGGCCAGAGGTCCATATTACTGGGCCTAGATGCCGAGAAGGCTTTTGACCGCTTGGGTTGGCCTTTTTTGTTTGCTACGCTGCAACATGTAGGGTTTAAGGGACCATTCCTGCGGGCTCTCCATCATCTATACTCCGATCCATCCTCCCAGGTCAAGACCCCCTTTGCCCTCTCTTCCGCATTTCCAATAACTAACGGCACCAGGCAGCGGTGCCCTCTGTCCCCCCTGCTGTTTGCGCTCTGTGTAGAACCCTTAGCCGCCACCATCCGTCAGAACCCTGATATCAAAGGGATCTTAGTCAGGGACCAAGAGTTCAAAATATCATTATTTGCAGACGACATCATCCTCACACTCACCCGGCCCAGGATCTCCCTCCCGAACCTACACGCGGAGCTTGATCGCTTTGGAGCGCTATCGGGATACAAAATAAATGCGTCCAAATCGGAAGCGCTCCCGCTTAACATCCCCGACGGTGAGGTGGCCCACTTACAATCCACTTTCCCTTATAGCTGGAAAGCCTCCTCACTGAAATATCTGGGGATCCACATCACCCCCACCTACACTACCCTCTATCAGCAGAACTTCCCCCCCCTTTTCCGCACTATTAGGACCCTTCTACAACAATGGAAAAAGCACCACATCTCCCTTTTGGGGAGAGTAGCGGCAGTAAAAATGGCGATCCTCCCAAAACTACTATACCTATTTCAAACCCTACCTATCCCAGTGCCCTACGCCCATTTGAGAAAACTCCAGACTGACCTGCTCCAGTATACATGGAACTACAAGCGCCACAGAGTCCCCCGGTCGGTGCTGCTAGTGGCAAGATCGGAGGGGGGTCTAGCGTACCCTGATCTCGTAAAGTACTACCAAGCGACCCAGTTGAAGGCAGTAGCCTCCTGGTTCACGTTACGCTCGTACAATAAATGGACACAAATAGAAAAGCTCTGGCTGGCCCCAGTACATCCGAACAACTTGCTGTGGAATGCAGATGTGGAGGTTGATCCCGGCAGCATGCTGGGTCCAATGATCCAGCTTAGACGTACATGGCGCAAGCTGATACGCCAACATAAACTATCCTCCGACAGCTCCCTTCTAACCTCCTTCGCCAGCAATCCCAAAATCCCAGATAGCCTCACCCACAGAATGTCAGCCCCGTGGATCCCCTGACTCGCAAACTGCGCACATTTGCGGACATCCAGACCAAATATGATCTGCCGCGCCAAGAGTTCTATGGATATCTCCAGATTCGCCACTATGCGCTGACCATCGTCTCAAACCTGCAGTTTTCCCCCCCAACGGCTTTTGAGAAGCTGATATTGGCGGGCACGGCACAGGAGGGCTTGATCTCTAACATATATAAAATATTGAATTCCTGGCCTGTAGACACTATGGGCAAACACGCGTACATGTTTAAGTGGGATAAGGCCCTAGGCGAGGAGATATCCGTGGAACAATGGCGGGTGATCTGGTCCCAAGCAGCAAAAAGCTCGATCTGTACGTTGTACAAGGAGAACATATATAAAATCCTCTACTACTGGTACATGACACCTGACGTCCTTCACACCATTTACCCGACCACTTCGGACTGCTGCTGGCGTTGACAGGACAAGGGAACTCTTCTCCATGTTTACTGGAGTTGCCCGATGATTGTCCCCTTCTGGAACTCGGTCCAGCAATTACTGGACAGACTTCTGGATCGGACGCTCCCCTTGACCCCGAAAGCCTACCTATTAGGATTACCCCCACCGAATCTCCCAGCACCCTACAAAAAACTGACCAGACATATCCTCACTGCAGCGCGCTGTCTGGTAGCTCTACATTGGAAGCGCTCCGCCCCCCCCCCCCCCCCCCCCGAGGCCCTATATACTAGGATCAAAGATGTGGAACTAATGGAGAGGATGACAGCCAGAATGACAGACAGATTGGAGGCCCACGACGAGGTCTGGGAGCTTTGGCACCGTCGGGAGGAGATATCGTGATCAGGTACATGGGCCACACTGGTGACTTCCCTTCCCATCCCCCCCTCCTTCCCCTCCTCCCTCCCTCACCCTTCCCCCCTTCTTCTTGTTGCTATTTCTTTTCTTCTCTTCTTATCTATACCCGTGAAACCACGGGTGCTTCTAGATGGTTCAAAACAAGGTTGATGCACTCACGTGTTCTTTTCTCTATTTTTGTATCTTGCACCTAACTGATTTATGTAGCTGCACTTTAGCACGACCTTCCAGCTGCCCTGTGAGAGGGTACATAACAGGTCAGATGCAACGGTGAAAGCTGTCACGTAGAGTATAGACCACTCCATTAGATGTTGCTTATGTGAATGATCTTATTTGTATAAGTGTATTGAAACCTTCTAAATAAAACTATTATTGATAAAAAAAAGAAAAAGTAATTAGTTACTCAGCAAAGTAACTGATTTTTTTTTAATATTCTACAATGCTTTGTTGAGAAGCAGATGACGGGCGCTTGCCAGGGAGCAATGAGTTAATACTCCAAGACAAAAGAATGCCAGATCCTTGAGGCTGGGTTCACACTTGTTCTGTGTGAATTTCAGCTCTCTTATCTCTGTAGATAGATAAGGGAAGTGTTCAGCAGATTAGCTCCATTTTTTAGCTGCAATTTGGAGACCTGGGAGAAATTCCAGGTGAGAGGAGAGTGGGGGAGAAGTGTATTGAGCTGAATGAGAGAAATTCCTGAAGAGAACTGAACACATCTGCGAATCAGCTGCATACCCATAGAAGATAATGGAACTGAATTTGCACCTGAGCTGCACCACAAGGCATAAAATCCGAATACGTTTTTACTGCAATGCGAATGCATCGCACATATGTGAACCAGCCTCATTGAAAACAATGTATTTAGAAATGTTCTGCGTATTGGATGCGGTTTAAACCGCACTCAATTCGCATAGGTGTGAACCCGGGCTGAGAGAAGAAAACCGGAAACAAATGGTGATCTCGTGTATATCCCAGCCTAGGTGCATCCGTCCCACCATGTATCTGCAGCTAATAGGACTTAAAACCCTTATCCATCTGCTACATTTTACATCCAAATTATAAGCTGGATTAAAATGTATGTTTATAATATACATTCCCTTGACGTTTACAGAGTCTGTAATTTAAAATCTTATATTAGGCTTTATTAGAATTTTCTATAGTTTATTGTTTATTATTTTATTTATCTTATATAAGCTTTATTGGATGTAAGGTATCTGGAATGGGGATGTCAGATTTTTCTTTGTTGTCTGATGAAGAGATGAAATCACTGACCAAAAATAACCTGCTGATCATTGGTCTGTATAGGTGTCCTGCACTTACCATGTTGACCACTAGATGTCGCTGTGTACACTGTGTTGTATAGGGAACGTTTGTTCTGTGGAATATTTTGTTCCAGCCATGTGTTCCCCGGATCATTGATCAGGTTGCGCACACAGTGTGTATGATCGATGCGAGTTGTTCCCCGGTGATAGGTCAGTGTGAGGCGGGTGGGGCTCAATGTATCCAGGGCTCCTTGCGATTGGGAGTTTTCAAACCGCTCTGACAGGCCATCACAGCGGTCACATGATTCTAAAGCGGAGTTCCACCCATATTTATGTTCACAGCGCCGGCAGAAGCAATTACTCTGCTGCCATCTAGTGGCGGTAGATGTAATTGCGGTAATGCCGCCCAAGTAATGGGAACTGCGTTACCGTGAGGGGAAGAGTAATCAAGTAGATTACTCGTTACCCCTAAAAGGGGCTGCATTAGGTAATTGCGTTTATTGTAACTCCGTTACTTACAACACCACTGGTGATCGCGGCTGGATGCACTTTGTGTGAACTCCGCAGTCAGCCACTCACAGCTGTCCAGTGGCTGTGCGCCCCTTCTCTCTCCTACACCGCCACTGAATACAATACAGAGATTCATGCATTGCATGAATCTCTGTATTGCCGCTGCCGCCCACTATTCAGATGGCCGGCACGCTGGTGAGCGCCGGCCATCTGAATAATGGCAGCTGGTTGGCTTTGGAAGTGCCTATCAGAGCCAACGACAATTACAGGGCACAGTGGCGACAATTACAGGGCGCAGTGGCGACAATTACAGGGCGCAGTGGCGACAATTACAGGGCGCAGTGGCGACAATTACAGGGCGCAGTGGCGACAATTACAGGGCGCAGTGGCGACAATTACAGGGCGCAGTGGCGACAATTAAAGGGCGCAGTGGCGACAATTACAGGGCACAGTGGTGACAAAGGGCACAGTGGGATTTGCACCATGAAAAACACCCCTGCGAATATACTCTACAGCCTCGTATAGACAATCGGATTTTCTGACGAGAATTGTGTGTTGACAGACTGTTGGCTGAAAACCTGACCGTTTGTATGCTCCATCGGACAATTGTTGTCAGATATTCCACGGACAAATGGATTTCAGGCTGTTGTCAGACTTTTCCAATCATGTGTACACTACACAGGTCCTTCAGATAAAAGTCCAAAGTACAAACATGCATGCTCAGAGGCAATGCTCACCAAACACAACATTAGCAGAAGGTGCCCAAAGGGTGGCGCTAAAGAGCTGAAAAACCACGTAGTACGTCACTACGTTCATGTTTGTTGGCTGACAATTATGTGCACACACCCTTCGGACAAAAGTCTGTCGCTTTGTCTACGGAAAATCCGATTGTGTGTACGAGGCTTTAGTCCACATGTAGATAAAATGTTACCAAAGTCACGAAATATTCTTTGCATAAATCCTCTCACTTCCTAACTAACCCATCAGTCTCCCTATCCTGTCTTTCATTCTGCAGAATCTCTTATTTCTTTCCACCAGCTGTATCAGAAGAAGAAGCCGACCCTCAGAAAGCCCCAATCAGAATAGACGTTTACAGATTTCCCCCAGCCTTGGTTTACCTGCAATTAGCAGTCCCATTAATGTTTAAACTGTTAAATTATGCAAAAAGATCATAATGTGTGTCGAACGTGGGACAGAAAATCCATCCGGGTCTGCGGGGACACAGATACGAGGCGGGCGGACAAGAAACTGGCAAGCTGTGCGCAGTGGCGGAAAATGCTCAGAGCACAAAATGTAATATTAAAGAAATTGTTAAAATTATACGCTGCTGCCAAATGTTAGGTGATAAATAATGCATCACACGGCTCCTGCCGGAGAAGATCTTGAGAATAGAACTCTTGTGTAGGCATAATGTAATAAGGTGACCTCATGTGAACAGCCTGCCTGTCTTCTGAATGACCCGATCTTTGCATCTTTCTATCCAGAAAACATTAGAGCTGCCTACAGTAAGGCCCCATTCACACTTGTGTGACGCACATTAGCCTGTTTTTTGGCACCTTTGTCATGCAGCCTATTTAGTTAAACATGCCAAAGTAACTACTGTTGCTTTTTTGAGAGAAGAACATGTTACATTTGATTACGGCGCTTTTTAGAGCATTTGCCGCAATTTTTAATAACATTTGGGGTGTCATTAACCACTTCCTTACTGGGCACTTGAACCCTCTTCCCACCCAGACGAATTTTCAGCTTTCAGCGCTGACGCATTTTGAATGACAATTGCGCGGTTCATGCAACACTGTATCCAAATGATATTTTTATAATTTTTTTCTCACAAATCGAGCTTTCTTTTGGTGGTATTTGATAATCTCTGCGTTTTTAATTTTTTGCGCTATATATACAAACATTTTTGGGGAAAAAATTACTTTTTGTTATAATAATATCCCAATTTTTTTTTTTAATAACTTTTTTTTCCCTCAGTTTAGGCAGATATGTATTCTACTACATATTTTTGGTAAAAAAAAAAAACGCAATAAGCATATATTGATTGGTTTGCGCAAAAGTTATAGCACCTACAAAATAGGGGATAGATTAATGAATTATCATTATTTTTTTACTAGTAATAGTGGTGATTTTTGTCAGGCCTGCGATATTACGGCGGACATACCGGACACTTTTGACACTATTTTTGGACCATTCACATTTATACAGCGATCAGTGCTATAAAAATGCACTGATTACTGTATAAATGTGACTGGCAGGGACGGGGTTAACACTAGGGGCGAGGAAGGGGTTAAATGTATTCCCTGGGAGTGATTCTTACTGTGGAGGGAGGGGACTGACTAGGGGAGGTGACCGATCTGTGTCCCTATGTACAAGGGACACAGCATCGGTCTCCTCTCTCCCTGACAGGATGTGGAGCTCTGTGTTTACACACAGAGCTCCACGTCCTTGCTCTGTCACTGCCGATCGCGGAACCTGGCGGACATCGCGGCCGTCAGGCACACGCATCGGTATCACGTGACACGCCGGGCACAGTTTTTCCCCGCTGTGCGCCTTCGGCGGCGTGCGGGGAATGTAAATAGAAGGACATCCTCACGGCAGTTGAGAGCCGCGCTGTGGACGTCTTTCGTCTACAGCGTGGGTCTCAAGTGGTTAAGAAATAATGACAATACAAACGCCATGCACGTTTTAGCAATTTTTTTTTTTTGCAGGTGTGAATGTGGCCTACACAAGGTTCCTAGGTTAAGTCATCTCTGATTTATGTACCTTTTATTGATACGTAGCATTATGCCTCCTCCAGCTAAAATACTTGCTGAACTCCAGACATTGTAGCTAAATACACAGCGAACTACATATCGAGGAACTATTTACATGTTAAATGATTTGTATTTTTTTTTCTATCCATCCTAAGATTTACAGACAGCCTTAGGTGTGTGCAGCCTATATCAGGATGTACACCCCAAAGCTCAAACACACATGCATGTATTTAAAGTACTGTATATATACACATATACATTCACACACACACTCATATAAATATATGTAAGTAAATATTTAAAAATGTATTAAAACATGGACAGTGTTACGTACCTGCCAGATGAGCCCGACGTGTAGTGGGAAGGCTTCTCGTACAACCCCGGCTAAAGGGCCACCGATGTTGCGACAGTGGCCACAAGAGCCTGGCGGTGTATGGGTGCCTGGTTCGTCTTGGGTCTTGTCGGTTCAGCAGGTGCAGCAGGAAACAGGAAGCTGGCTGGTGGGTGCACTGGCTGAGGTGACACTGAATGCGTAGTCAGACAAGCCGGGTTTGGTAACAGACGATCAGATGTAGATATAAACGACAGGCAGAGAATGGTCAGTATACAGGCAAGTTCGGCAACGGGAAATCAAGCAGTTGTAGAGCTGAGCGTTGGTCACAAGGCAGGCCGGGATCAGGGTAACAGAGATCAATCGTAGTCAGCAAGCCGGGTCAAACACAGGAAACAGGAAACAGGTCAGATCACAGGAAGTCAGGTAAGAACTGCAGATCAGGCAGCAAAGACACTGTGCTGCTGAGGTGTTTAAATAGGCAGCCTGTTGTCAATCAGTGAAATCAGTCTGCAACATTAACTCTTAGGTGGCAGATCCATGACATTGCCCCCCCCTTACGGGCAACCTCCGGGTGCCCAACAGGTCTCTCTTCTGTGGATTTCTGCGAAAAAAGGCATTAACCAGGTCTCTGGCGTGCACATCTTGTTCAACCTCCCAAGAGTTATCCTCCGGGCCATAACCCTTCCACTTAACCAGGTACTGTACCTGATTCCTTCTTCTCCTACAGTCTATGATAGCCTCCACCTCATACTCCTCTTCACCATTGATGGTCACAGGTTCTGGTGGCTTGGATACTCTATCTGGAAAAGAGTCAGGAACTGCGGGTTTCAAGAGAGAAACATGGAAGACAGGATGTATTTTATTTGAATCAGGTAAGGATAATTCATAAGCAACCTCATTAAGTTTCCTCTTGACTGGGAATGGTCCCACAAATTTAGGTGCCAGTTTCTTTGAGGGACATGCCAACCGGAGATTTGTAGTAGACAACCATACCTGGTCTCCTGGGTGGAGAATCAGTTCACCCCTCCTTTTCCTGTCAAAAGCCGTCTTGCTTGCTGCTTGTGCCTTGGTAACCGCTTCTTGAAGCAACTTATTGTTGCGGTTTAGGAAATCCACTGTGTCTTGGACAGCCGGAACTGTGGTTTCTGGAATAAAGTCAGGCAAGAAGGATGGGTGAAAACCATAATTTGCAAAGAAGGGTGACTGACCTGTGGCAGAATGAGTGGCATTATTATAGGCGAACTCCGCCAGTGGCAGCAGCGATACCCAGTCATCCTGGACAAAAGTAGTGAAGCATCGGATATACTGTTCCAATGTCTGATTGGTCCTCTCTGTTTGTCCATTGGTTTGGGGATGGTAGGCAGAGGACAAGGATCTTTCGATTCTAAGGGCTTCACACAGAGTTTTCCAGAATCTGGAGGTGAACTGAACCCCCCGATCAGAGACAATGTTCATAGGGACCCCGTGAAGCCTCACAATTTCTCTGATAAATACTTGAGCTGTCTCTATGGCTGAGGGAGTTGTCATGAACGTGGTCGACCACCAGGTGGCGCTAGCGGCACTACGGCGCGCACGGGGGCGCCGGGAGCGTGAATTCGCGGCAAATCGGCGCGCGTGCACGCGCACGTGCAATCGCGGGAGCGGCGCGCGGGCACGTACTGACGCCATTTTGGCGCCAATCCAGGCTATTTTAGGGGGCTCATCCTACAGCCTCTTGCTGCCCGATCGTTAGCGTTCCTGTTGCCCATCTGAGACCTGTTACCTGTTGACGTCTGTTCCCGTGATCCCGGCTCGTCTCTGACCCTTCTGATCTCCGCCTGCCCTGACCTCCGGCCTGTCTGACGCTGCCTCTGCCTTACCCTGATTGTTGCCCGCCTGCTGCTGACCTGGCCTGGACTACGACTCCGCTATTGCTCTATCCACGAACCTGATCCGTCTGACTGAATCCGACCCGGCCTGCCTGACCCTACCTGCATCCGTACTACAGTACACCTCCCTCCTGCCAACGGCTCCAGTCATCCGCACTAGCTCCTGTTATCTGTCAGCATCAGAACTACAACACACCTTCCTCTGGCTAACTACTCCAGCGATCAGCGCCCAGCACTACAGAACACCTCCCTCCTGCCGCCTGTTCCAGCCAGCTGCACCAAGCGCCTGAACCCAGTCTACCTGCTGATCCGGGTCACCTGTATCCAGCTCCCGCTGTCTACGGACCTGCTGTTCCAGCTCCTCTGACACCTTCCTGAGATTACAGGAGACCTCCGCAGTTCCTGCACAGCATCCCCGCCAGGCGCTAGTGCGACCCTGAACTCCAGCGCTTCCTGTCCACACTACCAGGGGTTCCGGAGTCAGGGGAGCAAGAGTGGCCACTCCCGCACGTCAGGCTCTGCTCTGTACCAGGTACGTGACAGGAGTATTCTTCAGAGGCAAGAAATGGGCCATCTTGGACAATCGGTCCACTACTACGAAGATGGCTGTGCATCCTTCTGATGGGGGAAGTTCCACAACAAAATCCATGGCTATCATTTTCCATGGTCTGTCAGGAACTGGCAGTGGCCGAAGTAGACCCCAAGCTCGGTTTCTTGTACCCTTGCTGCGGTTGCAGATTACACAGGAATTCACGTACCTCTTACAGGTTTCTTCCAGGTCTGGCCACCAGAATGTGCGTTTCAGAAGATCAAGCGTCTTGTGGACCCCAAAATGACCTGCTAGGGGATGATCATGGCACAGACCCAAAATGGTTATGCGTAAACATTCAGGTACAAATACCTTGCTTCCGTTGAACAGTAAACCTTCCCGGAGTGTCAGCGTGACCCCTGGAGGGCTAGGAACGTCTGTCGAAGCCTGCTTCATTCTGTTGAGGAGGTTGCCCTGTAAAAGCAAGAAGTTATTTTCAGACAAGATGGTATCTGCCACTGGTGGTTCCTTGGGGTCATCAAACATACGAGACAGTGCATCTGGTTTGACATTCTTCGAGCCCGGCCGGTAGGTAATGTGGAACACAAATCGGGAGAAGAACAGGGCCCACCATGCTTGACGTGGCTTCAGACGTTTAGCAGTCCTCAAATACTCCAGGTTTTTGTGGTCTGTATAGACCAATATGGGATGCGCTGCTCCCTCTAGGAGGTATCTCCACTCTTCTAATGCCGCCTTAATGGCCAGCAATTCCCGGTCCCCAACGTCATAGTTTCTCTCTGCTGGAGAGAGCCTGCGAGAAAAAAAAGCTACTGGATGCATCAGATCCTTAGGGCCTTGGCGTTGGGAGATGACTGCTCCAATAGCGACTTCAGATGCGTCTACTTCTAGTGTATAAGGCAGGGACGGGTCCGGGTGACCAAGAACAGGTGCTGAAGTAAACAGTCCCTTTAAGGTATCAAATGCGGCTTGAGCCTCGGGTGTCCAATGGAAGCGGAGGTTCTGTCTAGTCAGCTGTGTTATAGGGGTTATGATAGCAGAAAAGCCTTTAATGAACCTTCTGTAAAAGTTGGCAAATCCTACGAAGCGCTGCACCCCCTTCTTGTCGGTAGGTGCAGGCCAGTCTAAAATTGCGGAGACCTTTACAGAGTCCATCTTGATCCCTTCAGGTGAGATTATCAGTCCCAGGAATTGGATGCTGCGTTTTTCAAACTCGCATTTTTCACCTTTAGCATATAGTCCGTGTTGGCGGAGTCGGCTTAGCACCCTTTTGACATGACCTCGGTGAGAGTCTAGAGAAGTGGAAAAAATCAGAATGTCGTCTAGGTAAACAATCAAAAATATATCAAGGAAATCTCTGAATATATCATTAACAAAATGTTGGAAAGTGGCCGGAGCGTTGCATAGCCCGAAGGGCATCACCAGGTATTCATAGTGGCCAAATCGGGTGCGAAAGGCTGTCTTCCACTCATCCCCTTGGCGAATGCGGACTAAATTGTAAGCCCCCCGTAGATCCAGTTTGGTGAAAATGGTCGCTGACCTTAGTCTCTGAAATAGTTCGGGTACTAGAGGGAGAGGATATCGGTTTTTAACTGTAATTTTGTTGAGCTCCCGATAGTCCACACAAGGTCGTAGAGAGTGATCTTTTTTTTCAACAAAAAATATTCCAGCTCCTGCTGGAGAGGTAGAGGGTCGGATGAACCCCTTTTTTAAGTTTTCTTGGACGTATTCTTTTAGTGCCTCCTGTTCTCGTTCAGCGAGGGGGAAGATTCTACCGAAGGGAATTTCGGACCCAGGAAGCAGTTCAATTGGGCAATCATATGGCCGATGCAGGGGAAGAATGTCAGCCCCTCGCTTACTAAAGACATCCAGGAACTCATGGTAGTGTTCAGGTACAACTTTCCGCACTTCAGACTCAGAGTCCACACAAAATAGTGTTGTAGAAGGAGCTGGGGACCTTGGTAGGCAGTGCTCCTGGCAATAGGCTGAGTGGAAGTTGATTCTCCCTGTGGCCCAGTCAATGTGCGGATTATGCGCCTTCAGCCAGGGTAGGCCCAGGATAACAGGGAATAGTGGGGAGGAGATGACATCAAGGCTTAGGAATTCCTTATGTTGAGAGAGCGCCAACACGGGTAAGGGAAATGTCTCTTGTGTCACAGGTCCAGACTTGATACATGACCCGTCAGCTAGAAAAACAGAAAGTCCTTGTGCTTTAGGTCTCAAGGGAATGCGTTGTTGTGTTGCGAAGGTTAGATCAATGAAGCAACTGCAGGCCCCGGAATCAATGATCGCGGTAACTGTCACTTCCCTTTCTAGCAGCTGGAAGGAGATGGGAAGGGTTAGGTTGGTAGCATTGGTAGGCAAAAAAAAAGTTATTAACTGAAAAAATCATCCGCCGCTTACGTGTCTTGGTTGGACAGGAATGCACATAGTGGCCTGCACCCCCACAGTACAGGCAAAGGTTATTCTGTCGTCGGTGCAGGCGTTCTTTCGGAGACAGAGAGGGGCGTATTAGGCCGATTTGCATAGGCTCTGGAGCGTCGGTAGCAGTAGCAACAGGAGCTGGGATCCGGGGCATCATCCATACTGGACGTAGCTGCTGGGCTGATCTTTCAGATCGTCGCTCACGAAGCCGGCGGTCAATTTGGATGGCCAGTGTGATAAGGCCCTCCAGGTTATTTGGGACCCCAACACGAGCCAATTCGTCTTTCAGACCCTCCGATAATCCCAAGCGGAACTGGTGTCGCAGGGCTGCGTCATTCCACTGTGTGTCTGCACTCCAGCGTCGAAAGTCTGTGACATAATCTTCAGCTGTTCTGCGGCCTTGCTGGAGTGCATGAAGGGCAGCCTCTGCTGTGGTGGTTCGTTGCGGGTCGTCGTATAATTCGGCCATTGCACCGAAGAAGGCAGACATGGACTGTAGCAATACATCGTTCTTTTCCAACATCCGATGAGCCCAGGACTGGGGCTCACCCTGAAGCAGTGATATGATGAATCCTACTTTAGTGGTTTCGAGGGAGAAAGTTCGAGGTTGCAGGGCGAAGTACAGTTCACATGCGTTACGGAAGGATCTAAATTTTCCTCGGTCGCCTGAAAATCGCTCTGGTGCTGGAACTCTGGGTTCGGGGGGCAGCATCACCACTGAGGGCATTGCAGTGGAAGTCCCTGAGGCAGAAGTTGCAGCAGTGCTTGCGGGCGTAGCTAGCGTCTGTACACGTTGTTTTAATTGTGTGTGACATTCCTGTAGCGATTTGACTGCTTGGGTAAGGACTGCAAGGTGCTGACAGAGGTCATCCATGGCCGACTTCCCACTTGCAGGCTCAGACATGGCTGCCTGATACTGTTACGTACCTGCCAGATGAGCCCGACGTGTAGTGGGAAGGCTTCTCGTACAACCCCGGCTAAAGGGCCACCGATGTTGCGACAGTGGCCATAAGAGCCTGGCGGTGTATGGGTGCCTGGTTCGTCTTGGGTCTTGTCGGTTCAGCAGGTGCAGCAGGAAACAGGAAGCTGGCTGGTGGGTGCACTGGCTGAGGTGACACTGAATGCGTAGTCAGACAAGCCGGGTTTGGTAACAGACGATCAGATGTAGATATAAACGACAGGCAGAGAATGGTCAGTATACAGGCAAGTTCGGCAACGGGAAATCAAGCAGTTGTAGAGCTGAGCGTTGGTCACAAGGCAGGCCGGGATCAGGGTAACAGAGATCAATCGTAGTCAGCAAGCCGGGTCAAACACAGGAAACAGGAAACAGGTCAGATCACAGGAAGTCAGGTAAGAACTGCAGATCAGGCAGCAAAGACACTGTGCTGCTGAGGTGTTTAAATAGGCAGCCTGTTGTCAATCAGTGAAATCAGTCTGCAACATTAACTCTTAGGTGGCAGATCCATGACAGACAGTGTCAGTAGAGCAGTGGACATGTCCGTAGGGCAGAGGTTGGTGTGAGAAAGTATATAGACACCCTTCCAAATAATGGAGTTCAGGTGGAAATACTACAACATACAAAGACATTTTACACAATTATGCACTTGTACAAATGCCTGATCCCACTGGACAGTCTTAATGAATTGGGATGAATTGGGGGCACTGGGGCAAACTAGGTCTTTCCTAATACCTGACCTCACAAAAGCTCTTTCAACTGAATGGGCCCCAATTCCCATAGACACACCCCAAAATCGAATGGAAAGACTTCCCAGAGGCTGTTGCAGTTGTAAAGAGGGAGCAACCATTATTAAAGCCCATGGCTTGGAACGCAATATCCAACTGGCTCATACAAATGTGATGCTACTTACTGGTAATTTGGCTTTTTAACATATGGGTCTTCCGAGGATCTCCTGTATTTCCCTCCTGCAGCAGCTGAAAGCCAGCTACTACTCCTTTTCCTTTCCACCGGAATCTACTGCAGGAGGAAAATCCAGAGACTGGTTCCAGTAAACGCCTTCCCAGCTCCCCCTCCTGTCACTGTTCCTTTTTTTTCTGCCACAAACCACCCCCCAACCTCGTGTGCTCCCCCCTTTTACCAAAGCCCTCCAACAGGGCTCCTAAAAAAAACATATTGTAAAAATTAGTAGCTAAATAAAAACTAAGACCATCCACTGCTCTACTGGCACCAATTTCATTGCTTTGGCTCTAAAGAAGAGGGTCCTCCCTTGAAATGTGTAAGCCACCCTACCGCCTGGTCCTCCAAAATCTTTGGTTCCATTCGCAGACCATAGACTGCTCACCATTGCTTTTGCGTTGTTAAGCGTCGTATAACACCTTTGTATGTGAGTATAATCATTGCTGTTTTCTCTTTATTAAAATTATCTTTCCTAATACACAAGGTCGGTGCACCCTCTTTTCCTTAGATATGTTTCTACTGGCACCAATGTCTGCCCTATTGCCACCATGCACTGCTCTACTGACACCAATGTCTGCCCTATTGCCACCATGCACTACTCTACTGACACCAATGTCTGCCCTACTGACACTGTCCACTTTTGAGGTAGGCTAAGTTTATATTTTTACGGTGACATTTGTTTTATTCTCTTTTTCTATGTTTTCTCTACTATTTTAGTTAGACCTTGCTAGTTACCATACTTTCTTAAAAAAAAAAAAAAAAATGGCACCAAACCTTTAATATCTTTGATTTTTTTCATGTTGTTCAGGTATATCTCCACCTCTCCAAGGTTGTCTACCCTTGGTCCACATTCTCATTCTTGCCACTGGTCTCCAGCAAATAGATTGGATACATTGTCAGTGATCTCTAATGAACTTCTAAGCTACATTCTCAGTGATGATAACACAGGTTTCTGGTGAATGGGTATCAGTGGTGTAACAACCGGGGGGCCTGCCGGTGTGTCTGCCCCGGGCGCTGAGCTGAGGGGGGCGCCGGCAACCGGCAGCTCTGCTGATAGTATGTAAGTGGGCGGCTCCTCCACTGAGCGCACAGCCCCTCCACCTCTGCAGTCCGCCGGCACCTGCAGGGACTCCCGCTAAAGCTAAGCAAGTAAGTGTCACTGGGATGTGATGCCGGGTGGGGGAGAATGGTTTAGCAGAGGCAGGGTGTGCGCTGGGGAAGACCTGGGACAGGCTGAGGCTGGGACTTTGCTGGAGTAGTGTTGGCTTGCTGGTGCTCCGGGCCCGGGATAGGGGGAGGGTAGGCTCAGGCACCGGCTCTTTGCCGCAGAGGCGATTCTGCCCTTAACTTCTCCGCTGGCTGCCCCGACTATAGCCGGCCCGGTCCATCGCTTAATAGGGAGCTCCACACTGCCACATGATATCATGTTTATATAAGGAGGGGGTCGGAAAAAAAAATTCTGCCCCGGACGCCCATAACTCCAGTTACACCACTGATGGGTAGGCTGCATCATCAGTGGTCTCTAGCGATTGGATAGGCTACATACTCATTGATGATGCTGGTTTCTAGTAAATTAATAGGCCTGTATTAAAGACAGTTGATTGCAAGATTCATAAAAAGTAATTTGTGGCTAGGCTCTGTGGCATTGTATGAACTGTCAATAACCAAAATGCATAATTCAACTTTATTTCCCATGATGTTTTAATTAAAAGAAATGAACACATTTGTACCCTTTACACTACAATCTGCCTCTAGCAGGACTCTTGCAGAGGATTAATTGATCTATAATTTATGGCGCTCAGCGTGATTTTCAGTTAATAACGTTCCTGGGAACTATATTTGTACAGCAAGTTAGGATCTGTATCCCAGAGATTTGTAAGCAGACGACTGTGATTTTCGCTGTTGAATTAACTACATAAAATATAATTTGCTGTAGGGGGGCGAGGCCAGCGTCGTGTGTGTTTGATCTAAGGACCCAGAACACAGCGTGATAGTGAAATTTTTATATCAACGTTTCTCTATAGGGAGTTATTTTCCTGCTGATATAAATTAATTAGCAATCCTTCTTTTCACTAGGCAAGCCAAATGAAACATTAATAATTACAAGAAGCTGGCTCGCTTTGTAAATGACATGCCATCATGATTGGGTACACTTATACTCCCCAAAAATGGTTAGGGATAAAAATGTAAGTCTTAGGCCTCGTACACACGATCGGACATATCCGATGAAAACGGTCCGCGGACCATTTCCATCGGATATGTCCGATCGGGAGTTTGATCCGATGGCGTGTACACGCACCACGTCACCGCACCAGGAAGTTAAACACTTCCGCGCATGCGCCGAATCCATTCGGCGGCGGCGGTGGGGGACGACATGTCTGCTGGTAAGTGTACTAACTAGCAGACATGTCGGGCGGACAGATTCCCACCGGATAGATTTCAAAGCATGCTTTGAAATCTGTCGGGTGGAGAAATCTGTCCGCTAGCCCATACACACGAGCGGAGATGTCTGCTGAAACGGTCCATCGGACCGTTTTCAGCGGACATATCCCCTCGTGTGTACGAGGCCTAAGTTTGGGCAAAAATAAAAATATGTAGTAGATCTCTGAAAATCATGCACATTTCCCAATGTTTTATTATTTTAACCACTTTAGCCCTGGCCAATTGGCTGACCAAAGACCAGGCCACTTTTTGTAATTCTGCACTGCGCCACTTTACCTGACAATTGCGCGGTCGTGCGACGTGGCTCCCAAACAAAATTGGGGTCCTTTTTTCCCACAAATAGAGCTTTCTTTTGGTGGTAATTGATCACCTATGCGGTTTTTATTTTTTGCGCTATAAACAAAAATAAAGCGACAATTTTGATTTTTTTTTTATATTTTTTACTTTTTGATATAATAAATATCCCCAAAAAATATATAAAAAACATTTTTTTTTCCTCAGTTTAGGCCGATACGTATTATTCTACATCTGTTAGGTAAAAAATAAATTAAAAAAATAACGCAATAAGTGTTTATTGATTGGTTTGTGCTAAAGTTATTGGGCCAGATTCATAGAGCAATTACGCCTGTCTAACTGGTGTTAGACAGGAGTAATTTCAAATTTCGCGCGCCGTATCACTAGTTTGAATCCTCAAACCATGATACGGCGGCTTCGGGCTTCGATCCGAGAGGCTTACGTCTTCGTAAGCCTTCGGATCTACGCTGCCATCTATTTGCGGCCGCTGGGAGGAGTTCGCGTCGTTTTGATGCGTCGGGATATGCAAATGTTTTTTTACGGCGATTCCCGAAGATACGAGTGGTCGTCGCAATCACTTTCGTCTATTTTTGTGTACGTAATGTTAGAGCAGCTTTTTGCTGCTCTAACGTTACGTAGCCCATGTTAAGTATGGCCGTCGTTCCCGCTTCGAATTTATTTAATTATTTTTTTTGTTTACGTAACTCGTTCGGGACTAGGATCGCCCGTAAACGACGCTACCTAAACAACGAATGACGTCACGACGTGATTTCGCGCAATGCACAGCGGGAAATTTGCGAACGGAGCATGCGCAGATCGATCGCCGCGGGAACGCGCCTAATTTAAATGATTCACGCCCCCTACTCGTCTATATGGATTGCGACGGGAGAAATACACTACGCCGCCGTCGTTTACTGGACAAAATCGACCTGAATTCCACGTAGAGCCAGGTAAAAAACGGCGGCGTAGTGTATTTCTGATACGCTACGATAATCCATTTCTATGTGAATCTGCCCCATAGGGCCAGATTCAGGAACACTTGCGCTGGAGTATTTCGATATGCGCCGCGTAACTGTGATGATGCGCCGTCGTTTCTATGTGCCCGTACCCACCAAACTAGATGCGCCCAATAACGGGTCATTTGCGACTGGCGGAACGTTCCGACGCCAGAGTATCGTCAGCGCTTAATTTCGTTGGGCGCATCAGTCGCGCCTATTGATTTCCCCTGCAAATATGCAAATGAGGGATTTTTCCCAATTCACGAACGGATTAGCACCATACGCTGGCTACATGCGCCGCGCGTATCTCGTCCGTCCGGCGCAAAGTTATTTCTACAAAAGGCTGCTTTATCTTTACTCCAGACGGTCACAGGTCAGCAGGAGAGCAGCTACAGCAGCGTTACCGACGATAAGAGCTAGCTGAGCACCCCCACTTGCAGGACAACACCTCTGTCCATGCTTGTCTGTCAAATTTTACAGCCATGGAGGAAGACATCATAGGTCTCCATAGCCGAGATGACGGCTGACAGCTCCTGGCCATTAAAGTTCAGCTTTCTCCTGTGTGTTTGCGGGGAACGGGAGCAGCCATCTCAAAACAAAAGTAACATCACTGCGGGGAGGGGGAGCAGGATATACTTTAGTGCCGAAATGGCGCTTCTACGGGCGCATTTAAACGCCCAACGGAAGGCATTGCGCTGACGTTTCCCGTGAAGTGGTGCCGACGGAAGTTGTGAGCATGCGCACAAAGGGGGCGAGTGGAGCCGCACTCACTGCGCATGCTCCGTGGTTGATGCGCTGAACGTAAGCCTCTGCGCTGGGCTCCGCCCATCATTTACATATGATCACACCCACTTCCACTTGCGTCGGGTTACGCCAGCGCATTATCGTTACTCTGGCGCAAGTTTACGCGCAACTGCTATGTGAATTACAGGACTTGCGCTGAAAGGGTCTTCAGAGTAACGTAAATGAGAAGCGTTACTCTGGAGCAAAGATGCTCTCATCTACCTGAATCTGGCCCATAGTGTCTACAAAATAGGGGATAGTTTTATGGCATTTTTATAAATATTTTTTCTTTTGGTGGTAAATGATCACCTCTGCGGTTTTTATTTTTTGCGCTATAAACAAAAATAAAGCGACAATTTTGAAAAAAAATCTATATTTTTTACTTTTTGATATAATAAATATCCCCAAAAAATATATAAAAAACATATTTTTTCCTCAGTTTAGGCAGATATGTATTATTCTACATCTGTTAGGTAAAAAAATAAATAAAAAAATAACGCAATGAGCGTTTATTGATTGGTTTGTGCTAAAGTTATTGGCCCAGATTCAGAGAGAATTGGATTCTCGTAGCGTATCAGAAATACACTACGCCGCCGTTTTTTACCTGGCTCTACGTGGAATCCAGGTAGATTTTGTCCAGTAAACGACGGCGGCGTAGTGTATTTCTCCCGTCGCAATCCATCTAGACGAGTAGGGGGCGTGAAGGATTTAAAATAGGCGCGTTCCCGCGGCGATCGAACTGCGCATGCTCCGTTCGCAAATTTCCCGCCGTGCATTGCGCGAAATCACGTCGTTACGTCATTCGTTGTTTGAGTAGCGTCGTTTACGGACATTTCTATTCCCGAACGAGTTACGCAAAAAAAAAAATAATAATTTAAATTCGACGCGGGAACGACGGCCATACTTAACATGGGCTACGCACCGTTAGACCAGCAAAAAGCTGGTCTAACAGTACGTAAAAAAAAACAGACGTAAGCGATTGCGAAGACCGCTCGTATCTTCGTGGATCGCCGTAAAAACACATTTGCATATCCCGACGCATGAAAACAACGCAAACTCCTCCCAGCGGCCGCAAAAATATCGCAGCGCAGATCCGAAGGCTTACGAAGACGTAAGCCTCTCGGATCGATGCCCGAAGCCGCCGTATCATGGTTTGAGGATTCAAACTAGTGATACGGCGCGCAAAATTTGAAATTACTCCTGTCTAACACCAGTTAGACAGGCGTAATTGCTTTATGAATCTGGGGCATAGCGTCTACAAAATAGGGGCTAGTTTTATGGCATTTTTATAAATATTTTTTTTTACTAGTAATGGCGGCGATCTGCGATTTTTATCGTTATTGCGACATTATGGTGGACGTACGCTCCAGACGACGTCATCACGATGAAACCGGTCGAGCGGACGCACGCTGTTACAACACTTCCACGATTACATACAAAGCCTGAACTGTTTTTACTAAATGTGAGTACCCAGTGATTTTAATTAATAAATACAAATTGTCATGCGGTATCACACTATTGGGCATCCTCTTTCTTTCCTTTGAGCAAATACTGGAATAATGCCATACACAGGGGGACAATAAAGATTTGCCAGAGCGCAACACAGGGTGTACACTGTGGATGCTCGCTACCCCAGGAGGGGGCTATGATCTGGTGAGTGCGGGCAATACCAGAGCACAGAGGAAGGGTGCACCGAGTGTATCACCAAAATTGTTTATCAGGAGGAACTGAATATTTATTTATTTATATAGTTTTATTGGTTTATTAGTTTCTTATTGGTATTTTGCACCACAAATTTATTTATCACAATATTTTTTCTATTTTTCACTTGAATACATATATTTATATTAATACTATGTGCACCTTATACATTTTGGATTATTTATTATTCATCAATTACACAGCAGGCGCCACCACCTACATATCCTCTCTCTAATATTTCCCGATGCACTGTAAAAAAACAAACATACTTTACAAATGGTAGATTTGGAGTGTATTTTATTCCTTGCGGTGCGGCTCAGGTGCGAATTCAGGCCCATTATCTTCTATGGGTACGCAGTTGATTCGCAGATGTGTTCATTTCTCTTCAGGAATTTCTCTCATTCAGCTCAATACACTTCCCCCCCCACTCTCCTCTCCCCTGTAACTTCTCCCAGGTCTCCAAATTCGCAGCTAAAACGCAGTAGATCTGCTGAACACTTCTGTAATCTCTCTGCAGAGATAAGAGAGCTGAAATTCGCACCGCACAAGTGTGATTCTGGCCTAAAGGTTTCAGAAAGCTCCTGATTATTATATTTTCTTGAGCACCTAAGAAAACCTTTTAAATAAATGGATTCCTACTGATCCTTCTGCCTGGAAAAGTTGAGGTTTGTGGTAGAAAGTATACAACAAACCCACAATTCTTCAATATTTGGGACAAGGATGTTCAGGGGGACATGGTGACTTAATCCATTCTTAATGGCGATGCCTATTATTGGAGGAAAGACATTGATAATCTTTCAAGAGTATTCCGAGTTGATATTAATACAGATCTCAAACTGCCTCTTGGGTATTGTGGATGATCTTCAGGTGGAAGATGTAACTAAACAAACCGTAGCCAGGGCCCTATTTCAGGCCCGTAAATTGATTCTTAGACACGGGAAGTCGATTGTCCATCCCTCGTGGAAGGAGTGAGTAGCACAAATGAGTAACACACAACGGCTAGAACCTTTTCCAACACAGAGGATGCCAAGGTAAATATCAATAGGTATGGTCTCCCTAGCTGGACACACCAGGGCTATCTCCCATTGATTTAATTTTGGGTAGAATTTTGAGATTTAAATTGTACCTTATATATTCTGGTATAGACAGTATGATCGGAGTCAGTATTAAAATAGAAAACACAATGCTTCATATTAGTTGCTGCAGCTCTTTCCAGGCTCTCCCTGTAGCAGCCAGCATAAAATAACTATTAGGCCGCGTACACACGTCCGAGAACCTCGTCGGGCTAAACCCATCGTTCCGCCAGACGAGGTTCCCGATGAGCGGTCGGAAAAGCTCGTCGAGCCAAAGTCCTCATTGAACAACGAGGAAAAAGAGAGCGTGCTCTCTTTTTTGGCTCGACGAGCTTCCCGACGGGACGCTCGTCGGAAGTGTACACACGATCAAGCTTCTCGGCAGAATATGGATCCCGGCGAGCTTCTCGCTGGATTCTGCCGAGAAGCTCGGACGTGTGTATGGGGCCTGAGGCTTCACTCATGTGGGCAACATGAGTGAGAAACTAGCTGCATGCAAACAGTGTGTGTGCAAACAGGCACAGTCAGATTTGTACCCTGTGCACAAGGTGAACTATTCAGCCGCCTAGGGGGCACAGCTACGGTCGCTGGCTTCCCTAGTAGCCTGGCCAGGAAACACAAGCGGCTGAAAAATGCCACCCTACACAGGGCTGACGGACTCTCGGCTGGCCAATACCAAGAAAGCAGCAACCGTGGAGGACAAGGTCAGCAGCAGCTCTGCCTGTGAGGAGGGCAACACCAAGCCGCCCCCTGGGAGTCGGAGCACAGCTGAGGTGGCGTGCACATGTCTCAGGATGGAGAAGTTCTGCTGCCCCTGTGAGTCTGCTCTAAAAAAATCTACACCTGGCTGTAGGCACCCGCGCCCTAGGCAAGACTTCCATCCCATTGCCTGGGAGTCAAAGTACAGCTGGGGCGGCGGACACCATGCCCCAGGATAGAGGAGAGGTTCTGCTGCCCTGGTGAGTCCGCTCTTATAATCAGCACCCGGCTGTAGGCCCCCCACGCCCTAGGCAAGACTACCACCACCCCCAGGTTGTGACTGGACAGTGAAAGGCGAAGCAGCAGACTAATGAGCTCTGTCATCCTGCCCTCTCCTCCTCTCAGCATGCTCCTTAAACTTTATCACACCTAATGGGCTGCTAGTGCTGCTGCTACCCCCCCACCCACAGTCTGCATTCTCCTGTACAAGGACTGCAAGAGGCCGATACAGAAAAAAAAACATCAGGTACAACTTCTTGCATTTTAAACAGCAACATTTAACAATGTTTTTAAGACTACAAAGCTGAATTAATTTTTGTCTTTTATATCTGCATGGGCATCAGTTTTAAACAGGCACCGAGGGCACTGCCTGTGCAACCAATAATCATACCAACCCATGTAACTAGCGAGCCTCCCACATATGGTCAGACCACATGCCCCTAGAGGTGCCTTCCAATAACTAAAGTCAAAACTTTCCCTCTGCCCTAAGGAAATATCCCTCCAAATATCCAGCTGTCTACACATCAGTGCCAGCATCAGACACTTTGATATGGGAGATTAGGTTCAGTTCACTCAGCCATAACATTATTATTTTCAGCAATAGGAGTTGAAGAAAATGGCCACAAGGCTGAAATTGACTACTGTGCCTAATCACACACATTATAGCTTACCGTAGTAAATGGAATCTCCTTATGCGTTTTATAAATTATGAAAAACAAATTACCTGCTTTGCTATAAACTATGCCTGGCTGATAAATATATATTTCTGTATAGGTTTCCTGGTAATAAATAATGAATTTGATTGGTTAAGAGATGTAAGGTGTATTTAACCACTTAAGACCCGGACCATTATGCAGGTTAAAGACCTGGCCCCTTTTTGAGATTCGGCACTGCGTCGCTTTAACTGACAATTGAGATGTGGCTCCCAAACAAAATTGCCATCTCTTTTTTCCCCACAAATAGAGATTTCTATTGGTGGTATTTGATCACCTCTGCGTTTTTTATTTCTTGCGCTATAAACAAAAATAGAGCGACAATTTAAAAAAAAAAAGGCAATCTTTTTTACTTAAAAAGATATAAAAAAAAAATTTTTTTTCCTCAGTTTAGGCCGATACGTATTCTTCTATCTATTTTTGGTAAAAAAAAACAAAAACGCAATAAGCGTTTATCGATTGGTTTGCGCAAAATTTATAGCATTTATATAAAAATATTATTTAAATAGGGCATCGTTTTATGGCATTTTTTTTAATAATTTATTTTTATTTTTTTACTAGTAATGGCAGCGATCGGCGATTTTTTTTTCGTGACTGCGACATTATGGCAGACACATCGGACACTTTTGACACATTTTTGGGACCATTGTCATTTTCACAGTGAAAAGTGCTATAAAAATGCACCGATTACTGTGAAAATTACAATGAATGGGGTTAACCACTAGGGCAGGGATCCTCAAACTACGGCCCTCCAGCTGTTGCGGAACTACAAGTCCCATGAGGCATTGCAAAACTCTGACATTCACAGACATGACTAGGGCATGATGGGAATTGTAGTTCCTGAACAGCTGGAGGGCCATAGTTTGAGGACCCATGCACTAGGGGGTGCTAAGGGGTTAAGTGTGCCCTAAGGGAGTGATTCTTACTGTAGGGGGCGTGGCTGTAGGTGTGACATCAATGATCGTCATTCCCTATATCAGGTCGTCCCCCACCTGAGGCCTCACGGACAGCATGCACATGGCAAAGTTGCCCTGGAGGGCTGGACTGATCCTTTGTAGGAAAAGACCCATAAGCTGAGTGTCACAAAGTATTTATGCAGACTCCCAGCAGCCTTCAGGGCCCTGCTCACAGGGATTGGCCAGGGCTGCAGAAATATTCATATAGTCATCTACATAGCTCCACACCTACATTTCAGAGAATTCTACAGCTCTCTGGAAGACAGAGGGAGCGATCAGACTAGCAGCAGCTGAAAACAATGAGCAGACCTAACTAATCAAAGGCAGCTGAGCTGGTTACAGTGAGCACATTGAAATGTACTTAAAATACACACACAGCTCCACTAAACACAGTGAGCCTACACTAAATCAAAGGAATCCTAGCACCTATCTAGTAGGGCAATACGCTACTTAAAACTAAGGCCATTTTTTTTGTTTTGTTTTGCCTTTAGTTATATTTTAACAGCAGCTCTGCATTTACTAACACATCCCTAAATGTATTTTTCAAAGTAGTACTCCAATTTCAAATGTAATGCTAGGTGGCTAGCACAGGGTGTAGGTGTAGGGGACTTGTGTAACTCCATTTCTTTGCTTGAGAACTTCACATAGTCCATTCAGCAATGCTGTCTTTCGGTCCCCACCCCTTGTGACGTCACAGCCCTGGGCGTGATGGGGCAGTGATGTCACATTAGGTGGGGCCTCCGGCTGATGTCACCTGGTGGCCCTGCACCATGGCATACCACAAAGAAATCTTCCAAGCCAAGCAAAAATATTTTTCTGAGGCTATCAACAGTGCCCTCAACCGCCCCCGCGAACTCTTCAAGCTGGTCAGATTTAAGTTTAACCATTTCATTTATCATACTTCCCTTGCAGGTGACAAAGAAGATTTTAGTGCAAGACCTTAAAGAAGAGTTACAGAAGCCAGAAAAGTTGGATTTTTCAATCAGCTACATTGGGACTCTGTACAGCTCGGGAAACGTCCCTCTGCAAGGAAGACTCTCTCATCTCTTACATACATAGACCTTCTCTGTGACATGAGAAGTGCACCTCAAATCTGGAACTTTGGGTCAGCTCACCAAGCTGTACGAGTTTTTTTTAGATGTATTCATTATTTTCTCACAATCCTTTCATGTAAATTCACATCCATTTCTATCACACCAGCATGCAATTACTTTCTCACATGAAAACTGCTATTTAACCACTGAAAGCTTTTATTTCAAGGATTCTTAACTGGAGACCCCTTAAAGGGGAGGGTGGTATGTGACCCAAAATGATGGGAGTATATGATCTTTGCATGAATGAAACAAATTCTAAGAGGATTCTCTGCATTATTGAACCTGAAATTAAAGTAAATAGGGTTGATATACTAAAACTGGAGAGTGCAAAATGTGGTGCAGCTGTTCACGGCAGCCAATCAGCCTTCAGGTTTTATAGGTCAAAGCTTAACCACTTGCCTACTGTGCACCTACACCCCCAGACAAAATGTTAGCTTCCGGCACTGCGTCGCTTTAACTGACAATTGCGCGGTCGTGTGACCCTGCTCCCAAACAAAATTGGCGTCCTTTTTCCCCCACAAATAGAGCTTTCTTTTGGTGGTATTTGATTGCCGTGCGGTTTTTATTTTTTGGGCTATAAACAAAAAAGAGTGTACATTTAAAAAAAAAAATGTATCTCAGTTTAGGCCGATACGTATTCTTCTACATATTTTTGGTTTAAAAAAATAAAATCGCAATAACGGTATAGTGACTGGTTTGCGCAAAAGTTATATTGCCTACAAAATAGGGGACATAATTGTGATTTTTTTTTATTAGGAATGGCGGCGATCTGCGTTTTTTTTCGGGATTGCAACATTATAGTGGACACATCGGACACATTTTTGGGACCATTCACATTTGTTTTTGACAGGTCCCCCTTCCCCACATGGTGCCGTCCCTTGGAAGTTCAGCCCCTCCTCCTACCTCTACCGCTGGGCCAATTAGAAAGCGCAGCACACATTCGCAGTAGGGTGGAGATGGCGGCAGCATATCGGCTGGGGTGCCGACATCACGGGCTCCTTAGACAGGTAAGTGTCCATACTGTATGATAAAATTTAGCAGCTACAGTATTTCACCAGGCTGGAACACCTCTTTAACCACTTCAGGCCCGCGCTACCGTCGAATGACGGCAACAGCGCGGGTCTGAATATCCAACATGCTGTCATTTGACGGCATCTCCTTTGGGCGTTCCCAGCGCGCACTGTAGAGCGCGCTGCGGGGAAGCCCTGTGTTGTCTGTGTCCCTTGGACACGGCCAATCACAGATCGCGGCGAACGGCCAATCAGAGTGGCCGTTTGCGATGCGATCTGTGGGCGAATGAGAGATGATCTCACAGATCATCTCTCATTGCCGTTTTATAGAGACAGCGTCCTGTCTCTGGAGAGGAGGAGCCCGATCTGTGTTCCTTCCTACATAGGGACACAGATCGGTCACCCCCCCCCTCCCCCCACAGTTAGAACACACCTAGGATACACATTTAACCCCTTCCTCACCCCCTAGTGTTAACCCCTTCAATGCCAGTCACATTTATACTGTAATTAGTGCATATTTATAGCACTGATCGCAGTATAAATGTGAATGGCGCCAAAAAGGTGTCAAAAGTGTCCGATGTGTCCGCCATAACGTCGCAGTACCAATAAAAATCGCAGATCGCCGCCATTTCTAGTAAAAAAAAAAATAATAAAAAATAATAATTCTCTCCCCTATTTTGTAAGCGCTATAACTTTTGCACAAACCAGTCGCTTATTGCGATTTTTTTTTTTTTTTTACCAAAAATATGTAGAATACGTATCGCCCTAAACTGAGAAAAAAAATATATATTTTTTTTTAATTGGGATATTTATTATAGCAACAAGTAAAAAATATTGTATTTTTCTTCAAAATTGTCGCTCTTTTTTGTTTATAGCGCAAAAAATAAAAACCGCACAGGCGATCAAATACCACCAAAAGAAAGCTCTACTTGTGGGGAAAAAAGGACGTAAATTTTATTTGGGAGCCACGTCGCACGACTGCGCAATTGTCAGTTAAAGCGATGCAGTGCCGGAAGCTGAAATTTCACCTGGGCAGGAGGGGGGTGTATGTGCTCAGTAAGCAAGTGGTTAAAGTGGTTGTAAACCCAACCACACATCTTGCATCTACAGGTAAGCCTAGATTAAGGCATACCTGTAGGTGCAAGAAATATCTCCTAAACCTGCACAGTTTAGGAGATATTTACAATTGAGACAGGCGCCGATGTCTATGGCGCATGCGCACCGTAGACAACTGCGCAGGTGCACTAAGCGTGCAGTTTTTCCACGCACGCATGCACAGGGACCTGCCGGTCCCGTGCGGAAGTGACATCGCCGCTCCGGCCAATCACAGCGCCCGAGAGGTGGTAACTGGAAGAAGCAACGAGGGGACATGGCGGTGGACCGGACGGAGGAGGACCTCAATCGCAGGTAAGCGACACATAATGAGCCAGTATTTCTCTTGCAGGTTTTTTTGTGAAGGATTTACTTCCTCTTTAAGGCCAGGTTCACAGATGTGCGGCTAAAGTTTGCAGTCCTGTGCATTTCCTTTACTGGTTCAGGTGCAGATTTTTTCCTGAATTCACACAGGACCCTTTTTGAAATCGCAGCCACCCTAGACATGCATGAACCAGCTCCATTGAGAGCCAGTCACATGTCATCATGCAAATTGGATGCAGAACAATCTTATGAACCAAGGTAACTCGCTCTGTTACTAAGGATTAATGTGTCAATTTAATCTGTACTGTTAAGTAAATACTTTCAATAAAAATCTATTGTTAAAAAAAAAAAACGCATCCAATTTGCACACATGTGAACCCAGCCTAAGGGCCCTTTCACACGAGCGGACGAACAGTCCGCTCATTACAAGTCCGTTTACGGACTTGTAATGGGTCCCTATGGGAGCGGATCCGTTAGCGGATGATGCATCCGCTAACGTCCGCATCCGTTTTTGCGGACGGAAGAATATCCTATTTTTCTTCCGTCCAGCCAAACGGATCGGATGGAAACGGACAGACGGTCCGTTTCCATCCGACTCCCCATAGGAGAGAGCGGAGGAGAGACGGGGCAGTCCCTGCACAGTGTGCGGGGACCGCCCCGTCTGCCGACAGCTGAGCGGAGACCCCCCGCTGAGCTGACGGACACACGGAGCGGACCGAAAAACGGTCCGCTCCGTGTGAAAGGAGCCTTACTGAACAAGCTGAAGTTAGAAGCTAATCGACTATCATACACAGCTGCACCAGATTTTTCACTCTCCAGTTTTAGTAAATCAACCCCCTAATGTATCAGATGACATGCAAGTTACATTGTCTATAAATAGATTTCAATGTTTTAATTGCACCGAAATGACAGCGAAATCTCACTACTTTAAAGCTTAAATCTTATGTATTTGTGACTTGCTTTAAAAAAAATATATATATATATGATTACATATTCTTATGATTTTCTTTCAGCTGTTGCATTTATCCATATACTGTTATATTCAATGGCATACCTCCTCTGTACCCAGTCTGTAGGAAAAGTATGGCTACTTGAATGGGCGTCCGCTCCATAGGGCAATTGCGCCCCTCCCCCCCCTGGAAGTCAGAGTGGACTGCACTTTTCAGGCTCCACATGGATGCATTACACACACACCATATCTTATTAACAATTATTATTTTTAATAATGTGGAACATTTTCTATGTAGAACCTGAAAAGTCTCAGTATATTCCTGACATTGTAAAAAAGAGACAAAGAATACAGCCCACCTCCAGGAAAGGGAAAAGCCCACCCTTGCACTGCTGGGGGGAAATTACCACCTTTTACTTCTATGTTTCCATGTTCCAGCCAGCCACACTGCTCTCCTCCTCGACCCAAAACCTCAGGATCATTGCATACCATACAGGGACATTAACCCTGTATGGTACAATGAGGATGATGGAGTGCTACCACAGCCTGTCACAACTTTCACAGAAGCTGCAGGGGACCAGTCACAGAGATTGAGGCAATCAGGAAAAGTTTGGTACACAGAGAGTATATTTGTTCTGATTTACTATGCCTCAGAGAAAGGAACTGGAGAATTCACTCGGTCCCTTTCTATTTTTCAAAAGTGAGCTATCAGGGGTCTGTTTAGTCCCCTGATATTTCACCAAAGCCCCCCAACAATACTGGTAAAAAATTTAAAAATAAATACATTTGTAAAAAATAAATAAAAAAAACTGCCACCGCCCACTGCCACCATCAATCCTATTCGGCCGCTAGAGGTGGGGGGGGATTAAACCCCAACTAGTGGTTGAAGACAGGGTTAAATGTAACTGTGAATTGCTGCTGCCGAAGTGCCCCCCCCCCTTCCCCTGAAAAAATTTCAGCGGACGCCCATGACTACTTGCTGGCTTGGCAAAATCCACAGGCAGCTTAATTCTTCAATTAGACATAGAAAATGAATCCTAATGTATTTTTACTTCAGATACGTGCAGTACAGAGGATGTTTTTCCAGTACTTTGAAGTATAACACAACATTCCTAATCCCTGTCTCTCTGTGTGTGTGTGTGTGTGTGTGTGTGTGTGTGTGTGTGTGTGTGTGTGTGTGTGTGTGTGTGTGTGTGTGTGTGTGTGTGTGTGTGTGTGTGTAATAAATAAAAAAAAAAAAAATATATATATATATATATATATATATATATATATATATATATATACACACACACACACACAGTACAGACCAAAAGTTTGGACACACCTTCTCATTCCAAGAGTTTTCTTTATTTTCATGACTATGAAAATTGTAGTCACACTGGAGGCATCAAAAGAGGGATTTTTAAATACAGCTTACCTGTAAAATCCTTTTCTTGGAGTACATCACGGGACACAGAGCGGCATATTCATTACTATGTGGGTTATATGGAGTACCTTCAGGTGTGGACACTGGCAATCTCAAACAGGAAGTCCCCTCCCTATATAACCCCCTCCCCTAGAGGGAGTCCCTCAGTTTTGTAGCAAGCAGTATGCCTCCCAAAATGGTCACCCAAAAGAGGGGTGGGAGCTCTGTGTCCCGTGATGTACTCCAAGAAAAGGATTTTACAGGTAAGCTGTATTTAAAAATCCCTCTTTCTTTCTCGTACATCACGGGACACAGAGCGGCATATTCATTACTATGTGGGATGTCCGAAAGCAATGCTTTAATGAGGGGAGGGAGACATCTTCCAAAGAAGGATTCAATTTAGAGATAAACTCAAATCATAATAATAATTCCAACTTAGTCAAGAAAAAACTTTTTTTTTTTTTTTTTTTTTTTTTTTTTATAACCAAGGGTGTTTCTGATCCCGAGGATTTCAAACTGCAGCCTGTAGTACTGCCTGACCAAAGGCAGTATCCGCATTTCTTCTCACGTCTAGTTGATAAAACCTTGTAAACGTGTGGACTGATGACCACGTTGCCGCCTTGCATATCTGAGCCATAGAGATCTGATGGTGTGCTGCCCAAGAGGCGCCCATGGCCCTGGTAGAATGGGCCTTTACCGACAACGGAGGAGGCAACCTCTTCAACCCGTAGGCTTGAATGATTAATTGTCTAATCCATCTCGAGATGGTGGATTTTGCAGCTGCCTGCCCCTTCTTGGGGCCATCTGGTAGAACGAATAACACATCCGTTTTCCGGATCTTTTCTGTAGCTTTAAGATAGGCCTTCATGGCCCGGACAATATCCAAGGTATGCAGCAACCCTTCCTTTCTAGATGTAGGTTTTGGAAAGAAGGATGGAAGTACCAAATCCTGGTTTAAGTGAAATTTGGATATAACCTTTGGTAGAAAGGAAGGATGGGGCCGGAGAACTGCCCTGTCCTTATGCAGAACGAGATATGGTTCCTTACACGATAAGGCTGCTAATTCTGACACTCTCCTGGCCGAAACTATGGCGACCAAGAAAACCAACTTTCTTGTCAGTAAGAGTAAAGGAATCTCAGCCAACGGCTCAAAAGGCTGTTTCTGTAGAGTGGACAGGACAAGATTTAAGTCCCATGGACAAATTGGTGACTTGACAGGAGGATTAATACGCAAGACCCCCTGTAAGAAGGTCTTTACCAGCGAGTGGGTGGCCAGCGGCCTCTGAAACCACACTGACAGAGCTGAGATCTGTCCCTTGATTGTGCTTAGTGCCAGGCCTTTATCCACTCCTAGCTGGAGAAAACTTAACACCCTATCAATAGTATATTTGCGGGAATTCCATCTTTTGGATTCACACCAGCCTACGTAGTTCCTCCACACCCTGTAATAAATCACCCTGGAGACCGGCTTTCTAGCCCTAATCAGGGTAGGAATTACCTGCCTAGACAGGCCTCTATCCCTGAGAATCAGGGATTCAGCCTCCAGGCCGTCAAATTTAGACGCTGTAATGTAGGGTGGAGGATCGGGCCTTGTGAGAGTAGGTCTGGTTGTAGAGGAAGAGTCCAAGGGTCTCCCACTGCCATCTTCAGGACTAGTGAGTACCAAGTCCTCCGGGGCCAAGCCGGAGCTACTAGAATGACTGGCTTGTTCTCCACTCTGATCCTGCGCAACAGGCGCGGGAGTAACTGTAGTGGAGGGAATGCATATAGAAGTCTGAATTGATGCCAAGGGCAAACCAACGCATCGATTCCGCAGGCCATAGGATCCCTCGCTCGCGACACGAACCTGTCTAGTTTCTTGTTGAACCTGGATGCCATTATATCTACGTCCGGCATTCCCCACCTCTGGCAGATTGTCTGAAAGACCTGGGGATGCAGAGACCATTCCCCTGGCAACAGATTCTGGCGACTTAAGAAGTCTGCCTGCAGGTTGTCCACTCCGGGAATGAATATCGCTGAAATGCAGGGTACATGAACCTCTGCCCATTGAAAAATCAAGTTCACCTCCCTCTGAGCGGCCTGGCTCCTGGTTCCCCCTTGGTGGTTTATGTATGCCACCGCCGTGGCATTGTCTGACTGGATTCTCACCGGGAACCCCTTTAATCTGGAGGTCCAAGCCAGAAGGGCTAGGCGGGCAGCTCTGATTTCCAAGATATTGATGGGGAGCTGCCTCTCTGCTTTCACCCAAGTTCCCTGGCGGGAGAACCCCTCGAAGACCGCCCCCCAGCCTGCCAGGCTGGCGTCTGTGGTAACTACCTTCCAGACAACAGGGCTGAAGGATTTTCCCTTTAGAAGATTCTGAGGGTTCAACCACCAGGCCAGGCTTTGTCGGACCCTTGATGATAGCGTCAAAGGGGACTCTAAGGCATGTGCCCTCTTGCCCCAGGCTGCTAGAATGGCTGCCTGTAGGACGCGAGTGTGGATCTGAGCGTATGGTACTGCCTCGAATGTGGCCACTAGCTTGCCTAGTAATCGCATACACAGGCGAATAGTTGGTTTTTTCTTGTTTAGAACCAACTGAACCAACCCCTTGATAGCTTCGATCTTTACAAGGGGCAGGAACACCTTTTGATGTTCTGTGTCTAACCTCATGCCGAGGTATTCCAACTGCTTTGTAGGCTGGAACGCTGACTTTCCCCGGTTCAGGACCCAGCCGAATTCTTCGAGGTACCGAACCGTGAGGTTTACTGCCTATGGCAGACCCGGCCGTGAGTGATCTATGATTAAAAGGTCGTCCAAGTATGCTAGGACTGTGACCCCTTGGATCCTTAAATTGGCCAGAATTGGGGCTAGGATCTTCGTGAATACCCGGGGGGCCGTGGCCAGCCCGAAGGGGAGCGCCCTGAATTGGAAGTGTCGCTGCCCCACCGCGAAGCGTAAAAACCTTTGATGCGACTGAAAGATTGGTACATGAAGGTAAGCATCCTTTATGTCTATGGAGGCCAGAAAATCGTCCTTCTGAAGCGCGGCGGCTGCTGACCGGATGGATTCCATCCGGAAGGAACGAACCCTTAGGTAACCGTTTAACCTCTTTAGGTCCAAGATTGGCCTGACATCGCCGTTGGGCTTTGGTATGACAAAGAGATTGGAATAGAAACCTAGGCCTTGCTCTTGGGCTGGCACTTCTATAATTACGTCCTGGCCAAGCAGGTGATCCAAAGCTGCCAGCATTGAGGCCTTCCTTGCTGGATCCCTTGGTAGCCTTGATTCTTGAAAATGAGGCGGAGGATACCTTAGAAACTCCAGTCTGTAACCTGTGGTTACAGATGCCCGGACCCATCTGTCGGGGATCTTGGCTTCCCAAACCTCTGAGAAGAAACGAAGCCTTCCCCCCACCCGCAAGAGTGGGGGCGCCCCTTCATAAGGCAGACTTAGGGGCTGTCTTTGACGGCTTGCGATACCACGGCCTCTTACCCCCAGGGGTCTGTCCCTGCGATCTACTGTTAACGTTGGATCGTGCAGGCGGCCGTCGATACTGCCTGGAATTTGAGGGCCCCGAGACAGGAAAGAGCTGCCTTTTAAATGTAGGAGCCCGGAATGTCTTTTTGACCGGTAAAAGGGTACTCTTGCCATTTGAAATAGTCTGAATATATTTATCCAGATCCTCTCCGAAGAGTCGTCCTCCATGGAAGGGAAACCCTGCCAGAAGCTTTTTGCATGGGGGCTCCGCCGCCCAGTTCTTCAACCATACGAGCCTTCTCATGTGCACCAAACATAGTGATAAACGAGAGGCCTGCTGGATGGAATCTTTTATAGCATCTACCGCAAAACACAGAGCTCTGGGAATGTCAGAAAACTCTTCTGCTTGTTGGGTAGGCATGTCTCTTAACATTTCCTTTGTCTGGTCTTTTAATGCCTGACAAACTCCAATTGCAGCCACCGCTGGCTGCACCACTGCTCCTGCCGTAGCAAAGGATGCTTTTAAAAGTGTTTCTAATCTTTTATCAACTGGATCTTTAAACATATGTATGTTTTCCACCGGGCAAGTTAGTGATTTATTCACACATGAGATGGCTGCATCCACTACTGGGAGCCTCCACCTCTTGGAGAACTTTTCCTCCATGGGGTAAATGACCGCAAATCTTTTCGGTGGCAGAAAAATCCTGTCCGGCCGTACCCAATCCCGAAAGATCAATTCCTCCAAGAGAGGATGGACCGGAAAAACTGCGTTGTTTAACGGAGCTTTCAAAGAGCCCAGAGAGGATACCGGAGGAACCTGAGACTCTGGCAATGGTAAACTAAATGCCGAGCGGACCATGTCCGTCAAAGACTTTACCCACAGTCTTTCTGTCTGGGAGTCTGAAAATGGTTCCTCAGAGGCAGATCCCTCAATCCCTGAACCCTCTTGGTTCAGGTCTAGTTGATCCTCCTGTGATTCCAATTCCTCTGGAGAGAGAATCTCAGCATCTGAGGATACACCTCCTGGTGATGGGGATCTAACCCGTTTTTTACCAGGAATAGCTCTAGCGATCAATATTGCTATTCTCTCTTCTAGCCCCCCTAGGGATACGGCTAGCATCTCCTCTGTGATAAACACAGGGCTGGGCTGATCTGGGCCAGCCTCCGCACCAGATCCCCCTAATGGCTTATCCAAGGCGCTTCTTATGTTAATAAGTTGCGGGGAAAGTATCGGCATATCAGAATCAGAAAGGGAACCCTTTTGTTTTTTTTTTTTTTGGTCTTTTTTGTACCCTTTGACCCCGAACCCTTGGAAGCCATAATACAAAATCGAGGGACTCCGCCCACACAACAGACTGTAGTGGGCAGGAGTACAAAATCAGAGTTTAGGGGACAATAGATTACTAATGCCCAAAAACTGATGGGATCCCGTATGTTCTCTTTTTTTTTTTTTTTAATATATTATATATTTACTTTTGACAACATACCGTGACCCCAAACTAAGTTTGCCAGCCTCCAAACCTGCTGCAAAAAAGGGGGATTTCTTGGCTTAACAAAAAAGGTATTTGGAACAAAGTCCAGATGTACTACCCCTCTTCCGCCACCGGGAGTCACTGTTCTGCCGCTCTGCGTCCTCTCCTGTGAAAAACAGCCTCAGACTGAGCACTGACCATGCCTGCTGTCTATAACAGCCCAAAGGCGCGCCCCTGTATGACGCCGCAGGCACGCCCCCCCCGCCCTCCTGTCTGAACGGCGCGAAAAATGTCAATAAGACGTGCGCGCGCGCGTATGCCGGAAACAGGAGGAACATGGAGGAGCCGCGCTGCTGGAGATCCAGGAACGCAGAAACAGGCGGCAGATTCAAACTCCCGGCCAGGTAGGACTCTCCAAAGGCCCCTAGGGATCCTTACTAGCCCTAGGAAGAAACAGCAGGTTTAGCTAGCACACATATTTAGACAGGGGGACCTAGAGATGGGGGAGAAAAGGTGTCATCCTGTCTCTCTTTAGACATAGTGAACAAGGTTGCCCATGCAGAGCATACTTAGGCTATCCCCCCTTTTAGGTTACCCCGGAGAGCCTGCTGTCGAACCAAGTCCCGCAGGCTCCCCCTTACCTGCTCCATGCTGCAGGATGTTTGTCCAGCAAACTGATCCAATCTTCTCCCATCTCCGTGGGTAGCGTAGTAGACCTTCAGGCCCTGGGGTCCTATGAAGGTACCCACTGTCCTGGACCTATATAGCACCCTGGCAAACAGGAACTTATGGTTTTTTCAAACTCCAAGTCCTGGGCCCAGGGTCCAGCCCTCCAAAGAGGAGCATTATAGGCAAAACCCCACGGCTTGGGGCCCGGGTACTGTCCACTTTGGCACTGAGGCTCCTTGGACAGATCCGGTTAGCCCGCCCTTAATCCCAAGGATGTGGAGCAAAGCTATTCCGTGACCAACACCTAAGACACTGGCGAAAAAACTGAGGGACTCCCTCTAGGGGAGGGGGTTATATAGGGAGGGGACTTCCTGTTTGAGATTGCCAGTGTCCACACCTGAAGGTACTCCATATAACCCACATAGTAATGAATATGCCGCTCTGTGTCCCGTGATGTACGAGAAAGAAACTATGAATTAACACATGTGGAATTATATACATAACACAAAAGTGTAAAACAACTGAAAATATGTCATATTCTAGGTTCTTCAAAGTAGCCACCTTTTGCAGCAGACACATCTCTAGAACAACTGATAAGAGGAGACTGTGTGAATCCGGCCTTCATGGTAGAATATCTGCTAGGAAACCACTGCTAAAGAAAGGCAACAAGCAGAAGAGACTTGTTTGGGGTAAAGAACACAAGGAATGGACATTAGACCAGTGGAAATCTGTGCTTTGGTCTGATGAGTCCAAATTTGAGATATTTGGTTCCAACCACGGTGTCTTTGTGCGACGCAGAAAAGGTGAACGGATGGACTCTACATGCCTGGTTCCCACCGTGAAGCATGGAGGAGGAGGTGTGATGGTATGGGGGTGCTTTGCTGGTGACACTGTTGGGGATTTATACTGAACCAGCATGGCTACCACAGCATCTTGCAGCGGCATGCTATTCCATCCGGTTTGCGTTTAGTTGGACAATCATTTATTTTTTAACAGGACAATGACCCCAAACACACCTCCAGGCGGGGGGAAGGGCTATTTGACCAATCAGGAGAGTGATGGGGTGCTGCGCCAGATGACCTGGCCTCCACAGTCACCGGACCTGAACCCAATCGAGATGGTTTGGGGTGAGCTGGACCGCAGAGTGAAGGCAAAAGGGCCAACAAGTGCTAAGCATCTCTGGGAACTCCTTCAAGACTGTTGGAAGATCATTTCAGGTGACGACCTCTTGAAGCTCATCAAGAGAATGCCAAGAGGGTGCAAAGCAGTAATCAAAGCAAAAGGTGGCTACTTGAAGAACCTAGAATATGACATATTTTCAGTTGTTTCACACTTTTTTGTTATGTATATAATTCCACATGTGTTAATTCATAGTTTTTTTGGGGGTTTTTTTAAGTGTATTTTTGTGCGTGAACTCGAGAGAGAGGAGCCGGACTGCAGGAGTTGGGAGTAGGCAGACCCACCCCCCAGAGGCAATCTGCCATCCTTCTCCATGCCCCCGGGTGGCAATGGCAGGTGTGAGGGGGGGGCCTCCCACTCACCCCACCCTACCCTGCTCCACTTGGGAGCCCAACGGGACCCCAACAGGGCAGAGGGACTCCCCCCTATGAGGGAGTCTAGCCCACCCAGCCAGCCCTGTAGGTCCTTCGCCTCTCTTTTTTAGGAGACCGCATGGCCAAAGTGCGTGCGTGTTAAACCAATTTTTGTGTACGTGCAAGTGTGGTGGTTTTTGTGGGGGGGGTGGGCGTACTAAGCACAGGCGTATATTGCATAGCACACCCACCGGGAGCCCAGCTGAGACCACCAAACTCAATTCACATGTAGCTGAGTTAATTCATAGTTTTGATGCCTTCAGTGTGAATCTACAATTTTCATAGTCATGAAAATAAAGAAAACTTTTGGAATGAGAAGGTGTGTCCAAACTTTTGGTCTGTACTGTGTATGTATATATATATATATATATATATATATATATATAGCGTTGCATAGATTGACAGTGTTATAAAATGTACCTGTAATAAATAAGGAAAAAGACAACATACAGTCCAGTAACCGAGTTTGTTAAAGTTTATGATCATTGTCTGCTGGATCAAGAACTCAGAATACATTTTCTGCTGTTACTGCAATTCAAAAAGCCATATAAAAACATGGTATATACAAAGCAATATATACAGTAAAAATATTTACAAATGCTACAGATTTTACAGCTAAAAATTAGGCAGGGCAAATAAAATACAGCACCAGAAAATAATGTTTTCATACCAGTTAAAAGATCATTAGTGCAAGTCGGGAGCCTGAGGATGGCATACAGAGAAGGAAACTGCATGGACCTTCCTGCCTCGCAATGTAGTGAAGCGAGCATGCAGCATGATGGACCAGATTTCACTGGCAACTTGATTGTTCCAATTCAGTGACTCACAAGGAACGAAGCATGACAGGAGGCATTCGTTTATAACAAAAAACACTAGTAACGGCTCTTATCTCCTTGTTCTTCTATGCTAATTTAAGGGCCCATTCACACCACACATACTTTTTTTTGTTGTAACAGGGCGTGCATTTTACATGCATTGCATTTGTTTTTGTCTTGTTTTGCCTTGCAGAGCGTTGTGTTTATGCGCATTTGAAAAAAGGAATGCATACTGTACTTTTTTTTTTTTTTTTAAACACTTGGCAAATGCAACACAACATGCTGGTGTAAAACGGCATTTGTCGTGATTTTTTGGTTGCCTAGGGTTGGGAATACTCTCATAATTGCACCCCAACATCTGGTGTGAATGAACCCCAAGGCTGGCCATACATTATACAATTTTCTTGTAAAATTTTCCTTTAGCAAAACCATAGAATGAGGTCAAACCTAAATACTTTCAATTTGCATGCAATCAGACAGGCCCTTGTACTACATAGATGAAGGTAAATCTAAAAAAGGAAAAAAAAAAATTGTATAATGTATGACCAGCTTAAAGGAAACATTTCCCGATAGAAGCATTGAGGGTTGGAGAGGATTTCTCCCGCCACAATGCCTAGTTGTCTGGCTGTCATTCTGAGCCTCTCACACAGAGTTACTATTTCAGAACAAAATACCGAAGCCAGAGGGTGAGCATGGCAGCCAGTAATTTCAGACTGTCATCAATGGCGGCTCTTGTATTTCTATTAGACTAGGTGCACCCTTGTGTGGGTGGTGGCCGCCGCAGGACCCCACTCGTCCCCACAGCCGCGACCACCTGCACAGAAAAACGCACTGCCGCTCAGGAGATGTATTTGGGTGCCTAATGGCAGGACCCCCATGCACTGGAACCTGCAATGTGGCTTCCCGCACTGGGCAGTGCCACATTTTCAGAGAAGGTGCATTTTCGGGAGGCACAGAAGCAAATGGGCTGCCATGTCTGCGCAAAACGTGACTCGCAGAGCTGCACAAGTGTACCTAGGCTAAGAAAAGGTTAAAGGGTCACTAAAGGGAAAAAAAATTTTTGCTGAAATGACTGTTTACAGGGTATAGAGACATAAAAGTTAACCGATTCCTTTTAAAAATGATTAAAAATAGATAAAAATCAATCATATAATGTGCCTCTAGTTTCACTTTCGGTTTTAAAATGATTTCATGTTTCTGTGAGTAATGAAGACACACAGAACAAAAACAAACAAATCCAGGGCAGTGTTTTGTTTTCAAAATGAATCCGATTGGTTCTGAGGAGTTTTAGACACACAACTAATGCCGCGTACACACGGTCGTTTTTTGTGATGAAAAAAAACCCGACGTTTTCTGTGAAGTAAAAAACGACGTTTTTGAAACGTCACTTTCAAAGACGATGTTGCATACACACCATAGTTTTTTTCACAAAAAACGAGGTTACGTTCACCACTCTTTTCCATTGAAGCTCGCTTCATAACTAGCTTCTGGGCATGCGCGGGTTGAAAAACGTCGTTTTAAACGACGTTTTTGCTACACACGGTGACTTTTTGTGAAACAAAAAACGACACAAAAAATTCAAGCATGTTGGAATTTTTTTTTGGTCATTTTTTTGAAGACAAAAAAACGACATTTTGCCCACACACGATCAATTTAAATGACGTTTTAAAAAACGACGTTTTTTTTCATCGCAAAAAACGTCCGTGTGTACGCGGCATTAGACCACAGCGAAAAGCTCCCATGAGTTTTTTTCATAAGGAGCCAGACAAGCAGGAAGTGTGGAGATCAGAGAAGTATTACAGCTACTTCAAAGCAAAAACAAACAATGAGATCATGAAAACAGCACTGCATTAAGGTAAAGGAAGCTATTTAGCTAAAAAAAAAAAGAAAATTCCTTTAGTGATCCTTTAATGCCACGGGTAACTTCAGTGCCAGACTTCACATGTAGGGGGCAGTAAATAAACATAAAAACGGTCATTCCTCGGTGCAGAATCTGCGCAGAGCGGCCAACAATTAGGAGTACGAGTGACGTGGCAAGAGTACCAAACTGATGACTTCATCACTGACCTGACTACAGAAAATTAAAATCTTATTGACTGTTTAAAATGAATGCAGTCTGTACGCTATCACGGTTTAGATGAATAAGTCTATGTTTTAAAATAAGGAAGCAACGGATAAATAAAAATAAAAATATATAAAAAAGAAATATCTTCATTTTTTACAGACGTGTAGTCAGAATGTCTGTTCTTCCAACAGTTCCATCCAATACTGGATAATCGGTCAGTCTGTGCGCCTTCCCCGGGGCACAGCAATGTCATAGTATTGGAATGTATAAAGATTACTGCACTTGGCAATTCCCCTCCTCCTCCGAGTCATCAAGTACAGCCGCTGTGTCCATCTTGCCCGGGGTGCCCATTTCTGACAGGCGTCTTTTCATCTTGTTGTAGGTAGAAAGAGGGGACTGACCGTGTGTTGGCCCAGAGCCTCCCATCACAACGGCCTCCAGAGTCTTAGCCTTTGTCTGCAATATGAATATATTATTAATGTACATTCTTAATGGAGTAGTATATGGATTATTATTTTAAATGACACCATCGTGTGATGTCATAGAATGTTAATGTTAGGGGAAAAAAAAAAAGGCTTTAGATTTTGCATTAATTAAAAAAAAAACATACATGTACAGTTGTGTTAAAAATAATACAGTAGCAGTGTGTTTAAAAATGTGAGCAAAGCTCAAAATCCTTATACAGTGGAACCTTGAATTGCAAGTAACGTGGTTAACGAGTGTTTCGCAATACGAGCTCTGTATTTAAAAAAAACTGACTCAGTTTGCGAACGTTGTCTCACAAAACGAGCAGGATTCAACCCAAAGTGGTTGGGGCACAATTCCTGGAACTGACCCTTAAGATGGGACACAATTCCTGGAACTGACCCTTAAGATGGGACACAATTCCTGGAACTGACACCAACGACGGGGGACTATTGCTCCCACCGACACCAACGACGGGGGACTATTGCTCCCACCGACACCAACGACGGGGGACTATTGCTCCCACCGACACCAACGACGGGGGACTATTGCTCCCACCGACACCAACGACGGGGGACTATTGCTCCCACCGACACCAACGACGGGGGACTATTGCTCCCACCGACACCAACGACGGGGGACTATTGCTCCCACCGACACCAACGACGGGGGACTATTGCTCCCACCGACACCAACGACGGGGGACTATTGCTCCCACCGACACCAACGACGGGGGACTATTGCTCCCACCGACACCAACGACGGGGGACTATTGCTCCCACCGACACCAACGACGGGGGACTATTGCTCCCACCGACGGGGGACTATTGCTCCCACCGACGGGGGACTATTGCTCCCACCGACGGGGGACTATTGCTCCCACCGACGGGGGACTATTGCTCCCACCGACGGGGGACTATTGCTCCCACCGACGGGGGACTATTGCTCCCACCGACGGGGGACTATTGCTCCCACCGACGGGGGACTATTGCTCCCACCGACACCAACGACGGGGGACTATTGCTCCCACCGACACCAACGACAGGGGACTATTGCTCCCACCGACACCAACGACGGGGGACTATTGCTCCCACCGACACCAACGACGGGGGACTATTGCTCCCACCGACACCAACGACGGGGGACTATTGCTCCCACCGACACCAACGACGGGGGACTATTGCTCCCACCGACACCAACGACGGGGGACTATTCCTCCCACTGACACCAATGATGGGGAACTATTCCTCCCACTGACACCAACGATGGGGAACTATTCCTCCCACTGACACCAACGATGGGGAACTATTCCTCCCACTGATACCAATGATGGGGAACTATTCCTCCCACTGACACCAATGATGGGGAACTATTCCTCCCACTGACACCAATGATGGGGAACTATTCCTCCCACTGATACCAATGATGGGGAACTATTCCTCCCACTGACACCAATGATGGGGAACTATTCCTCCCACTGACACCAATGATGGGGAACTATTCTTCCCCTGACAGTGACGATGGGAAACTATTACTCCCACTGACACCAATGAAGGGGAACTATTCCTCCCACTGACACCAATGATGGGGAACTATTCCTCCCCCGAAAGAAAAACTGACCCTTTGTTTAGAAACGTTGGCGACCCCCTGCTCTATAAAGACTGTATTTGACACTAGCAGTTCTGGATGTGCGTTAGGCTGATGAGGCAAAAACCAATTATTTACACGGCTCTGTCCACTGTCCTGAGATGAGGAATAATACGGTCATTTTGGGATATGTGAAGGAATACATATGAAAACCTTCTGGTTTAGAAAGGCGTTACTGTGCTACAACCCCTCCATGTAGTAACTATAGCAGAGAACCTTACCGCTCTGCCTAAGCATGCAGTGATGTAGATTCTGCATGCACATGATATAGTAAATGACAGGTACTCATTAATACAGATGCTTGTGTAGCGGTGTCTTTACATGTAAATTGTGAGTAACAGATGAGTGAACTCACCTCCTGTGATTTGCTGCCCCCTGGTGTTGGACTGGAGAGGATAGCCAGGTTCTCCAGATTGTCCATGCGTGTACTGAAGAGGGATGGGGAATTTTTCTGTGAAGCCAGGCGGGGGCTTTTCCGTAGCGGCACAGTCGTCCTCCTAGCGACAAAGGGACTTCGCTTTTCTGATGGGATGTCAGCGAAACCTGGAAAATGCCAAAAGCAATGATTAAAACGAATATAAACTGAATTCTGTATATTAGGGGTCATGTAAATCACCAATTGGAGGGTCTCTCCAGGAAATAATAAAAATCTCATGTTCCAAAAAAATATGTGAATTCCCAAAATGCTAATTTTTCTTAGAAGAACAAATTCTAAAGAAATTAACTGGTGATCCACGAGATTCCCCGATTATAGTGCAGCTCCAGGGCCAGACCAACGTCACTATTTAGCTATAGAAATGTCTCTTCTCCCATGTGATGTCGGCAACCAGAAGACCCTTTATTATGTATTACTCTCTTGCCACGTCTCACTCTTCAACTAGTAAGCGTGCCCTGTTATGGGGTCATTGAGGTACCATTTGGACTGTCCATTATATGTTGTCTTTCCCATCTACACTATATTGCCAAAAGTATTGGTACACCTGCCTTTAAATGAACTTTAAAGGCATCCCAGTCTTAGCCTGTAGGGTTCAATATTGAGTTGGCCCACCCTTTGCCGTTATAACAGCTTCAACTCTTCTGGGAAGCCTGTCCACAAGGATTAGGAGTGTGTCTATGGGAATGTTTGACCATTCTTCCAGAAGCACATTTGTGAGGTCAGACACTGATGTTGGAGGAAAAGGCCTGGCTCACAGTCTCTGCTCCAAATCATCCCAGGTCAGGGCTCTGAGCAGGCCAGTCAAGTTCCTCCACCCCAAACGCACTCATCCATGTCTTTATGGACCTTGCTTTGTGCACTGGTGCACAGTCATGTTAAAACAGAAAGGGGCCATCGCCAAACTGTTTCCACAAAGTTGGGAGCATGAAATTGTCTCGGTATGCAGACTCCTTAAGAGTTCCCTTCACTGGAACTAAGGGGCCAAGTCAAACCCCTGAAAAACAACCCGACACCATAATTCTCCTGCACCAAATGATATGGACCAGTGCACAAAGCAAAGTCCATAAAGATATGGATGAGCGAGTTTAGGGTGGAGGAACTTGACTGGCCTGCACAGAGTCCTGACCTCAGCCTGAACATCTGTGGGATAAATTCAAGCGAAGACTGGCCTTCTCGCCCAACATCAGTGCCTGACCTCAAAAAATGTGCTTCTGGAAGAATGATCAAACATTCCCATACACATACTCCTAAACTACTACAAACAATACATGATGCCATCTTAGTCTCCATTAAGAAATCTTGGCCTTGGTTTCCATGGTGCTGCACATGTAATCAGCTATAGTCAAGGCACCCTATAAAAATGATGCACAGTCTCATGGCACCTCATTCTGAAATATAAACACTATTCTAATATTTTACATAATGCAGCATCATCCTCACAGGAAGGACGCCCAACATTAGAGGCGATTTATTCTTCCAAAGCAAATACACTTTTGGAAACTGGTACTGACTAGTACAACAATGTTTCTCTTCTCCCTCAGTTTTCTCCATCACTCAGCTAATGTGACCCCAATGCTGATGGAGGGGCGGGGAAGGGTCAAACAGGGATTCTATAAAGGTGACTGACACCCTTCCTTATCAACCAGGCCCGGACTGGCCATAGGGCTACCAGGAAAATTCCCGGTGGGCCGCGGCGGCCCGGTTCTGGCCCGCGAACGGCCATCAGTGGCCCGCGGGCCGGTTGCGGCCCGCGAACGGCCATCAGCGGCCAGCGGGCCATGTCACGTCTCCCCAGGGGTGTACACCACCAACACAGCGCCAGATAGTGAGAGATCAGCTGGGGTATCAAAGCCAGCTCTGACACTTCTCCCCTCCCCTTGCTGCCCCCATGACCAGTTAGAGGAGAGGAGCTGCTTCTACTCCTCCCACTCCTCTCTTCCTCTCATTGTGTCTGCCCTGCCCACTCTCCCGACAGACACTGTTCTGCTGCCTAAAGGATGTGGGCGGGAATATTCAAGCTAAAGCCAAACAGAAAGGAAAGATGGAGTCTGATATCCATCCATCCAGTCCCTCCTGCCTCTAAGTAAGTACTGCGAGTACTGTACACCGATGTAGGGGTGCCCTTCATTCCCTTCTCTCTCTCTTCATCTTTCTTTCTCTTTTTTTTTCGTTTGCACCCCCTCAAAAATTTTGAGCACCAGCCTCCACTGTAGATAGATAGATAGCTAGATAGATTATTATCTATCTGGCTATCTACAGTGGCGGCTGGTGCTCAAAATTTTTGGAGGTGCGCAAAAAAAAAAAAAAAAAAAAAAAAAACAATTGCAGCCTCAATGTTCCCATCAAATGCAGCCAGTGTGCCATCAATTGTCACCACTGTGCCATGTCATCAAACACAGCCACTGTGCCATCAATTGTCACCACTGTGCCATGCCATCAAACGCAGCCACTGTGCCATGCCATCAAACGCAGCCACTGTGCCATGCCATCAAATGCAGCCACTGTGCCATGCCATCAAATGCAGCCACTGTGCCATGCCATCAAACGCAGCCACCGTGCAATGCCATCAAACGCAGCCACCGTGCAATGCCATCAAACGCAGCCACCGTGCCATGCCATCAAACGCAGCCACCGTGCCATGCCATCAAACGCAGCCACCGTGCCATGCCATCAAACGCAGCCACCGTGCCATGCCATCAAACGCAGCCACCGTGCCATGCCATCAAACGCAGCCACCGTGCAATGCCATCAAACGCAGCCACCGTGCAATGCCATCAAACGCAGCCACCGTGCAATGCCATCAAACGCAGCCACCGTGCAATGCCATCAAACGCAGCCACCGTGCAATGCCATCAAACGCAGCCACCGTGCAATGCCATCAAACGCAGCCACTGTGCCATCAATTGTCACCACTGTGCCATGCCATCAAACGCAGCCACTGTGCCCATCAATTGTTGCCACTGTAATATAAGGAAAGAAAAATGGACAGCCGCACTCCAATGGATGAAAAGACTTAAAAATAGTGCCTGTTTATTCCAGTCAAAAAACTAAAACAGCAAAAACAGCAAACAGTGGGGTAACAAAAGCTGACGGGTTTCACATCGACAACCGATGCTTAGTCATAGCTAAACATAATGATAAAAGAAATCTCATTTAGCCCTGGTTCACACTGGTGCGTTTTGAGATGCGATTTGGCATGTCAAATCGCATGTCAAAACGGCAGATTTTGCCTCAAATTGACGGCAATGGCACCGTCCTAATCGGTGCGACGCTGCATCTGCGGCATTGCACCGATTTCAAAAAGTAGTCTCTGTACTACTTTTTGCGATTTCAGCCTGCGATTTACATTGACATCTGTGCAGAAACCTGCACAGATATCTCTG